>CM075980.1:55213240-55386508 GCA_038087875.1 Malacoraja senta | reverse complement strand
AAACGACTGTCTTTTGCTGATGACGTCACAATGGATCTGCATGCCGTTCTTCCTCGCGCTGCGAGTGACATCACCCCCCCTCCTCCTCCCCGCTGTTCCCCACTCCACGGCCGCCCGCCTCGCTCCCCTCCTCCTCTCCCCCCCTCCTCCTCTCTCTCTCTCCCTCCTCCTCTCCCCACCTCCTCCTCTCCCCCTCCTCCTCTCCCAAGCCCCTTCTCTCCCCTCTCCTCTCCCCTCCGCCCCATTCCCCTCCCTACTCTCACCTCCCCCGGCCTCTCCCCCCTCTCTCCCCCCCCTCTCTCCTGCCCACCTCTCCCACCCACCTCTCCCTCCACCTCCCCCCCGTTATTCAAAAGACGCTGCCGGAGATGAAGTCGCCGAACTTGCAGTCCTCTCTCCCACTCCCCCGGGCCACTCTCCCACTCCCCCGGCCTTTCATCCTCCCACTCCTCTCTTCCCCCCTCCCCCCTCTCCACCCTCTCTCCTCCCCCCTCCCTCTCTCCCCCTCTCTCCCCTCTCCCCCTCTTCTCCTCCCCCTCCTCTCTCCCCCTCCTCTCTCCCCATCCTCTGTCTCACCCCTCTCCTCCTCCCCCCTCCTCTCTCCCCCTCCTCTCTACCCCTCCTCTCTACCCCCTCTCGCCCCCTCCTCTATCCCCCCTCTCCCCCCCTCTCTCCCCCTCCCCCTCTCTGCCCCCGTTCTCCCCTCTCCCCCCCTCCTCTCCTCCCCCTCTCTCTCTCCCCTCTCTCTCCCCCTCTCTCTGCCCCTCTCTCTCCCCCTCTCTCTGCCCTTCTCTCTCCCCTCATCTCTGCCCCCCCTCTCTGCCCCTGCCTCTGTCTCTCTCTCTGCCTCTCTCTCTCTCTGCCCCCCTCTCTCTCTGTGCCTTTCTGTCTCTCTCTGCCCCTCTCTGTCTGTCTCTGCTCCTCTCTCTCAGTCTCTGCCCCCTCTCTCTCAGTCTCTGCCCTCTCTCTCTCTCCCCTCCCTTATCCCTCTCTATTTTTTTTTAAATTGATGTATTTATTTATGTATTTATTTATCTATTTATTTATTTATTTATTATTTATTTTCAGATTAATTTTATTAGCAATTGTACAAGAATAAAGCAAGCAGCATGAGAGTTATACAATTTTCGTACATCTTCATTTTTAACATTTTATAAATTGATACATAAATCAAAAAAAAGAGAAAAAAGGAAAGAATGAAGAAAAGAAGATGCAAAAGAGAGAGAAGAAAAGACCCCTGAACTACCAAAGAAGTGCAAGAAGAAAAAAGAGAAATGAGGAAAAAAAAGACGGAGATATGCGTCCTCAAACCCCCCCCCCCACCGCTCACCCATCCCAAGCATCGGTTTTAAATTTGTGTTCAATCATTCTGTTGTTGAAGAAATACAGGGATAGGAGACCATGTTTTGGAGAATTGGTCTACTTTATCAGCCAAAAACAAGCCTAATGTTTTCTAAATGTAGTGTCTCAGACATGTCCCTCACTAGAGGTGTGTGTGTGTGTGTGTGTGTGTGTGTGTGTGTGTGTGTGTGTGTGTGTGTGTGTGTGTGTGTGTGTGTGTGTGTGTGTGTGTGTGTGTGTGTGTGTGTGTGTGTGTGTGTGTGTGTGTGTGTGTGTGTGTGTGTGTGTGTGTGTGTGTGTGTGTGTGGTGTGTGTGTGTGTGTGTGTGGTGTGTGTGTGTGTGTGTGTGTGTGTGTGTGTGTGTGTGTGTGTGTGTGTGTGTGTGTGTGTGTGTGTGTGTGTGTGTGTGTGTGTGTGTGTGTGTGTGTGTGTGTGTGTGTGTGTGTGTGTGTGTGTGTGTGTGTGTGTGTGTGTGTGTGTGTGTGTGTGTGTGTGTGTGTGTGTGTGTGTGTGTGTGTGTGTGTGTGTGTGTGTGTGTGTGTGTGTGTGTGTGTGTGTGTGTGTGTGTGTGTGTGTGTGTGTGTGTGTGTGTGTGTGTGTGTGTGTGTGTGTGTGTGTGTGTGTGTGTGTGTGTGTGTGTGTGTGTGTGTGTGTGTGTGTGTGTGTGTGTGTGTGTGTGTGTGTGTGTGTGTGTGGTGTGTGTGTGTGTGTGTGTGTGTGTGTGTGTGTGTGTGTGTGTGTGTGTGTGTGTGTGTGTGTGTTGTGTGTGTGTGTGTGTGTGTGTGTGTGTGTGTGTGTGTGTGTGTGTGTGTGTGTGTGTGTGTGTGTGTGTGTGTGTGTGTGTGTGTGTGTGTGTGTGTGTGTGTGTGTGTGGTGTGTGTGTGTGTGTGTGTGTGTGTGTGTGTGTGTGTGTGTGTGTGTGTGTGTGTGTGTGTGTGTGTGTGTGTGTGTGTGTGTGTGTGTGTGTGTGTGTGTGTGTGTGTGTGTGTGTGTGTGTGTGTGTGTGTGTGTGTGTGTGTGTGTGTGTGTGTGTGTGTGTGTGTGTGTGTGTGTGTGTGTGTGTGTGTGTGTGTGTGTGTGTGTGTGTGTGTGTGTGTGTGTGTGTGTGTGTGTGTGTGTGTGTGTGGTGTGTGTGTGTGTGTGTGTGTGTGTGTGTGTGTGTGTGTGTGTGTGTGTGTGTGTGTGTGTGTGTGTGTGTGTGTGTGTGTGTGTGTGTGTGTGTGTGTGTGTGTGTGTGTGTGTGTGTGTGTGTGTGTGTGTGTGTGTGTGTGTGTGTGTGTGTGTGTGTGTGTGTGTGTGTGTGTGTGTGTGTGTGTGTGTGTGTGTGTGTGTGTGGTGTGTGTGTGTGTGTGTGTGTGTGTGTGTGTGTGTGTGTGTGTGTGTGTGTGTGTGTGTGTGTGTGTGTGTGTGTGTGTGTGTGTGTGTGTGTGTGTGTGTGTGTGTGTGTGTGTGTGTGTGTGGTGTGTGTGTGTGTGTGTGTGTGTGTGTGTGTGTGTGTGTGTGTGTGTGTGTGTGTGTGTGTGTGTGTGTGTGTGTGTGTGTGTGTGTGTGTGTGTGTGTGTGTGTGTGTGTGTGTGTGTGTGTGTGTGTGTGTGTGTGTGTGTGTGTGTGTGTGTGTGTGTGTGTGTGTGTGTGTGTGTGTGTGTGTGTGTGTGTGTGTGTGTGTGTGTGTGTGTGTGTGTGTGTGTGTGTGTGTGTGTGTGTGTGTGTGTGTGTGTGTGTGTGTGTGTGTGTGTGTGTGTGTGTGTGTGTGTGTGTGTGTGTGTGTGTGTGTGTGTGTGTGTGTGTGTGTGTGTGTGTGTGTGTGTGTGTGTGTGTGTGTGTGTGTGTGTGTGTGTGTGTGTGTGTGTGTGTGTGTGTGTGTGTGTGTGTGTGTGTGTGTGTGTGTGTGTGTGTGTGTGTGTGTGTGTTGTGTGTGTGTGTGTGTGTGTGTGTGTGTGTGTGTGTGTGTGTGTGTGTGTGTGTGTGTGTGTGTGTGTGTGTGGTGTGTGTGTGTGTTGTGTGTGTGTGTGTGTGTGTGTGTGTGTGTGTGTGTGTGTGTGTGTGTGTGTGTGTGTGTGTGTTGTGTGTGTGTGTGTGTGTGTGTGTGTGTGTGTGTGTGTGTGTGTGTGTGTGTGTGTGTGTGTGTGTGTGTGTGTGTGTGTGTGTGTGTGTGTGTGTGTGTGTGTGTGTGTGTGTGTGTGTGTGTGTGTGTGTGTGTGTGTGTGTGTGTGTGTGTGTGTGTGTGTGTGTGTGTGTGTGTGTGTGTGTGTGTGTGTGTGTGTGTGTGTGTGTGTGTGTGTGTGTGTGTGTGTGTGTGTGTGTGTGTGTGTGTGTGTGTGTGTGTGTGTGTGTGTGTGTGTGTGTGTGTGTGTGTGTGTGTGTGTGTGTGTGTGTGTGTGTGTGTGTGTGTGTGTGTGTGTGTGTGTGTGTGTGTGTGTGTGTGTGTGTGTGTGTGTGTGTGTGTGTGTGTGTGTGTGTGTGTGTGTGTGTGTGTGTGTGTGTGTGTGTGTGTGTGTGTGTGTGTGTGTGTGTGTGTGTGTGTGTGTGTGTGTGTGTGTGTGTGTGTGTGTGTGTGTGTGTGTGTGTGTGTGTGTGTGTGTGTGTGTGTGTGTGTGTGTGTGTGTGTGTGTGTGTGTGTGTGTGTGTGTGTGTGTGTGTGTGTGTGTGTGTGTGTGTGTGTGTGTGTGTGTGTGTGTGTGTGTGTGTGTGTGTGGTGTGTGTGTGTGTGTGTGTGTGTGTGTGTGTGTGTGTGTGTGTGTGTGTGTGTGTGTGTGTGTGTGTGTGTGTGTGTGTGTGTGTGTGTGTGTGTGTGTGTGTGTGTGTGTGTGTGTGTGTGTGTGTGTGTGGGTGTGTGTGTGTGTGTGTGTGTGTGTGTGTGTGTGTGTGTGTGTGTGTGTGTGTGTGTGTGTGTGTGTGTGTGTGTGTGTGTGTGTGTGGTGTGTGTGTGTGTGTGTGTGGTGTGTGTGTGTGTGTGTGTGTGTGTGTGTGTGTGTGTGTGTGTGTGTGTGTGTGTGTGTGTGTGTGTGTGTGTGTGTGTGTGTGTGTGTGTGTGGTGTGTGTGTGTGTGTGTGTGTGTGTGTGTGTGTGTGTGTGTGTGTGTGTGTGTGTGTGTGTGTGTGTGTGTGTGTGTGTGTGTGTGTGTGTGTGTGTGTGTGTGTGTGTGTGTGTGTGTGTGTGTGTGTGTGGTGTGTGTGTGTGTGTGTGTGTGTGTGTGTGTGTGTGTGTGTGTGTGTGTGTGTGTGTGTGTGTGTGTGTGTGTGTGTGTGTGTGTGTGTGTGTGTGTGTGTGTGTGTGTGTGTGTGTGTGTGTGTGTGTGTGTGTGTGTGTGTGTGTGTGTGTGTGTGTGTGTGTGTGTGTGTGTGTGTGTGTGTGTGTGTGTGTGTGTGTGTGTGTGTGTGTGTGTGTGTGTGTGTGTGTGTGTGTGTGTGTGTGTGTGTGTGTGTGTGTGTGTGTGTGTTGTGTGTGTGTGTGTGTGTGTGTGTGTGTGTGTGTGTGTGTGTGTGTGTGTGTGTGTGTGTGTGTGTGTGTGTGTGTGTGTGTGTGTGTGTGTGTGTGTGTGTGTGTGTGTGTGTGTGTGTGTGTGTGTGTGTGTGTGTGTGTGTGTGTGTGTGTGTGTGTGTGTGTGTGTGTGTGTGTGTGTGTGTGTGTGTGTGTGTGTGTGTGTGTGTGTGTGTGTGTGTGTGTGTGTGTGTGTGTGTGTGTGTGTGTGTGTGTGTGTGTGTGTGTGTGTGTGTGTGTGTGTGTGTGTGTGTGTGTGTGGTGTGTGTGTGTGTGTGTGTGTGTGTGTGTGTGTGTGTGTGTGTGTGTGTGTGTGTGTGTGTGTGTGTGTGTGTGTGTGTGTGTGTGTGTGTGTGTGGTGTGTGTGTGTGTGTGTGTGTGTGTGTGTGTGTGTGTGTGTGTGTGTGTGTGTGTGTGTGTGTGTGTGTGTGTGTGTGTGTTGTGTGTGTGTGTGTGTGTGTGTGTGTGTGTGTGTGTGTGTGTGTGTGTGTGTGTGGTGTGTGTGTGTGTGTGTGTGTGTGTGTGTGTGTGTGTGTGTGTGTGTGTGTGTGTGTGTGTGTGTGTGTGTGTGTGTGTGTGTGTGTGTGTGTGTGTGTGTGTGTGTGTGTGTGTGTGTGTGTGTGTGTGTGTGTGTGTGTGTGTGTGTGTGTGTGTGTGTGTGTGTGTGTGTGTGTGTGTGTGTGTGTGTGTGTGTGTGTGTGTGTGTGTGTGTGTGTGTGTGTGTGTGTTGTGTGTGTGTGTGTGTGTGTGTGTGTGTGTGTGTGTTGTGTGTGTGTGTGTGTGTGTGTGTGTGTGTGTGTGTGTGTGTGTGTGTGTGTGTGTGTGTGTGTGTGTGTGTGTGTGTGTGTGTGTGTGTGTGTGTGTGTGTGTGTGTGTGTGTGTGTGTGTGTGTGTGTGTGTGTGTGTGTGTGTGTGTGTGTGTGTGTGTGTGTGTGTGTGTGTGTGTGTGTGTGTGTGTGTGTGTGTGTGTGTGTGGTGTGTGTGTGTGTGTGTGTGTGTGTGTGTGTGTGTGTGTGTGTGTGTGTGTGTGTGTGTGTGTGTGTGTGTGTGTGTGTGTGTGTGTGTGTGTGTGTGTGTGTGTGTGTGTGTGTGTGTGTGTGTGTGTGTGTGTGTGTGTGTGTGTGTGTGTGTGTGTGTGTGTGTGTGTGGTGTGTGTGTGTGTGTGTGTGTGTGTGTGTGTGTGTGTGTGTGTGTGTGTGTGTGTGTGTGTGTGTGTGTGTGTGTGTGTGTGTGTGTGTGTGTGTGTGTGTGTGTGTGTGTGTGTGTGTGTGTGTGTGTGTGTGTGTGTGTGTGTGTGTGTGTGTGTGTGTGTGTGTGTGTGTGTGTGTGTGTGTGTGTGTGTGTGTGTGTGTGTGTGTGTGTGTGTGTGTGTGTGTGTGTGTGTGTGTGTGTGTGTGTGTGTGTGTGTGTGTGTGTGTGTGTGTGTGTGTGTGTGTGTGTGTGTGTGTGTGTGTGTGTGTGTGTGTGTGTGTGTGTGTGTGTGTGTGTGTGTGTGTGTGTGTGTGTGTGTGTGTGTGTGTGTGTGTGTGTGTGTGTGTGTGTGTGTGTGTGTGTGTGTGTGTGTGTGTGTGTGTGTGTGTGTGTGTGTGTGTGTGTGTGTGTGTGTGTGTGTGTGTGTGTGTGTGTGTGTGTGTGTGTGTGTGTGTGTGTGTGTGTGTGTGTGTGTGTGTGTGTGTGTGTGTGTGTGTGTGTGTGTGTGTGTGTGTGTGTGTGTGTGTGTGTGTGTGTGTGTGTGTGTGTGTGTGTGTGTGTGTGTGTGTGTGTGTGTGTGTGTGTGTGTGTGTGTGTGTGTGTGTGTGTGTGTGTGTGTGTGTGTGTGTGTGTGTGTGTGTGTGTGTGTGTGTGTGTGTGTGTGGTGTGTGTGTGTGTGTGTGTGTGTGTGTGTGTGTGTGTGTGTGTGTGTGTGTGTGTGTGTGTGTGTGTGTGTGTGTGTGTGTGTGTGTGTGTGTGTGTGTGTGTGTGTGTGTGTGTGTGTGTGTGTGTGTGTGTGTGTGTGTGTGTGTGTGTGTGTGTGTGTGTGTGTGTGTGTGTGTGTGTGTGTGTGTGTGTGTGTGTGTGTGTGTGTGTGTGTGTGTGTGTGTGTGTGTGTGTGTGTGTGTGTGTGTGTGTGTGTGTGTGTGTGTGTGTGTGTGTGTGTGTGTGTGTGTGTGTGTGTGTGTGTGTGTGTGTGTGTGTGTGTGTGTGTGTGTGTGTGTGTGTGTGTGTGTGTGTGTGTGTGTGTGTGTGTGTGTGTGTGTGTGTGTGTGTGTGTGTGTGTGTGTGTGTGTGTGTGTGTGTGTGTGTGTGTGTGTGTGTGTGTGTGTGTGTGTGTGTGTGTGTGTGTGTGTGTGTGTGTGTGTGTGTGTGTGTGTGTGTGTGTGTGTGTGTGTGTGTGTGTGTGTGTGTGTGTGTGTGTGTGTGTGTGTGTGTGTGTGTGTGTGTGTGTGTGTGTGTGTGGTGTGTGTGTGTGTGTGTGTGTGTGTGTGTGTGTGTGTGTGTGTGTGTGTGTGTGTGTGTGTGTGTGTGTGTGTGTGTGTGTGTGTGTGTGTGTGTGTGTGTGTGTGTGTGTGTGTGTGTGTGTGTGTGTGTGGGTGTGTGTGTGTGTGTGTGTGTGTGTGTGTGTGTGTGTGTGTGTGTGTGTGTGTGTGTGTGTGTGTGTGTGTGTGTGTGTGTGTGTGTGTGTGTGTGTGTGTGTGTGTGTGTGTGTGTGTGTGTGTGTGTGTGTGTGTGTGTGTGTGTGTGTGTGTGTGTGTGTGTGTGTGTGTGTGTGTGTGTGTGTGTGTGTGTGTGTGTGTGTGTGTGTGTGTGTGTGTGTGTGTGTGTGTGTGTGTGTGTGTGTGTGTGTGTGTGTGTGTGTGTGTGTGTGTGTGTGTGTGTGTGTGTGTGTGTGTGTGTGTGTGTGTGTGTGTGTGTGTGTGTGTGTGTGTGTGTGTGTGTGTGTGTGTGTGTGTGTGTGTGTGTGTGTGTGTGTGTGTGTGTGTGTGTGTGTGTGTGTGTGTGTGTGTGTGTGTGTGTGTGTGTGTGTGTGTGTGTGTGTGTGTGTGTGTGTGTGTGTGTGTGTGTGTGTGTGTGTGTGTGTGTGTGTGTGTGTGTGTGTGTGTGTGTGTGTGTGTGTGTGTGTGTGTGTGTGTGTGTGTGTGTGTGTGTGTGTGTGTGTGTGTGTGTGTGTGTGTGTGTGTGTGTGTGTGTGTGTGTGTGTGTGTGTGTGTGTGTGTGTGTGTGTGTGTGTGTGTGTGTGTGTGTGTGTGTGTGTGTGTGTGTGTGTGTGTGTGTGTGTGTGTGTGTGTGTGTGTGTGTGTGTGTGTGTGTGTGTGTGTGTGTGTGTGTGTGTGTGTGTGTGTGTGTGTGTGTGTGTGTGTGTGTGTGTGTGTGTGTGTGTGTGTGTGTGTGTGTGTGTGTGTGTGTGTGTGTGTGTGTGTGTGTGTGTGTGTGTGTGTGTGTGTGTGTGTGTGTGTGTGTGTGTGTGTGTGTGTGTGTGTGTGTGTGTGTGTGTGTGTGTGTGTGTGTGTGTGTGTGTGTGTGTGTGTGTGTGTGTGTGTGTGTGTGTGTGTGTGTGTGTGTGTGTGTGTGTGTGTGTGTGTGTGTGTGTGTGTGTGTGTGTGTGTGTGTGTGTGTGTGTGTGTGTGTGTGTGTGTGTGTGTGTGTGTGTGTGTGTGTGTGTGTGTGTGTGTGTGTGTGTGTGTGTGTGTGTGTGTGTGTGTGTGTGTGTGTGTGTGTGTGTGTGTGTGTGTGTGTGTGTGTGTGTGTGTGTGTGTGTGTGTGTGTGTGTGTGTGTGTGTGTGTGTGTGTGTGTGTGTGTGTGTGTGTGTGTGTGTGTGTGTGTGTGTGTGTGTGTGTGTGTGTGTGTGTGTGTGTGTGTGTGTGTGTGTGTGTGTGTGTGTGTGTGTGTGTGTGTGTGTGTGTGTGTGTGTGTGTGTGTGTGTGTGTGTGTGTGAGTGTGTGTGTGTGTGTGTGTGTGTGTGTGTGTGTGTGTGTGTGTGTGTGTGTGTGTGTGTGTGTGTGTGTGTGTGTGTGTGTGTGTGTGTGTGTGTGTGTGTGTGTGTGTGTGTGTGTGTGTGTGTGTGTGTGTGTGTGTGTGTGTGTGTGTGTGTGTGTGTGTGTGTGTGTGTGTGTGTGTGTGTGTGTGTGTGTGTGTGTGTGTGTGTGTGTGTGTGTGTGTGTGTGTGTGTGTGTGTGTGTGTGTGGTGTGTGTGTGTGTGTGTGTGTGTGTGTGTGTGTGTGTGTGTGTGTGTGTGTGTGTGTGTGTGTGTGTGTGTGTGTGTGTGTGTGTGTGTGTGTGTGTGTGTGTGTGTGTGTGTGTGTGTGTGTGTGTGTGTGTGTGTGTGTGTGTGTGTGTGTGTGTGTGTGTGTGTGTGTGTGTGTGTGTGTGTGTGTGTGTGTGTGTGTGTGTGTGTGTGTGTGTGTGTGTGTGTGTGTGTGTGTGTGTGTGTGTGTGTGTGTGTGTGTGTGTGTGTGTGTGTGTGTGTGTGTGTGTGTGTGTGTGTGTGTGTGTGTGTGTGTGTGTGTGTGTGTGTGTGTGTGTGTGTGTGTTGTGTGTGTGTGTGTGTGTGTGTGTGTGTGTGTGTGTGTGTGTGTGTGTGTGTGTGTGTGTGTGTGTGTGTGTGTGTGTGTGTGTGTGTGTGTGTGTGTGTGTGTGTGTGTGTGTGTGTGTGTGTGTGTGTGTGTGTGTGTGTGTGTGTGTGTGTGTGTGTGTGTGTGTGTGTGTGTGTGTGTGTGTGTGTGTGTGTGTGTGTGTGTGTGTGTGTGTGTGTGTGTGTGTGTGTGTGTGTGTGTGTGTGTGTGTGTGTGTGTGTGTGTGTGTGTGTGTGTGTGTGTGTGTGTGTGTGTGTGTGTGTGTGTGTGTGTGTGTGTGTGTGTGTGTGTGTGTGTGTGTGTGTGTGTGTGTGTGTGTGTGTGTGTGTGTGTGTGTGTGTGTGTGTGTGTGTGTGTGTGTGTGTGTGTGTGTGTGTGTGTGTGTGTGTGTGTGTGTGTGTGTGTGTGTGTGTGTGTGTGTGTGTGTGTGTGTGTGTGTGTGTGTGTGTGTGTGTGTGTGTGTGTGTGTGTGTGTGTGTGTGTGTGTGTGTGTGTGTGTGTGTGTGTGTGTGTGTGTGTGTGTGTGTGTGTGTGTGTGTGTGTGTGTGTGTGTGTGTGTGTGTGTGTGTGTGTGTGTGTGTGTGTGTGTGTGTGTGTGTGGTGTGTGTGTGTGTGTGTGTGTGTGTGTGTGTGTGTGTGTGTGTGTGTGTGTGTGTGTGTGTGTGTGTGTGTGTGTGTGTGTGTGTGTGTGTGTGTGTGTGTGTGTGTGTGTGTGTGTGTGTGTGTGTGTGTGTGTGTGTGTGTGTGTGTGTGTGTGTGTGTGTGTGTGTGTGTGTGTGTGTGTGTGTGTGTGTGTGTGTGTGTGTGTGTGTGTGTGTGTGTGTGTGTGTGTGTGTGTGTGTGTGTGTGTGTGTGTGTGTGTGTGTGTGTGTGTGTGTGTGTGTGTGTGTGTGTGTGTGTGTGTGTGTGTGTGTGTGTGTGTGTGTGTGTGTGTGTGTGTGTGTGTGTGTGTGTGTGTGTGTGTGTGTGTGTGTGTGTGTGTGTGTGTGTGTGTGTGTGTGTGTGTGTGTGTGTGTGTGTGTGTGTGTGTGTGTGTGTGTGTGTGTGTGTGTGTGTGTGTGTGTGTGTGTGTGTGTGTGTGTGTGTGTGTGTGTGTGTGTGTGTGTGTGTGTGTGTGTGTGTGTGTGTGTGTGTGTGTGTGTGTGTGTGTGTGTGTGTGTGTGTGTGTGTGTGTGTGTGTGTGTGTGTGTGTGTGTGTGTGTGTGTGTGTGTGTGTGTGTGTGTGTGTGTGTGTGTGTGTGTGTGTGTGTGTGTGTGTGTGTGTGTGTGTGTGTGTGTGTGTGTGTGTGTGTGTGTGTGTGTGTGTGTGTGTGTGTGTGTGTGTGTGTGTGTGTGTGTGTGTGTGTGTGTGTGTGTGTGTGTGTGTGTGTGTGTGTGTGTGTGTGTGTGTGTGTGTGTGTGTGGTGTGTGTGTGTGTGTGTGTGTGTGTGTGTGTGTGTGTGTGTGTGTGTGTGTGTGTGTGTGTGTGTGTGTGTGTGTGTGTGTGTGTGTGTGTGTGTGTGTGTGTGTGTGTGTGTGTGTGTGTGTGTGTGTGTGTGTGTGTGTGTGTGTGTGTGTGTGTGTGTGTGTGTGTGTGTGTGTGTGTGTGTGTGTGTGTGTGTGTGTGTGTGTGTGTGTGTGTGTGTGTGTGTGTGTGTGTGTGTGTGTGTGTGTGTTTGTTTATTCGTTTGTGTATAATGTTGTGTATAATCCTACCTTCTTGAAAAAAATACGCGCTAACGGTAACATTTTTACATAGAGATTTTCCCCCCTGCAGTCCAAAATCGCCTTATCTGAAAAATTCATGCCATAATTCTCGAGTTAATGAAAATGGTCATAAATCTGAAAAAACATTGAAAAAAACGGATGTCTTTCGCTGAATACGTTACAATGGGTCTACTTGCTGCCGTCTTGCTCGCACAGCGAGTGATGCCCCCCACCTCTCCCCCCTCCTCCCCGTTATTCAAAAGCCACAGCCCTCTCCCACTCCTCCACTCCCCCCCGCCTATTTCCCCCCCCCCCACCTCTCTCCCTCTCCCCCATTATTCAAAAGACGCTCAGAGGTCACTTTCTCTCGGTGCTTTCTTTCGGCTCCTTGATCGGCTCCTCTCTCTCCCCCCCGGCCTCTCTCTTCCCCCCGGCCTCTCTTCCACCCCCCCTCCCCCCTGCCTCTCTTCCACCCCCCTCCCCAGGCCTCTCTTCCACCCCCTTCCCCCCTCTCCCCCTCCTCCTCCATCCCCTCTCTCTTCGCACCTCTCTCTCTCGCCCCTCCTCTCTCCGCCCCTCTCTCTCTCTGCCCCTCTCACTCTGCCCTGCTCTCTCCACCCTCTCTCTCTGCCTCTGCCCTCCCTCTCTCTCTGCCTCTGCCCCTCTCTCTCTGTCTCTGCCACTCTCTCTCTGTCTCTGCCTCCCTCTCTCTGCCTCTACCTCCTCTCTCTCTGCCTCTGCCCCTCTCTCTCTGCCCTCTCTCTCTACCCCCCTACCCTCTCGCTCTCTAGATGTGTCTGTGAGTTGGGAGCTATGTGTGAGTGGATAGAGTGGGAAGGGTAAAAGGAGCGAATGAATAATATTAATATAATATCAAGGGGGGTGGTTAGTATGTGTGTGTGGGGGGTGGTTAGTGTGGGTTAGTGTGTGTGTGTGTGGGGGGTGGTTAGTGTGTGTGTGTGGGGGGTGGTTAGTGTGGGTTAGTGTGTGTGTGTGTGGGGGTGGTTAGTGTGTGTGTGTGGGGGGTGGTTAGTGTGGGTTAGTGTGTGTGTGTATGTGGGGTGGTTAGTATGTGTGTGACGCCGCAGGCTGCTCCCACACCCCCCCCCCCCCAGCCGCCCGCAACCGCCGTGAGAGAGCCGGGACCCAACGGGTCCCAGTTGGTCTAGAAATATATAAAATTATGAGAGGTATAGATGGGGTCAAAAGTCAGAACCTTTCTTCCCCGAGGTAGATAAGTGAAAGAGGCCCTCAAAAGGCTTGATTACACATTATATCTCTAAAACTAAAACTAAAACAAACTAAATTGACCCTTTGGGTCCATGCCAGCTCCAGGATAGCAATCCTCGAAGTCTGATTCCTTTTGTCCTTAAGGGCCTGTCCCACTTGGGCGAGTTCTGGCGAGTTTGCCCTCGACTCACACTCGCAGCATGGTCGACACGAGGTGGTAGGAGGTCTTCTTAACTCTCCTTCATGCTCGAGAGTGGTCTCCGCGTACTCGAGGCCTCAGCTAGGTCGTGGCGTTTTTTTTTCAATATGTTTTAAAATGCCCGAGAGTAAAAAAAGGTCGCCATTGAGAAAATCGATACTTTTTTTACTCGTAGGTTTAGTCATAGTAGTCGTAGCAGGTCGGTCGGCATGTTAGTCGTAGGTAATCGAAGGTAGTCGAAGGTAGTCGTAGATAGTCTTCATCATAGTCGAAGGGAGGTCGAAGGAGGTCATCTTCACTCTCCACTATTTGGTGTCCAATTTTCCTGAAGTTAGTCGTAGCTAGTCGAAGCTGGTCTTCAACATAGTCAAAGGAGGTCAAAGGAAGTCTCTACATAGTCGAAGGAGGTCTTCAACATGAAATTTTTCAAACTCTTCTAAACTCGCCAATTAGGTCGCCCAAGTGGGACAGCCCCATTCCCCTGTAATTCTGCACCTTAGTCTCTAACACCCGTCTACCGACTCTACCTTGGTTCTTTCAGCCATTAATATATACTGGAGGTAATTTACTGTAGCTAATTAAACTACCAACACATCGTTGGGATGCGAGAAGAAGCACCCTTGTTCTTGTGAAAAATGTGCAAACTCCACACAGACAACAGCTGAGGTCAGGATCGAAACCTGGTCCCCAGAGCTGTGAGGCAGTAGCGTTAATTGTTGTGCGACCTGTTGCTTTATGCTCTGTCTGCCACGCTTAATATGGCTCTGGGGATGCATTTAAAATGTACTTTAGAGCACTGTGTTCATAAACAAGGGCACATACATTTAGGAAAGGAAATGATAAAAGATTTAAACACTTGAGCTCAAATTGAATTCCCGGCTGGGAACCAAGCATCGACAGGGCGTGAAGCAAATCATTCCCGTTCCTACAGCACGATGCCTGGGTTATTTTGAGGAAAAGTAAATTTGCAATATTGAACGGCAGATTATTAGCCCTCATTATATGTTCAAATACTATTAATATCTCCTATAGGAATACTTTAGTATGGTGCTTATATACTGGACTGATAGACTAGACATGTAAATCTAAATCCCACGACAATGCATGGGAAGTTAAATTCAGTTAATTGATAAAACCAAGAATTAAAAGCCACTATTCTACAGCCATAAACTATACTACAGGTCGATTGTAAAAGTCCTGCAGTTTCATGACAGCTCTTTAATGAAGGAAGAACACAAGGAACGGCTGATGCTGGAATGTTGCAGTAACACCACTGTGCTGATCTCCCTGGCCCATGTGCTGTTGGAGGTTGTAGTGTTTAATAGCCTGATGGTTGTAGGGAAGAAGCTGATCCTGAACTTGGACAATACAGTTTTCAGGCCCTTACACCTTCTTCCTGAGGGTGGAAGCATGGCCAGGGTGGCGTGGCTCTCCGATGATGCTGGCTGCCTTATTGAAGCAGCGACTCTTGTAGATCCCTTGTATGGTGGGGAAGTCAGTATCTGTGATGGACTGGGCAATGCACTTTTTTCCATCTTTTTCATTCCTGGGCATTCAAGTTGCCGATCGAGGCCGTGGTGCAACCAGTCAATATGTGCTCTACTGTACATCTGTAGATGTTCAAGAGAGTATTGGTTGACTACCAAATCTTCTCAGGAAGTAGAGACATTGATGGGCTTTCTTTATAATCGCATCGTAAGATGTGCTGGGTCCAAGACAGATCTTCAGAGATGTGCACGCCCAGGAGTTTGAAGCTTTTGACTATCTCCACCATTGTTCTGTCAATGAAGACCGTTTGTGGATCCTCGTCCTTCCTCTTCCATAGTCCACAATCAGTCCCTTGGTCTTACTGACGTTGACAGCACGGTTCCTGTTCTGGCACCATTTAGTCAGTTGACTGATCTCTCTCTTATACTCCGACTCCTTTAGTTTAGATTAGTTTAGAGATACAGCGCAGAAACAGGCCCTTCGGCCCACTGAGTCCACGCCGACCATCGATCCCCTGTTCATACTAGTTCTACGTTATCCCCACTTTCTCATCTACTTCCTACACACTAGGGGCAATGTACAGAGGCCAATTGACCTACAAACCCAAATGTCTTTGGGCTGTGGAAGGAAACCGGAGCACTCCCACGAAACCCACGCGGTCACAGCGAGAATATGCAAACTCCGTACAGACACTGCCCGAGGTCAGTATCAAACCCGGGTCTCTGGTGCTGCAAGGCAGCAACTCTACCGTTGCGCCACCGTGTCACCCACAAATCTATATCCTCATCTGACCTCAGATAACGCAGAGCATCTCCTGGGGTGGGGGTTGAACTCACATCTTTCTGAGGTGAGAGTCCTTTGTAGCCACGGGCAACAGCATTAATGATGGCTGCTCTCTGGCCACCTCTAATGTGTCTTTCCCAGGAACACCATCAATGACGTGGAATGGATTAAAAATCAAGACCTGTGCATAACCTTCCCACATAGTTTCAGTTTAGTTTATTGTCACGAGTACCGAGGTACAGTGAAAAACTTTTGTTGCATGCTAACCAGTCAGCAGAAAGACAATCCCTGATTACAATCAATCCATTTACAGTGTATGGGTACATGATAAGGGAATAACGTTTAGTGCAAGGTAAAGCAAGCAAAGTCCGATCAAGGATAGTCTCAGGGTCATCAAAGAGGTAGATTGTAGTTCAGCACCGCTCTCTGGTTGTGGTAGGATGATTCAGTTGCCTGATAACAGCTGGGAATAAACTGTCCCTGAATCTGGTGGTGTGTGCTTTCACACTTCTATATCTTTTGCCTGATGGGAGAGGGGAGAGGGGAGAGACATAAATTTATCTCAACTCAACCCATTGGAGAAGCTTGAATGGATTAGCAAAAAAACACCCCTATGCAATACTGCATTACAGAGTAAAGTAAAGTATTTTTATTAGTCACATTCACATACACCCAGGTGTAGTGAAGTGAAATGCTTCTTGCCATTATGCAGCACACAAAAGAAGAGAATACAGACATAACACCAAGAGAGTCTTAACACAAAGAACATCCCCCCACAATGGCTCCCACCATGAGGGAAGGCACAAAGTCCAGTCCCCAACCCCAGTTCACCCATAGTCGGGCCCATTGAGGCCTCCACAGTTGCCTCTACGGAGGCCCGATGTTCCAGGCCGTTCTCGCCGGGTGATATTGCTCCGGAACGGCCGCTTCCGCACTGGGGACCGTGGCTTCCGAAGCCAACAAGGCCGCACCGGTTGGAGCTCCACAACTGGCGATCTCATCTAGAGATCCCAGGCTCCCGGTGTAAAGTTCAGCGCCGCCGCCCGCAGCTGGTCGCTCCACAGTCCTGCAGCTCCGCGATGTTTTCCCCAGCGATCCTCAGCTCACCGGAGCTCCAGCGCGGCGACCCGGGCAAGGCATCGCCCGCTCCGCGATAGCGCTCCAGCGCTGTGCCGCCGCCGAGGCCGAGGTTCTGGGCGGTCCCCGACAGGAAACGCCGCTCCAGGCCCGCTGGTAGGCCGCGAGGACGGGTCGAAGCTGCAGCCCGGAGAAAAGCTACCTCTCCGGCCAGGTAGGGACCGTGAAAGGTAGTTTTCCCCTCCCCCCCCACACAAAAAAGTCTAGACCTCCAAACAAAACACTTAACTAACTAAAATAAAAAATAAAAGATGAAAGGACAGACAGCTGCTGGCTGGGCAGCCGCACACAGGACAGCGCCCCCTCCTATATGGAGAAGATAATTGATTGCTAGCCAAGACAGTGTGGGAAGAATTGATAACAAATAAAAATACATTATAAAGATTGACAGTAATTTTCTATAACATACATGGTGGCAAATGTCCACAAATCAAAACACCATCCAAAATGATTTTTCGCGTCTTAGCTGCCCTGTATCCCAATACAATGAGGCATCTAGCATAGCAGCAAATGATAAAACGTCAGAGTAGAGATTGATTGTTTGACCAGTTTCCCAATATTTGCATCAAAAGAATCTGAAATCAAAACAAATCTTGATTTCCATAGATTTTTAGATCCAATTTATGTTGGGTTGTGCAGATATAAGGAAGCACATGTAGATGTAGAATAGCTTCTTATTATCATTACTTCAAGTAAATATTGCAGGAAAGAGGCAGCTTCAAAGGTGATTCTTTACTACAAGATTGAAAGCAATGTTTTCAATTTCAGAATAGAAAGATGATGTCAAATTTCAACAACCTGGTGCCAAACTTTTACATTCTCTCAATGTCAGATATAACAAACGCCTACTTATTGATGCAAGGCAAATTTATGTCATGCTTTATTTTCTAAACATGATTTTATAACTCCCTTACATATTTGCAACATTACTAATTACTATTACCTATTCTATTGTGCTAATTATAGATTTTCATAAGAAGGCATAATATTCAAATATTCACCTTTCAAAGGAACTGCTCTTTTACAATTGTCATTTAATTCAATATTTCTGTCAACTAATGTGCAATCTGCAGTTTCTCTCTGTGTAAAATGCCGCATCTTGACAGGCAGACCACAACAGACACTGGGTTGTAGCTGCCGGCTATAAAAAGCTGAGCATAATATTGTGCATCCTTAAATGGCTAAGTTCCAGAAATGTTCTTGAATAATAATTTGCATTTGTTTACTTTAGTTCAGAATACAGCATGGAAACAGGCCTTACACCCCACTGAGTCCATGCTCACCATTAATCACCCGTTCATACTAGTTCTATGATTTCCCTCTTTCTCATTCATTCCATACACAATAATGGCAATTTACACAACCTACAAGCGCATATGTCTTTGGAGTGTGGGAGGAAACCGGAGCACTTGGTGAAAACCCATGCAGTTACAGGGAGAACGTTCAAACTCCATGCAAACAGCACTCATCGTTAATATCGTACCAGAATCACTGACGCTATTAAAATTATTTCTATCAGGTCTTTCCTCAGCCTCCAACGCTTCAGAGAAAACAATCCAATTTGTCCATATCTGCTTATAGCTAATACCTCAAGTGCCCTCTAATACCCACTAATGCCAACTAATCCAGTCCTGGATTATCCTGGGGGCAAAAAATTATTCTGTCTAAATCGCTGTCCAAATTGCTGGGCCAGCAATGCTAGTATATCCATGTAGTTGTAAATGAGGATGGCGTCAGCCTTTGTAAGATGGGGAGTGTACAGAGGCTTCACAGCAGTTCACTTCACAGCACACACAAGCTGTCGATATACAGTATTGTTGCCCCTTCAGGTTCAACAAGGATTGATTCTGTTCCAACCATTCGTGCAGCCTGACGTAACTGCTAAAGGATTACTGAGCATTCCAGTGAATGTACCCCTCAATTTACGACAGGGTCCAAATCGAGCCATTAAGCCATACAGCACACAATCAGGCCCTTTGGCTGACCATGCTGACCATTACATCCATCTTGTACAAAAGACAGTGCAATGATAAATAGCCCAGAGGGTTATTTGGGGCAGCAATGTGTTGTAGCGGTAGAGCTGCGGACTTGAGACTCCGGTTCAACCCTGACTACGGGTGTTGTCTGTATGGAGTTTGTACGTTCTCCCTGTGACCGCGTGGGTTTTCACCGGGTGCACCAGTATCCTCCCACACTCCAAAGACGTACACGTTTGTAGGTTAATTGACTTTGGTAAATTGTAAATTGTCCCTAGTGTGTAGGATAGAGCTAGTGTACAGGGTGATCGCTAATCGGTGTGGACTTGGTGTGCGGAAGGACCTGTTTCCGCGCTGTATCTCTAAAGTCTAAAAGGTGTTGTCCACATTGGATGTGCCCCTTAACTGACCAAATAAACATAAAACTAAAGCTATATAAAAATTGTGAATCACTCTCTGGGGCTCTAAGTTTCATTTCACTCATTCTCTATTGAGAAAGTGAGGGTTAATATACTTCTTGAAATCGATTAGTGCCTTGTAATCGTTCCCCGGGATCCAATGTACTGCAAATTTCTTTCTATGACCACTAAACACAGAGATAGTAAAAGCAATAATCAGCGTAAAATGATTAACCAACAAGTCTTAAATCATACTCTGCAGCAGCAGCAAGTTTGATGTTGCTGAGTAATTGTAAGACTAATTTTGGGTCCCTGAATCCCAAGGCAATATGGTTTTATTGGAATATGCCATCATTTACCATCAACAAATTGAGTTAATGCACCAATGTGTTGTTGATTTCAGCTGAATTTTACATTCTCTGGATTTATTCGTGTGCACTTCTCTACCAATACAAAATTGCAGTCAGTAGCTTCATAGAGTCATACAGCGTAGAAACAGGCCCTTGGGCCCAACTTTCCCACACCGACCAACACGTCCCATCTACACTAGCCCCACCTGCCTACATTTAGACCATATCGCTCTAAACATGTGCTATCCATGTACCCACCCAAATGTAGCGAAGGGTCGGATAAATGAGTTGCATTCAAACATTTGAAAAAAAGAACTAAGCAGGAGTAACTTAGCTACAAGCAGATGCTTGATGCTGCTTCCCATTCAAATCCAAAGAGTAAGGGGATTAATCTCTCCCTCAGGTCGTCTGGTGAGGTACTGAGGGAAGACTGCACTGTTGGGAGTTCTGCACTGTGGATGCCAAACTGGAAAATTCTATTGACACATCTTGCATGGCCCCTGTTAGTTGTTTTCAAGGTTTCAAGGTTTCAAGGTCAGTTTTTTGTCACGTGCACCGAGGTACAGTGAAAAGCTATTTTGTTGCGTGCTACCCAGTCAGCAAAAAGACTATACATGAATACAACCAAGCCATCCATGATGTACAGATACAGGATAAAGGGCAGCACAACAGTAGAGCTGCTGCCTCACAGCACCAGAGACCCATCTTCAATACTGACTATGGGTGCTGCCTGTACCCACTTTGTACGTTCTCCCTGTGACCACGTGAGTTTTCTCCCGGTGCTCCGGTTTCCTCCCACACTCCAAAGACATGCAGGTTTGTAGGTTCATTGGCATTGGTTTAAAAAAAAAAAGTGGGCATAGTGTGTTGGATAGAACTAGTGAAAAGGTGACCGTTGGTCGACGTTGGACTTGGTGGGCCACAGGGCCTGTTGCCACGCTGTATCTCTAAACCTAAACCTAAACCTAAACAAGAGGTTCTGCACTGTGGATGTTAAACAGAAAAAAAATCCATTGACACATCTTGCAAGGTCCACCTCAGGTGAAGTCTCCTCACCTCTCCTATGTCTAGAGGGTTCTAATTGCCTATAAAATGGTTGCTTTATGCACTCTTACTGCTGCCCATTTTGAAACTTTCTTCAAGGTTATGATAATGTTTTCCAATAAAAGACATACAATTATTGGCAATGCCCTGTTGTAACCTAAAAAGTACTAACACATATTTTGTTGCACGCTCTTAGGTAAAAGGGCAACTGTTCACAAATGTCTCCAACATCCTTATTTGCCACTGCAAGCTAACTAAACCATTGTAGCACGCAGATATCGAACCCGGCGTTCGGAAGCCACGGTCTCGTGACACGGGAGGGGCTGTTGTTTTCGCACGGTTTTGCTTTCGTGCGGCAGTTGATCGACTGACCACCGTGGTGGCCAGTTGCGTGTGTGTAGACCTGTTTGACCATAAAACGATTTCATAATAAAATCTGTTTAAATAAACTGGTCGCTGGACTATGGGTTAATAACTGGAAAAAAGCTAATTCTAAAATTTTGGAAGAAGGCTCCAATACCAACTATAAATATGTGGACTTCAAATATGTTCGAAACATTACACCTAGAAGAGATAAGACTCCTCCTAGCAGGTAAACCAGATCACTTCCACCTGACGTGGTCTGCATTTATAGAATTATTATAAATATAGGGTGCAAAAGTACTTTAAAAAAAAATTGAGGTCAGGTAAGGGGGGATGCTAGTTGAAGAGTTGGTATGTCCCATTTACGTAATGCTCATAAAAATATTTGTTTCTCTCTTTTTCCTCTTTCTCTTTCTCTTTCTTTTCTAGGGTCTATTTCTTAACTCTTTTTCTTTTGTTTTTTAATTTTGCTCTTATAGGGTCTTCGTCCTTTTTTGTTGTCACATTTTCTACACTTTCACTTTTTCCTTCACTTTCTTCTTTCTTTCAATCTTTTCTTTTTCTAGTGTAAAAAATAAATGGAGTACATTAATTGTAAGAAGACATAAGTAATGTAATGTACTTCTAATAAATATATATATATTTTTTAAATAATAATAAACTGGTCGTCGTCTCTGCACTGCTAAACCATTGTGGTAGACTACAGTCCTGAGCCTGTTCCCTAGCAGTGCAAGAAGGATTGTGCAAATATAATTGCATTAAAATGGCATGAACAGTTATAATCATGGTAACCTATTAATATTTGCTCATGGTTGCCCCAGTTAAATGCAGAAATCCAAAACCTGTAAACCTGTACGGCTTTGAAGTGTGCAAAACCGGAGCACCCAGAGGAAACCCACGCGGGCCCAGGGAGAACGTACAAACTCTGTACAGACTGCACTCATAGTCAGGATCGAACCCAGATCTCTGGCGCTGCAAGGTAGCAACTCTACCAATATGCCACAGTGCCAATTGTAGGAGGGGAAAGAAAGCTAGAAGAGAGGTGGGGCAGGACAAAGCAAGGCAGGTAATAGTTGGCCACAGATGAGGGGGGTTTTGATAGGCAGGTGGTTGGACAAAGGCCAACGATGAAAAAATAAGTGTGGACACAAAAGGATTGATGAGATGTCAATTGTAAAGCCGGAGGAACTATTCTTGCTGAGAAACCATTGAAAAGGTAAGCTTGTTGACTGAGGTGTAATTGAGTTTTTGCAGAGTAATTTATGATTACTATATTAATCCTTCTGATTTTGTGATCTGGAGTTTACTTCCCTCAGAACAACAGCTAACATTTCCATTACTTTTAAAATAAAAATAAAAATAAGATTTTACCTTGTTCCATTAGCCCATATTTTACACCCAAACTTGATTTTGCTTTCTGTAAAATGCGTAATAAGTTAAAATTAAACCATTAAATGAGGGCCCACTGCACCACATCTCATTTTCACATTGTAGCTTTCCATTTACAAATCATCCCTCCCTCTCGCATCAACCAGAGGCCAAATCTTCCAGTTCCAAAGTCCCAGATAAGCTTTACCTTGTGTAGCCCCTCAAGAATGGATGCGCAGTAAGGCAGCGGTAGAGTTGCTGCCTAAAAAAGACATACAGGTTTGTAGGTTAATTGGCTTTGGTAAAAATTGTAAATTGTCCCTGATGTGTAGGATAGTGCCAGTATACGGTGTAATTGCTGATCAGCGTGGACTCGTTGGGGTAAAGGGCCTGTTTCCATGCTGTATCTCTAAAGTCTGAAATCTAAAATAAATGGTAAAGTGGTATAAAACTCTACATTTTAACCTTATCTGTTCCAAACCAAACACACCCAGGATGCATCACCGCTCTGCATGATCTCTTCAGCCAATCTGGCTGCTCTCTTCAGTATTTCTTCGACTTTCATGTACTAGGGCTGTATATTGCTCGTTTCTAAGCTTCCCCCCAGTCTAGTTTCAGTAAAAACACGGAATCAAACACTAAATGTTATTTTAACAAAAGCGCATTACAGTTCAACTACTGTACCTATCCCACCGCGGGTTCGATCCTCGTATCTGCCGTTCAAGCCCTCTAGGCCTCGCTCAGACAGAGACACTCCAGGAGTTCGCACAGTCCCAAGCGCTCTCCCAAAAGATCGACGCTGGACCTCGTGGTAGTGGACTTTTATATGTCCCGGGACCTTGAAGGGCTGAACCACATAGGGGTGGTCTCTTAATAACCCAATTACAGATATCGATTAACCCCATACATAACAGACATTTCCTAACCCAATAATACAGCAGCTCATACATTGTATAAGAAAGAAAGCTCTCGAAGGAAGCTAACAAGAACAAACATTGAAACATGTGCCCTGAGATTCAAACAATTTTTCCAAGGCTCAACAGTTCAACCAATCATCAATTGCAACATTATGTACACTGTTTACAATGCTTTTGCAGCAACCCAATAGAAATGATGCATTTAAGGTTAGTTTGCAAAACCACTATACATGTTATCAATTTAAGAGAAACATGGAGAACACCTGGACCCCTTACCATCCTGCATATCAGTCTGAGCCTAGACTGGCCAGCGCCAATCAAAGCCTGTAAAGTTCAGATGACAAGGGCTAAGCAATTCTGACAAGTGCAGGGATCCTCAACATTATGGTGTCTTTGATTTAGCCAATATTAACATGGCAACCAAAATTCATATATCCACTCATACTAATGATTTATTGAATGGTAGGATTATGTTGGCTTTAGGGCCTAAAATTGACCTTTTAACACATCCTATCATCTGCTCTACTTCTCTAACTGTTAGCAAACATTGTCCTGATTGCTTCCATCCTCAGATCAGGACTTCATGATCGCTATTCCCTGTGATAATTTCCTTCCCTTTAACTAATTACTTTTTGATTTGATAACTCTCCAGTTGAAACGCCTTGCACTCCTCAGCGGTGAATTCAATCTGACACAGCTCAGCACAATTCCCCAAATGATATAAATCTTTGCCCGCCACAATTCTTCTATGAGCTTTTTCTACTTAATGTTATGTAACGAGCCAGCTCCCTTTCGAGTGATCATTGTGCAGTATGATCTCTCTACGAGGGCTTTCAACTGCAAACCATCAACTCTGTTTAACTCATTCAATTAATAACTGCATTTTTTTCCCCCAACAAATGTCAATGAAAGGATGGATGGGGCATGAGTGGGCAACTCATAAACAAAGTGATTTATTTGTGGAAGTAGCTTATGAGAATCAAGTGCCCTTGAATGGAATGAAAACCTACTGCCTATCAGCTAAATGCATGCCAACAGGAAGGTGTTTACCAAATACCACAATCTACTCCAATACCTCAAGGGTGGCATGGTGGCACAATGACAGAGTTGCTGGTTTACAGTGCCAGATATGCAGGATAGTGAAGGATCCAGGTGTTCTAAGTTTCTCCTAATTGATAAAAAGTATAACAACTCTACAAAGGAAACCTAAATGCATCGCTTTGATTGGATCGCTGCAAGGGGAATGTAAATAGTGTGAATAATGTTGCGAGACAGTTACTCCGCTGTTTGTTGATTGGTCAAAATGTTAAGCCTTGGAGGGATTGTTTTATGTTCATGGGTAAATGTTACATTATTCAGTTTGTTAGCTTCTTTTCAGAAGCTCTTTAGAGAAACAATGTATAGGAGACTCTGTGGTTGGTTAGGGGAACTGTCAATAATGTATTGATGTAATTAATATGTTTGATTGGGCTGTAAAGAGACCACCCCTATGTAGTTTGGCCCCTCAAGGTTCGTGGACCTATAAAAGGTGTCTCCATTTTAGATCGGTGTCGTTCTTCTGGAAGAGCGTTTGGGACTGCGTGACCTTTTGGAGTGTATCTGCTTGCACGGGGCTAAAGGGCTTGGCCAGGCAGGGACAAGGATCGAACCTGCAGTGGTTTAGGTATCGTATAGGGGAATTTGTGTTCATTCTAAAATAATAAAGATTAGTTGGTCCAGTGCTTGACTCAGTGTTTTTCTACTGAACTAGACTTGGGGGGTTAGCTTTAGGAGCATATTTACAATGGGACCATTGTTCACAGTTCTGTCCAGGCTCATAACATTGAATTCAGAAGCTTTTGTTTGCCACCATGTTTAGCAAACCTGTTCCCAAGCAGTTAACAGTCTTTTTTTTAATAAACTGTCCCCATCAGTTCTCTGCAAGTACTATGACAGCAGGACAGGAGAGCCCAATTCAGTGGCAGGAGTGGAGAAGAAAAGACTTGGGAGTTTAAGCTAGAAGCTGCCACACAGACCAAGCTTTAAAATGAATGATAGACCCAACGTGTTGGAGTAACTCAGCCGCTCAGGCAGCATCTCTGGAGGAAAAGGACGGGTGATGTTTTGATTCAGACTGAGGAAGGGTCCCAACCTGAAACGTCACCCATCCTTTTTCTCCAGAGATGTTGCCTGAGCCATTGAGTTACCCCAGCATTTTGTGTCTCTCTTTGGAGTAACCCAGCATCTGCAGTTCTTTGTTTCATCGATTAAAAAAGAACAGTTTACTTTCAATAATCTTGCTGACATCTATTTGTTATGCAGATGAGATTACTCAAGCACTATACAAACAGCATAAATGCACAGTTAAATTTATTTAATTATCTTTTGTTTAATTCATCTAATCCTGAAGATCAGGGAACAATCATGCTACTCGAGGTAACCCGATGTAGGTGGAATTAGAAGAAAGAAAAGCTATCATGAAAATAGATAGGCACAGTGGCGCAGCGGTAGAGTTGCTGCCCTACAGTGCTGGAGACCCGGGTTTTATCCTGACTACGGGTGCTGTCTGTATGGAGTTTGTTCGTTCTCCTTGAGACTGCGTGGGTTTCCAGGCGCTCCGGGTTCCTCCCACACTCCAAAGACGTGGAGGTTTGTCGGTTAATTGGCCTCTGTAAATTGTAAGTTGTCCTTAGTGCTTCTGATAGAGCTAGTTTACGTGGATCGCTGGCTGGCGCAGACTCGGTGTGCCGAAGGGTCTATTTCTGCGCTGTATCTTTAAAGTCTAAAGGGTAGAGGTTCAGATGACGGTATATTTAGGAAGGTAAGGAGCAATGATAGGGGTAATGATAATCAGACGTTCCTAGGAATTGACAGAGAGTGTAAGCAGCAGGAGTGCACCAGAAAATAGAATCAGAGTAAGAAAAAATTCAAAGATATATTGAAAAGCAAAATAGCTAAAAGAAACACAGAACATAATCCAGTGTATGTGTGTATGTGTGTATATATATATCTATATAATTAAAAGTCTCATCTTGTCCACTTCCTGTTTAATTTTAGAAAAAAAAACTACCATATATGGCTGTGATTTTTTGGCCATCTTACTCAGAGTCCTCCTCTGATGATCAGGCCTATGATTTTTCCCATCGATGAAAAAAAAAAGAGTTATTAGTGTTTTAAAAATCTTGAGATTCTCTCTCCTGTCAATCACCGTGATGAAGGCCACGCCCCTTCTGGGGGGGAGGGACTATAAAATCCGGAAGTATGGACGTGGCTCAGTCGCTGCAAGACGGTGAGGGAGAGGCCATGCCTCTCAGTCTGAGCTGGGAATGTACACAACACTGAGTGTCTACTGAACTGTGAGTGCCCTTTATGTGGTTTTATGTGGTCTGGAAACCAGCCCCTTCGGCCCACAACACCCATACTAGCGCTCCAGAAAGCTCCCCCCCTCCCCCCACTGGCCAGCAATATTGGAATTGGTGGAGAGGTGGAATATTGCGTTGGGGACTAGCCCTCCCGTGTGAAGCTGGGACCCAACAGGTCCCACTTAGTCTAGTATATCTATATTACTAAAAGTCTGATCTTGACAGCTTTTGGCTCGCTGTGCTGTGATTTCCGAGAGGACGCCGCCACCTACGGCCGTCATTTTTGGCCACCTCGCTCAGAGCCCCCCTCTGCTTTCCGGGACCAGAGGATTTTTCCCATCGGTGAAAAATCAGAGAGATATTAATGTTTTTTTTTAATTTGCCATTCTCGCTGCTGCCGCTGCTGGAGGGAGAGCGAGGGACTATAAAATCAGGAAGTGGTGTGCCTCACTCAGTGTGTCTCTGCAAGATGGAGGAAGCCAGACGGTCACATCTCTCTGAGCTCTGAATAACACTGAACACATGTCTACTCAACTGTGAGTGCCCTTAATGTGGTTTGAAAATGAAAATATGGTTGGTTTGAAGTAAAAAGGCACTGCCTGCAAATGGTTGTTTGGGGGGGTTGGGTTGAAGTGAAAAGGCACTGCCTGCAAATGGTTGTTTGGGGGGGTTGGGTTGAAGTGAAAAGGCACTGCCTGCAAATTGGTTGTTTGGGGGGGTTGGGTTGAAGTGAAAAGGCACTGCCTGCACATGGTTGTTTGGGGGGGGTTGGGTTGAAGTGAAAAGGCACTGCCTGCAAATGGTTGTTTGTCTAAACTTGACAACTTCCTGTTTGCACTATATTGATTTTAGATAAAACGCTACCACTTACGGATGTGATTTTTGGCCATCTTACTCAGTTCCCCTCCGCTCATCAGGTGCAGAGGATTCTTCCCATCAATGAAAAACAAAAGTGTTATTAGTGTTTATAATTTTTTGAGAATCTCTCTCCTGTCAATCACACCATGAAGGCCGCACCTTTTCCGGTGGGAGGGGGAGGGAATATAAAACCCGGAAGTGTGGGTGTGGCTCAGTCTCTGCATGATGGGGAGGGAGAGGTCACGACTCTGTCTGAGCTGTGAATCAACTGAACACACTGAATGTCTACTGAACTGTTAGTGTTTTGTGTGGTTTTATGGTGGTTTTTATGGTGGTTTCACCTTGCTTGAAATAGTATGAAACTGCATTTGAATGTGTTGGCCTTGCACCCTGCATGAAATGGTATGAAACTGCATTTGAATGTGGTGTCGTTGCACCCTGCATGAAATGGTATGAAACTGCATTTGAATTTGGTGGCCTTGCACCCTCCTTGAAATGGTATGAAACTGCCCTTGAATTTGGTGGCCTTGCACCCTGCTTGAAGTGGTTGGAAACTGCACTTGAATTCGGTGGCCTTGCACCCTGCTTGAAGTGGTAGGAAACTGAACCTGAATTTGGTGGCCTTGCACCCTGCTTGAAATGGTAGGAAAAAGGATTTGAATTTGGTGGCCTTGCACTCTGCTTGAAATGGAATTTCAAGGAATAGCCGTGAGTCAACTGCCAGCCCACCAGCCGTGAGTGAGCTGCCAGCACATCAGGCCCAACGGGTCCCACTTAGTCTAGTATATATATATGTGTGTGTGTACTTGTGCGTATGTGTATATACACAGTGAACTTTTCGTTTCTCTCTCGTTTATCATATTGTTTACAGTGTACTATGTTTACATATTCTGTTGTGCTGCAGCAAGTAAGAATTTTATTGTTCTATCTGGGACACGACAATAAAACACTATTGACTCTCTTGACTCTTGCTAGGATTTGATTGCATCAGTGAAATTGGAAATGAAATTACAGCCACTTTAGGTTTATTTATGTATGAATGTTAATGTGCAGACTGTGATAAATAAGTTCGGTGAATTAGGGGCACAGATATCTGCATGAGAAAAAAATTAAACTTGGCTCAGAAAGAAGCATCAACTCGGCATTAAATATTCTTGGACAAAGTTTTTAGAAAGGATAGAGAAGGCAAGAAATAGCAGCGCTGCTTAAAGAGAATATCAGAATGCTGGAGAGTGAGAACGTCGCAGAGAGGTCAAAGATGGAATCAGTTTGGCTAGAGTATGACTGTAAAGGAAACATCAGTCTGCTGTGTGTGTGTGCTAGAGTTCACCAACAAGTGGGAGAGGTATTTGTGCAGGGAGATTGCGCAGGGAGATTACACAAAAGTTCTTAGGTTACAACTCAATGTAAACTTGCATCATTTAGTTGAGCTTAGTTTAGAGATACAGCATGGAAACAGTGTGCAGAAGGGAGCTGCCGATGCTGCTATGTACCAATTAACTCACAAGCTCACACATCTTTGGGACGTGGGAGGAAACCAGAGCACCCGGACGAAACCCACGTAATCACAGGGAGAATGTGCAAACACCACATAGGTAACACCCAAGGTCAAAATCGAATCTGGGTCTTTGACACGGTGAGGCAGCAGATACCAGCTGTGCCACTGTGCCAATGGATGGTTGATAGTCAGTGGAGACTCAGAAAGCTGAAGAGCCTTTTTCCATGTAGAAACAAAGAACTGTAAATGCTGGTTTAAACCAAACATAGACACAAAGTGCTGGAGTAACTCAATGGGTCAGGCAGCATCTCTGGAGAAAGAGGGCGGGTGACGTTTTTCGGGTCGGGACCATTCTTTAGACTCTTCAGAGCATTTTGTGTCTATCTTCAGCATGGGATCATCTGTTCACACTGGTTCTATATTACCCAGGGACCTTCACTCCCTGCACATTTTACAGAAGGACAATTTACAAATGGTCGGTGCAGACTCGGTGGGCAGAAGGGCCTGATTCCACACTGTAGCTCTAAACTTGTGATGATATATTTAGCCTGAGTTAGACTGAACTGGACTGATTAACATTTGCAGAATTTAACGTCTAGGGGGAAATAATTTTATCTTGTATTTTAGAAAGTAAAGATTTATTTCTGAGGTTAATGCTTGCTTTTAAGATTATGTGTCTTGAGGGCGTCTGTGGAAATTAATGAGGTAAATTAAAAAAATCCTGGAGAACGTAATCAGAAATCTTAGTTATAATTGTGCTGAGTTAGAAGGTAGCGACTGAAGATATTGGCAATGCAGTTAAAGTCTGTGATGTTTCACACCATTTAGGTGGTTGGTTCAGTGGGTAAATCCATGTAGGAAATGTAGACCAAAGGTACTGCGGATGCTGGTTTACAAAAAAAGACACAAAGTGCTGGAGTAACTCAGCGGGTCAGGCAGCATCTCTGGAGAAAATGGATCCTGTAAGTGATGTTTCTAGTCAGGATCCTCCTTCAGACTGGTGTGGAGAAAGCTGGATAAGAGGTGGAGGTGAGACAAAGCCTGGCAAACACGAGTAAAGAGCAGGAGAGCAGCAGGAAGCACAAAGAGGGAGCAATGAGGGAAGGTCTATATTTTACCACTCCACTGCAAAATCTCCTCAAGTTGTGCCTATGTTGAAGCAGTT
This sequence comes from Malacoraja senta, assembly GCA_038087875.1. Taxonomy (NCBI): domain Eukaryota; kingdom Metazoa; phylum Chordata; class Chondrichthyes; order Rajiformes; family Rajidae; genus Malacoraja; species Malacoraja senta. Next base: position 55,357,335 of record CM075980.1, on the reverse strand, counting down.
GTCTCTCGGACAGGAGTCCCATAAGACCCTACAATCAGTCTGAAGAAGGCTCCTGACCCAAAAAGTCACCCACCGCTCCAGCCAACTTTTGTCAGACATCTCAACCCCCCCGAACCAGATCCCGGTACCTTCAAGAAGTCAGGCTTGTAGATGAAGGGGATGGAAGATCGGCCGGGCCAGTTGCCAAAGAGCATGGCCTCACTCTTCCTGCCGTTCACCCTGGCTCCCGTTGCCGACTGAAACTGGTCGCATGCTCATCAACCCGCGGACCGACCCTGGATCCGAGCAGAAGACAGTGACATGGTCCATGTACAGGGAGGTTTTGACCTGAGTGCCCCCACTGCCTGGCAATGTCACTCCTCTTATGCTCACATCCTTTTTGATGGACTCGGCAAAATGTTCTATACAACAGACGAACAAGACAGGGGAGAGAGGGCAACTCTGCCTGACTCCGGAACTGACGGGGAAGTTGTCTGATTGCCACCCATCTGATTCCTTTCCCAAAGCCCATTTTGGACACCACGTCCACCATGTACGTGTGCGATATCCTGTCGAAGGCCTTCTCCTGGTCCAAGCTGACGAGGCCAGCATCCACCCCTCTGTCCTGCACATAGGCAATGGTATCTCTCAGCAGCGCCAGGCTGTCTGAGATTTTCCTGCCAGGTACAGCACAGGTTTGGATCATCCGTCCTAGAGCAGACTTGATCCGGCTGGCGATGGCCTTAGACAGGATCTTATAGTCGATATTTAACAATGAGATGGGTCATTCATCACCCCCTTCCGCTTGAAGATTGGGATGATGCTGCCCTTCCTCATAGAGTCTGACATGCTGCCATCTAGAAGCATATCGTTGTCCACTTACAGCAGATCCTGGCCCATTCAGTCCCACAGAGCCAAGTAAATCTCGGAAGGTAAGCCATCGCTTCCGAGAGTTTTATTTGAATCAAAGGATCGGCTTGGAGCCAGTCAGCTCCTCCAGGGTCAGTGGTTAGTCCAGACTCTCCCGCTTGCTGTCCTCCAAGACCTCTGTGATAGAGGACAAGATGTTCTGGGAGGTGGTGCTGTCTCTGGCCTTCCTGTCGTACATAGCCGTATGAAAGAATCTGCAGATCCTCAGCATGCCTGTCTGTGAAGATGTTACCGAGCTGTCCTCCCCAAGGCTGCTGATCACAGCTGTGAACCTTATGGAAGAAGAAGCATGGGCTCGTCTCATCCTGCTCCACAGAGCGGATCCTGGATCGGAAGATGATCTTGGAGGATTCGGAGGTAAAGAGCTGAGCTTGTCGACACTTCAACTCTCTCGCCCCTTTTTCTCCTGCCCCTTTTTAAAAATAAACAAAATAGACTTTATTCAAGTAAATAAATATATACAATACAGGAACCGTACAAAAAATATGTCTGACATTCTCGGAGGCTATACAAATAATACTGTTTACCCCAACTACACAATGTTACCCCACACCCTTGCCACTCATGTGGCCCACTGGCATCAAATCCCTTCCCTTGTTTGAGGGGTGTCCCCATCATACCTGCCCCCCAATGTCCAGCAGCAGAAGGACCCTAAACTGCCGTCCTCCCCCACAGAGCTTTGCCGTTGGCCACAACAAGCTTCAGTGCGTCCCCCAGCACGTACTCCTGTAGTCTGGAGTGGGCCAGTCAGCAACATTCCCCAACGGACATCTTGCTCTGCCGGGAGGTCAACAAAGCTCGGGTAGACCAAAGAGCGTCTTTCACCGAGTTTATGATCTTCCCGCAGTACTCGAAGTCCGTCCCTGAATGCGCCCCATGGTCTGTAAATCGCAGAGTCCTCTGTGGTGGAGCTGTTCGGAAAAAAATCGGGACAGGGACCCTCTCCAGACTCTCTTTGCAAATCCACATTCTGCTAGGAGGTGGGCAACCAAGTTCCTCCCTCCCTAGCACACTTATCTCTCCTCAGATGTGTTTGTACCTATTGAACTTTTCCATCATGGTTGTTTCATTTGAAGTTTTTTATTCACCTTTGGACCGGGCCGGCTTTAGATCACGGGTTACACAAATAAAAGCATGGTCTTGTAAGACTTTGACTGATCTGGTCTGAATAATTGCTCAGTCAATTGTGTATTTACGTAAGCTCTTTAAATTAAGGAGCATTTAGACCAATTCCCACCTGCTAATTTGCATATTTTGCCATTAATTGCGATTCTATTGGCGGGGAGAAGAATCGGAGGCCAGTCTGTGGTGTCAGGGGCATCAGCGGGGGCTTCGCTGAAAGAGCTGGAACAAAGCCAGCAAGTCTTGCAGCCAGATAATGAACTGAAATATTTATCCTGTTCCAGACTCTCGTTAGAAGTGCCAGCCTTGATCTTCTTCTTATCGAGTCCACATCGCAAGATCAGAAATTGTTCAGCCAGAGCTGAACACACTTCCCTGCATCTACATACAATGGCGTCTTGCGCTTCCTATCAAAGTCTCTCTGTGGAAAGGAGCATGGTTCATGTAACCACTGAGATTTTAGCCCAGCAGACAATTTAGTTTAGATTGGTTTAGAGATACAGTGTGGAAACAGGCCCTTCAGCCCACTGAGTCCGTGCTGACCAGCGATCCTCTCACATTAACACTGTCCAACACACACTAGGGACAATTTACAATTTTTACTGAGGCCAATTAACCTACAAACCTGTACGTCTTTGGAGTATGGGAGGAAACCGAAGATCTCAAGAAAACCCATGCAGTCACGGGGAGAACGACAAATTCTGCACAGATAGCTCTCATAATCAGGATTGAACCTGGGTCCCCGGCGCTGTAAAGCAGCAACTCTACCGCTGCACTATCGTGCTGCCGCAATTCTGCTACCCTTTTTTTAATCTTTGGCCAATGTAAAGTGTTTTTTGGCACGTTAAGCCGCTACCCAGATTAATGTGTGGAGGTGGGGATTTCAGGCAATGCCTCATCTTCAGAACACTCGGGGCAGTTTTATTTGTCCTCTCCAATCCTTCTATGAATTAATTCAATGTTACAGTATGTCCCCTATTTAGAGGTCTCCCTGCTTGGGGAAATTAATTGTTTCTGTTTGCCTTGAGTGGACATTGCAATTTTGCACAGCTTAATTAAAGCAATCTCAGCCTCACTTGTCCTATAGACAATGAACCCAGTGTAGGCAATTTCACGTCCTAACTTTGTCCAACTGTGGCAGCATGCTCTTAATTCTCCCCTTGCTCACTGTCAGGGCATTATATGTCCACAGTAAACACAGGAACTGCAGATGTAGGTTTATGAAAAAGAATGACACAAAGTGCTGGAGTAACTCAGCAGGCCAGTCAGCACTTCTGGAGAACATCGATAGGTGACGTTTCGGGTTGGGACCCTTCTGCAGACTGACTGTGGTGGGGAAAGGTAGAGAAGGCTGGAAGAGAGGAGGGGTTGTACAAATCCTCGCATGTGAATAGTGGATACAGTCGAGGCGAGGGGGATGTTTGATTGGCTGATGTTTGAACAAAGGTCAGAGATGAAGAGAGGGGCAGGTCAAACCCTGGTGAGTGATAGGTGGATAGAGGTGAGGGGAGAGGGGGTGTTTGATAGGCAGATGTTTGGACAAAGGCCAGAGATGAAAAGACAAAAGATGTGGAATGAGGATAGAAGAAGTGCGAATTGTGAAGCCAGATGAAGGAATATAGATGGAAAAGGTGGGGGAGGGGGGAGAAACTAGTGCAAATCTGGGTGGAGCACAGGGAAGAGGTGGGTGGGGAGAAATGGAGGGGTGGGGGGTGCAGGTTACAGGTTAGATACCTAAAATTGGAGAAATCAATGTTCATACCATTTGCTTATGCTTGGTTGAAAGATGTCTATGATGGGTTGAGAGTGAGATCACTGACAATGACCCCAGCCCTAACCGATAACCTAACGTTGAAAATGACATGGTCCTCATTATCCCAGTCGTCAAATTGCTTCCGAGCAGTCGTCAAAGCACAGAAAAGACAAAATCAGAGCCACAGAGTAAAGCCAAGCTGGGATCATGGAAAACCAGTTACAGGCCCACCACCGATTTCCTGGCAACTGGCGGTCCGGCACCTCCTTTAACATGGAAAAAATGACGATAGCGCACTAGAAATCCCCCCTCAGAAGTCCCTCCAAACATGTGGCGCATAGGCCGGGTGAAGCGGCCGATCTCGACCTCATTGGGACTTCCACGCTGATCGGCGTGTCGATTTGCCCCCTGAGGCCAGGGCTCTGGAACTCAGGCCTGGCTGGAACCGGCAGATCTGACTTCCACGGCTAACTTTGCGGCCCGGTATGTCGGCCCCTCGGCAGCCTAGGCAGACTGTTCCGGTAATATTCGACTCCTCTAGGAGGCCGTGAACTCTGTTGGTCCGGCAAAACGGGTAATGTGGGAAGGTTCTGGAACCAAGGGTGCCAGAACATCGGTGGTGGACCTGTACCAATTTCTACTCGGATCCAGATTGCGATCAACTTTAAGGTAAAGGCAGACCCACATAAATAGGCAGGTTTAGTGGTCTGATAAACGACTCCTGGAGTTTTCAACAATACTTTATTCGAAAGTTCAAGTTGCAGCATACAGGTTTAACAGACACGTCTGGCCACATCGGTGGTCAGCGCTGAACTAATGCGCGCAATGGGAAAAACCGCACGAAAATGACAGCCGCTCCCGAGTCACGTGACCGCGGCTTCCGAACGCCGGGTTCGATATCTGCATGCGCTAGCAGGCGCCGCTACACAGGCACCTACTAGAGGTGGCACAGTGGTACAGCTGTACAGCTGCTGCCTTGCAGCGCCAGAGACCGGCTGGTCCCAGTTCTAAGTATGTCGTCATAACCACACCACTAAAAATAGCAATAACAAACCATGGACCTAAACCCAGGACTGGATATTTCAAACATGTGGCAGGCAAAGCTTATCATTGCTTACATCGCGTGTAATCTGTGTTTCAGATTGTTGCATTTCTTTAAAGCAGCACGGTGGCACAGCGGTAGAGATGCTGCCTTACAGTGCCAGAGCCCTGGGTTCAATCATGTCTGCGGGCACTGTCTGTACAGAGTTTGTACGTTCTCCCTGTGACAGCGTGGGTTTTCTCCCAGTGCTCCGGTTTCCTCCCACACTCCTAAGATGTACACCTTTGTAGGTCAACTGGTTTTGGTAAAGAATGTAAATTGTCCCTAGTAAGTAGGATAGTGTGAGTGTACAGGGATCGCTGGTCGGCGTGGACTCGGTGGGCCGAAGAGCTTGTTTCTGCGCTGCATCTCTAAACTGTAAATAGTGCACATGGAAGATTACATAACTACAGATAAGAATTCACTTAAAAGATTGCAATATTATTACACATGATTCCAAGGTAGTTATGAAGAATATCCATGTTCAAACATATTAATAAATATGACACCTATCAGTAACTAAATGCTGTGCAGAGAGATTTGATAATGTAGGAAATACGTAAATATTTAGTTATATATAAATCTCAGGTCTGACCAAACAGGAAAGGATGGTTAAAAATTAATGCATCAGGTTTCTGCAGTAAAAGCAATTCTTCGGTAATAAGATATCCTCATTATTATTCTCATACTTCCAGAGTGAAAGAAATATTGTGCTTAGAGTGGGGAAAAAAAAAGATATGATTAAAATAATTACCTGAATAAAAAATGATGTTGGAAATTCAGATGGAGTGAATCTTCGAGGCTATTGGCAATATTATTTGCAGGAGTATGGTATATATTGAATGTGTATGTACCTTTAAGAAGTACATTTATGAAATGATGTGTTTTTGTACTATCAACTACTATTAGCTGAGTGTTGACTGCCTTCAATAAAACAACATGTTTAGCTGCTCCATTTTTGTTCCCATGCCAAACATCAATACAAAATACAAAACAAACAAAGCTACTGACACCTGAGGAAGGTTCCCGACCCAAAATGTTACCTATCCATGTTCTCTGGAGATGCTGCCTGATCCACCGAGTTACTCCAGCACTTTGTGCCTTCTTTTATCGATAAAAAAGAGGCTATGAATGCCAATGGGACTTCTCCACGTTTAATCATGGTCGAGTTTGGTACAGGCAATGCTGGTAGAGCTGCTGCCTCACTGCACCAGAGACCCGTGTTCGATCCTAACCTTGGGTGCTGTCTGTGAGGAGTTTGCACTTTCTACCCTGTCACTGCATGGGTTTTCTTTAGGTGCTCCGGTTTCCTCCCACGTCCCAAAGACGGGCAGATTTGTAGGTTAATTGGCCTCTGTAAATTGTCCCTTGGGTGTAGGGAGTGGATATGAAAGTACGATTACATAGAATTGGTGTGAACGGGCGATTGATGGTTGGCGTGGACTCGGTGGGCCCAAGGGCCTGTTTCCCTGCTGTATCACTAAATTATTGACACGGATCGAAGGCAATAGTGACATCTTGCTGTGTTGTAACAGTGGCCTCCTTAAGTGCTGTGTGGGAGAAGCGGTGGAAATTGAGAGGAGATGGTATAGAGCGACATAAATGATGAGAGGCAGGATAAACAGAATCACTGCCCTCTGCAGAGAGGAGAAACAGTGAGGCAGCTAGTTCATAATTTCTTGGAGCAGAATTAGGCCATTCGGCCCATCGAGTCTACTCCATCATTCAATCTTGGCTGATCTACCTTTCCCTCTCAACCCCATTCTCCTGCCTTCTCTCCATAACATCTGACACCCTTACTAATCAAGAATCTATCAATTCCGTCTTTAAAATATCCACTAACGTGGCCTCCATGGCCGTCTGTGCCAATGACTGCCACAGAACCACCACCCTCTCACTAAAGAAATTACTCCCCTTCTCCTTTCTAAAGGTATGTCCTTTTATTCTGAGACTATGGCCTCTGGTCCTAGACTCTCCCACTAGTGGAAATATCCTCTCCACATCCACTCTATCCAGGCCTTTCACTATTCGGTTATTTTCAATGGAAGTTTCCCCCTCATCCTCTAAACACAGCGAGTATCGGCCCAGCGCCGGCAAACGCTCATCATGTGTTAACCCAATCCTTCCTGGGATCATTCTCGTAAAGATTTAATGTTCTATGTTCTATGACCTATTGGGTTACAAATCTTAACAGGATTTAGATCAAACATTTGTTTAGGCGCTCATTAGAGGCCATTGATTTTTTTAAAAATCGAAATAACATTGTGTGCTATATGGCCTAAGGCCGCTCTTGTAATTATAAATGTTTAAAAATTTAGTCAGGATTGAATACAAGTCTATGGCACTGTAAGGGAGCGTCCACCATTGTGCCACTGTGTCCCCCAGCCCCTATTTCTTCCAGACCCTACTTTAGACTATTTACAGTAGGGAGGAGAAAGCTGGGAAAGAGATGTGGGGCAGGATAAAGCCTGGCAAATGATAGATGGATACAGGTGTGAGGTCATCTTGCTGGCAGATGGCTGGACAAGGTGTACAAATACTTGAAGTGAAAAGGAGACAAAGGGTTTCAGGTATGAAAAGACAAGGGGTAAAATGTAAAGCCACAGGGAGGGATATGGGTGGAAAGGACCAGTGAGAATTGGGGTTGGGAGTGGGGGGAAGTTTAAAAAGAGGGAGGGCGAATAAGGGGAAATGAGCCGCCCCTGCGCAGTTGGGGGCTATGAGTGAGTGGTGGAATCTTGCGTTGGGGAATGCATTGCATTGGGGGACCAGGCCTGCCATGGGCGCTATGGGTGAGTGGTCGAATATTGCATTGGGGGAATGGGTTGCATTGGGGCACCAGGCCTCCCGTGTGACAAGGACCCAATGGGTCCCATTTGGTCTAGTATCCATCTAAACCTGTCGGTGGGCCGAGGGGGCCTGTTTCCGCACTGTATCTCAAAAGTCTAAAGTCTACAACTACAAGAAACCCATTTCTTTTGGGTTACTCGCACTTGTGTAAACGATTCTGTAATGCAGTCAAGGCAGTTTGTAATTTCCACAACACTGGACGATCACTCAAGTTTATATTATAGATGTTATACCAAACTAAACACACACTGTTTAGTTTGATATAGTTTAGTATAGTTTACTTTAGTTTAGTTTAGTTTAGTTTAGTTGATGGTAACCCTGATGATGTTGTAGGAAAGTGGACTTTGCAATGTCATTGCCATTGAATTTCATGGGGTGTGATCAGACTTTCTCCTGTGGGAGATAGTTGTTGCCTGGCTCTCATGTGTACGTAAATTCCAATCATCTGTGCTACAAAAGCTGCACTTATGAGATCTAATGTTTGAGTCATCAAATTACATCTAATCTTACTTTAGCTTAGTGTAGAGATACAGCGTGGAAACAGGCCCTTCAGTCCACCATGTCCACGCATGACCAGCGATCCCCACACATTAACACTCTCCTATACATACCAAGGACAATATACAATTTTACCAGTCCAATTACCCTACAAACCTGTATCTTTGGAGTGTGAGAGGAAACCAGTGCTCCCAGAGAAAACCCACGAGGTCACGGGGAGAACGCACAAAATCTGTGCAGACAGCTCTCGCATTCATGATCGAACCCGGGTCTCTGGTGCTGTAAGGCAGCAACTCTACCGCTGCGCCACCGTGCTGCCCATCTGTGTCCATCTGTGAGTAGATTAATGAAAGGATAGGTGAAAGTGAAGAAAGGCCTTCTTTCGAGTTCTGACGAGTTACCCCTGCTGTCAAGTCCATGGGAATGACCAAATATCTGCTGTAATGATATCAGTTATAGGATAAATATGGACCAGAACACTGTAGAGGATGTTCCTGCTTGCTATTTGAAATTATTGTAGTGTTTCAGTTAATATGTTGAAACAAGGAGCAGCAAATACTGGTTTACGGAAAAAAGCGCAAAGTGCTGGAGTAACTCAGCGGGTCAGGCAGCATCTCTGGAGAACATGGATAGGTAACATAGGGTTGGAATCCTTCTTCAGCCTGATTGTCGGGACGGAGGGAGAAGAAAGCTGAAGAGAGCACTGGCAGGACAAGGCGTTGCAGGTAAAAGGTGAACACAGGTGGGGGGGGGGGGGGGGGGGGTTGATGGGCATATACTTTTCTAAGATCAGTTAGGAATCAGGTGGTTAACTTCTAATATACGATGAGGAGGAGTTTCTTTAGCCAGTATGTGGAGAATCTATGAAATTAATTGCCACAGACAGCTGTGGAGACCTAGACATTGGGTATTTTTAAAGCAGGAATTGATAGGTTCTTGATTAGTCATGGTGTCAAAGGTTACAGGAAGGCAGGAGAATGAGGTGGAGGGGGAAAATAGATCAGCCATGATTGAATGGGAGTAAACTCGATGGGCTGAATGGCCAAATTCTGCTGCCTTATGATATCCAGCTTCAAATCTCCGCCCATTATGCTGAGCAGTGAATTATGGTGAAGAATTATTTAAAATAGAAAGGCAGGAATTTAAAAAAGCACTGATAATAAACTGATATTTTATACGCTTAAGTCAAAGTGTCATGAACAAATATTTACAAATAAATATATAACTGGTATTATATTAGAATGTATTGCATTACAAAATTGATTTTTAGGGCCTTAGGGATTAATAATCTGTAATTGTTGCTAAGCACATACAAAAATGTATATCTGAAGCATTAAGACATAATATTTGCAATGAAAAGAATATTCACAATGCCACTGATTTCATAAGAGGATGGAAGCAGATGCAAAACACTGCCCTCTGTTGTAGAACAGGTACTCACTGAGAACAAATGCAGCCTTTCTGCTTTGACTTCCCGCTCATTCTCTCCAGAACATGACAAGTTTTTGTTTAGCACAGCTTAGTTTTGAGTTACAGCGCGGAAACAGGCCCTTCAGCCCACCGAGTCTGCGCTGACCAGCGATCACCCCGTACACTAGCTCTATCCTACACACACTAGGGATAATTTACAATTTTACCAAGCCAATAAGCCTACAAACCTGTACGTCTTTGGTGTGTGGGTGGAAACCGGAGCACCTGGAGAAAACCCACACTGGTCACGGAGAGAATGTGTAAACTCCATACAGACAGCACCCGTAGTCAGAATTGAACCCGTGTCTCTGCTGCTGTAAGGCAGCAACTCTACTGCTGCGCCACGGTGCCGCATTAGTTAATGCGATCAATGCGAGTGCTACACTTTTTGCCGTCATGTGGGCCTTTCACTGGCGAGGCTAAGTTATTCCGCCATTCCACAGGACAGCATAGTACTACAGGAGTAGAGCTGCTGCCTCACCAGAGGTCCAGGTTCGATCTTGACCTCGGGTGTTGGCTGTGTGGAGTTTGAGACAAATAGGTAACATTCAGTCACAGGGAGAACGTACAAACTCCGTACAGGCAGCACTCGTGGTCAGAATCGAACCTGAGACTCTGGTGCTGTACGGCAGCAAAACTCTACCGCTGTGCCACTGTACCGCCTGTGTACTTCCTAAACCTGTGACCACTCTGTCCAATAAGAACTAGTGCAGTTAGTGCTTAGTTATAATGACTATAATGACCTTCCAAGTTGGACCCCTTCCTGACTTGCAAATATATCACAAGACTAAATAGTAGAAGTCCCTACCACCAGAAGGAGCGCAGCAACTCACTGCCATCTTCTCAAGGCAATTAGAGGTGGTCATTATATAATGAACATGAAATAATCTTCTCACCAGTAGAGAGTGGTGCTGACCTTCCATCTACCTCACTGGAGACCCTCAGACTATCTTTAATCGAACTTTACTGGACTTCATCTTGATCTATACCTTATCTCATTTATCCTGTATCTGTACACTGTGGATTGCTGAACTGTGCTTTCTGCTGAAGATACGTCTGGAAATCAGACTGTGGACTTTCACAAACCGACTGGTTCATTTTCTAGAAACAAAGAACAGCAGATGGTAGTTTATACCCAAGATAGACACAAAGTGTTGGAATAACTCAGCAGGTCAGGCTGAATCTCTGGAGTAAAAGGATGGGTGACGTTTCAGGTCAGGACCCTTCTTCAGATTGAAAGTAGAGGGGAGGGAACTGGAAGTAGGAAAAGGACAGAATGAAGCAGGGCCGACAATAGATGACCAAGGAAGGGTGGAGCCCATTATGGCTGGCTGGTTATCAGTTATGGGAAAAAATATGGACCAGAACACTGTAGAGGATGTTCCTGTTGTTATTTGAAATGATTGTCGTGTATAGGTTAATAGAGAGAAACAAGGAACAGCTGATGCTGGTTTACAGAAAAAAGTACAAAGTGCTGGGGTAACTTAGCAGGTCACGCAGTACCACTGGAGAACATGGATAAGTGAGACATTTAGGTCAGGACTCTTCTTCAGATTCATTGTAGGGTGATCATGTAGACTGATTGTATCCCCTTTATCCTGTATCTGTACACTGTGGACGGCTTGATTGTAACTATGTATATTCTTTCTGCTGACTGGACAGCACGTAACAAAAAAGGTTTTCACTGTACCTCGGTAAATTTGATAATAAACTAAGCTAAGCTAAACCAAACAGACACCAAGGGTACAGTCCAAAACAGGCAGACAATAGTAAGTCCAATAGCAGAGAAGAGAGCACTTTCTGCACTATAATGATAATACAGTAATGACCATCTCATGCCTTGCGGATGACAGGCTTGGTGTCCCTCGTGACCCATGCCATTTTCCTCCCTCTAATTGCCTGGCATTACACTTCAACGGGCTGAGAGTGCAATTAGCAGCAAGATGGCAGAACGCACTTAGCCCGGTCCCTGCTGCCGTCACACACAGACCGCTCGGCAATCAGCACGAAATAAAAAGCTCCAACTTCCTTGGCTGCCGTGAATCTTTACCGCACGTAATGAGGAGCATTGTGGCAATGGTCATTAATACATTTATATTCTCAAAGTTCAGTCAATGCCATTCATCAATGTTACTTAGAAATTCAACATCAAGTTACTTTTATTCAATGTAATTGAAGATTGATTCATTTCCCCGGGGTGGAACGTGATCACAACTGCGTCAGTCACTTTGCGTCATTCTGGAAGTTGAATTGGGCACATTTGGGCATCGGTGGCATCGTTGGATCAGGGAGCACAGAATGATGTCAATACTCACCCGACACTCCCTAGAGTGCATTGACTTCATACTGTGACTAAGCCATTATGGAAGAACCACATTGTTCACAATCCCAGGATTTATATACTGTGAGACCAGGGCAGCATGGTGGCACAGCGGTAGAATTGCTTTCTGACAGTGCCAGAGACCTGGGATCGACCCTGACTACGGGTGCTGTGTGTACGGAGTTTGTACGTTCTCCCTGTGACTTGCATGGGTTTTCTCCAGGAGCTCCGGTTTCCTCCCACACTCCAAAGACGGACAGATTTGTTTTGGGTAAAATTGTACATTGTCCCTAGTGTGTGCAGGATAATGTTAGTGTGGGGGGATCGCTGGTAGGCACAGTCTCAGTGGGGTGAAGGGCCTGTTTCCATGCGCTATCTCTAAATTGACGGATAATCCTTTTGTGCAATTAATCTAATTGTGAGTTAGATTAGCACAGAGACCTTTTCCAGCTCTGGTATATCCACTTAAAATACAGCTCATTATGGCCCTTCCACTGCTTTCATTATTAGTGTCAGAGATCATTGTCGGTGTGAGACTATTTTAGAGCTTGTATCCAATGGGGGTAGTTTATCATCATTCATCGTCATATAATTTAAAGGTAGAATAATAAGTGACTGGCAGTTCACGAGGTATCTGTCGATCCTTTTGGGGACAATGAAATGGAAATGTTGAAAAGAATCGTGATCTTTTCTTCGTACGTAATGTAATGGAGTGGAGCGGAAATACATTACTAGGTGATTAAGGGTGGCTCAGTGGCGCAGAGGTAGAGTCACTGCCTTAGACACCCGGGTTCGATACTGACTACGGGTGTTGTCTGTGCGGAGTTTGTACATTATCCATGTGACCACGTGGGTTTACTCTGGGTGCTCTGGTTTCCTCTCACATTCCAAAGATGTACAGGTTTGTAGGTCAATTTGCTTCTGTATTATTCCTAGAGTGTACAATAGAACTAATGTATGGGGCGATTGTTGGTCAGCGCGGACTTGGTGGGCCGAAGGGCCGGATTCCGTGACAGAGAGGCATGTGGAGGAGTCTCTGTGATGGATGTTTATGTTAAAATGTGTTTTGCGTGTTCCGTTGCTTTTTATTTGTATGACTGACTTGGCAAATGAAATTCCTCGTATGTTGCAAAATATATAATAAAGTATTATAGTGATTGTGATTGTGATTGTATTGCTACACTAAACTAAACTGAACTGAACTGATCTAAAATAAACTAAACTAATCTGTGATGGGTTTTGTTTAATTAACTATTTATACATTGAGTTTTTATCCATCTGTCAATGTGTATGTCTATAATTTGACATTTACATTTTTACCATCAAAATTCCATTATGCTACTTTGCTTCATACCAAATTTGTATGCAGAAAACAACCTTGACATATCAATATGTTAATGTCAGAAAAGATCTGAATTATTAGCGTGAACCATGTTATCAAGAAAAGTTTCTGTGTACGGTTGATCTGATGAGTTGGCATTTGTTCTGGGTCAACTGTAGGAAAGGTTTTCAATGATTCAATGGTTTTATTTTATTGTCCCGTGTACAAAGACAGAGTGAAATGCCTGTCGTGTATGCTATCCATCAAATTATACCGTACATGACTGCAATAGTTCCTCTTCTGGAAGAGCGTGTAGAGAGGCACCACATTCCGTGCCTTCTTGTAACTTCCAAGTTTCTTAAAGTCCAATCTTGGACAGTAACGTAACAGCAAGATTATAGGATGTATCATTTTTGAAGCAAAGGTCAAGTACTAGAACATTTTTGCAAGGCAGAGTTATATGATCGAACTCTGTTATTCTCTTCAGATGGAGGATGATGATCAAGTGCCACTGCTCGTTGCAGGAGGAAAGGCGTTTTCAAAGTAGACAGTTGTAGGCAAATAGGTTATTAGCTTGGTTTAGTTTTGTTTAGTTGAGAGAAACAGCATGGAAACAGGCCCTTCAGCCCATCAAGGCTGTGCTGACCAGCAATCACTAGGGACAATTTACACATGCCAATTAACCTACAAACATGCATGCCTTTGGAATGTGGGAGGAAACCAGGGCACCCGGAGAAAACTCACAGGGTTACGGGGAGAACGTACAAACTTCGTACAGACAGCATCCGTAGTCAGGATCGAACCCGGGTCCATGGTCCTGTATTCCTGTACTAAATAAAGTTATACCTTTTTATAGCCTTTCTCAGAAAGAATAGTGACTAAAAACTCTATCTTCACATTAATTGCTGATTCTGTGTTGATCGTACTTGCAAAGATTAGAACAGCACAGCTTGAGGGGGAAACCTTGCTGCATGGGTTACGGAGCGGGCAAAGACTCCACTTCTGGTGTTGTACTGATAACCTGGATTGTAACAGAGGCGAAACACAACATATCATCACTGACCGACCATTTTTAGTGCTGCATGGCAAGAACTTCCCATGCTTATCGAAGTCAGAATTGAATAGTTTGTCTATAAAGCACACACCATCTACTATTGCCTTTGGTATTTGATTTGTGTTCGTTCCTTGTGCTTCTTTGCTGCAGTTTTTATACAACTTTTTAAAAAGTTTTTAGTTTAGTTTATTATTGTCATGTGTATTGAGATACAGTCTTACATCCAGAACAAAATTGGGGTCAATAAAATGCTGTTGGCACAGAGCAGGCACGGCCGGCCCTGAAGGATGAAGGTGAAGAATTCACCTACCTGGTGGGTCATAGAGATTTGTAGATTCATACCACACGGAAACAGGCCCTTCAGCCCAACCTTTCCATGCTGACCAAGATGCCTAATCTAAGCTACCCGCATGTGCCCTCCACCTCATTGGTGATCCTCGGACTATCTTTTATTGGACTTGATTGGACTTTGTCTTGGACTAAACATTATTCACTTTATCCTGTATCTGTACACTGTGAATGGTTTGATTGTAGTGTATTGTCTTTTCATTGACTGGATAGCACACAACCAAAAATCTTTTCACTGTACCTTGGTACACCTGACAATAATAAACTAAACTAAACTTGTCCCAAATCCCTCCAAATCTTTCCTATTCATGTACCTGTTTGAATGTCTTTTAAACATTGTTATTTTACGTGCCTCAACTACCTCCTCTGGCAGCTCGTTCCATATACCCACAGCCTCTAAGTGAAAATGTTGCCCCTCAGGTTCCTATTAAATCTTTCCCCACTCACATTAAACATATGTCCTCGGGCTCTTGAGTCCCTTACCCTGAGTAAAAGAACTTGTCCATTCACCTTATCAGTTCCCCTCACGATTTTATACATACATGTAATTGAGTCAGAAATGCCAATAGCAGGATTACCTGGAGAGTATTGAACATACAACATATCAGTGTAGAATTACATGGAGACGTATGTTGCTACTACAGTATAGAATTTGCATCAAAGCAAAATGGTGCCCTGAGTGAGAAAGTTGAAAAGAAAGCCCAAAGTGCTGGAATCTAAAATAAAAACAGAAAATGCTGGAAATACTCAGCATGTCTTCAACCTGAAATATTAACTCTGCTTCTCTTCCCACAGATAATTTCATAAGATATAGGAGCAGACTTAGGCCATCAAGTCTACTCTGCCATTTAATCATAGCTGATATATCTTTTCCTCTCAATCCCATTCTCCTGCCTTCTCCCCATAACTCCTAACACCCGTACTAATCAAGAATCCGTCATTCTCCACCTTAAAAATATCCATTGACTTGACAGATTCACCACCCTCTGACTAAATAAATGAATTCTAATATCTCCTTTCTAAAGGTACTTACGTTTATTCTGAGGCTATGCCCTCTGGTCCTAGACTCTCCCACTAGTGGAAACATCCTCTCCACATCCACTCTATCCAGGCCATTCACTATTCGGTAAGTTTCAATGAGGTCCCCCATTGGAAACCTCCAATTATAATGTTCCTGTGCGCCTGCTTCCCTTCACTTTCCTGATGGGAGAGATTCTAGAAATTTCCCAGTTTGAAAACAAGGGGCCGAGAAAAGACAGGAGAGCAGTGGCTGTTATGTGAAACTATCAAATGTGTAGGAAGGAACTGCAGATGCTGCTTTACACCAAAGATCGACACAAATCGCTGGAGTAACTCAGTGGGACAGGCAGCATCTCTGGGTGACGTTTTGGGTCGAGACCCTTCTGCAGACTGAAATTCACAGGAAAGAGAATCGAGAGATATAGACAATATTTGTTCTATATCACGACATCATCATCTATATCTCTCATTTCCCTTTCCCGTGACTTTCAGTCTGAAGAAGGGTCTCGACCTGAAATGTCACCCATCCCTTCTCTCCAGAGATGCTGCCGGTCCCGCTGAGTTACTCCAGCGTTTTGTGTTTGTCTTTTGTGAAACCATGACGTCTTTTAGCACCGGACTATGCAATAGATCACATTTTGGTGCCCAACCACTGAAGCTACTAAGAAAGCAGACACGGCATTAAGAATAAGCACGTCTTTGCTCTTCTAATGGCCAGAATGAGGCACATTTGTGCAACATCAAGAAAGACAGATTTATTTTCCATCTGACTAAAATTACCCTGGGGAGATGATCTGTTCCAGTTCCTTAGGAACAACATTGCTCATCTTAATGGTGTACAAGATTACATCCCAAAAGGATCCCATATACTGTAAACTTGTGAGCCATTGAACAGCAGGGGCTTAGTGGCTGTTAAGCATAATGAACTGATGTTGTGGCTTTAAGTGCAAGGAAGCTAATCTTTCCACAGAGGCTTGCCATCCAATGTCAATCTCTCAGGGAATGTATCACATTCTGAGCATGTGGAAAAGCTGCCAGCAGATGTACAATGACTCCTGTAATGACTCAATGCAATATGCTGAAGCTAATTGTAATCAGTGTATTACAAACAGCTTTACTTTAGACTTTAGAGAAACAGCGCGGAAACAAGCCCTTTTGGCCTATCCAGTCCATGCTGACCAGAGATCCCTGTACACCAACACTATCCTACACACTAGGGCCAATTTATAATTTTACCAAAGCCATGTTAACCTACAAACCTGCAGGTCTGTGGAATGTGGGAGGAAACCGGAGCACCCGGAGAAAACCGACGCAATCACAGGTAGAATGTAGTCAGGATCTAACCCGGGTCTCTGGCGCTGTAAGGCAGCAACTCTACCACTGCACCACTGCGCTGCCCAGCTCATTCCACATATATGCAAGGGCTTACCAATATATACTCGAAAAATGTACGGATTTTGGTGATTCCACCTCTCACGATTGTACACAATATATAAACGGCATGTACAAACCTTCGGGAGTTTCCTTGAATTTTCAATCACATTTTATATATGTGATTATATGCAATGCGATGGGCGAGGACGGTGGGAGAGGAGAGGGAACCGGGATCTGGCCTACCGCATCCTCAAGGTCGGCTGTGGGTTTCTCCCCCGGGGAACAAAAGTGGACGGGCGAGGAGGGGACATTGTGTCCATGGAAGGCGATGGCTGGAGCTTGGGGCTTGCCTGGAACAGATATCGCTCATCAGAACTACAGCGAGAACTACAGCAGCGCCTCTTGCATGGGGGCTCAGTAGACTATTTCTGTACACTTGAAAATCGAGGATGTGCTTAGGTATGGGAATACTGTGCTGGACTGCAGGTCAGAAAAATAATTTCACTGTGCAAAGATAGACACAAAATGCTGGAGTAACTCAGCGGGACAGGCATCATCTTTGGAGAGAAGGAATTGATGACGTTTCGGGTTGAGACCCTTCTTCAGACACTTCCTTCTTCACCCATTCCTTCTCTCCAGAGACGCTGCCTGTCCCGCTGAGTTACTCCAGCATTTTGTGTCTATCTTTGGTTTAATCCAGCATCTGCAGTTCCTTCATACACATAAAGTGGGAGGAGAATCCACGTCTTTCACATGATCATCTCATGCTTTTGTTGATTATTCCTTCTTCCTGACGACTAAAGCTCTTGTCAGGAACTTGGAATGAATTGTATTTCCTGTCAGGTCTCTTTACCTAAACAAGATACACTTCCCATAGAGGGAACACATTGAATATTCACTGAACTGCTTCCTGGGAAGTGGGGTTAGCTGCAAGGAGAGGTATTGTAGAATAGGGTAGAAACAAAAAAACTGCAGATGCTGGTTAATACACAAAAGGACACAAAGTGCTCGAGTAACTCAGCAGATCAGGCAGCATCTCTGTAGAAAAAGAATAGGTGACGTTTCGGGTCGAGACAGTACTTCTCAGGATAGCCCCAAATTGGTAGAGAGGAGATTGCAGGTGATTTACGAGTCATCTTTAAATATGGGTAAGGTGCCAGAAGACTAGAAGGTGGTAAATGTTGTGCTTCTATTTAAGAAGAGCTACAGGGAAAAGCCTGGGGACTACATGCCAGAGCCAAACATCTGTGGTTGGAAAGGTAATAGAGAGTATTCTGAGGGATAGGATATATATGCATTTAGATGGGCACAGGCTAATTACAGAAAAACAGCATTGTTTTGTACATGGAAGAATGTGTCTCAAAAATCGGATTGAATTTTTTGAAGATGTGACCAAAAAAGATGATGAGAGCAGAGCTGTAAACATTGTATACAGTGTATGGACTTCAGCAAGTCATTTAACAAGGTTCCACATGGTAGGCTACTCTGCAAGGTTAGATCCCATGGGATCCAAGGAGAGATAGCTGAATGGATAGAAAATTGGCTTCATGGAAGGGTGTTGGTGGAAGGTTGCTTTTCAGACTGTAATTAGTGGTATTCCTCAGAGTTCGGTGCTGTCTATCTGTCTGTCTTCTATATCAATGATTTGGATGAGAACGTATAAGGTATGATTAGCAAGTTGGCAATTGCCGCAAATGTGGGTGGTATTGCAGATTGTGAGGATGGCTGTCAAAATTAGCAGCAGGATCTTTATCGGTTGGCCAGGTAGGCTGAGGAATGGTTGATGGAATTTAATGGAGAGAAATGTGAGGTGTTGCATTTTGGGAAGTCTATCAAGGCTAGGACATACACAGTGCATGGCCGGGCTCTGAGGAGTGTTATGGAGCAGAGGGATCTAGAAGTGCAGGTACATAATTCCTTCAAAGTGGCAACATAGGTTGATAGGGTGGTCAAGAAGGCTTTCAGCACATTTGCCTTCATCAGTCAGAGTATTGAGCATAGAAGTTGGTAAGTCATGTTACAGTTGTACAAGACATTGGTGAGGCCATATTTAAAGTATTGTGTTCAGTTTTGGTCATCATGTTATTGGAAAGATGTTGTCAAGCTGAAAAGGGTACAGAGAAGATTTACGAGGATGTTGCCAGGACTTGAAGGCCTGAGCTACAGGGAGAGATTGAGCAGGCAAGGATTTATATCCTTGGAGCACAGGATGATGAGGGGTGGTCTTAGTGTGAGGATGAAAGATTTAATAGGAACCTGAGGGGTAACTATTTTACACAAAGGGCGGCGGGTGTATGGAACTAGCTACTGGAGGACGTAGTTGAAGCAGGTACTATCATAACATTTAAGTGTCATTTGGACAGGTACATGGACAGGATAGGTTTAGAGGGATATGGATCAAGCGCAGGTAGATGGGTATGTTTGTTGGCGAGGGCAAGTTTGGCTAAAAGGCCTGTTTCTGCGTTGTATGATGCTATGACTATGATTTTATGACCGTCATAATGTAGCGTGTGAATTTTACTATCCAACACACTAGGATGTCTCTTTAGCTTGCTCCTTATGAAATAACTCCTTGACCAACTTTATAGTCTTCTACCCGAATTTCATTTTGTTCTTTTAATAACATTTTCAAGAAGTACAAGCATCACAAAGAGCATCCAGAAACATCAATCACTCCATACATGTGTTCACTTGTTGCAGGGATAAGGGACCACAGATTTAAACAACATTAATATTGTGATTTATTCCAATAAGTAGACACATATCTAAAGTAAACAAAAAAAGTCATAATGACCATGTTTTGAAAATGCATTTTGTTCTTCAATGGATATCCCCTGAAGTGGTTCAATAAGAACTTATTGACGATGTTCCTGTAAAAGGTCTAGAAGTATTTTGCTGCATTAAAAAATGCTTTGGCTGGTTATGATGCAAATCAACTCCTGCCTTAGTAATGATCTGGATGCACTTCAATTCTCCCATCATTACAACAGATCGAACAGGTCTGGTCTCGTTGGCCTTCCACTCTATGCTGAACAACTAGGAGAACAGGTACTTGTATATCAGGCTGTTCATAACTACTGCTCAGTGTTCAACACCATTATCCCTTCCAACTTCATCATCAAACTCAGGCAAGACCAAGCGCAGACTGGGCGATCGTTTCTCTGAACACCCTTGCTCGGTCCTCCTTGGCCTATGAGATCTCCCGGTTGCCAAACACTTTAACTCCCCTTCCCATTCCCACACTGACCTTCTGACCTGGGCCTCCTCCACTGTCAGAGTGAGGCCAAACACAAATTGAAGGTAGAACACCTCATATTTTGCTTTAGATAGCTTACAACCCAGCGGAATGAATATTGATTTCTCTAAAATCAAGTAATCCTTGCACTCCCTTTCTCTGTCCCTGCCTCACCCTAGTCCTCCTATAACTTTCACTGTCATCCAGTTGAGTTTCACTGTCCATATAACCCGTTAACACCTAGCCCACAGCCAACAATGGACCATTGTGGGCTCCACCCTTCCTTGATCATCTTTGAGTTGTTCTTTTCATTCGTTTCATTCATTTGTTCTTGGTACCTTTCATACCTCTAGTTTCCTTCTGCCCTGACTCTCAGTCTGAAGATGGGTCTCGATCTGAAACGTCACCTATTCTTTTTCTCCAGAGATGCTGCCTGACCCGCTGAGTTACTCCAGCATTTTTGTGTCTATCAAACTCAGGGAACTGGGTCACTTCTCCTCCCTAGGTAACAGGATGCTTGACTTCCTCATCAACAGGCCTCAATCAGTACGAACTGGCACACACACCTCCTCCTCAATAAGCATCCACACATCCACACAGGGCACCTTAAGGTGCACTGTCATCCAGTTGAGTTTCACACCCTGCTCTACTCTCTCCATATCCAGAGCACATAGGCTTAAGGTGAGGGGGGAAAGATTTAATAGGAACCTGAAGGGTAACTTTTTTACACAAAGGGTGGTGGGTGCATGGAATGAGCTGCCGGAGGAGGTAGTTGAGGCAGGTACTATTGCAACATTTAATAAACATTTAGACAGACACATGGATAGGACAGGATTAGAGGGATATGGGCCAAACGCGGGCAAGTGGGACGAGTGTAGATGGGTCGTGTTGGTCGGTGAGGGCACGTTGGGCTGAAGGGCCTGTTTCCAGGCTGTATGACTCTATGACTGTGTAGCCATCTTTTTCCTCGGCGCTCCCAAGGCCGTGACCTCTGTTGTTCCAGCAAAACAGATAATCCAGAAAGGCTCTGCGACCAAGGGTGCCGGAAAATCGGTGGTGGGCCTGTATCGAACTTGAGAAGCTCCAGCTTCAAACAGAGCTTCTTCCCATCAATGATCAGGCTCTTCCACCACACTCCACAACGCTAATCACAACCCCAGGCTCAGTACTGAACTACTGCGCATTTTGTACCTCTAAGGTTGCATGACACATTTTGCCTTTCCCAGTCAGGTTTACCGAGTATAATTTATTTGTTGTGCTGTTGCATTTACTGCAATGTGCCTGTAAAGCAGCAGCAAATAAGAATGTCATTGTTCCGGCCCTGGTGTGTTTGACAATTAAACACACTTGACAATCTTTGTAGGCTGAGAGAAATCGATCGACTGTCCATCTGGTGGGGATTCAGATGGTTGTTAAATCCTGTTTTCCATTTAATAATCTCGAACGGGTAAGTTTAGTTTAGAGATACAGCGCGGAAACAGGCCCTTCGGCCCACCGGGTCCACACCGACCAGCGACCCCGCTTATTAACACTATCCCACACCCACTAGGGACAATTATTACATTTACCAAGCCAATTAACCTACAAACCTGTACGTCTTTGGAGTGTGGGAGGAAACCGAAGATCTCAGAAAAAACCCACGCAGGTCACGGGGGGAACGTGCAAACTCCGTACAGACAGCATCCTTAGTCGGGATCGAACCCCGGTCTGTTGGCGCTGTATTCGCTGTAAGGCAGCAACTCTACCGCTGCGCCACCGTGCTGACAATTTCATTCATGTGTTAATAAATAAATCAACAAACTTTGCTGCTTGGTAAAATGGAGCCATATTTGTTGATTTGTTTCCTTATACCTGTACTGATCTACATAGTTGCATATTTATTTGGTGATCTAAACAGGTGCTGTATTAATGCTCAAGCTAGGACATAAAATTGAGAATATTTGATCTTTAAAATGTTTTTAAGATTTCTTTCACCCTGATTGCTGCATTAAAAAGATAAACAGAGTACCTGATAGTTTAGCTCAGTTTAGTTTAGTTTACTTTAGTTTAGTTTAACGATGCAGCATGGAAACAGGCCCTTCGGCCCGCTTAGTGCACACCGACCATCGATCACCCGTTCACACCACGTTTATGCCATCCCACTTTTGCATCCGCTCTCCACACACTGTGGGGAATTTTACAGAGGCCAATTAACCTACAAAGCTGCAGGGTGTTTGGAGCATGGGAAGAAACCGGAGCACTGGGAGAAAACCTACACGGTCATGGGGAGAACGTGCAAACTCCGTACAGGCAGCACCCATAGTCAGGATCGACCCGGGTTCCTGGTGCTGTAAGGCAACAACTCCACTTTTATGGCTGAATGCAACTTCAATAACACTCAAGAAACTGAAAAACATTCAGGACAAACAAAGTCTATTTAATTGGCACCACATTCACCATCTTCAATCTGTCCACCACCAGTACACGTGGCCGAAGCTCCCAGGAGGCCGCGGCCTTTGTGTAGCCGAACTCAAGACCTGGTGGATGGTGGCTTCATGGGGATCCCGCCGAGCCGAACACCGCTGAACGGAACACCTGGCGGATTGCGGCCTGCAGGAGGTAGTCATCACGCTGGTCCCAGCTCACTTGACCTGGCGGACAGTTGGTGTGGGAGAGGAACCCCGCCGTGCCAGCCCCTACTCGTCCCCCGATGACCAGAGACCTGGAGGATGAAGCCAGCGACGACGGATGCGATGGGTGAGGAACGAGGCTGGTAGGAGTAGTGATGTTACAATACTTACCTTCAGCGGCGCTGCAGTTCTGCCATTGGCCGTGTACGCGACTTTGGCGCCTTTGAGGGGGGGGGCGGGATTAAAATGCTGTTTTGTACTGCCTGTCTGAGACGTACTTCCTCGGGCTGCTAGCTGATGATGAAAAATCGATCGGATTTCCTTTCACGCTATATTTTTTTTTTAATTCGCTGGACAATTTAATATTTGGATTAAAATAAAAAGCGACTTCAAATGCCCTCAACGCCTACAACATGACGGATCGCAAGAACGGGACAAAACAAAGGGTAAGTCGTGTATTTTACATATAATCTTGCTTCTTGGGGTGGCTTTAATCTAATTTTACATTGCGAAAATGTTATTTGGGCCCCATACGAACCGGCAGTGTTTTTCCTGCCGATATGGAGTTCAAATTCACCGCAAATGCAACGTTCCAATCGATCGCATTCCAGAAGCAAGATGATTAAAAAAAATGTTTTGACAATTATGTCATAAACCGTCCAAATGGCCATAACTTTTTTAATACTGAAGATATGAAAGTGGATTAGGTGTCAAATTAAAGTTCTTTTTATGCTTTATCTGATGGGATAAATTGCAGATTTGATTTTTTAAATCTCAACATTTTGTAACGTTGCTAGTAGGAGAGGAGAGAGAACCGGGGTCTGGCCTACAGGGTGTGTGTGGGGGAGGGGGGTGTGGGGGATTTGTGGGGGTAGGGGATGGGGTGTGTGGGAGGGGTGTGTGTTGTAGTGGGGAGGGGGGTGTGGGGGGGGGGGGGGGGGGGTGCGTGGGCTCAGCAGCTCCCGGCCCCGTCTCCGACCTCACTCAACGGCTCCAGGACCCGGCTCCGGATCACTCAGCAGCTCCCGGTCTCGGCTCCTGTCGCACTCAGCGGCTCCCGGCTCATCGTGGTGGTCGCCGCCTCTGCCCGCGGACACAGCTGCGCCCGCCGAACACCGCCCGCGAACACAGCCCCCGCCCACAGTCTACTCACTCCGCTCCTTCAGCTTTATTCTCGACGACTTCCGGTGGCGCCATGTTGGACTAACAGACGTGCACCTAGCTCCTCTCCCGAAAAATTTCACGATTTATCGTGTAAAACGGGTCCAAAAATCGGGATTGTTTTTAAAAACCTTACCGGAGCTTCTCGTCGCCGCGCTGATGACGTCATCACTAAGCGCGATGTTTTAAACGGTGGTTTGAAGCCCTTTAAATGAGTAAACTGTCTCCAGCTGTGAGCCCTCAGAGAGCAGTGAAAACGCTGCTGAAAGACCAGAAGAAGTCTGAAGCAGAAGTTACCTCTGAAGTCCCTGAAGTCTCTGAAGTGGCTGCAGAAATGGATACAAGATCTAAGAAAGAGTTTGATGACTGGAAGAAATCAGTGGAAAATATGAAAGATGAGATTTTGGACGAAAATAAAATTATGATGGAAAATATGAAGAAAAATATGAAGGAAGATAAAAAGGAAATGAAGGAAAATAGGAAGGAAGATAAGAAGGAAATGAAGGAAAATATGACAATAATGATGGAAGGAATGGAGAAGATGATGAGGGAATTAAATGCTGGTAACCAGAAGAATATGATTGATTCACTGGACATTATGAATAAACGAATTGATGAGGTGAAAGATGGACTATCAGAGAGAATGGACAAGATGGATGAAACTAATACGGATAAGTTCACGGCTGTGCTTGAAACAGTAGCTGCAAGTATGCACACAATTACGGAATTGGAGAAAAACACGGCTCGAATGGTTGAAGACATGGCGAAAATGAGGCAAGAACATGAGCAAATGAGGCGAGAAAACGAACAAACTTCACTACAGATGGTGACTCAACTGGAGAAAGTCTCAGTCAAATGCCTGGACCTGGAAGCTCGCTCTAGACGCCAGAATTTGAGAATTCTTGGAGTTTCAGAGGGAGCCGAAGGGGAGGATGTACATGAGTTTGCCATGGGCTTGCTTAAACAACTGCTGAATCTTTCCAAAGAACCGAAAATCGAAGTGGCTCATCGTGTCCCAAGATTTAAACAAAGATTTGGTGCGGGAAAAACTTATCCACGACATATTATTGTGAAATTTCGGGACATTTTAGAACTGGAAGATGTTATGAGTAAAATCAAATACGGTGTGCAATTGCGGCTGGACAATGATTCTATTAAGATATTCAGGGACTACCCGTATGAAATTGTGCAAAAAAGAAACAAATTTGAGAAGGTTAAAGATCTTTTAAGAGGGAGAGAAGGGATCAGATTTGGGATTTTTTATCCCGCGAAAATGCGTATTTCCTTTAAGGGTCTTGAAAAGTCATTTGTTAAGCCTGAAGAAGCGTTTAAATATGCTCAAACTATCGTTGAAAAATAGAAAGGAAAGGGAGATCTGAACCATTTTAAGCAATGCTTTGTCTGGGGATAGTTACACTGTTATCTTCGGAATGTTGAATCAAGGACACTTTCTGTTCAAAACGAGTAAACAACTGACCAGATGGCAATGGTATATACCAGAAAGCATATAATTGCTTATGAATATAATATTATAACCAATTGTAAGAACTTATCCTATTAACAACTTAATAAATTATGCATGTTAGATTAGAATACTAATAAAAACAAAAATAAAAAATAACGAACTAACTTACTAATATGAATTTTTAATAAACTGAAACCTTATCTATAAGTGGGAGGAGGGGATGAGAAACGAGCAACTGGCTTAGGTCCAGGGGCACGTCTCGTTAACCCCTTCAACCAGCAGTTGATTCTTATTGAAGTCAAAAGTATCGGTTTAATAATCAGTAGTTAAAATTCCAATATATATATATGTTACAATGAAACACACAGGGTAAAGGTGTATTATATATCTGAATGTGAGGCCCCGTTTTAATATTATAATATGTTATGATTAACCAAGAGAGCGGAGCTATTTGTGTAACAACGCAATGGAAGTCAAAACAAGGTTTTTTCCCACCTACAGGTGGGACACTCGCTACAGTGCCGACTATATTAGACACTGTATCTTCACTTTTATAGTTTTTTTTTTTATCACATAAAATCACTTGTTTGTGTTTTGTGTTTAGTGACAAGCGTAAAATGGACATAACAGCAAAACTTAAAAACTCAAAAGCTCCCCCAATACCTAAAGACCTGGGATTTGGATGCACCACAAGATTTAAAGGTACTATAATTATTCAAAATGCATGACACCACACAAAAGAACCTAGGAGGAATCTCATTTTGTAGTTGGAATATAAGAGGTATTAACGAACCTATTAAAAGGGGTAAGATACTAGCTCAGCTGAAATTGTACAACTCCGACATTATCTTCCTACAAGAAACACACCTAAAATCTCAGGATCAAGTTAGGTTGAGGGTGAAATGGATAGGTCAAACATACCACTCTTCATTTACTTCAAAATCTAGAGGCACGTCAATCATCATAAGAAAAGGTATACCATTTAAAGCAAAGAATATTATAACAGATATAGAAGGGAGATACCTAATAGTTAATGGAGAAATCCATGATACTCCACTTACTTTGGTAAATATATATGCCCCTAACTTTGATAACCCCCACTTTTTCAATAAAATTTTCAACATAATTGCAGAGTCAAACTATCAAAATGTTATAATAGGAGGAGAATTTAACTGTGTTTTAGATCCGTACTTAGATAAATCAAGTCAAAAACAGAGAGGGAATATGAAATCGAAAACTGGGGAACTTCTCAATACCTATATAAACAACACTAATATAGCAGTTGTTTGGAGAATTGTTAATCCAACTGGCAGGGAATACTCGTTTTACTCAATGGTACATAAGACATACTCACGTATAGACTACTTTCTGCTGGATACAAAATTAATCCCCCAAACATCTAATGCAATATACCACACAAACTCGATTTCAGACCATTCTCCACTAACTTTCTTTTTAAAACTGGAAGGATTGTCTAAGAATAAATCGTTTTGGAGATTTAATTCTCAAATTCTAAAAGATCCACAAGCGAGTATATATTTAAAAGAACAAATGGAGGTCTTTTTTCAAATAAATGATACTCCAGATATATCGCCTACTGTATTATGGGAATCTTTTAAAGCATACATTAGGGGTATTATAATTTCATATCAAGCTTTTCAAAATAAAAATAATAAGAATGAACAAAGACAGTTAGAAGAACATTAGACAAATGGATATAGATAATGCTAAAGATCCATCAATAGATAAACATAATAAAATAATAATTTTGAAATTTAAATTAAATAAATTATTATCTGCCAAACTTATAAGACTTTTTCAAATTACAAAACAAGAGCACTTTGAATTTGGGGATAAACCGCATAAACTTTTGGCTCGCCAGCTAAAAAAACGAGAAAAGGAACATACTATACCAAAGATCAAATCAGATAAAGGGGAATTATTAACAACACCAAAGGATATTAATAATAGATTTGCGCAATTTTATGAGAATTTGTATACATCTAAAACGACAAGTGATTCCAATAATATCACAAAGTTCTTGGATACCTGTAATCTTCCAAAGTTAGAATTGAAGGAACAAGAGGAACTGGGTGCACAAATCTCAATTAAGGAATTAGAAGATACAATAAACTCACTAAAGAATGGAAAAACACCAGGCCCTGACGGATTTACTAATGAATTTTATAAAAGCTTTTACGATAAAATAATACCAAGATTACAAAAAATGTACCAATATGCTTTTAAAAAACGAATACTACCTGATACATTAACGGAATCAACGATTACATTAATACCTAAGAAAAATAAAGACTTAAAAGAACCTGGTTCATATAGAGCTATAGCATTGTTAAACACAGATCAAAAAATATTAGCGAAAACATTAGCTAGAAGATTAAGTAAATACATTAGTAAATTAATAAACCCAGATCAGACAGGGTTTATCCCTAAGAGATACTCATCTAACAATATGAGACGTCTACTCAACATAATGCACTCACACAAATCTGAAGATCAAGAATTATCAATTATTTCGCTGGATGCTGAAAAAGCATTTGATCAAGTAGAATGGAATTATATGGACAAAGTATTACAAAAATTTCAACTGGGGGAGAATTTTATTCTATGGATCAAGTTACTATATAACAAACCTACAGCTAGAATACTAACTAATAACATATTATCCTCGAAATTCCAACTATCAAGGGGAAATAGACAAGGATGCTCATTATCACCACAACTGTTTGCTCTCATTATTGAACCGCTAGCAGAAAAAATTAGAATACACCCTGATATCCATGGATATAATACTAAAGATTCATATAATAAAATATCTTTATACACGGATGATATATTACTGTACATTACAAAACCTCAAATCACTATACCAAATATATTAAATTTAATTGAAGATTTTGGATCCTTTTCTGGATATAGAATAAATTGGAATAAAAGTGAAATTATGTCAATAAAACCGAAAGATTCATCACATCTTTTAAAATTCCATTTTAAAATAGCTACAGAAAAATTTAAATATTTGGGAATCGAAATTACCAGATCATATCAAGGTATGTTTAGGGCAAATTTTGACCCCTTACTTAATAAATTAAACACACTAATTAAATTCTGGAAAACGCTCCCGATGTCTTTAATAGGCCGAATAAACGCAATAAAAATGATCTTTTTACCACAAATTTTATACCTATTTCAATCAATTCCTATATACTTACCAAAGAAGTTTTTTTAAAAACTCGACTCAGATATCACTAATTTTATATGGGACTATAAATCACATAGAATACAAAAAACTCATCTGAATAAACCTAAAGTATTAGGGGGTTTAGCCCTACCTAATTTTATGTATTATTATTGGTCAGTAAATATTAAAAATATGATTCAACTGATGGATAACTCCGCCCAGCAAGCGGACTGGATTGTAATGGAGAAAGAGGATTGCTCCTCTAGAAACATTGGAGCGATCCTCCTCTCTCCAATGAAATTGAATAACATAAATTATAATAAGAACCCAATTATTCATAGTACAATCCGAATTTGGAAACAAATAAAACAAAATTTAAAATTAAGAAATTTATCACTTTTATTACCTATAGTCAATAACCCTTTGTTTAATCCTTCTATTATAGATAAAGCTTATACACAATGGGATAGATTAGGAATTAAAACGCTTGGTGACTGGTATGAAACTGGAAAATTACTTTCATTTCAACAATTACAAATAAAATATAAACTCGGAAATAATCAATATTTTAAATATTTTCAAATATGCGACTATTTGAAAAAATATACAAAAGATCATCATAATAACCCAGCAGATGTACTGGACGAGGCAATGCAGATAAAAGCGGAATCAGCAAACTTAATATCATATTTGTATAATATTATCTTAAATGCACAAATACCATCTACGGAGGGTATCAGAAGAGACTAAGAACAAGAGTTAGCTATTAAAATTTCAAAGGAAAGTTGGAATGAATACTTATTAAACGTGCATAAATGCTCGATTAATGTAAGACACACTTTAATACAATTTAAAATTTTACATAGATTATATTATTTGAAAACTAAAATTCATAAAATTTTCCCAAATGTATCATCTATTTGTGATAAATGTCAATCCCAAGAAGCTACCATAACGCACTCATTCGTTTCTTGTACAAAAATTCAAAAATATTGGAATGAAATTTTTGAAATCTTTACAAAGTTATTTAAAACAAGACTGATACCCAAAGCAGAATGGATTATCTTCGGTATAACGGAAGATGGTCCAGAACTAAATGTGTTTCAAAAGAAACTAATGGACTATGGGTTAATAACTGGAAAAAAGCTAATTCTAAAATTTTGGAAGAAGGCTCCAATACCAACTATAAATATGTGGATTTCAAATATGTTTGAAACATTACACCTAGAAGAGATAAGACTCCTCCTAGCAGGTAAACCAGATCATTTCCACCTGACGTGGTCTGCATTTATAGAATTATTACAAACATAGGGTGCAAAAGTACTTAAAAAAAAAAAAATTGAGGTCAGGTAAGGGGGGATGATAGTTGAAGAGTTGGTATGTCCCATTTACGTAATGCTCATAAAAATATTTGTTTCTCTCTTTTTCGTCTTTCTCTCTTTCTTTCTTTCCTAGGGTCTATTTCTTAACTCTTTTTCTTTTGTTTTTAATTTTGCTCTTATAGGGTCTTCGTCCTTTTTTGTTGTCACATTTCCTACACTTCCACTTTTTCCTTCACTTTCTTCTTTCTTTCAATCTTTTCCTTTTCTAGTGTAAAAAATAAATGGAGTACATTAATTGTAAGAAGATATAAATGACAAGTACTAATGTATGTGGTTGTAATGTAATGTACTTCTAATAAAATACAAATTAATAAAAAAAAATAAAAAAAAGCTTTATTCTCGACGCCGGTGATTGATGGAAGAGGCATCGCTGTCCTGGTGAATGACAGGAGAGAAGACCAATAACTTTTGAAATATATCACCGATCGGAACAAAACTTGATCTTCTTCTTTTTCTTGCGTATGGCGTGCACAGCCTAAAGTTGTAGGACAACTTGTTCTATTTGATCTTATTTGATTGTCCACATCAGGTCGATTGCATTCGTTGAAACAGGGTGGACCACGTGAAGGTTGCAATCTCCCACCCCACAAAAGTTGATACACTTGTAGCACAGGAGAATGGTGAGTAAGGTGGCGAAAAATCGTAGCGCTATCGAGTACCGTTTTTGCGCAAATTTAACAAAAAACAATGCAAACCGGAAGAGGACAAGATGAGTGTTTTATAGGTATATAGATGACAATAAAACACTCTGGATTCTTGACTGTAAAAGTTCAATGTTGGTCTTTTGTGTTCGCTGCTAAAAATATTATGGAGTGATCAGGATCTCCCACGATTACATTGTGGGGCAAAATACATGCAAACATCGATTATCACCTTAGTCTTAGACAAATAAGATGGACACAAAATGCTGGAGTAACTCAGCAGGACAGGCGGCATCTCTGGAGAGAAGGAATGGGTGATGTTTCAGGTCGAGACCCTTCTTCAGACCAATTTTCACTGTACCTTAGTACACGAGACAATAATAATAAACCTAATCTTAAAATGTCCCGGAACTAAAACGAGAATAGCTGTTTCTCTTTCCACAGATGCCGCTTGATCTTCTGAGTGTTTTGGCCCAATCTATATGTAGATTAAAGTCACCCATGATAACTGCTGTACCTTTGCTACATGCATCACAATTTCCTACTTGTTGCTATCCCCAACCTCCCTTTCTGCTGTTTGTGTATACAATCCCAGCAAGGGTTTTTTTGCCCTTGGCTACTTCGCAGTTCTACCCATACCGATTCTACAGCATCCAAGCTAATGTCTTTCTTTGCTATTGCATTAATCTCCTCTTTAACCAGCAATGCCACCCCACCTCCTCTTCCTTTCTGTCTATTCTTCCTGAATATTGAATACCCCTGCATGTTTAGCTCCCAGCTTTAGTCCCTCTGGAGCCATGTCTCCGTAATTCCAACTATATCATATTCCTTAACTATTAACTGCACATTCAATTCATCCACCTTATTATGAATGCTCCTCGCATTAAGACACAAAATGTTCAGGTTTGTTTTATCCCTTCCATCGTTTGCTTCTGTCCTCCTTTTATGGCCCTCTATCTCCTTGCATTGATTCCCACCCCCCTGCCCTGTTAGTTTAAACGTGACCTTTCTTACACTCTATTTCCCGTTAACTGCACGCATACGCTTCCACGTTGTTGACTTCACCCCCTCCCACTGTTTAATTTAAAACCACCTGTGCAGCACGAGCAAACCTGCCTGCCAGAATGTCGGTCCCATTCCAACTAAGATGCAACCCGTCCCTTTTGTACAGGTCACCCCTGCCCCAGAAGAGATCCCATTGATCTAGAAATCTAAATCCCTGCCTCCTGCACCAACTCCTCAGCCACGCATTCAGATCCCTTATCTCCCTATCTCACTAGCACGAGGTACTGGAAGCAACCCAGAGATAACCACCCTAGAAGTCCTGTTTTTCAACCTCCCACCTAGTTCTCTACACACACGTTACAGAACCTCCTTCCTCTTCTTACCCACGTAATTTGTGCCTACATGCACAACTACTTCCGGCTGTTCACCTTCCCTCTCGAGTATTGCATGGGTTTCCTCGCGTGCTCTGGTTTCCTCCCACATCCTAAAGATGTGCGGGTTTGTGGGCTAATTGGTCTCTGTAAATTGCCCCTAGTCTTTAGACTTTGGACTTTAGGGATACAGCGTGGAAACAGGCCATTCGGCCCACTGAGTCTGTGCCAACCAGCGATCAACCACACATTAACACTATCCTATACACATGGGGCAGGTTTAGAATTTACAGAAGCCAATTAGCCTACAAACCTATACTCTGAAGCGAAAACCCACGTGGTCACGGGGAGCACGTACAAACTTAGTTTAGTTTAGTTTTGGTTAGATACAGCACGGAAACAGGCCCTTCAGCCCACCAAGTCCGTACTGCCAGCGATCCCCGCACACAAACACTATCCTACACACACTAGGGACAATTTACTATTTTACAAATGTCAATTAATCTACAAACCTGTACATCTTTGGAGTGTGGGAGGAAACTGGAGCGCTCAGAGAAAACCCACGCAGGTCATGGGGAGAATGTACAAACTCCGTACAGACAGCACTCGTGGTCAGGATCAAACCCGAGTCTCCGGCGCTGTAAGGCAGCAACTCTACCACTGCACCACTGTGCCGTCTCATTTCTAAACCAAATTAAATTTTGCACACATTCCCATCAACTCTCCCCAGATTCTGCTATTCACTCGGGGCCAATTAACCTTCTAACCCGCACATATTTGGGATGTGGGAAGAAACCAGAGCACCCATGGTAAACCCACATTGCCACAGGAAATACGTGCAAACTCTACGCAGACAGCACCTGAGGTCAGGATAGAAAGGAGACCATTGAAGCTGCAAGATAATCACTCTCCCAGTTGCATCACTGTAGGGCAATTATTAACTGAATTAATATTCCAGATTTGAACTCTGGTGTCTGGATGAATTGGAATTTAAAATGGATAGCTCAAATAAAAGTCTCATTACTTGTGACCTATAAATTACTCGATTATCATTAAAAAACAGTTAGTTCATTAAAGTCCTTCAGGGAAGTCAAACTGATATCTTTACCCATTCTATTGTAAATATGACTCCAGCTCAGTGGTGTTGACTCTTAACTGTAGCCAATTCAGCTGCGTTAAAAATTGCTCCATCAACATAGATATATATCATTATGTGATATGACAATATACAATTTTGATATGTTATGATATGGTGTGACATTATATGATAGATATGATATGATATGATATGATGTGATATGATGTGATATGATATGATATGATATGAGATAATGAGACCATAATGGATAACGCCGAATGAGAGAGGGGTTAGAAATGAAGATTAGCTGAATAAAATGGAGCATAGCGCACCTCCCTACCTCTATAATCTCCTCCACCCTCATTACTCGGAGGTTCATGAGGCTGGAGGAGGTTACGGAGGTGGGCAGACAGTTTTCCCACTCTCCCAACCTGTCCAAGTCCTTCTGCAGACTCCCTGCTTCCTCAACACCCCACCTGCCCCTACACCGAAGATAGACACAAATGCTGGAGTAACTCAGCGGGACAGGCATCATCTCTGGACAGAAGGAATGGGTGGCGTTTCTTCAGACTGGTCTCCACCCAAAACGTCACCCATTCCTTCCTTCCAAAGATGCTGCCTGTCCCGCTGAGTTACTCTAGCATGTTGTGTCTATCTTAGGTGTAAAGCAGCATCTGCAGTTCCTTCCTACACATTTCGTCTGCCCCTACACCTATCTTTGTATCATTCGCAAACTTGGCCACAAAGCCATCAACTCAATCAGCCACCAATGTAGACCAAACGCGAACTCCGTTACATAGTATGTGGTCCAGACTTTGTCTGTTCCGAAGCTAATGCATGAAATGTCAGGTGTGTTTGCTGGCCTTACTTTTTTATGCACATGTTTGAGTTTATATTCAAACACTATGGATTCTTAAGTTAATATTTACACCTCATCATTTTTCTTTTGGCCAGAACAGCTGCAAATTCCGGAGATTTGCAGATTTTACTTAATCAGCAGCAGAGCATCCGACAGTGACTGAGTTTGAGTACAGGTTGCAGTATTCTTGTTAAGTCAGCTCAGATAATTGATCTTCTCCTGTGTGATGAACTGAAATAGATCAGAGTTAGGGCAGCGCACTTCATTAAGTATTTTTTTAATGCATTTTTAAAATCTCATCCATCAAGCAGGGCTTGGTTCTTAATAGCGGCACAGTGGTGCGGCGGGTGGTGCCACTGCCTCGCAGAGCCAGAGACCTGGGTTCGATCCTGACCTCTGCTGCTGTTGGTGTGGAGTTTGCACGTTCCCCTGCAACCGTACGGGTTTCCTCCGGGTGCTCTGGTATCATCCCACATCCCAAAGACTTGCGGGTTTGTAGTTTAATTGACCTCTTTAAATTGGCCCTATTGGCTCATTGGGGTTAGGAATTCATGATGCAGCTTTGTAGCACTTTGGTTAGACTGATTTTGGACTATTGTGCGCAATTCTGATTGACCATTACAGAGAGGCTGTGGAGGCTTAGGAAAGTTTACCAGAATGCTGCCTGGATAAGGAAATATTAGCTACAGGGAGAAGTTGGACCTATATCTTACCAGTGAACACTAGAGTTTGCGGGAGGAGGTTCTGATAGAAGTATATAAATTTATGAGAGGCATAGATATGGAGGACAGTCAGAACCTTTTTCCCAGGATGGAAAAATCAAATACTAGATGACATAGTTTTAAGGTGAGAGAAGCAAAGTTTAAAATGTGTGGGGCAACTTATTCATACAGAGGGTGGTGAGTGCCTGGAATGTGTTGCCAGGGATGGTGGTTAAGGCAGATACGATAGTGGCATTTAAAAGACTTGGATTGTCATATCCAAAACAACATATGCAGAGAATGGAGGGATATGGATTATGTGGAGGTAGATAAGCGATGGTCTTGCCATCAAGTTCGGCACAGACATTGTGGGCCGAATGGCCTGTTCTTGTGCTGTACTCTTTTATGGTCCATGTTCTATATTCACCCTGTGACAGTGTGGATTTCTCCCAGGTTCTCCTACATCTCAAAGATGTGCAGGTTTATAGGATATTTGGCCTCCATAAAATTGCCCCTAGCGCGTAGGGAATGGATGAGAATGTGGGATAACATAGAACTGGTGTGAAAAGGTGATTGGTAGTCAGTGTGGACTCAATGGGCCGAAGGGCTTGTTTCCATGCTGTATCCCTAAACTAAATGGGGCAGCAATAGTGTTGCTGCCTCACAGTGCCAGAGACCCGCGTTCGATCCTGAATAAGGGTGCTGTCTGTACAGAGTTTGTACGGTCTCCCTGTGACTGCGTGGGTTTTCTTTGGGAGTTCCGGTTTCCTCTCACACTCCAAAGATGTACAGGTTTGTAGGTTAATTGGCTTTGTTAAACTTATAAATTTGTCCCTAGTGTTAGTGTGCTATCGCTGGTCGGCGTGGACACGGTTGGCCGAAGGGCCTGTTTCAGCGCTGTATCTCTAAATTAAAGTCTAAAGACTAAACTAAGAAAAGAGAGAGATAGAGGTAAAGAAGAGAGAAACAAAGAGAGAACGTTAAAAACTAAGAAACTGTAACACTCGATTACCAAGAAGAGAATGATTTTAAAACTCTTCACATCATTGAACATGTGAAACAAGCAGGCAGCACGGGTATGCACTTCATGCAGATGTAATGATACTTCAATTTTCAATGTTGAAATCTGTCCCCAAATGCCACATGATTCTTACTTTATTCATTTCAAGCCTCAATTTGGAGCAACGAGTTTACTAATGGGCAAAATGGAATTTGATTATCTTCCTGCTTTGGTCTATTTGATTCTTGATGATTCAGTTAAACTGCAAACTATTAAGGAGTCATGTGAGGTGTAGGAAGGAACTGCAGATACTGGTTTATACCGAAGATAGACACAAAGCGCTGGAGCAGCTCAGCGGGTCAGGCAGGATCATTGTAGAAAAAGGGTGGGTGATGTTTAGGGTGGGGACCCTTCTTCACACCCGAGAGATATTTAGTTGACGTTCGTGAAAGAATGTTTGTGTACATTAAACAGCCTCTGCTAGAGATGAACCGAGTGCAGTTGATGACTTTCTTGAAGCTCTGTTGGAAGGAACTGCAGATGCTGGTTTAAACCGAAGATAGACACAAAAAGCTGGAGTAACTCAGTGGGTCAGACAGCATCTCTGGAGAAAAGGAATGGGTGACAGGTCGGGTCGAGACCCTTCTTCAGGGAAAAGGGAAAAGTGAGATATGGACTTTCATTCTTTCATTCATTTGTTCTATATCTCTCTACATCACTGTCTATATCTCTCATTTCAGCTTTTTACTCCAGCTTTCTATGTCTATCCAGTTTACATTCCTTCCTACACATAGAAGTTAGGAGGCCAGGGTGCAGTTATATAAGGCGTTGGTGAGGCCACATTTGGAGCATTGTGTTCAGTTTTTGGCACCGTGTTATTGGAAAGATGTTGTCAAACTGGAAAGGGTACAGAAAAGATTTATGATGATGTCACCAGGATTTGAGGGCCTGAGCTATAGGGAGAGGTTGGGAGGGTAGGACGTTTATTCCTTGGAGGGCAGGAGGATGAGGGGTGATCTTATAAGGTACACAAAACCATGAGAGGAATAGATCAGATAAACGCACAGAGTACTCTTGCCCAGAGTAGGGGAATCAAGAACCAGAGGACATAGGGTTAAGGTGAGGGAGGAAAGATTTAATAGGAACCTGAAGGGCACCTGTTTTACACAAAGGGTGGTGGGTGTATAGAATGAGTGGCTGGAGGAGGTAGTTGATAGATACTATTGCAATGTTTAAGAAACATTTAGATAGATACATGGATTGGACAGGTCTAGAGGGATATGGGCCAAAAGAAGGCAGATAAAAGGACTGGACAAGCTAGATGCAGTAAAAATGTTCCAGGGGTCAGTCTAAGAATAAAGGGGAGGGGTCAGTCTAAGAATAAAGGGGAGGCCATTTAAAACTGAGATGAGAAAAAACGTTTTCACCCAGAGAGTTGTGAATCTGTGGAATTCTCTGCCACCGAAGAGGCCAATTCACTGATGAATTTAAAAGAGAGTTAGATCGAGCTCTAGGGGGTAGCGGAATCAAGGGATATGGGGAGAAGGCAGGTACGGGTTACTGATTGTGGATGATCAGCCATGATCACAATGAATGGCAGTGCTGGCTCGAAGGGCCAAATGGCCTCCTCCTGCACCTATTTTCTATGTTTCTACGTTTCTATGCTTCTATGGGACTAGTGTAATTGTAGTTGGGGAAACGGCAGTTACTTTTCAGCTGTTTTTTTACAATGGAGTGTGAGAGCCGTAACTCAGGTTGTCACTGAATTATTCCTGACTCCGCTAGCTGTCTCCTGCAACACAGAAATATGTCCAAGTGGATGACAGAGTAATAATCCAAGACCTTGTTAGGAAATAAATAAATCCACAAATGCATTCTGCAGCAGTGGACTGAAAATATTTGACTCTCTGTGAATTTATAAATGACTCTTGTCCCGAGAAGGCAAAGGAAGGACTTTTACGTTCTGAAGTCTTTATATAATTAGGAGGGGAAATCTTCAGTGCAAGACTTTCGAACTGGGAGAACGAGTAGAATTGCTGTCCTTGGTAATTATATTCAATGGCAATATTTTCTTTGAATTGAATTCAAATTATCAATACTGCTAGGTATTGACTTAAATTTGACACAGCAGCATGCACAGAATTTTGTCCAGATCACAGTGGTGGACACCGTAGGTGCCTCACAACTCCACTGACCCGGGTTCGATCCTAACCTCAGATGCTGTCTGTGCGGAGTTTGCACATTCTCCCTGTGACTGCGTGGGTTTCCTGCGGGTGCCCCGGTTCCTCCCACATCCCAAAGGCGTGCAGATTTGTAGGTTATTTGGCCTCTGAAAATTGCCCCTCTTGGGTGGGGAGTGGAAAGGTAGGATAACATTGAACGAATGTTAATGGGTGATCGATGGTCTATGTGGACTCGGTGGGCAAAGGGCCTGTTTCCGTGCTGTATCTCTAAAAGTAAAGTTACAAACTAATGTTATTTTACTTGGAGTTTCCTGTTAATTGCTTCAAACTACACTGGCCACCATTCAGAAATAGAAAGGGCAACATGAGCCCAGGAACAATCAAATTCAGAATTGTAATTATCCCACTGCAGGATAGTTGTAGCAAAATTTCAACAGCTTATTGAGCGATAGGCTGCTCTTGAACTCTGAATTAGTTAGTAATACGCAGCTAATGACTGATGGGACATTGCAAGCTGAGATAGCCATCGAGAGTTATAGAGTTATACAGCGCAGAAACAGGCCCTTCAGCCCAATTTGCCCACACCGACCAACATGTCCCATCTACACTAGTCCCACTTGCCTGCGTTTGGCCCATATCCCTTTAAATCTATCCTATCCATCCTAAGCATCGATAACCTGTTCACACTAGTTCTATGTTATCCCACTTTCGCATCCACTCCCTACATATTAGGGACATATTCAGAGGCCAATTAATCTACAAGCCCGCACGTCTTTGGGATGCGTGAGGAAACCAGGGCACAGTGGCGCAGCGGAAGAGTTACTTCCTCACAGCGCCAGGGACCCAGGTTCAACCTTGACTATGGGTGCTGTCTGTATGGAGTTTGTACATTCTCCCTATGATCGTGTGGGTTTTCTCCCGGTGCTCCGGTTTCCCCCCACACTCCAAAGACGTATAGGTGTGTAGGTTAATCAGCTTCAATATAAATTGAAAATTGTCCCTCGTGAGTAGGATTGTTTTAGTATACAAGGGTGATCGCTGGTCGGCACAGAGATACCGCTGTTTCCACACTGTATCTCTAAAGTTGAAAGTTACCTGGAGGAGACCCAAGTGATCACAGGGAGAATGTGCAAACTCCACACCAACAGCACCCGAGGTCAGGATTGAACCTGGGTCGATGGCGCTGTGAGACAGTAAAGAAAAGAGAGACAGCAGTAGATGCTCTCCACCAGCACACCATATTTATTGATTAGGCCTGTATCTATTTTGTCTGCTTATCATTATAAAGTGACTATAGAACGGATTTGTCATAATAGCTATCAAAGAGTTTTAAAGCAACATTATGCTTCTGATGTAAAATGATAGTCTTCTGATTAGTATTTAAGTAGCCTTCAACTCTTTCCTCCCCTCTCTAAAATAAACCCAACAGATGGGAGTGAAATAAATGCTGCAATGTAAACAAGCTGTTATTTTATTCAGTTGCACCGAGCTGTGGGGTGATTATTTGTTCAATTGCGCGGCATGTATCTTTTTTTTTTTGAAGTCAGATGTTTGAAATCTTCTTGTATGTGACCTGGTGGACTAGAGAATATTCAGTGAGACTGGAGATGTAACGTTAAATTTATTTATTTCTGCTGACTACCCCAGTAATGACCCAGCGATTCTAGAAAGACAGCTTACATGTAAAATCGCTATTTTCTTTGCTACCTGAACACCAATCTACCGCAGCGTTTCTGGCATATTGAGGCTGATTTCTCACTTGAATGTCACACTTAGGGCATGTAACAATGAATATGACAAGGTACTATTTCACCATTTGCGACTAATTCCAAATGACTCAACATAAGTCTCAGGGTAAACACACGCTCCACACACACGCAAGCACCCGATCTTTCTCACCCACACATGCAAACACACGCACACACAAACACAACCCTCCAACCTTCAGCCTGGACTTTACTTCCCCTCTCCTTCCCATAATCTCGCCAATACTTTGCACAGCGAAGATAAATCAGTCCCTTCACTGACAACAAACTGATCAGAAGTTTAAGGTGTGCTGCTGACTAGTTTTGTTTAGATTAGTTAGTTTAATTTAGTTTAGTTTAGTTTAATTTAATTTAGCTTTGTTGAGTTTAGTTTAGTTTAGTTCAGTCTGAAGAAGGGTCTCGAACCGAAATGTTACCTATTCCTTTTCTCCAGTGATGCTGCCTGACCCGCTGAGTTACTCCAGCTTTTTGTGTCTCTCTTTAGTTTAGTTTAGTATGTTATTGTCATGTGTTCCGAGGTAAAATGAAAAGCATTATTGTTGCGTGCTATCCAATCATCAAAAGACCACACACAATTACAATCAAGCTGTTCGCAGGGAATAACATTTGGTGCAAAATAAAATCCAGTAAAGTCTGCTAACAAGTTAGTCTGAGGATCTCCAATGAGGTCAATGGTAGGTCAGGACCACTCTTCAGTTGCTTGCTAATAGGAAGAAACTGTCCCTGAATCTGGAGGTATGTGTTTCCACATTTCTGTGCCTCTTGCCTGTTGGAAGAGGGGAGAAGAGGGAGTGAGACTCAACGTGATATTTTTCCCATGAGGATTCAGGACAATCTTATTCATATATAGTGAACCCTCTAATTTATTAAGATGGTTGTAGAAACAAAGAACTGCAGATGCTGGCCAATAGACAAATGGACACAAAGTGCTAGAGTCAGGCAGCATCGCTGGAGAACATCAACTCTGGAGAACCTCGCCATTTATTTATAACCAAAATATACAGGTCAGGTCAGATCTACACAGACTACAATCCTGAACACAAAATGTGTTGTTAGTAATTCACCGACATGGGATCTGAATCCTACTTGATCCACTTATAATGGAACTTCCTACCACCATGTGTTCCCGGTGTGGCCTCCTGTACATCAGCGAGACCAAGCATAGACTCGGTGACCATTTTGCCAAACCTAGGCCTACTGGATCTCCCGTTTGCTAACCATTTTACAGTAACTCCCCTTCCCAGCCCAGTCACCAAGATGTGGGGCAGTAACACGAGGAATACTTCCACACGCAGACACTCTCCAAGAGGTAATACCCTGACTTTGAAATATCTCCTTGATCATCACTGGGTCTACAGTAGTATCATCACTGAGTCAACAGTAGTATCTTCACTAGATAGACTTGAGTGGTTCAATAAAGTTCGTAAGTTCATAAGTCATTGAAGCAGAATTAGGCCTTTTGGCCCATCAAGTCTACTCCGCCATTCATTCATGGCTGATCTATCTTTCCCTCTCAACCCCATTCTTCTGCGTTCTCCCCATAACTTTTGACATACCCAATAACTTGAGCTGCACAGCCTTCTGTGGTAATGAATTCCACAGATTCACCATCCTCTGACGAAATAACTTCCTCCTCATCTCCTTTCTAAAGGTAAGTCCTTTTATTCTGAAGCTGTGTCCTCTAATCCTAGACTCTCCCACTAGTGGAAACATCCTTTCCACTTCCATTCTGTCCAGGCCTTTCACTATTCGGTAAGTTTCACCACCCTCAATCGGTGAGGTCCCCCTCATCCTTTTAAACTCCCGCAAGTACAGGCCCAGTGCTGTCAAACACTCATCACTTCTACTGTATCTATTCAAGGGCTCTTCTATCTATTCAAGAGATCAGCACTCTTCTGATGTCCAGACACCGGGCATTCATGTCTGATGATACAGTGGCCTACAAGAAGTCCAGATACGTCCTTGGTAAGGCCATCAAAAAGGCCAAAAGGGACTTCTGATCCAAACTGGAGGAAGAGACATATGTTCGGCGGCTGTGGCAGGGCCTGAATGCAATCACCTCCTACAAGTCGAAATCAGGAGGCAGCTCGAATGTCGGCGAAACATCACTCCCTGATGAGCTCAATGCGTTCTACGCACGCTTTGATAGGGAGAACACCGATGTGCCTTCCCGAGCCCCCATTCGCTGTGATGGTGTTTCAGTCTCAGTCACAGAGGCCGACGTCAGGAAATCCTTCAGAGGGTCCCTCGAAAAGCGCCTGGACCTGATGGTATACCTGGTCGTGTTCTAAAAACCTGTGCGGACCAACAGGCTGGAGTTTTTACGGACATTTTCAACCTCTCACTTCTGAGGTCTGAGGTTCCCACCTGCTTCAAAAGGGCATCAATTATACCAGTGCCCAAGAAGAGTAAGGTGACGTGCCTCAATGACTATCGACCTGTGGCACTAACGCCTGTGGTGATGAAGTGCTTTGAGAGGTTGATCATGACGCAGATCAACTCCTACCTCGACAAAAACCTGGACCCACTGCAGTTCGCTTACCGCCACAACAGATCAACGCTGGATGCGATCTCGCTGGCCCTCCACTCCGCTCTGGACCACTTGGACAGCAAAAACTCATATGTCAGGCTGTTATTCATCGATTACAGCTCGGCATTTAATACAATCATCCCCTCCAAGCTGGTTACCAAGCTCGCAGAACTGGGTCTCTGCACATCCCTCTGCAATTGGATCCTCGACTTCCTCACTCACAGACCACAGTCTGTTCGTATTGGTGGAAATGTGTCAGACTCGATAACAATCAGCACGGGAGCACCTCAAGGCTGCGTGCTCAGCCCCCTGCTGTACTCACTCTATACTCATGACTGCGTAGCCGGACATAGTGCGAACTCCATCATCAAGTTCGCTGACGACACCACTGTTGTGGGACGTATCACTGATGGGGATGAGTCAGAGTATAGAAGAGAGATCGAGCAGCTGTCCATATGGTGCCAGCACAATAACCTGGCCCTCAATACCAGCAAAACCAAGGAACTGATTGTGGACTTTGGAAGGAGTAGGATGGGGACCCACAGTCCCGTTTATATCAATGGGTCGATGGTTGAAAGGGTCAAGAGCTTCAAATTCCTGGGCGTGCACATCTCTGAAGATCTTTCCTGGTCCGAGAACACTGATGCCATTATTAAGAAAGCACATCAGCGCCTCTACTTCCTGAGAAGATTACGTAGAGTCGGTTTGTCAAGGAGGACTCTCTCTAGCTTCTACAGGTGCACAGTAGAGAGCATGCTGACCGGTTGCATCGTGGCTTGGTTCGGCAACTTGAGCGTCCTGGAGAGGAAAAGACTACAAAAAGTAGTAAACACTGCCCAGTCCATCATCGGCTCTGACCTCCCTTCCATCGAGGGGATCTATCACAGTCGCTGCCTCAAAAAAGCTGGCAGTATCATCAAGGACCCACACCATCCTGGCCACACACTCATCTCCCTACCACCTTCAGGTAGAAGGTACAGGAGCCTGAAGACTGCAACGACCAGGTTCAGGAATAGCTACTTCCCCACAGCCATCAGGCTATTAAACCTGGCTCGGACATAACACTGAACTTTATTAGCCAATACTGTTATTTGCACTTTATCAGTATATTGATTCATGTGTGTATATATTTATAGAATGCCTTGTAGTCATGCCTATTATGTTCTGTTGTGCTGAAGCAAAGCAAGAATTTCATTGTCCTATCAGGGACACATGACAATAAACTCACTTGAACTTGAACTTGAAACAGAGATAGAAATGCATCCTGAATGTGAACATGAATATGAATAGTAGATACCTCATATTCTACATGGGTAGTTTCAACCCGACTGTATGAATATTGAATTTTCCAATTTTAGATAACCATACTCCTCCCCTTCTCTTCCCTGTGCCCCACCGAAGTGCGCACACATTTATTAAAGTTATAAATTAAATTAAGTTATCTATATAACTAAAAGTCTCATCTTGACCAATTCCTGTCTGCGCTGTATATTGATTTTAGAAAAAACGCTAACCTATATTGCTATGATTTTTGGCCATCTTACTCATAGTCCTCCTCCGCTGAGGCGGCCGCGAGGATTTTTCCGATCGATGAAAAATAAAAAAGTTATGAGTGTTAAAACATCTTGATCAGCTGATTGGTCCTCTCGCCTGTCAATCACCATGATGAAGGTAACGCCCCTTCCGGGGGGGGGGGGGCGCAGGACTATAAAACGCCGGATGCCTGGACGTGAGTCAGTCACTCTGGAAGATCGCGAGGGAGAGGCCACAACTGTGATTCTAAGCTGTGAATCAACTGAACTGTGAGTCTGCAATGTACTTGCAATAAATGATTTGTTAGCCCTTAATGAAAATGAAACGAGTTGTTTGGCCTGCCCTGTGCTTGAAACTGCAGTGGAAATGGAAATGAAATGAAAATGCAATGAGCTGTTTGGCCTGCCCTGTGCTTGAAACTGCAGTGGAAATGGAAATGAAATGAAAATGCAATGAGCTGTTTGGCCTGCCCTGTGCTTGAAACTGCAGTGGAAATGGAAATGGAAATGAAAATGCAATGAGCTGTTTGGCCTGCCCTGTGCTTGAAACTGCAATGGAAATGGAAATGGAATGAAAATACAATTAGCTGTTTGACCTGCCCTGTGCTTGAAACTGCAATGGAAATGGAAATGAAATGAGTT
Source organism: Malacoraja senta (assembly GCA_038087875.1). Lineage (NCBI taxonomy): Eukaryota > Metazoa > Chordata > Chondrichthyes > Rajiformes > Rajidae > Malacoraja > Malacoraja senta. The sequence goes on along the minus strand of CM075980.1, from coordinate 55,312,856 downwards.
GTTTGGAGTGCGTGAAACCACTAATTTCGGCCCGAGAAACCTGTCCCTTTTGCCCAAAATGCCCGTATTAGCCCAGGGAGAGCATTTTGGCCCAAAAGGCCCGGGCAAGACCAGGAAAAGTCCAGAAAAAGTGCTTCACTGAGATTTGACCAATTTTTTTAAAGCCCCTTCGGCCCATCAGGCCTGTACTAGCCCAGGAGGAGTCCCTTCGGCCCATCAGTAAGTATTCCCCCTGCAAGTATTAAACCTCACCCCAGTATTTTTCCCTCCGTTCATTGGCTCCCTGTGAGATCCAGGCCAGGATAGACTTTCCTCCTTCATTGCTGTGATCTGCAGAAAAAATTGAAAAATATCTAAAATTGATTATCCACCCTCTCCCCCTCTCTCACAGAGTCTCTCACCTGTTTTGAGCAGAATTTCTGGCAGTTTCTGAGCTGCCAGCCCACCAGCCCTGAGTGACTAAGCTGCCAGCCCACCAGGCCTGAGTGACTGAGCTGCCAGCCCACCAGGCTTGAGTGACTGAGCTGCCAGCCCACCAGGCCTGTGTGACTGAGCTGCCAGCCCACCAGGCCTGAGTGACTGAGCTGCCAGCCCACCAGGCCTGTGTGACTGAGCTGCCAGTCCACCAGGCTTGAGTGACTGAGCTGCCAGCCCACCAGGCCTGTGTGACTGAGCTGCCAGCCCACCAGGCCTGAGTGACTGAGCTGCCATCCCACCAGGCCTGTGACTGAGCTGCCAGCCCAAGAATCCTTTTGGCCTACAATGTCCATACTAGCCCTCTGTAAACCAGTCCCTTCAGCCCACAATACCCATACTAGCGCTCCAAAAAGCTCCCCCACCCCCCACTGGCCACCAATATTACTATTGCAATATTGGAGAGGTGGAATATTGCGTTGGGGGACTAGCCCTCCCATGTGAACATGGGTCCCAACGGGTCCCACTTAGTCTAGTGTAAATTAAAGTTAAACGATTCAAAAATATTTATTTTTAAACTTATGAAACCAATTACAACATTGAAGTACGATTTAAAGGTGAATGGAAAGAGTTTTAAATGGGAATCTGAGGAGAATGTATCTTACAGAGTGTGTCTGATCTCTGTAACTGCAGCCAGAGGAGCTGGTGGGATTGGATACATATATCATACAATACGATCCGATACAATACAATAGAACTTTATTTATCCCAGGAGGGAAATTGGTCTGCCAACAGTCATAAAACACAAGATCCATGAAATATGAAATTAAAGTGGCGAGTGGAAAGGATTGGGGATGCAAAGTTTGGGGGTGGGGTGGGGGGGATGGGGGGAGTCAGTCTAGATGGAGGATCTGTGTGAATTGACAGATTTGGATCTTCCCAATCTATTGGCACAACCCTGACGTCTTGTCCACACTTGAAAGTCTGGGACTTACTTCAGGCTCAATATCTAAGGGCCAGCAGTTTGTTCTAAAAATAACTTTCATTTGTTCCAGTATATGGGTCTTGCAGGTAAAGCCAGCATTTTGTGCCCACTGCTTACTGCCTTGAGAAGATGGTGGTGCTGCTGTTAATATTGGCCAAAATACAGCTATTATAAAATGAAGGATCATTGCATTTGCAGGGCCTGCTTGGCCTCTTTCTGTGAAAGTTGCAAGCTGAGAGTCATGGCTCCAAAGAATCTGGACCCCAGATGGGTTGATGATAAGGAGAGGTCCAGATATCCTTACTTTGTTAAAATGTATGAGGGTTTGCAGAAAGGTCTGCAAATACATAGTGGGGATTGGTTCTAGAATGGGGTGTGTAAAGTTATTGTAAATAATGTTGCAAGGTGGATGTACTGCTGCTTGATGATTGGCGGAAGTGTGAAGCCTTGTTTGAATTGTTTATCCAACCTGGGAAAATGTTGCATTACTTAGTTAACTGACTTCTTTCCAGAAGCTTCTGTAGAAACATTGTAATGGGGTACTTTGTAATTAGGTTAGGGAACTGTCAATAACTGTATAATGTGATCGATATGTGTGATTGGTTTGTAGGGGTTGCCTCCCCAAAGTAATGTCACGCCCTTAGTTTGGAAGGGTATAAGAGGGTGGATAATTCTTTGGGGTGTGTCGGTTGATTGTGACTTCTGTTATGTTTCCACGAGATATTGTTGTCTTGCGTGAGTAGATCGGCAACCGTCCCTGCAGTTTGTTCTTCAATAAAGTAAGGTTTTGGAACCAGAGTTTGACTTAGTGTTTGACTAAACCAGACTAAGGCGGTAAGTCTAGAACCGGAATTTACGCTGTCGTCCTCTTGAACCAAAGCAAGATGGTACATTGCCATCTGCTTGCAAAGTTGTGACCCTTCTGAAGGTCCTACACTGTTGGCGTGTAGTGTGTTCAGGATTCACAAGGTTAATTCCCGGGATGACGGGACTGTCATATGCTGAGAGAATGGAGCGGCTGGGCTTGTATACTCTGGAGTTTGAGAGGATGAGAGGGGATCTCATTGAAACATATAAGATTATTAAGGGTTTGGACACGCTAGAGGCTGGAAACATGTTCCCGATGTTGGGGGAGTCCAGAACCAGGGGCCACAGTTTAAGAATAAGGGGTAAGCCATTTAGAACGGAGATAAGGAAACAATTTTTCACACTGAGAGTTGTGAGTCTGTGGAATTCTCTGCCTCAGAGGGCGGTGGAGGCCGGTTCTCTGTATACTTTCAAGAGAGAGCTAGATAGGGCTCTTAAAGATAGTGGAGTCAGGGGATAGGGGTTGAAGGCAGGAACAGGGCACTGATTGTGTATGATCAGCCAAGATCACATTGAATGGCGGTGCTGGCTCGAAGGGCCGAATGTCCTACTCCTGCACCTATTGTCTATTGTCTATTGATTCAGTTCCGACCACCTCATTAAAATGGTCAATTGGAAGATGAAGGGGAAAAGATTTAACAGGAATCTGAGGGGTAACTTTTTCACACAAAGGGTGGTGGGTGTATGAAACAAGCTGCCAGAGGAGGTAGTTGAGGCTGGGACTATCCCAACGTTTACGAAACAGTTAGACAGGTACATGGTGGATAGGACAGGTTTGGAGGGATACGGACCAACTGCGAGCAGATGGGCCTAGTGTAGCTGGGACATGTTGGCCAGTGTTGGCATGTTGGGCGGAGGGGCCAGTTTCCACACTGTATCTCTCTATGACTCTATGAAACCACCAGCATGATCCATCTCTTTGCAGCTATGTTCCCAGCCCTTCCCATGAAGAATGCGTGTCAGAGCTTCTACTTTCTTGGAAGTTGAAGGAGATTTGGCATGTCACCAAACACTTTAATAAACGTCTACATATGTTTAATTTAGCGATACAGCATGGAACCAGGCCCCTCAGCCCACCAAGTCCACATCGGCACGTGATAATAAAGAACCATTGAACCATTGTTGGGCAGGAGATACAGACGCCTGAAGTTCCACACCACCAGCTTCAAGAATAGCTACTTTCCTGCAACCAGCAGTTCTTGAACCAACCTGCACCACCCTAATCCTCCCTCAGCAACGGAACACCACAGACCTTGCTCTACCATAGACTTATTTCTGATTGCAGTTTTTTCATTAATGTCTTGGGGGTTTTTTTGCAGTCTTTTTCTTTTCACTGTCTTGTTTAATTTATGTTCTGACTGCTGTCTGAGTTTACACGCCTGTGATACTTGCAAGCAAGCTTTTTATTGCACCTGCAGCTTGCCGTGATTGTGGTTATGACAATAAAGCCGACTTGACTTAGTTCTCTCCTTGTACAACCAAGGCCAGCAAGAACTGCTTAATTTATTATCGATATTGTTATAAAACCCTGAAGTAACTCAGGCTGACAATGCGTGGGCCTTGAACACATCCAAGAGGAGCATTACATTGAAACACGCTGGGTTAATGAGCACACATCTATTGTTGCTTATTTACAGATTGACATGTACGGAGAAGACACAAAAGAAGGTTAATGTCAAATCTTTCTTTTACTGCAGCTGCTGACTGTAAAAAAAGGGTTTGGATAATTAGGCTCCATGCAGAGTTTTTATATGACACATGTATCAGGAAAGGCAAAATGCAGCATTGGTGGGGGTAAAATAAGAGGAAGCGGAGTGAGAAGGATGAAAAGATAAATAGAAAAATACTTTGGGTAATAATAAAGTGTAGTGTGAATTACCTAGATGCAGTCGCTGTAGCTGACATGAATGATGTTATGGTTTCTTTATATATAAAAAGTAATAAATATAAAAAGCTTATTTGGGTGTTGAGTCTAATTCATCAACCTGCTTCTCTCCCAACCATTGCCCAGACTATCCCACTGATCTCATGGAACAATGGAACATGCTGAGAAATCACCATCTAGTTCAGTGCAGTTTAGTAACACAAAAAACTGAAGTAACTCAGCGGGTTGACGTTCCGGGTCTGAAGAAGGGTCTCGACCCGAAATGTCACCCATTCCTTCTCTCCAGAGATGCTGGCTGTCCCGTACTCCAGCATTTTGTGTCAATCTTTGGTGAAAACCAGCATCTGCAGTTCCTTCCTACTACATGGTTCAGTGCATGGGTTTTGCATTCAGTGGGATTTTATTGTCACTGTACGAAGTGCTAACACAGTGAAATTATTTTACAAATGTCCAGTGGAGTATTGCCATACCCCCAATCCTTGATTAGCAAGTGTACAGGAATAGTCCACTGATCCCGCCTGCAAGAGGCGCCATTTTCAAAGTCCGCGCTCCGGTTCTTATGAGCGATGCCTGTTCCAGGTGAGTCACAGGCTGTTATGGGCCTCGTCATCTCCTTCCTTGGCCCGCCACGTCCCTCTCCTCGTCCGTCCATCTTTGTGCCCCAGGGACGCCTCCCGCAGCCGACCTCGAGGACGCGGTAGGCCAGACCCCGGTTCCCTCTCCTCTCCTACTGGCTTCACTCCTCGCCCGTCATTGCTGGCTTCTCCAGTCTTCGGGGGACGAGCAGAGCCTCTCCCTCCCAGACCTGCGGGTCCAACGTGCAGGGGACCGGGGCGATGTGCTCCCCCTGAAGCTGCGATCCGCCGGCCCGGGTCTCAAGTTCGGCCCTGCCTGGGTCAAGGCCTCCTGAGGGATATTGGGTTGGATGGCACTGAAAGTAACGCAGAAATTCTGCAGAGACTCACCTGCCATTTCCAGACTTTCTGGAACCTGTGATCAACACCCAGGTCTCTGTCACCATAAAGCAGCAACTCTATCGGTGCACCACTGTGTTGCATTCAAGACCCCTACTGTTGATCAACCAAGAACATGAATAGTTCAGTAAAACAGCTGATTTAAACCTGTGGGTCACCATGAACTGTGCAGCAATTCAAAGCCACACCAAGCATGCAACCAGAGATAAACATAAGGTGGTGGTTAGCATTACTGTGCATGGTTATATGTCAACTGGTCCCCTCCTGTTAAACAGCCAAGAACAGGAAAGGTTCAGTAAAACAGCGATGAAAACTTGGCATCGAAGAGATTATTGGTCGCAAGAGAGCAACCAATATCATCAAAGACACCACCCACCCAGCACACAAACTGTTCACCCTCCTACCATCCGGCAAGCGCTACCGCAGCATGCGGAGCAAAACCACCAGATTCAAAAACAGCTTTTTCCTTCAGGCCATCAGACTACTCAACACACTCAAGAAAATTCCATGAACATTACACAAACAAAGACCAACTGACTGTCAAATTAACTTTAACTCAATGTCTGCAGTATGCTATTTGCACTTTTCTATATTGCACCTTTTATTATTGCACCTTAATAACATACCTCAAAATTTTACTACACTGTGGCACACTGTGAATATTTTATATAATGTATATGTCCATTGTCTATCTTTATTGGTATATTGTCTGTCTGTGTTATAAATATTACTTGCACAGTGGAGTGTGGGGAAACGCAATTTCAATCCTCTGTGTAACTACTTGTTGCATTATTTGAATTGACAATAAAGTTTACTTTTACTTTACTTTTACTTATATTTTAGTTTGTTTAGTTTAGTGTAGAGATACAGCATGGAAACAGGCCCTTTGGCCCACTGATTCCATGCCAGCCATCGATCAACCCTTCACACTTGTTCAGTGTTATCCCATTTTCACATCTACTCCCTAAACACCAGGACAAACGCTACAAAGGCCAACTAATCTACATATCTGCACATCTTTGGGCTAGGGGGGGAAATCGGAACAGCCGGAGAAAACCCACATGCTCACAGGGAGAATGTACAAACCCCTCACAGACACAGTGGCGCAGCAGTAGAGTTGTTGCCTTACAGCGCCAGAGACCTGGGTTCAATCCTGACTATGGGTGCTGTCTGTACAGAGTTTGTACGTTCTACTTGTGACTGCATGGGTTACTCCGGGTGCTCCAGTTTGCTCCAGTGTGTAGGGTGGTGTTAGTGTACGGGGTGATCACTGGTCAGCGCGGACTCGGCGGTCCAAAGGGCCTGTTTCCACGCTGTATCTCTAAACTAAACTATATTAAACTAAACTCAATTTGGGTTGGTTTATTTGAAGATTCAACTGAGGTATATAAAACTATAAAAGGCCTGAATAGGGAACAGGTACTTTTTTTCTGCAAAGAAAACAGAAATTAAGGCAGAAACAAGGAACTGCAGGTGATGTTCTGCAAAAGAAGATACAAAGTGCTAGAGGAACTCAGCGAGTCAGGCAGCACCTCCGGAGAACATGGATAGCTAACAATTCAGGCAGGTACCCTTCTACAGACCCATAATTAAGGCAAATGCAATTGTGGCACTTAGGATACTTTTAGATGGGCACATGGACATGCAGGGAATGGAGGGATATGGATTATGTGCAGGCAGGTAAGAGTTGGTCTTCGCATCATGTTCGGCACAGACTGTTAGGCAACAAGTCTACTGCTGCGCCACTGTGTCTGTGAGGAGTTTCTACGTTCTCCCTGTGAGCGTGTAGGTTTCCTCCGGGTGTTCCGGTTTCCTCCCTTAACCCAAAGATGTGCAGATATGTCAGTTTGCTGGCCTTTGTAATGTTTGTTTGGCACAGACATTGTGGGCCGAAGGGGGGCCTGATTTTATGCTCTGAGATGGTACACCACCAGATATTTTATATGAATGTTACAGATGTTAAATCCAATTCATTTTGGATGTGCCTGCTTACTAGTTCTTGCACATTTCAGCTGCTCCTTCAGTATCACAAACTATGAATCTATTCATTATTGAGCATTGCACAACTTTTAGAAAGCCCATTTTTGATTTAGTTTTTCACTGCACACTTTATGACTGAAGAGACCACTTACTTACCTTAGTGAAGTGAGATATGTGACATGTTGCAAGAGTTGTAGCGCATGAATTGAATGGTGAGGAGGATTCAGGGAGGTTTCAATGGGAAATAGCGAAGGAAGTAAATAAGTGAGGACAGATGGAATTTGATGCGGGAAAGCACCATGTCATCACTTTGATAGAACATAAAATGAAAAGGAGAGGGTTTTATAAATCGTGAGAGTTTGAAAAGTGTTGCTGCGTAGATGAGTTTTCACACACGAGAATCACATGATGGTTAAGAACGACACGGTGATGCTGTTGGTACAGCTGCTGCCTCACAGCGCCAGGTTTGATTCTGACCTCGGGTGGTATCTGTTTGGAGTTTGCATGTTCTCCCTGTGACCACGTGGGTTTCCTCCAGATGCTCTAGTTTCCTCCCACATCCCAAAGAGTTTGTAGGGAGTGGATGAAAAAGTTGGATAACATATGAATGGGTGATCGATGGTCGGCGTGGACTCAGTGGGCCGTGGGGTCTGTTTCCATTGTGCATCTCTAAACTAAACTAAATTAAACTAAACTAAACTAAATAAAACTAAAATAAAATAAAATAAAATAAAATAAACTAACAGGTAAAGAAGCAATGGTATGCTGGCTTTTATGTCAGAGGAGATGATACAAGAGTAAGGGCAACGGCGGCACAGTGGTGCAGCAGTAGAGCTCCAGAGACCCAGGTTCGATCCTGACTACAGGTACTGTGCGGAGTTTGTACATTCTTCCTGTGACCGTGTGGGTTTTCCCTGGGTGCTCCGGTTTCCATCCACACTCCAAAGACGTGCAGGTTTGAGGTAAATTGGCTTCGGTAAAATGCCCCTTAGAACAAAGGGGAACCCGTCGTGGGGGGGGGGGGGGGGGAGAACACAGAGAACAAAGTGGGAACTGGCGCGCGAAGCAGTGGGCCTGCTGCAACATGCAGCGCAGGCAGTAGATAGGACTGTTTGATAGTTTTGTAACTTTGTCAGCGCCAACAAGTGGCGAGACATGCACTGCCTATATTGTACGCAAAATAAAGTATTTCACTGTACCTAGGTACTCTATGTACATGTGACAATAAAGTTTCATTCATTCTACTGTGTTTGGATGCGAAAGTGGGATAACATAGAACCAGTGTACGGGTGGTCGACGGTTGGCGTTGTCTCGATGGGCTGAAGGGTCTGTTTCCACACTGCATCTCTAAACTCCAAAAGGCAAAGCATGCCGCTTTTGACCCGACAATAATTGTGGAACATTTATAACCTGTGTTTCCTGTGATTGAATGATACAACAGAATAAAATTAGATCTACACGATCAAATCAAAGCACACATTGGAAGGCAATCCAATTGCATAATGTGACTGAATCTAGGTTAAATTACAATCACTTCAGTTTACAGTTCCAGTCTTTAAGATGTTTGTTTACATAAGGCTTAAAATTCAGTGGGATAAAAATATGTTTTCTGCTGTTAAATTCAGTGATTATGTTGTTATGTATATAATTTCAATTGAGTGCAGAGGGTAAATATATTAATTCTTTATTCCCAGGAAATGTTTGAATGCTGGGCGGCACGGTGGCACAGTGGTGGGGTTGCTGCCTGAAGGGCTTGTCCCACTTGGGCGTCATTTGCGCGACATCATTTACGCGTCACGACGCATGACGCGCGCATGGTGCGTGGTGACATAGGCAGTGAAGTGCAACTGAACAGTTTGTAGGCTCCGCCTTGTGACCTCGTGGGTTTTAACCGGGTGCCCCGGTTTCTTTCCACCCTCCAAAGATGTACAGGTTTGTAGGTGAATTAGATTCTGGAAAAAATTGTAAATTATCCCTAAAGTGTAGGATAGTGCTAGTGTATGGGGATCGCTGGTTGGTGCGGACTCGGTAGGCTGAAGGGCCTGTTTCTTCGCTGTGTCTCTAGATTAAACTAAACTAAATATTTTGTAAAAGCTAAACGTGCAATATTCATTCCTTATAAGCTACCAACAGATTGCTACGGTGACCTTGGATGATTTGTGTTTGTTAACTCTGACTATTCCTGTGATAAAGAATGGCATCTGATCTAAATCCCAGGAAATACATCTTTAACAATGGCGCAAGTTCTAATATTGTACTGCTGTGACTGATTTTTCAGTGACAAGAACCTTGGGACATAATATTTGGGAGAGAAACTATTACGTTGCTTTTGGAAAGATTTACAGAGGTGATGACATTTATTTTAAGGTTAGCAATAATACACAATGAAGAACTTGTAATGTTTAAGAAGGAACTGAAGATGCTGGAAAATCGAAGGTAGACAAAAATGCTGGAGAAACTCAGCGGGTGAGGCAGCATCTATGGAGAGAAGGAAATAGGCAACGTTTCGGGTCGAAACCCTTCTTCTGTCTGAAGAAGGGTTTTGACCCGAAACGAAGAACTTGTCAAAAGCTTAGAGTCACATCTTAATGAAGGCAATCCCTGGAGCTGTTAACCAATTTGTGTGCTGACCTCTGTGGAGGTAACTGCTTGTTAACTGTTGAATACAGCTTAGTGCATTGAAACAAGACTTCGTCAATAATGGAAAACACGTGTGAGGCTTTGATGGATGGGAGTGGCAGGTACTCTCTACATTCATGGGAATGCATTGTGGGATATGTTGATCAATAGTGGCACAGCTGGTGGACCTGCTACCTCACCGTGCCAGAGATCCAGGTTCGATTCTGACCTCACGTGCTGTCTGTGCAGAGTTTGCACGTTCTCCTTCTGTCCGCATGGGTTTCCTCAATGCAGGTGCTCCGGTCTCCCCCCACATCCTAAAGTGGGAGGAGACCCAAGGTTAATTGTCCTCTGTAAATTGTCCCTAGTGTGTAGGGAAAAGTGGGATAGCATAGAACTAGTTTGAACAGGCGATCAATGGTCAGCATGGACTCAGTGGGCAGAAGGGCTTCTTTGCGAGCTGTATCTTAAAACAAACAAATAAATATGGTTAAGAAGGAACTGCAGATGCCGGAAAATCGAAGGTAGACAAAAATGCTGGAGAAACTCAGCGGGTGAGGCAGCATCTATGGAGCAAAGGAAATAGGCAACGTTTCGGGTTGAAACCCTTCTTCAGACTCATGAATAAATATGGTTGATTAGTATTACTGATTTAATTGATTGATTATTGTATATTTATTAGTTGTGTTGCTGTTCTAATGTGCTTGCAAAGTCGCAACAAGTGAGAATGTCATTGTTTTGTTCGCACTGCACATGTCACTGAAACACTCTAGGAGTGTGTTTAAACACATAAACACACTTGGCCAGGTACATGGGAAAAGAATAGGCGACGTTTCGGGTCGGAAGCAAAGCGGTACACATACACAGCTTGCAAGAATGGCGCTGAAGTAGAGATGGTCGAAAACTTCAAATGCCTCGGAGTCAATATCACCAATAACTTCTCCTGGATCACCCATATTGAAGCAACAACCAAGAAGGCACACCAACACCTCTACTTCCATAGAAGGCTTAGAAAATTTGGCATGTCCCCTACAACGCTCACCAAGCATTTTATCAGGATGCATCACAGCTTGGTTTGAGAACAGCTCCATCCAGGACTATAAGAAATTGCAGCAAATTGTGGACGCAGCCCAGGCCATCACACAAACCAACCTCCCTTCCATTGATTCCATTTATACCTCACGCTGCCTCGGCAAGGCCAGCAGCATAATCAAGGACGAGTCGCACCCTCTTCTCCCCTCTCCCATCAGGCAAAAGGTATAGAAGTGTGAAAATGCACACCACATGATTCAGGGACAGTTTCTTCCCAGCTGTTATCAGGCAACTGAATCATCTTACTGCAACCAGAGGGCAGTGCTGAACTATTATCAACCTCTTTGACGTCCCTCAACTATCCTTGACCGGACTTTGCTGGCTTTACCTTGCACTAAACGTTATTCCCTTATAATGTATCTATGCACTATAAATCAATAGATTGTAATCATGTATTGCCTTTCTGCTGACTGGTTAGCATGCAACAAAAAGCTTTTCACTGTACCTCGTTACACGTAGCAATAAACTAAACCGAACTGATATTGAAACTGAACTGAATTCTTCTTCTCCAGACATGCTTCTTGACCATCTGAGTTACTCAAGCTTTTTGTATCTCTCTGCAGTTCCTTGTGTTGAGATTACACAACTTGGACAAACAGCAAATAGCAAGTAAACTCTTCACAAATGCACATTGTAGACATATTCACTAGGATCTGAAACAGATATAGAGCATAGTGAACCGTAGGTACAAGAGAGCTCCAAGCACTAGTTCCCCTTTGGGGCACCTGGACCAGATGGAAGGCACGACAATATCCTCAGGGCAAAGTCAAGGGAATGATTGAACATTCATTGATATTTTACGCAGCCTCAGATATATGTAGAAGCAACACCCAAGAACTGCAGACTAACAAATGCCTTGCTAATCAGACAAGCAGTGATGCAAGGGGAAGTGATTTGTTTACGATTACTGAACGATGAGTGAACATGTTTATTGAGTTACCATTAAATTGCGGCAGCTGAAAGTAATCATGCAGCACAATGAACAGCCAAGGCTTGTCAATGTAAACTAAGGCAATCTGGGGGGGGAGATGTTGGTGTCACAAACAGAACAAAATATGCTAATTTCTTTGAGTTATGGTTGATATGGCGGTAGAGTGGAGCAACTGGTAGAGCCGCTGCCTCACAGTGCCAGAGACCCGGGTTCGATCCTGACCTTGGGTGCTGTCAGTGTGGAGTTTGCATGTTTTCCCTGTGACTGGGTGGGTTTTCTCCAGGTGCTCCAGTTTCCTCCCACATCTAAAAGATGTGCAGGTTTGTAGGTTTAATTGGCTTCTATAAATTGTCCCTAGTATGTTGGATAGAACTAGTGTACGGGGTGATCGTGGTTGGCATGGACTTGTGGTGGGCCGAAGGGCCTGTTTCCACGCTGTATCTTAACACTAAACTAAACTGGGTGACATTTTGAGTGAACTCACTCAAGAAGTGACTTCTTGTCTGAAGAAGGATCCCGACCCGAAACATCACCCTCAGTATTCTTTTCTTCCAGAGTTGCTGCCTAATCCGCTGAGTTATTCCAGCATTTTGTGTCTATCTATATTACTAAAAGTCTGATCTTGACCGCTTTTGGCTCACTGTGCTGTGATTTCCGAGAGAACGCCGCCACCTACGGCTGTCATTTTTGGCCACCTCGCCCAGAGCCCCCTTCCGCCTTCCTGGACCAGAGGATTTTTCACATCGATGAAAAATCAGAGAAATATTAATGTTTTTAAAAAGTTTGCCATTCTCTCTGCTGCCCCTGCTGGAGGGAGGGGGAGAGACTATAAAACCAGGAAGTGGTGTGCCTCACTCAGTCTCTGCAAGATGGAGGAAGCCAGAGGGTCACGTCTCTCTGAGCTCTGAATAACACTGAACACATGTCTACTCAACTGTGAGTGCCCTTAATGTGGTTTGAAAATGAAAATATGGTTGGTTTGAAGTAAAAAGGCACTGCCTGCAAATGGTTGTTTGGGGGGTTTGGGTTGAAGTAAAAAGGCACTGCCTGCAAATGGTTGTTTGGGGGGTTTGGGTTGAAGTAAAAAGGCACTGCCTGCAAATGGTTGTTTGGGGGGTTTGGGTTGAAGTAAAAAGGCACTGCCTGCAAATGGTTGTTTGGGGGGTTTGGGTTGAAGTAAAAAGGCACTGCCTGCAAATGGATGTTTGGGGGGTTTGGGTTGAAGTGAAAAGGCACTGCCTGCAAATGATTGTTTGGGGGGTTGGATTGAAGTGAAAAGGCACTGCATGCAAATGGTTGTTTGGGGGGGTTGGGTTGAAGTGAAAAGGCACTGCCTGCAAATGCTTGTTTGGGGGGGTTGGGTTGAAGTGAAAAGGCACTGCCTGCAAATGCTTGTTTGTCTAAACTTGACAACTTCCTGTTTGCACTATATTGATTTTAGATAAAACACTACCACTTACGGCTGTGATTTTTGATCATCTTACTCAGTTCCCCTCCGCTCATCAGATGCAGAGGATTCTTCCCATCAATGAAAAACAAAAGTGTTATTAGTGTTTTAAAAATGTTGAGAATCTCTCTCCTGTCAATCACAACAATGAAGGCCACACCTTTTCCGGTGGGAGGGGGAGGGAATATAAAACCCGGAAGTGTGGGTGTGGCTCAGTCTCTGCATGATGGAGGAGGGAAAGGTCACGACTCTGTCTGAGCTGTGAATCAACAGAACACACTGAATGTCTACTGAACTGTGAGTGTGGTGTTTTGTGTGGTTTTATGGTGGTTTCACCCTGCTTGAAATAGTATAAAACTGCATTTGAATGTGGTGGCCTTGCACCCTGCATGAAATGGTATGAAACTGCATTTGAATGTGGTGTCGTTGCACCCTCCTTGAAATGGTATGAAACTGCACTTGAATTTGGTGGCCTTGCACCCTGCTTGCAGTGGTTGGAAATTGCACTTGAATTTGGTGGCCTTGCACCCTCCTTGAAATGGTATGAAACTGCACTTGAATTTGGTGGCCTTGCACCCTGCTTGAAGTGGTTGGAAATTGCACTTGAATTCGGTGGCCTAGCACCCTGCTTGAAGTGGTAGGAAACTGAACCTGAATTTGGTGGCCTTGCACCCTGCTTGAAGTGGTATGAAACTGCACTTGAATTTTGTGACCTTGCACCCTGCTCGAAGAGGTAAGAAACTGCACTTGAATTTGGTGGCCTTGCACCCTGCTTGAAATGGTAAGAAAATGGATTTGAATTTGGTGGCCTTGCACTCTGCTTGAAGTGGAATTTCAAGGAATAGCCGTGAGTCAACTGCCAGCCCACCAGCCGTGAGTGAGCTGCCAGCACAACAGGCGTGAGGGACTGAGCTGCCACCCCAAGAATCCATTTGGCCCACAATGTCCATACTAGCCCTCGGAGACCAGTAGTCCCTGCAGCCAACAACACCCATACCAGCGCTCCAGAAACCCCCCCCCCCCACTGGCCACCAATATTGGAATTGGTGGCGAGGTGGAATATTGCGACGGGGGACCAGCCCTCCCATGTGAACATGGGACCCAACAGGTCCCACTTAGTCTAGTCTTCCATATAAACCACCATCTGCAGTTCCTTCCTACACATTTTATAGGAATTTTGTTCTGCTGCATTTGGAGTACTGTGTGCAATACTGATTGCCCCATTACAGAAAGAATGTGAAGGCCTTGGAGAAGATGTTGAAAAGATTTACTAGAGTGATGCCTGGATTATTGGGTGTAAGCTATAGGGAGAAGTTGGACAGACTTTGATTGTTTTCTTCGGAATTATGGAGGTTGCAGTGAGACTTGATATAAGTCTATAAAATTATAAGAGGTATCGATATGGTAGATAGTCAGAACCTTTTTCCTCAGGATGGAAATATCAAATACTAGAGAGCATAGCCTTAAGATGAGAGGTGCATAGTTTAAAGGAGATGCGTGAGAAGGTTTTTTGCACAGGGGGAGTTGAGTGTCTGGAATGTGCTACCAGGGATTGTGGTGGAGGCTCTTACAATGGTGGCATTAAAGAGACGTTTGTAAGGCACATGGTTATGCAGGGAATGAAGGGATGTGAATTACATGATGACATGTTCTTGGCATCATGTTCAGCACAGACATTGTGGGCCGATGGGCCTGTTCCTGTGCTATACAATGCAATACTGTTCTATGTTCCAGCTGAAGATTCTATATTACTTATTTCTCATCCTGTTCATGTAAACGGGATGGCCCAGGGCGGTACAGTGACGCAGCGGTAGAGTTGCTGACCCACAGGGCCAGAGACCCAGGTTCGATCCTGGCTACGGATGCCATCTGTACGGAGTTTGTTCGTTCTCCCTGTGACCATGTGGGTTTTATCCGGGAGCTCCACTCTCCGCCTACGCTCCAAAGACGTACAATTTTGTAGTTTAATTAGCTTCGGTAAAAATTGCAAATTGTCACAAGTGTGTAGGATAGTGTTAGCTGGTCAACGCGGACTCGGTGGGCCAAAGGACACTGTATCTCTAAAGTCTAAACTATTCAATATAGCTTTGGACTTCAACGTGCTTGATAAGGGCCAGGGTAGGATGCATTAAATTGGCTCACACAGTTGGTCCTAAGGTAGAAAATAGTAATTCCCCCCAAAATAATAATATATTCTAGCTCAATGTGCTACCTAATACTCAAAGAGCATTAGACTTCTCCGAGGCAGAGGAAGCCAGTCTTAACGCTCTATAATACCTAACCTTATCAAGAGAGGCATCCTAACTCTCAATTCAAATTTCAATTAAGTTTAAAGCACACCTTTTAGAGATGCCAAATTCTTGTTGACATGGGGATGGATTTGCATTCAGCGCCTGAATTGGTTTTAAAGTCAGATCAAAGCTGAGAAAAACAATCTTCCAATGCACCGTGACTTCCAACTGCAAGCAGCAGAGGAAATACAATCATCCTGCAGCCTAGAGCTCAACACTCTTGGGGAGTTTGCAGTAAGGTCTGAAATGAGTCTTCAAACTAAGTTATAGATACACTGAATGCTTGGAAAGAGTAGCATCAAAGTTCATTAAAATGTAAATAACGTACAAAGAATTTTGTGCCAAAGCCAACTTCTATGAATATGCCGTGTAAAGCATTTTATCAGGATGCATCACAGCATGGTTTGGGGACAGCTCCATCCAAGACAGCAAGAAATTGCTGAAAATTGTGGACGCAGTCCAGACCATCGCACAAACCAATCTCCCTTCCATTGATTCGATCTGTACTTCACGCTGCTTCGGTAGGGCCACCAGCATAATCAAGGACCAATCTTACCCTGGTCACTCCTTCTTCTCCCATCAGACAAGAGGTACAGAAGTGTGAAAATGCACACCTCCAGATTCAGGGACAGTTTCTTCCCAGTTCTTATCAGGCTTAACTGAACCATCCTATCAACAACTAGAGAGTGGTCCTGAGATACCATCTACCTCATTGGAGACCCTTGGACTATTTTATCAGACTTTACTGGACTTGCACTAAATGTTATTCCCTTTATCATATGCCCAGAAGGAATTTAGGAAACGGGTTACAGCCTCTTGTAAATTCATTCAACAGCTGTGGTGGAAATTGGTGAAATAAATGGATTGATTTATTCACATAGAACACAAAGTACTGGAGTAACTCAGCGAGTCAGACAGCAACTGTGCAAAGCATGGATAGGTGGCGTTTTGGGTGTGAGACAAAAGGATTGAGGACTTGCACCTGGACACACACCTGTGTCTCCCCACTCCCTCCCCCTCCACCCACATTCCTTCCTCTGGCTTCACAATTCACAACCTTTCAGTCTCACACCTTCAATTTTTTAATCTCTGGACTTTGTTCCAACCATCTGCCTTTCAAAACCTCTTCACCTGTGTCAACCTATCACCTGCCTTGCTTTGTCCTGCCTCGCATCTGTCCCAGCTTTCTTCCCCCCCCTCCGCGCCTCCACCTCCACATTCAGTCTGAAGAAGGGTCCCGAAATATCACCGATCCATGTTCTTCAGAGATGCTGCCAGACCCGCTAGGTTACTCCAGGACTTTGTGCTTTTTTTTGTAAACCAGCATCAGCAGTACCTTGTTTCTACATGAAATAAAGAGAACATCTTCTTCTAGTATTTCTATCTCCCAGCTATGGAAGAATTAGTCTATTACTGGACCAGCTAGTATTCTTCTACAATAAAAAAGAACATAGTATGAAGATATATTGTGAGCAGTTTTGGGCTCCATATCTGAGGAAGGATGTTCTGGCATTGGAGAGGGTCCAATGGAGGTTTACAAGAATTATCCCAGGAATGATTGGGTTAACATATGATGAACGTTTGACGGCACTGGGCCTGTACTCGCTGGAGCTTCGAAGAAGGGTACTCATTGAAACTTACCGAATAGTGAAAGGCCACTAATAGGACCAAATAGCCTCAGAATAAAAGGACGTACCTTTAGAAAGGAAATGAAGAGGAATTTCTTTAGAGGGTGGTGAATCACAGACGCCTGTGGAGGCCAAGGCAATGGATATTTTTAAAGTGGAGATTAGCAAATTCTTGATTAGTAGTTAGGGGTTATGGGGAGATGGCAGGGAAATGAGGTTGAGAGGGAAAGATAGATCAACCATGATGGAATGGCAGAATAGGCCCGATGGGCCGAATGGCCTGAATCTGCTCCTATAATATATGAAGTTATGAAGATTTTATACATCTATTGACATTTTAAATATATTTCGACTGGCACATCAACCTCGATGCAAGAATGTGAGATATTGCACCCTGGCAAGTTGCCCTCTCCAAAGACGGGCATGTAAGAGCAGGTCATCAAAGTGTGGTTTATCAACAGTAGGAACAAGAGATTATATTTCTCATTCGAGCGAGGAAAAATAATCAATTCTGAAAGTGAAGCACATTCAAGAGTGATTTAAATCACCATTTAGCTGCCACAGCTTCATGGTTTATTGTGGTTGCTCTGATTATGAGGTGAATATTTTGCAGTCCCCACTCTCCTGAAGCTTTAAAAGGACATGCTCTGATTTAAGTTGGAGAGTTTTTAATTGAAACTAAATTGGCACTAAATTAAGTCTTACTTCGAGGCTGTCACAGTGGCTCATCTGGGTTGAAGTAATGAGTAACAGTTCTATGCAGGCCACGAAGATCTGATCTTCAATTCCCAGGATACACAGAGGGACTTGCTCTCATCCAAAACAACAAGGACTTGCATTTACATAGTGTTTTCGACCTGAGGTAAAGATGCTTCGCAAATATATCTTTTTTTTTTAATACAGCATGGAAGCAGGCCCTTAGGCACACCAACTTCATGCTAGCCATCGATCACCATTCACGCTGGTTAGACTGTAGACTTTAGAGATACAGCACGGAAACAGACCCCATCGGCCCACCGACCAGCGATCATTCCATAAACCAGCACTATCCTACACACTATGGACATTTAACCAAAGCCAATTAACCGCTCCATGCTCCATGCTTCACTCAGGCAGAAGATATATAACTTTGATTAGTACGGGTGTCAGAGGTTATGGGGAGAAGGCAGGAGAATGGGGTTAGGAGGGAGAGATAGATCAGCCACAAAATTTTCAACATGTTGGAAAATGTTCGGCGACAGTGAAGACAATTTGTGCGGTCATAGGTGCTGTCATAGGTTGTCGCCAGATGTCGTAGGTGAATTCCATTAAAACTAGTCCCTGGCAGTTGCATAAAGAGTCGCCTAAGTGGGACAGGCCCTATAGTGTGGAAACGGACCCCTCAGCTCAACTTGCCCACACCAACCAACATGTCCCATCTACATTAGTCCCACTTACATGCGTTTGGCCCACGTCCCTCTAAACCTGCCCTATCCATATACCTGTCTAATTGCTTCTTAGATGTTGTGATGGTCCCTGCCTCAACTACTTCCTCTTTCAATTCGTTCCATACATCCACCACCCTTTGTATGAAAAAATTACCCCTCAGATTCCTATAAAATCTTTCCCCCTTCACCTTAAACCTTTGCCCTCTGATTCTCGATTCCCCTCCTCTGGGCAAGAGGCTCTGTGCGTCTACCCAATCTATTCCTCTCATGATTTTGTACACCTCTATAAGATCACCACTCATCCTCCTGCAGTCCAGGGAATAGAGTCCTAGCCTGCTCAACCTCTCCCTATAGCTCAGACACTCGAGTCCTGGCAACATCCTTGTAAATCTTCTCTGCACCCTTTCCAACTTGATCATATTTTCCTGTAATGCTGGAGGGTGTTGTAGAGATGGCCAAAGTGAATCCATGGAGGGTGCCTATACAGTACAGAAGAAATTGTGAAGAGTTGTAGATGCTTCTCAGTCCATCACACAGACCAGACTCCCCACCATTCACCCCATGCACTTCACGCTGCCTCGGAAAAGCAGCCAACATAATCAAAGACTTGTCCCATCCCAGTCTTTCGTTCTTCTCCATGCTCCATTCTGGCAGAATGTGTATAACTTTGAAAGCACACACCACCAGGACAGATTCTTTCCCTCTGTTAGCCGGCTTCAGAATGGTCCTTCCATTATCCAGGGTATTATCTAATTCAATTCTTCCCCTTGAGGACATTGATCTTTGTCTGTGGAACTGCTGCGCTACAATGCTGAGAACTATATTCGGCAATCTGTATCTCCCCCTTTGCTCTACCTATTGTACTTGAGTTTGACTTGATTGTATTTATGTATGGTATATCTGGTCTGTTTGGATAGCATGCAATAGAGTGCTTTTCCCTGTACCTCGGTTCACTGGAACTAATGGGTGAGAGAATCAAGGTGCTACAATTGCTTTTAACAACCATCGGGATGCAGAGATGGAGCAGAAAATCTTCATGCTCTCATCAAATGCAAGACAGCGCCAATGAACCATATCTCAGGGTAGTCAGCGTCTTTTGTATTAAGGTAGCAAAAAACGCAGACCCAAGAGGAATAGAAGGCAGAAAAGTATCTAGCAATGGTTGCCAGCAAAGGAGGTGGAGAAGATGTAAAGAATATTAAAAAAAATAGAAATAACAAACTTGCTTTGATGCTGGTTATGAAACAGTAAATGAAGACAGTAATAGTGATACCACGGAAAAATATCTTCCAGCGATCACTGGGATTCAGGGGGTGCATTAAGTGCTTGACTGCACGGCAGGACTAGGATATACCCTACCCACAACAATCTGAGGGATGACACAATTTGAGAGGGTGATAGTGGGGGGAGAGAAGGATGTTATCAGTATACTGGGAAAGAAAAATTACAGAACACAGGCAAACAAACAAGTCTTTGGAATTGCAAAGGCCCACTTGGACTTGAAGGAAACAGGTTGGCACAATAGCACAGCGGTGGAGTTGCTGCCTTACAGCGCTAGAGACGAGGGTTTGATCCTGATTACGGGTGCTGTCTGTCTGTAAAATTGCCCCTAGTGTGTAGGATGGGAAAATGAGATAACATTAGAACTAGTGTGAATGGGTGATGGATGGTCGGCACTCTGTGGGCCGAAGGGCTGGTTTCCATGCTTTATCTATAAACTAAACAAAAGCAGTGGATGGATACTGTATATCTTCTTTGGAAAATAATATAAGCAATTGTAACAGAGTAGCATCTCTGTCACATAACTGGAGATTGAGAACCTGGTGACTTGGTGTCGAGACAACAACCTATCTCTCAATGTCAGCAAGTCAAAGGAGATGGTGATCGACTTCAGGAAACGAAGCGGTACACATACCCCGGTATACATTGACGGCGCCAAAGTAGAGATGGTTGTAGGCTTCAATTTCCCTGGAGTAAATATCACCAGCAGCTTGTCCTGGACCACCCATATTGAAGCAATGGCCAAGAAAGCACACCAACATCTCTACTTCCTTAGAAGGCTCAGCAGGTTCAGCATGTCCCCAACAACTCTCAGCAACTTCTACAGATGCGCCGGAGAAAGCATTTTATCACGGTGCATCACAGCTTGGTTTGGGAACTGCTCCATCCAAGACTGCAAGAAATTGCAGAGCATTGTGAACGCGAGAAAAACTTTTCACTGTACCTCAGTACATGTGACAATAAATTAAACCCAACCCAAATGCTCTTTATCATTGAGTGCAAGTACTCCATGAGAGCAGCCACGACACAAATAAACATTTTCCTGAAGACTCTGGGTTTGTTTATCCTAGGAATGTCCTCAGGGCAAGAAGTCTGTCATCATTCAACTTTCATTGTTGAGATAAACTGAAGGATTTCTTTCTTGGCGACGAGAGAGGAGTAAGGATGTAATATTTCCATTAGCAATTGCAATGTTTCAGGACTCCCTGCATTGCATGGAAAACTTGATGTCTTGCACATCAGTCATCAGGTCTAGAAGTAGAAGGGTCCAGAGGTGGAACAGTGGTAGAGCCGCAGCCTTACAATGCCAGAGACCAGGGTTCAATCCTGACCTCGGGTGCCGTCTGTATGGAATTTTCACATTCGCCCTGTGACTGCGTGGGTTTCCTCCTGGTGCTCTGGTTACCTCCCACATCCCAAAGACGTGAGGGTTTGTAAATTAATTGTCTCTCTGTCTCCTACCCTTAATATGCAGGGATTGGATGAGAAAGTGGGATAACATAGAACTAATGCGAATGGATGATCGATGGTCGGCGTGGACTCAGTGGGCCAAGGGGCCAGTTTGCATGCTGTATGTCTTAACAAGGAAGGTCTGGTGAGATATCAAACAATTAACCTGAGTGAGACATTCAGAGAAGTGTAATCATGGGGAAAGAGGCAATTAATTGATTCTTCAGTCCACTGATGATGAGAAACATTCTCCATTATTGTTTCAGCCTGGTAAGTGAATTTTTGTTTAAAAAGTAGAAAGCCATGGAAATAACCTTTGAGAAATGGAGAGACCAATCCCTCGCGGTTTTGTGATTACCAGTGAGGAGCAACAATCTTTTTTTTAATTATCACTGATCTTCTGCCTAATTTGTTGCCATTTTCAAGGAGTCCTTTATACAGGCTGTCAGCCCCCCCATTAGAGATGAAATAGTTGCCTTTCAGAACCTCTAAATCTTTCCCCTCTCCCTTTACATTTTAGCGATACAGCGTGGAAGCAGACCCTTCAGACCATCAAGTCCACGCCGACCAGCGATCACCCCGTACACTAGCACTATCCTACACACAAGGAACAATTTATGATTTACAGAAGCCAAGTGGGGCAGCACAGTGGGGCAGTGGTAGAGTTGCTGCCTTACAGTGCCAGAAACTAGGGTTTCATCCTGACTACGAGTGCTGTCTGTTCGGAGTTCCCCCCCACACTCCAAAGAAGTAGAGGTTTGTAGGTTCATTGGCTTCTGTAGATTGTAAATTGTCCCTCGTGTGTAGGGTAGTGCTAGTGTACGGGTGAACGCTGGTCGGCGCGGACTCGGTGGGCCGAACGGCCTGTTTTCATGCTGTATCTCAAAAGTCTAAAGTCTAAATCAATCTACAAACCTGTACATCTTTGGAACGTGGGAGGAAACCCACGTGGTCACAGAGATAACGCACAAACTCCGTACAGACTGCACTCGTAGTCAGGATCAATCCCGGATCTCTGGCGCTGTGAGGCAGCAACTTTACCTCTGTGCCACCCTCACCTGAAGTGATGTCCTCTAGTTTTAGATGACCACACCCTGGGGAAAAAGACTGTGACCGGTCACCTTTTCTATTCATCTCATGATTTTAATACTTCTTTGAAACTTTTTTGCCCTGGACAATAATAGGTTGAAATCAAGTAAAAGTATGAACACAATCTGCTTTTATGTTGTGCGTAAGTACATTGTAAGGCTTTCCACAAGAGCAGCATCAAAAACTGGCACCAACGCATACTTTAAGCAGTCATAAAGATGTACGTTTTAAGGAGCATCGTAAAGAAGGAGAGACCATGAGTACATGTAGTTCTGCTATAAAGTGATAACTATTGCCCTTTTGATACCTCAAAAATTATGATATAAAAATAATTGTGTCAAGGGAAATAGGGGGTTAGGGGCTAGAATGTTTCAGACTTGCAATAACAACGTTTCTTTTCAACGCACAATTTTCAAAGTTAAAGTTCTTTTTAATAGCTATAAGTTTATTTTTGTTACTGCAAGCTAAAAATTCGAAGGCAATTTGTTACATTGTTTGAATAGAGTCTCATTGCACAAGTATCAATAGAAGTGATTGCTTATCAATTTCAATGCCCATCTGTGGTGAAACTGACAAACTCTGCCCTTAAACAGTGGTGTCTGATTACTGCAAGGATGCCACATGGAACAGTTTATTACCATAAACTGTTTCTTTTTTTAACCAAGACAGCTTTTTTTCTGCTTGTCAATTTCTAAAATTATTTTTCCGTTGTTCGCTAGTTCCTGATTGAAACTGTGTTATAACTGATTTGTCATGTGTAATACATATAGTGTTCCCTAATTCATCAATTGCGTTATA
Organism: Malacoraja senta; assembly: GCA_038087875.1. Lineage (NCBI taxonomy): Eukaryota > Metazoa > Chordata > Chondrichthyes > Rajiformes > Rajidae > Malacoraja > Malacoraja senta. The sequence continues at coordinate 55,289,699 of CM075980.1, read as the reverse complement.
TTCAATTTGCAGTTTGGAAACTGACGTTATAGCAGAACTAATTGTAATAGAAAGGTTTAGGGAAGGAATTCCAGAGTTCCAGGAATGGTGCTTGGGTAAGTTTGAATACAGACTACTCCATGGAGCCAATGAAGATGGAAGCATCTCTAGAGAACATGCAAATCTCCATGACTTCACCATTAATTTACAACAAGTGGGATCAAAAGGGAAATGATTAAGGGTGAGAATAAAGTTCTATAGAAGAGTGCTAGCAGAAGGAATTACATTCTAGTCAGACGAGCAGGGCCCAAAGGTTTTCCTGATGGGGATGGTTATATAGTTCATACGTTATAGGATCAGAAATAGGCTATTCGGCCCATTGAGTCTACTCCACCATTCAATCATGGCTGATCTATCTTTCCCTCTCAACCCTGTCCTTCTGCCAGCACCACATAACCTTTGACACCCTTACCTATTGAGTATCTGTCAATCTCCGCCTTAAAAATATCTATTACCTTGGCCTCCACAACCATCTGTGACAAAGAATTCCACAGATTCACCACCCTCTGACTAAAGAAATTCCTCCTCACCTGGTTTCTAAAGGTACCTCCTTTTATTCTGAGGCCATGCCCTTTGGTCCTAGACTCTCCCCCTAGCAGAAGTATCTTTCCACATTTACTCTAGCCAGGCATTTCACTATTGGGTATGTTTCAATGAGGTCCCCCCCCCCCCCCCCTCCTTCTAAACTCCAAAGAGAACAGGCCCAAAGCCCTCAAATGCTCATCACATGTTAACTTAGTCATCCTGGGATCATTCTCGTAAACCTCCTTTTCTTTGACAAAGCCAACACATCCTTCCTCAGATATTGGGACAGAAACAGCTCTAAATGGATTGTTGGGGAAACATCAGGTTGCAGACTGTGGAGAGAAGATCTGTGGTGATGAGATCATTGATGGTGTGGGATTACTGTGTTTACAAACCTGTTGTGCTGCTTTAGTTTAGTTTAGTTTAGTTTAGTTTAGTTTAGAGATACAGCATGGAAACAGGCTCTGGCCCACCAGCGATCCCCACACACTAACACTATCCAACACACACTAGGGACAATTTACAAATTAACTAAGCTAATTAGCCTACAAACCCGTGCTTCTTTGGAGTGTGGGAGGAAACCAGCTGCTGGAGAAAACCCACGCAGGTCACGGGGTGAACGTACAAAATCTGTACAGACAGCACCCGTAGTCAGGATCGAACCAGGGTCTCTGGCGCTGTAAGGCAGCAACTCTAAGGCTACTGTGTAAGAATGTAATTGTTCTGTTTCGATACATATGACAATAAAACATTCTTGAGTCTCATGACTCTTGAGCTGACAGTAAAAGGGTGTGTTAAAGAAAAATGAAGATGTTTTACATTAGTTAGCTGTCTAACATTCTTCCATGATAATTACCATCCTTATCACATTACAGACTGCTAGCAGAGGGGATCTACATTCAAGTCTACGTGCAGGGCCAAAAGGTTTTCCTAAAAGGACATGCTTCATGAATTTCAAATATATGCAATACCAATCTGCAACTGATTTGAATCTGATTAAAAAGGTCAATACATGTGTATTACATGAAAACTGTCAATTATTGCACTGGGGTGTCTCATTTACTAAATTAAGATAAAATGTATAATATTTGCATCAAACTTAATTTATAGACATAAATATACCTTGTATCATCGAGCTCAAAAACAGGCCCTTTGGCCCAACATGTCCATGCTGACCAAGATGCCCCATCTTCGATAAGTTCCATCTACCTGCATTTGGCCCATAACCCTCCTACCCTTTCTTATTCATATAGATGTCGAAATGTCTTTTAAATGTTGTTATTGTACCCGGCTCAACTACCTTCTCTGGCAGCGCATTCCATACACCTCCACCCTCTGTGTAAAAAAAGTTGCCCTTTAGCTTCCTATTAAATCTTCCCCCCTCCCCCCTCACCTTAAGCATTTGTCCTCGGGTTCTTGGGCAAAAGACTGTGGGATCATCCTATCTATTATCTTATACATTGTCTTTGTTAGTCTGTGTTCAAGATGGCGGTCGGAGGGGAGAGTGGACGCTGGCGCGGTTTAGCTGCCGCTGCTCTCGCCTCAAATCGTGTTTCTGATTTTCTTTTTTGTCCCTTTGAAATGAATTCTGTCCTTAATTTGTGTATTGTGATGTTGTTGATGTCCCTATTATTTTTTATTTTTTATTCTGCTTATATGTTTTGTAATTTTGCTTATCTGCAAGGCGTCCTTGAGAGTCTTTGAAAGGTGCCCTATAAGTGTAATGATAAATAAAAATAAAAAAATACACCTGATAAGATCACTCCTCAGCCTCCTGCACTCCAAGGAATAAAGAGCAGAGCTTTCACCCGACATCTATTCCCCCCTATGATTGCTTCTGCATAAATCTACAATATATAATGAGTCCCATGTCAATCTAACTCATAATAAAGAAGATACAAGCAACTGCAGATGCTAGTTTAATACAAAATAATAATAATAATAATTCATAATAAGGAAGAGTATTTGCAAGTTATTCATGTGAATTTCATTATTTTAACATGAATCCACCTGTAGAAATATGCTGCATTATCTATTAGCTCTGCACAAACTGGGGCTGCAGCAATTCCTGAGAGGTTGGTATTGCAAGAAGCTAGCGCATGAATTATTTAGCCTTCACATGAAGAGAAAAAATGTCTGACAGGAAGGAAGCATCCATTATACATGAGCATACCTTACGTCAAAGCCAGCTTGCTTGACAAGAGGTCGGACTACTCCACACATATTAGCACTCAGCAACAAGACCATCCTTTGGTGAACAAAAATAGTGATTCACACAGTCTGGCAGTAAATCATTATTTATTAGCCTGGTCAGTTTGAACTCGCAAAGAATATCAGTTTCTTCCTCCTCCATACCCAATCAAAACACGTCCGATCCCGACCTCTGGTGCTGACTGCGTGGAATTTGCACGTTCTCCCTGTGAACATATGCGTTTCCTTTGGGTGATCTGGTTTCCTCCCATATTACAAATGTCATTGAATCATAGTCATACAGTGTGCAAACCGCCAAGTCCCATCTACACCACACTGTGAAAAAGTCACCCCTCAGATTCTTATTAAATCTTTTTGCCTTCACCTTAAACTTATGCCTTCTGGTTCTCGAATCCCCTACTATGGGCAAGAGACTCTGTGTGTCGACCCGATCTATTCCTCTCATGATTTTATACACCTCTATAAGATCACCCTCATCCTGCTGTGGCTCTAAGAATAGAGTCCTAGCCTGCTCAACCTCTCGCTATAGCTCAGATCCTTGAGTCCTGGCAACATCCTTGTAAATCTTCTCTGTACCCGTACAAACTTGCAAACATCTTTCCTCTAACATGGTGCCCAGAACTGAAGACAACAATCTAAATGCGGCCTCACCAACGTCCTATATAACTGCAACATGACCTCCCAACCTCTATACTCAATACTCTGATTGATGAAGGACAATGTGCCAAAAGTCTTTTTGACCACCTTATTTACCGGTGAAGGCACCTTCAAGTCATTATGGTTGGTACGTTAAGTGTTCACTGTAACATGTACCTAGTGAGTAGATGGGGAATAAAGGAAGAATAAAAAATGACATTGGTACAGGATTAGTGTTGATGGGAGTTTCCTTCTCGGATCAAACTCAGTGGACCGAAGAGCTCATTTCCCTGCTGCACAAGTCTGTGAAATTAGGCCTTATCTCGTTTCTGCAAATATTGGAGGTTAGTCTTGTGTAAACTGGTTTAGTTTTGTTTAGTTTGGTTTAGAGATACTGTGTGGAAACAGGCCCTTCGGCCCACCAAGTCCGCAGCGACCAATGATTACCCATGCACCAGTTCTAGCATAGTCAGTTATCGAGTCATATGGTGTGGAAACAGGCCCTTCGGTCCCCCATGTTGAACATGCTTGCCCCATCTACACTAGTCCCGCCTGCCCATGCTTGGCCCATAACCCTCTAAACCTATCCTATCCATATACCTGTCCAAATAGCTCTTAAATGTTATGATAGTACCTGCTATCCTGCACACTAGGGACAATTTACAGAAGCCAATTAACCTGAAAACCTGCACATCTTTGGAATATGGGAGGAAACCGGAGCACCCGGAGAAAAGCCACACGGTCACAGGGAGAACGTACAGACAGTACCCGGAGTCAGGATCAACCTAGGTCTCTGGCGCTGCAAGACAGCATCTCTACCACTGTGCCATTGTGCCAACCAAGGACTTGTACATGAATGCCAGAGGAAGTAGGTGAGGCAGATGCTATAACAGCATCTATCTGACACTTGGATAGGTACATGGATAGGAAAAGTTTATGATACAATATGATATGATACGATAGAGTCAGGAGGGAAATTAATTTGCCAACAGTCAGAAAATACAAAATACATGAAACATGAAATTAAAGTGACGAGTGGAAAGGACTAAGGATGTGCAAAGATTGGTGAGGGGAGTCAGAATGATATGGATAGGTTTAGAGTCTTGTTACATTCAACCACAGAACTTGAATGGTCATTAATTCACCATGTGCAACTTAGGCAGAGATTCAGGGAATTCTGGAGTCCAATGCAAGGTGTAATGCTGACAACCTCAAGATATTAGAAATTGTAAAGCTGTATTAATTGGGAGCCTGTCGAGGCCCTTCTATCATGCTAACTGTGCTCACAGGGGCTGGCCTAAAGGCACCTATGTTTGGTTTTACATACTGCATTCATGTTTTACATTGAGCTATTTAAATCTGTTTGTGATTTTAATTACCTTACCAGAGCAGATCGGTTATCAGCACTTTGATCTTGAACAAACCATCACTTTCCCAAGGTTCCAGTTAATCATTTTATGTAAGGAATGTATTTCAATCATTTAGTTCTCCCACACACCATGAAACCTGTTTAGTGTTATGCCACGAATTTGAATATTAAAATTGTGGTCATTGGATACTGGCTGGGAGAATTTAGATCAAATAGTGGCAAGAACAAGGGAAAAGGAGCAAGGTTAGGCCATTCGGTCTCTCATGCGGATCAATGGATATTGTTAAGGCAGTGATAGATAGATTCTTGATTAGTACGGGTGTCAGAGGTTATGGGGAGTAGGCAGTAGAATTGGGTTAAGAGGGAAAGATAGATCAACCATGATTGAATGGTGGAGTAGACTTGATGGGCCGAATGGCCTAATTCTGCTCCTATCACTTATGAAGCCTGCCCTATCCCATGGATGATCTGCCCCGGGTGCCATTTCTTCTGTGCCAGCTCCTACAGAGCCCTTAATTCCTTAATCTCACAAAACATTTCCGGAGATTCACCAACACCTGTGAGAAGTTGTTCCTCTACCCCCATATCTTGTAAGTATATCCCATTGTTCAAAACATTCCCACGAGTGGTAACATTTAGTTTAGTTCAGAGATACAGTGCAGGAATAGGCCCGTTGGCCCACCGAGTCCATGTCGACCAGCGATCCCCGTACACTAGCACTATCCCACACACTAGGGACAATTAACGATTTTTACCAAAGACAAATTAACTTACAATCCTGTACGACTTTGGAGTGTTGGAGGAAACCGGAGCACCCGGGGCAAACACACGCAGGTCACGGGGAGAATGTACAAACTCAGTACAGTCAGCACCCGTAGTCAGGATCGAACCGGGTCTTTGGCACTGTAACGCAGCAACTGTATCACTGCGCCACCGTGCCGCCTTGTGACATCAATGTCCTGACATCTATCTTCTTGCATCCCCTGAGGATCTCATATATCGTGATAAGTTTTCCCCTTCGTTCTTCTAAACTCCAAAAACTACAGGCATCTCGCGTTTTATACATACTTGATTTACACGTTTTTAGAATAACGCGCTTGTCTAATTACTACTGGAGTTTGATTTACACGCTCTTATTTTCAGAATAAACCACTCAAATTAATGCCTGGCACCATGCGGCAGTGTCATAGCATGCGGTGCTTGGCACATATCTGTTTGATTTACGGGGGAAGCTCGGAAGCCCCAAAGACAGGAGAGTGGAGGAAGAGGGAGCCGCTGACAACAACGGATGCGTGGAGTGGGCTGGTGGGAGAGGGACCCGGGTATTGCCTCCAGCAGCACCTACAAGGTTGGTTGCAGGAGGTGCCCCCGGGACACAGAGGCAGTCGACCGAGGAGAAGGACGTCAGGTCACGGTCCTGCAACAGCCTGGGGCTTTCAGAGGGTGGTGAACCTGTAGAATTCTTTGCCACAGAAGGCTGTAGAGGCCAAGTCAGTAGATTTTTTAAGACAGAGATAGATAGATTCTTGATTAGTACAGGTGTCAGATGTTGTGGGGAGAAGGCAGGAGAATGGGGTTCGGAGGGAGAGATAGATCAGCCATGATTGAATGGCAGAGTAGACTTGATGGGCCAAATGGCCTAATTCTACTCCTATCACTTATGACCTTCTGACCTGGATGGGGGGTGCTCCAGTACTTCCAACATGTGGACCACGGTGACTTTGGACTTTATGGCAGTTTCATTTTCTTTGTAAATGTCGCCAAAATATGGCGACTGTGCATTTGTGAGCTGTGTAAAATAATTTTGCCGTGTTATGCTTTCGTGACAGACTATTGAACCATGAACCATCAAGGAGTGCAGCGCAATTCAGGGGAAAAGCAGCCCGCTTGACCGACACCTCAGCTTACCAACCTATACACTCAGTCACTTCATTGCCTGCCTGCTCCCTACGCCCTGCACTGCAATAATCGCCACTACATCGTAGAAAGGCAAGGTCATCATAGGGTTGTCAGCACAAAATAGGCTTAGGAGGTTCGGCATGTCCCCAACAATTCTCACCGACTTCTACAGATGCGCCGTGGAGAGCATTTTATCGGGATGCATCTCAGCATGGTTTGGGAACAGCTCCATCCAAGACCGCAAGAAATTGCAGAGAATTGTGGAAGCAGCCCAGACCATCACACAAACCAACCTCCCTTCCATTGACTACATTTACACTTCACGCTGCCTCGGCAAGGCCATCGGCATAATGAAGGACGAGTCTCACCCCGGTCACTCCCTCTTCTCCCTCTACCCTCAGACTATCTTTAATTGGGCTTTACTGACATTTATCTTGCACTATATGTTATTCACTTTATCGTGTATCTGTGCACTATGAATGGTTTAATTGTAATCATGTATAGTCTTTCCGATGACTGGTTAGCACGCAACAAAAGCTTGCAAACAATAAACAAAACAAAACAAAGTTAAACTAACTTCAAGTTGCACACTATCCTAATCTGGAAACACAATTCTGATCCTCCATCATCACTGGGCCAAAATCATAGAATTCCCAAGTCCTCCTTGAATAACCAACCTGAGCAATTGCATGCTTTGTGTAGGAAGGAACTGCAGATGCTGGTTTATACCAAAATATTAGTTGGAGTTTAGAAGAATGAGGGGGGACCTCATTGAAACATACAGAATATTGAAAGGTACACAAAAATGCTGGAGAAACTCAGCGGGTGCAGCAACATCTATGGAGCGAAGGAAATAGGCAACGTTTCAGGCCGAAACCCTTCTTCAGATGTTTCGGCCCGAAACGTTGCCTATTTCCTTCACTCCATAGATGCTGCTGCACCCGCTGAGTTTCTCCAGCATTTTTGTGTACCTTCGATTTTCAAGCATCTGCAGTTCCTTCTTTAACAGAATATTGAAAGGCTTGGATAGAGTGGATGTGGAGAGGATGTTTCCACTAGTGGGAGAGTCTAGGACTAGAGGTCATAGCCTCAGACTTAAAGGACATTCTTTTAGGAAGGAGATGAGGAGGTATTTCTTTCATCAGAGGGTGGTGAATCTGTGGAATTCTTTGCCACGGAAGGCTGTGGAGGCCAAGTCAACGGATATTTTTAAAGCAGAGATAGATAGATTCTTGATTAGTACAGGTGTCAGAGGTTATGGGGAGAAGACAGGAGAATGGGGTTAGGAGAGAGAGATAGATCAGCCATGATTGAATGGCGGAGTAGACTTGATGGGCCGAATGGTCTAATTCTGCTCCTATCACTTATGATCATATTATCTTATGATAGACACAAAGTGCTGGAGTAACTCAGCGGGTCAGGGAGCATCCCTGGAGAAAAGGAACAGGTGACGTTTCAGGTCGGAATCATCACCTGCTGCCTGACCCGCTGAGTTACTCCAGCATTTTGTGTCTATTATCGATTGGTTGTTTTGTTGTGAATAATCTCCATGTTTGATCAAAACTGTAAACATTCTTTCTCTGCGGTATCTTTAAGGGCCTGTCCCACATGGGCGTCATTTGCGCGTCACGCAGATGGCGCGCGAAGATTTTGTACATCCCAAAATCCTGGGGCACGCGCGTCCGCGCGTCACTGCCTACGTCACCACGCACCATGCGCACGTAATGCGCACCATGCACGCATCACGTGCGCGGCATGATGCGCGCGTCATGCGTCATGACGCGTAAATGATGTTGCGTAAATTACGCGCAAATGATGCCTAAGTGGGACAGGCCCTTGACTTAACCAGCAGCTGTTTTCATGGTGTAATTGGAAGTAATTAAACCTGATGGCATTTATGTCTTTGGCCTCTGTGCATAAATCATTTGACAAGACACTGACTCAGCGGTGCTCTAGCTGCTGAGTACAAATGTGCATAATGTTGAGGGATTATAGCATGGAGCATATTTAACTACAAGTCATTTCAACTGGTAGCTCATAACACAGCAGGAAAATCATATCGGACATTAAAGCCTGGAACAACAATTCCAACGCACAGAATGCAAGGGTCTGAGTGGTATTCCGTAGCTCCATAAGACACAGGCCATTCTGCCCATTCACTCTCAACCCCATTTTTTAAAGATTAGTTTAGTTTAGTTTAAATATACAGCAGGGAAATGCGCCCTTCGGCCCACCGAATCTGCACCGACCTGCGACCCCCACACATTAACATTACCCTACACACACGAGGGAGAGTTTACATTTATAAAAAGCAAACTAACCTACAAACCTACATTTATAAAAAGCAAACTAACCTCCACCCCCTGTCTTTGGAGTCTGGGAGAAAACTGAAGGTCTCAGAGAAAGCCCACACGGTCACAGGGAGAACGTACAAACTCCTTACAGACAGCACCCGTAGTCGGGATCGAACCTGGGTCTCTGGCACTGAGGGCACTGTAAGGCAGCAACTCTACCACTGTGCCACCATGCCGTCCACCCCCTGTTCTCCTGCCTTCTCCCTGAAACCCCTGACACCCTCACTAAGACACACTTACTAATCAAGAACCTATCAATCTCAACATTAAAAATACTCAATGACTTGGCCTCAACAGCCGTCCAATGCAAATTCCATAGACTCATCACCCTCTGACTAAAGAAATTCATCCTCCATTCATCATCTCCATTCTTCATTTTATTCTGAGGCTGTGCCCTCTGATCCTAGACTCCCCCACTACTGGAAACATCCTCTCCACATCTAAGACGTGGATCTGATGCAGGGGCTTGGTGTGAAATGTCGACTATCGCTCAGCCTCCGCAGATTGAGCCTGATCCTTGGGTTCCTCCAGCAATTTGTTATTTGCTCCAGATCCCAGCATCTGTAGTTTCTTGTGACTCCAGCTTCTCTGAACATTTGTCTTGGCTCTGTAGAATAGTCAGAAGGCCGAGGGTGGACACAAAACGCTGGAGTAACTCAATGGACCATTGTGAGCTCCACCTTTCCTTGGTCATCGGTGACGCACGTTGTGTCTATCATAAGATAATAAGATCATGTGATAGGAGCAGAATTAGACCATTCGGCCCCATCAAGTCTACTCCGCCATTCAAAATGGCTGATCTATCTCTCTCTCCTAGCCCCATTCTCCTGTCTTCTCCCCAAAACCTCTGACACCTGTACTACACAAGAATCTAGAAGGAATAGATGAGGTTTATGGATGAAACTCTTCTTCTGACTGAGTCAGGGGATAGGGAAATTAGAGGCATGAAAAGGTAAAGAACAAATCAAAAGCCGTCACTGATGACCAAGGAAGGGTGGAGCTCACAATGGTCCATTGTTGGCTGTGGAAGCGTTGATATTCAATTGGTGTTTGTATGCGAACAGTGGAATTGGCAGGATGACAATGGTGGGGGAGGGACAGAGACAGAGAGGGAATGCAGGGGTAAATTGTGTGCATAGCCATACATGCATTTCAAGCAACTGCATAATGTGCACGAGAGGGAATCTATACAAATTAAAGGGATTTTTATTGATTTTCATTTCAATCGAGAAATGAAATTTAGTTTAGTTTAGAGTTACAGCACGGAAACAGACTCTTTAGCCCACCGAGTCCACGTTGACCAGCGATTCCCATACACTAGTTAGTCCACCTCGATCAGCGAATCCCGTACACACTAGGGACAATTTACAATCTTTATCAAAGCCAATTAACCTACAAACCTGGACGTCTTTGGAATGGGGGAGGAAGCACCCAGAGAAAACCCACGTGGTCACAGGGAGAACGTACAAACTCCATGCAGACAGCATTCGTAGTCAGGATTGAACTTGGGTCTCTGGTGCTGTAAGGCAGCAATCTACAGCTGCGCCACTGTGCCGCCACTATGTATTCAACAAACCCATTGCTCTTTATATATTTGCAATGTCTGCAATGGGTTAATTCATGCTTTTGTAAAATGCTTGTTGACGTCAACATGGTAAATGCTGCCTGCCCATATTATGTTTAGATTGGAAATTAGTGACAATGGGTAAACGAGAAGTTTCATTTTAAGGAGACTAAAGGACGTCATTTGCGCGTCATTTACACAACATCATTTACGCGTCACGATGCATGACGCACGCGTCATGACGCGCACGTGATGCGCATTACGCGCGTATGGTGTGCATTACACGCGCATGATGCACGGTTACGTAGGCAATGACGCGCAGTTACGAGCGGCTCCCCAGGATTTTGGGATTCACAAAATCTTCGCGTGCCACCTGCGTGACGTGCAAATGATGCCCAAGTGGAACAGGCGCTTTGGTTTCAGAAGGAGTTGTCCTTAAGAAGCCATATGGTATGCTTGCCTTCATTCAATGTGGAATTGAGTATAAGAGTCAGGAAATCATGATGCAGCTCTGCAAGACTTTGGTTAGGCCGCCTTTGGATTATGTGCAATCCTGGTTGCCCCGTTACAGAAAGATTGTTGAGGGGAAGCAGAAGATGTTTACCGGGATGCTGCCTGGATTAGGAGGTATTAGGGCGGCACAGTGATGCAGCGGTGGAGTTGCTGCCTTACAGTTCCAGAGACCTGGGTTCGATGCTGACTACGGGTGCTGTCTACGTGGAGCTTGTACGTTCACCCGATGACTTTGTGGGTTTTCTCCAGGTGCTCCGATTTCCACCCGCACTCTAAAAGTATAAAGATTTGTAGGATAATTGGCTTCCGTAAATTTTAAATTGTCCCTTGTGTGTAGGATAGCGCTAGTGTACGGGGTGATCGTTGATCAATGCGGACTCAGTAGGCTGAAGGTTTTTGATAAAAATTTGTATTGTTTTAGTTCTGCATTCAACACCATTGTGCCAGAGCTACTACACTCCAAACTCTCCAATTTGACTGTGCCTGAACCCCTCTGTCAGTGGATCACCAACTTCCTGACAGACAGGAAGCAGCATGTGAGGCACATCTCGGACCCGCAGACCCTCAGCATAGGAGCACCACAAGGCTGCGTACTCTCCCCTCTCCGTTACTCTCTCTACACCAACTGCACCTCCACAGACTCCTCTGTCAAGCTTCTCAAGTTTGCGGACGACACCACCCTGATTGGACTGATCAATGATGGGGAGGAATCTGCCTACAGACAGGAAGTGACACAGCTGGTATCCTGGTGCCATCGCAACAACCTGGAGCTCACTGCTCTTAAGACAGTGGAATTGATAGTAGACTTTAGGATAGCTCCCCCTCTCCTCACCCCACTCACCATCAACAACACCACACTCATATCTGTGGAGTCTTTTAAGTTCCTTGGAACCATCATCTCCAAGGACCTTAAATGGGGGGACACCATCGACTCCACAGTCAAAAAGACCCAACAGAGGATGTACTTCCTGCGGCAGCTGAGGAAGCACAATCGACCACAGGCAATGATGGTCCAATTCTATATGGCCATCGTAGAGTCTGTCCTCACCTTCTCCATCATGGACTGGTTTTGCTCAGCTACCAAACACGACATCTGGAGGCTGCAGCGAATCGTCCGATCAGCTGAGAAGGTTATTGGCTGCAACCTCTCCCCCCCCATTGATGAACTGTACATTGCAAGGGTCAGGAAGCGAGCGGGTAAGATCATCTCTGACCCCTCTCACCCTGGCCACAAACTCTTTGAAGCACTTCCCTCTGGAAGGCGACTCCGGACTGTCAAAACTGCCACAGCCAGACACGAGTAGTAGCTCTAGTCAATAACCAAAAATCTGTAGCCTCCTTTTGCTCTGGTATTTTATTACATTCCCATGTTTAAATTATACTGTTTTATTATTAATGTTTAATGTTTTATGTGTCATTCTTAATTGTCACTATATGTCATGTTGTTACTTGCGAGCGGAGCACCAAGGCAAATTCCTTGTATGTGTATATACTTGACCAATAAACTTATTCTTTCATTCATTCATTCGATATTCATTCGGAGGAGACCAGACATATTTTAAATTATGAAAGGCATAGATAGGGTAGACAGTCAGAATCCTTTCCCCACGGTGGAAATGGCAATACTAGTTTATTTTATTTTAGAGATACAGCGCGGAAACAGGCCCTTCGGCCCACTGAGTTTGCGGCGACCAGCGATACCCGCACATTAACACATTAACGCTATCCTACACACACTAGGGACAATTGACACATACAACAAGCCAATTAACCTACATACCTGTATGTCTTTGGAGTGTGGGAAGAAACTGAAGATCTCAGAGAAAACCCACGTGGTTACGGGGAGAACGTACAAACTCCGTACAGACGGCACCCAAAGTCGGGATCGAACCTGAATCTCCCGCGCTGTAAGCGCTGTAAGGCAGGAATTCTACCGCTGGCCCACCGTGGCCGCCCTAGAGGGAATAGCTTTAAAAGGGGCAAATTTTAAAGAAGATGTACGATGTATGATTATTTTTTTGCAATGACAGAGTGAACAGTACGTACATATGCAGATACATTTCATTATGCACAGAGAAATGCATGCACATAAATCACGCGGTCAGTATTGCCTGGGGCAATTCCTGGGCAAAAGCTTGGTTTGCATTTGTAATGACGGTTCTAAATTACGTTCCATTATTGCAAATTCTCTTGAGATCCTGATACATAGAAACATAGACACATAGAAAATAGGTGCAGGAGTAGGCCATTCGGCCCTTCGAGCCTGCACCGCCATTCAATATGATCATCGCTGATCATCCAACTCAGTATCCCGTACCTGCCTTCTCTCCATACCCCCTGATCCCCTTAGCCACAAGGGCCACATCTAACTCCCTCTTAAATATAGCCAATGAACTGGCCTCAACTACCCTCTGTGGCAGAGAGTTCCAGAGATTCACCACTCTCTGTGTGAAAACGTTTTTCCTCATCTCGGTCTTAAAGGATTTCCCCCTTATCCTTAAGCTGTGACCCCTTGTCCTGGACTTCCCCAACATCGGGAACAATCTTCCTGCATCTAGCCTGTCCAACCCCATAAGAACTTTGTACGTTTCTATAAGATCCCCTCTCAATCTCCTAAATTCTAGCGAGTATAAGCCAAGTCTATCCAGTCTTTCTTCATATGAAAGTCCTGACATCCCAGGAATCAGTCTGGTGAACCTTCTCTGCACTCCCTCAGATTTGGAGACCAAAACTGTACGCAATACTCCAGGTGTGGTCTCACCAAGACCCTGTACAACTGCAGTAGAACTTCCCTGCTCCTATACTCAAATCCTTTTGCTATGAAAGCTAACATACCATTCGCTTTCTTCACTACCTGCTGCACCTGCATGCCTACTTTTAATGACTGGTGTACCATGACACCCAGGTCTCGCTGCATCTCCCCATTTCCTAATCGGCCACCATTTAGATAAGTCTGCTTTCCTGTTTTTGCCACCAAAGTGGATAACCTCACATTTATCCACATTATACTGCATCTGCCAAACATTTACCCACTCACCCAGCCTATCCAAGTCACCTTGCAGTCTCCTAGCATCCTCCTCACAGCTAACACTGCCCCCCAGCTTAGTGTCATCCGCAAACTTGGAGATGTTGCCTTCAATTCCTTCATCCAGTTCATTAATATAAATTGTAAATAGCTGGGGTCCCAGCACTGAGCCTTGCGGTACCCCACTAGTCACTGCCTGCCATTGTGAAAAGGACCCGTTTACTCCTACTCTTTGCTTCCTGTTTGCCAGCCAGTTCTCTATCCACATCAATACTGAACCCCCAATACCGTGTGCTTTAAGTTTGTATACTAATCTCTTATGTGGTACCTTGTCGAAAGCCTTCTGAAAGTCCAGATACAACACATCCACTGGTTCTCCCCTATCCACTCTACTAGTTACATCCTCGATAAATTCTATAAGATTCGTCAGACATGATTTACCTTTCGTAAATCCATGCTGACTTTGTCCAATGATTTCACCACTTTCCAAATGTGCTGCTATCTCTTCTTTAATAACTGACTCTAGCAGTTTCCCCACTACCGATGTTAGACTAACTGGTCTGTAATTCCCTGTTTTCTCTCTTCCTCCCTTCTTAAAAAGTGGGGTTACGTTTGCTACCCTCCAATCCTCAGGAACTACTCCAGAATCTAAAGAGTTTTGAAAAAGTATCACTAATGCATCCACTATTTCTGGAGCTACTTCCTTAAGTACTCTGGGATGCAGCCTATCTGGCCCTGGTGATTTATCGGCCTTTAATCCATTCAATTTACCCAACACCACTTCCCGACTAACCTGGATTTCACTCAGTTCCTCCATCTCCTTTGACCCGCGGCCCCCTGCTATTTCCGGCAGATTATTTATGTCTTCCTTAGTGAAGACGGAACCAAAGTAGTTATTCAATTGGTCCGCCATATCCTTGTTCCCCATGATCAATTCACCTGTTTCTGACTGCAAGGGACCTACATTTGTTTTAACTAATCTCTTTCTCTTCACATATCTATAAAAACTTTTGCAGTCAGTTTTTATGTTCCCTGCTAGTTTCCTTTCATAATTTATTTTCCCTTTCCTAATTAAGCCCTTTGTCCTCCTCTGCTGGTCTCTGAATTTCTCCCAGTCCTCTGGTATGCTGCTTTTTCTGGCTAATTTGTACGCATCATCTTTTGCTTTGATACTATCCCTGATTTCCCTTGTTATCCACGGATGCACTACCTTCCCTGATTTATTCTTTTGCCAAACTGGGATGAACAATTTTTGTAGTTCATCCATGCAGTCTTTAAATGCCTTCCATTGCATATCCACCGTCAACCCTTTTAGAACTAATTGCCAGTCAGATGTGATTAGTTGACGCGACAGTGCATTTTTTAATTACTTTACTACGTGAATTTTAACGTTAAAATGTAACCCGTGGCACGCTGCAAATACCAAAGGAAAACCAAAACCAAGAACAATTTAGAGCCTGTGGCTCATTCCCAGATATACTGATTCAATCTTACTATAGATTTGACAATGCTGTCTTCAGTTCAAATTCCATTGTTATCAATTGTATACAGTTTAACAAAGAGAAATCAACACAGTCACTCATTAGCCATTTAGTGTAGAGATACAGATGGAAACAGGCCCTTCAGCCCACCGATTCTACAGCAAACATTGATCACCCATTCACACTAGTTTTACGTTATCCCACTTTCACATCCACTCCCTACATACTAGGGGCAATTTACGGAATTAACTCAAAGATGCAGCATGGAAACAGGCCCTTTAGCACACGCCGACCATCGATCACCCGTTCACGCTAGTTCTACGTTATCCCACATTCACATCCACTCCCTGCACACTGGGACAATTTACAGAGGCCAATTAACCTACAGACCCGTATGTCTTTGGAATGTGAGAGGAAACCGGAGCACCCGGAGGAAAATCATGGAGTACAGGCAAACTCCACACAGACAGCACCCAAGGTCAGGATTGAAAATGGGCTTCTGGCACTGCGAGGTAGCGGCGCTACCAGCTGTGCCACTGTGCCGCCCTTTTGTGATTTCTGATCTACAATGCCTATCAATGTGTCTAATAACTAAAGGCTCTTATCTGAATACACACAACAGTGGAACCAGATTTATTTGCAATGAAGTGTAGGAAGGAACTGCAGATGCCGGTTTACACCGAAGATAGACACAAAATGTTGGAATAACTCAGCGGCTGGACCCTTCTTCAGCCTGAGAAGAAGGGTCTCGACCCGAAACGTCACCTATTCTTTTCTCCAGAGATGCTGCCTCAACCGTTGAGTTACTCCAGCATTTTGTGTCTATCTTCATTTGTAGTGAGAGAGCTTCAGGTATTTGTCGATGTTGATGGGAGAGGATTTGACAATGATTATGATGTTGAATGCCTAGTTGAAAAAGGCACAATTCGATATCATGAGAACTAGCTTTTTATTATATAAAGCAAAACACAAAGTGCTGGAGTAACTCAGCGGGTCAGGCAGCATCTGCGTAGAAAATTACACAATTCACATTGAGTTCACCAGATAGGCACTTAATGGTCTCAGTAAGTCAATCAATAGAACTGAGCTCAGCAAAAGGAAGGTGATCAAGTCTTGCAACAATAAAAATGACTTGTAGATCTTGCGATCGAGCTTCCAGCAGCTCGTTTCATAGACCTACCAGCCTTTGTGTAAAAATGTTGAATGGTTATTGCCTGGCACATTTGTTACTTGCAGTTATCAGCTCATGTTTAAATGATGTTTTTATAGTATAACAATCGGGATAATGAACTGAATGCTAGTTGGATTGCTCGTTTAATGAGGCCATTTACAGCAAATAATAGCAGAACTTCATTTTATTTCATTAGGGATTGATGTGCTTGCTGCAGTTTCTGCCCCCCTCGTGCATGTTTGATCCACGTCATTTTTTATTGTTGCAAGACTTGATCACCTTCCTTCTGCTGAGCTCAGTTCTATTGATTGACTTACTGAGGACCATCAAGTGCCTATCTAGTAAACTCAATGTGAGAGGCTTAGTCTGAAGAAGGGTCTCAACCCGAAACGCCGCCTATTCCTTCTCTCCATAGATGCTGCCTCACCCTCTGAGTTCCTCCAGCATTTTTGTTCACCTTCAATGTGAATTGTGTAATTTTATACACAGATGATGCCTGATCCGCTGAATTACTCCAGCACTTTGTGTTTTGCTTTATATGATAAAAAGTTAGTTCTCATTATATAAAATTGCGCCTTTTTCCTTGTAAACAGCAGTGAATACTTGGTGTAGGCTTTTCCTATCACTGTTGACTTGATAGAGTCATAGAGTCATACAACGTGGAAACAGGCTATTTGACCCACCTGCCTGCGTTTGGCCCATATCCCACTAAACCTATCCTATCCATATACCTATTCAAATGTTTTTAAATTGTTGTGATAGTACCTTATGATAGAGCTTCCAGCAGCTCGTTTCATATACCTACCACCCTTTGTGTAAAAAAGTTGCCCCTCAGTTTCCTATTAAATCTTTTTAAATCCTCACCTTAAACCTTTGTGTTCTGGTACTTGATTTCCCTATTCTGGGTGAAAGACTCTGCATTTACCCTATTTATTCTCCTCATGATCTTATACTCCTCTAGTCCGTGAAAAGACTCAACATGATTACAATTGAACCATCCACTGTGTATAGATACATGATAAAGGGAATAAGCTGTTGGAGTAGAGGTTGAAAAGAGTGGAGCGATTGTAATGAGTGGATCCACTTCTGGGACCAGCACGCGGAGAGTTGCCTGGCTGGGGTGTCATCTTGAGAGTATAGGAGCTTCACCACCTCCTGGTGAAGTCAGATCTGGGTATCACCTAGAGGTAGACACAAAAAGCTGGAGTAACTCAGCGGAACAGGCAGCATCGCTGGAGAGAAGGAATGGGTGACGTTTCGGGTCGAGATCCTTCTACAGACTGAGGAAGAAGGGTCCTGACCCGAAATGTCACCCATTCCTTCTCTCCAGAGATGCTGCCTGTCCCGCTGAGTTACTCCAGCATTTTTGTGTCTATCTTCAGTTTAAACCAGCATCTGCAGATGCTTCCTTCACATATCACCTAGAAGTGTTAGGTAGCGCAGAGGGGAAGCGGTGAAGCGGAGAGGAAGAGGCAGAGCACAGGGGAAGATACAGAGTGCAGAATATAGTTCTCCGCATTGTGATGTATTAGTTCCATAGACAGACTCCAATGTCTGCAAAGGGCTAGAGGTTAATCGAATCTGTAGACAGTATCCTGGCTTATGGAAGCACTACTCAGGAGCCTGAGAACAGAGGGGAAAGAAGCTGTTTCTGAATCTGGTGGTGTGCGCTTTCAAACTTCTGCCAGATAGGAGCAGGGAGAAAAAGGAATGTCTGGCCCAGGTTCTCTGATTTCCATCAGCAACCTGTACTAAAACGAAAATTGCTACAATCTGTTCTACTTAATTCAAGTTCACTTAATTCAAAGTAGCTGTTAATTTGGATTGAAACTGTGCTCAAAGCACCTTCTGTGCTGCACTCTATAAATTGCTTGATTCACAATACAGTTTTTTCCTGCAAAAAATAAAACTGGCAGCATAGCAATGAGAGAACAGATACAAGCAGGAAGGAAAGGATGCTGAAATTCAGCATAATAGGCAATGTTTGATTTTTAATAGGCTGCTTATGTTTGGCCTCTCATTTTAATTAACTTCTCTCTCTCGCTGCCCGCAGCCCTTCATCCAAACTTTAAATTGTCAGATTGGGATTTTCTTTGATAGGGCCGGTGTGAATTTTCTGACTGTGTGATGTAAACCATCCACATCTTAAAATGACTATACCACACTCATGTCTGTCTCCTGGTCCCTAATTTGTGAGTCCGAGCCTCAAGTGGTGCATTAAACGAGTCCTCAAGTCAATATAATATGCAACAAGCTAACTAGCGAGCAAAGATAATTGATAGCCATGTCTTATGGCACAACATTACATCTCCTTAAATTGGTTGTCACATTCTATAACCAGACTGCATTGAGTTCAAGAGAAATTAAGGGTGGCCATTAAATACTGGCCTTACCAGCCACAACTACACCCCATGAGTAAATAACTAACATTTAAAAAAAAGAGACTTCTTTGACAATGCAGATAGACACGAAAAAGTGGAGTAACTCAGCGGGCCAGGCAGCATCACAGGCGAGAATGAATAGGTGGCGTTTCGGGTCTCGACCCTTCTTCCGACTGAGAGTGAGGGGAGAGGGAAAGTATGAAAAGGTACAGCACAAAGCAGACGACACCTGTAGACAACAGGTCCATTGTTGGCTGAGGAGGAGGAGGTGAAAACGAAGGGATGCGAACAGTGAAACAAGCAGTGAAGACGAGGGTGGGGGAGGGACGGAGAAAGAGGGAATGCAAGGGCTAATTAAAATCAGGGAAATCAAATTCACACCGTAAGCTGCCCAAGCGAAATATGAGGTGCTGTTCCTCCAATTTGCGTTGGGCCTCACTCTGACAATGGAGGAGACACAGGACACAAAGGTCAGTATGGGAATGGGAGAGGGAGTTAAAAGGTTTGGCAACCGGGAGAACACATAGGCTAAGGCGGACTGAGCGTAGGTGTTCAATACACCTTGCTTTAATTGTTCAATGGTGCATCAGTTTAGATCACGCTCGTTTGAGAAAGGGTTAAGTCTGCAAACGTACAGATGCTGCATTGTTAGGAGGGAGGAATGAATTGCCGTGAAATGGCTCCTCATCAATTCTCAGGACACCTCAAAACGATTCACAATTCATTAATTTTTAAAGCATTGCCATTTGTTGTATAGGCACATTCAATGGCCAGAAATATCTCAAACAGCATAGAAGATGAATGTTCCTGGTGGTGGCATTTGAAGGAGGAATTTTGATCTGGGTAGCATCTTTCTTCAAATTGTACCATGACATCAGAAATAAAGCAGAAAATGCTCAAAGCACTCAGAAGATCAAGCGGCATCTGTGAAAAGGGAAACAGCTATTCACGTTTTAGTTCCAAGACATTTTAAGATTAGGTTTATTAATTATTATTGTCACGTGTGCCAAGGTACAGTGAAAATTGGTCTGAAGAAGGGTCTCGACCCGAAACGTCACTTATTCCTTCTCTCCAGAGATGTTGCCTGTCATCTTCAGTGAAAATCTTTGCTTTGCTATCCAATCAAATCAAATCAAATCGGATGAAACTATACATACGTACAATCAAGCCAAACTCAAGTACAATAGAGAGAGCAAAGGGGAATATAAAGAGTGCAGAATATAATTCTCAGCATTGTAGTGCACCAGTTAAGTTTAGTTTAGTTTAGAGATACAGGCCCGAGACCACGCCTAGTCCATGCCAACCAGCGATCCCAACACACTAACACTATCCTACACACACTAGGGACAATTTTACATTCATACTAAGCCAATTAACCTACAAACCTGTACGTCTTTCGAGTGTGGGTGGAAAACGAAGATTTCGGAGAAAACCGACACAGTCACGCGGAGAACGTACAAACTTCATAGAGACAGCACCCGTAGTCGGGATCGAACCCGGGTCTCCGGCGCTGCAAGCGCTGTAAGGCAGCAACTCTGCCGCTGCGCCACTGTGCCGGAGTTCCAGAGACAAAGTCCAATGTCCGCAATAGGTCCCATCAGCCACCTTTGCTGGGATCATCCAGAAGAAGTTGGTGGACTTCTTCTGGGGCAACGGAAAGCACTGGGTCTCTGCAGCGGTCCTGAGTCTCCCGATCTAGGAGGGCGATCGAGTGGTGTGCATTCGCACCAAGTTGGCGGCTCTCCGCCTCAGGACCTTGCAGAGATACCTGTACTCGGGGCATCCTCCCAGGTGGCACGTGCTGGCGACGCACTTTTTCCATTGGGGCCGCTGCCTTCAAGGAGGTACGCGGATCCCGATGGTGGGCGTCAGCCGTGCGGTCCTGATGGGGATGCCCGGCTTCTACAGGGACTTGTTGAGAGTCAGGAACCTGGTTGCCGTCGACCAGGCCCCCCCTCCGCCGGCGGAGGGCGACGGCCAGGGCGTGAGAGCAGCCGGTCCTTGTCCCGCCCCACCGGTTGTCGGGGGGGCTCAAACGTGTGGAGTACTTGTGGTTGAGCAAACCCCCGCTCAGCTGGAAGTATTCATTGGACCCAGGCGCCGTAATCCTTCCCGGGAGCCGGTCCCTCACAATTTGAACCGCCTTTCCTCGACACCCTTCATCTCCCTCCAAGACGCAGGGAGGTGTGTCCTGTACGGGCTCCTCCTCCACACCCTGCACTTCCTCGCCCTGGTCCACCGTCCGGACACCAAGTGGCGGTCGGTGTTGCCTTCCGGTCGCGAGGTGGGCCCCTCTACCCAGGGATTCTCCCCCTCTACATTGGGGACCTGGGGTGGAGGGTATTGCACAGAGGTGTTCCCTGCAACCTGTTTCTCTTGCGGTTCACAGACTCGCCAGCCGCCTGCCACTTTTGCGGGCTGGAAGAGTCTGTGTACCACGTGTACATGGAGTCCGTGAGGCTGCAGCCACTGTTTGAATACCTAAAGGGGCTGCTCCTTGCCTTCTGGCTGCATTTTCCACCCACCATCCTCATCTTTGGACACCTTGTGCGTAGGGTAGAGGGTAGGGCTGAAGATGTCCTGGTTGGGTTGCTCCTGGGCCTGGCCAAGCTGGCCATCCGCGAGTCAAGGCGCCAGGTGGTGGAGGGCTCTACCCGAGCCGGCTGCCTGCCCCTTTTCCGGGATTACGTCCGTGGTTAGAAAGGGAATACGCCTTGTCCACGGGCACCCTGAGGGAGTTCCGGGACCGCTGGGCTCCGCAGGGTGTTCAATGTATCCTCAATAAGGATTGTAACATAGTTGTATAGATCTATCTCAGCACCAAGTCCCCCCACCAGCCCCCTCTCTCCCATATCAACTCCTGCCTATCAGCCATCAAATCTTGGATGCAACTCAACTTCCTTAAATTAAACAGTAGCAAAACAGAATTTCTCCTCATTGGCTCCAAATCAACACTCACTAAAATTAACAACCCCACTCTCACTATCGACGGCACCACTGTCTCCCCATCTCCTCAGGCACGCAATCTTGGCGTGATCCTTGACTCAACCCTCTCCCTTGAGCCTCACATCCGCCATGTTGTCAAAACATTATTTTTTCACCTCCGCAACATTGCAAAAATCAGATTGTCTCTCACACCCCCCGCTGCTGAAAGACTCATCCATGCCTTCATCTCCTCCCGACTGGACTACTGTAACTCTCTTCTTTTCGGAATCAATTCCAGCAGCATCAAACGACTCCAACTGGTCCAAAATGCAGCCGCTCGACTCATTACCCACACCAAATCCTGGCACCACATCACCCCAGTTCTTAAAGAACTTCACTGGCTTCCCATTTCCCACTGGATCACCTACAAAATCCTGGTCCTCACCTACAAAGCCCTCAACAACCTGGCCTCCCCTTATCTCATTGATCTCCTCTCCCCCTACCAACCCTCACGGTCCCTCAGATCCACATCAGCTGGTCTCCTCTCCACTCCGAAATCAAACCTCTGCACTTTTGGAGGCAGAGCCTTCTCCAGGGCAGCTCCCAGGCTCTGGAATTCCCTCCCACAACCGGTCCGAAATTCTGAGTCCCTCACCATCTTCCAGTCCCGCCTCAAGACCCATCTCTTCACCTCTGCATACCCTTAGTCCCATGTTCCCCTCCCCTCTGTCTTACTGCTCTATTTTGTTTTGTTTATTCCTGACTCTCAATTGTAAAGCGACTTTGAGTCCTGAAAAGCGCTATATAAATAAATTCTACTATTATTATTATTATTATAGTAGTTTATTATGGATATATGTTTGTATTGTAGTATGGTGGTGGGTTCTGGCTTGTTTTATTGTAGTGTAAATATTATTTTTTAATAATTGAATACATTTTTTGATATTAAAAAAAAAAAAAAAAATTATGTCCGCACTAGAGTAGAGGTGAATCGAACAGTACCCCAACTTATGGAAGAACCAGTTCAAAAGCCTCATAACAGTGGGCAAGAAGCTGTTCCTGATACTGGTGGTGCTCACTTTCATGTTTCCGTATCTTCTGCCCGATTGGAGCAGGGAGAAAAAGGAATTACTGGGTGAGTTAAGTCTTTGATTATGTTGACTGCTTTTCTGAGGCAGCGTGAAGTGTAGAGCAGATCAATGGTGGGGAGTCTGGTCTGTGTAATGGACTAGGCAACATCCACGACTCTCTGCAATCTCTTGGCGTGTCGGGCAGAGCTGTTCCCAAACCAAGCTGTGACGCTCCTGACAGTATGCATTCTATACTGCACTTATAGAAATTTGTTAGAGTCACCGGAGATACGCTAAATTTCCTCAGTCCTTGGCTGTAGCTTCAATTAGTACTGGGAAAAAGGGAAAACAAGCTAGGCTCAGGTGGTAGATGATACAAAGATGGGTGGAGGGGCAGGTGATGCAGAGAAAGCAGGGAGTCTGCAGAAGGACTTGAAAAGTTTGGGAAAGAAGCAGTAGATGGAATACAGCATAGCAAACTGTACGATCATGCACTTTTGTACTAGGAATAGAGGTGTATGCGATATTTTCAAAATAGGGAAAGGATTCAGAAATCGGAGGAGCAAAGGGACTTGGGATTTCCAAAAAGTTAATTTGGAGTTTGAATCAGTAGTAAGGAAGGCAAATGCAATGTTAGCATTCATTTCGAGGAATAGAATATAAAAGCAGGAACGTAATGCTGACGCTTTATAAGGCACTGGTCAGGACGCATTTGGAATATTGTGAAGTTTTTTGGCCCCATATTTGAGGAAGGATATGCTGGCGTTGGAGAGGGTCCAGAGGAGGTTTACGAGAATTATCCTGGGAATGATTGGGTTAATGTGTGCTGAACGTTTGATGGCTCAGGGCCTGTAAAATATATAGTTATGTATATGTATACTGAACTGATCTGTTGTGCTGCTGCATCTAGGAATTTCATTGTTCCGTTTCAGGAGATATGACATTAAAACAATCTTGACTCTTGACTTTCTTCAGATGACCCGTCTGAAGAAGGGTCCCGACCTGAAACATAGCTTATCCATTTTCTCCACAGAGGCTGCCTGACCTGCTGAATTACTCCAACACTTTGTGTCCTTTCCTGTAAACCAGCATCTACAGTCCAACATGTTGTTGAGTGTGAAGACACACATTGGCAAGAGCAAAAAAGCCCATAGATTGCCTTCCTGTGATGGTGCTTTTTGGAATATATGCTCATATCCTGGTTATCCTCATTGATGCAAGCTTTTTCAATTCCAGATTTACTGAGTTCTAATTGCCCAGATGGTAGGATTTGAACATGTCTCTTTTTTGATGGCTGAGGCCATTGAATTTAACTTAACCCATAAGTTAAGTACTATGGTAGACACAAAATGCTGGAGTAACTCAGCGGGTCAGGCAGCATCTCTGGAGAGAAGGAATGGGTGACGTTTCGGGTCGAGACACTTCTTCAGACTGAAACATCACCCATTCCTTCTCTCCAGAGATGCTGCCTGACCCGCTGAGTTACTCCAGCATTTTGTGTCTGCGTTCGATTTAAACAAGCATCTGCAGTTCTTTCCTACACAAGTTAAGTACTATGCTGTCAGATCATTGTAGGAGATGACTTGAAACCAGGTCATCAAGTAAATTCCGCCTGTCTTCTTCCCACAAACACATAGCATTAAGCTGACCCTAGATTCCATGCCTTCCAAGGAAAACCAACGGGCTCCTTGAGGGAAGTGGATAATGGTTACCTGATACAGGGAGACTGCCCCTGAAGAAGTGTCCCGACCCGAAACGCCACCTGTGCATGTTCTCCAGAGATGCTGCCTGACCCGCTGAGATACTCCAGCACTTTGTGTCCTTTACTGCCCCTTCAAAGCTGATTCTGAGGCACATTGTAGTTCAGAGTTTAGTTTAGAGATATAGCATGGGAACAGGCCCTTTGGCCCACTGAGTCCGTGCTGACCATCTATCATGCTAGTTCTGTGTTATCCCACTTTTGTAGACTAGGGGCAATTTTAAAGAGGCCAATTAACCTGTAGACCTGCTCACCTTTGGGATGTGGGAGGAAACTGGAGCACCCGGAGGAGATTTGCATAGTCACGGGGAGAACGTGCAAACTCCACACAGATCAAGATAGAACCCGGGTCTCTGGCGCTGTGAGGCATGCTGCCTGTGTGGAGTTTGCATGTACTCCTTGTGACTGTGTGAGTTTCCTCCAGTTTCTTCCCACACCCTAAACACATGCGAGTTTGGACGTTAATTGGCCTGCGTAAAATTGCCACAAACATGTCGGCTGTGGATGTGAAAGTGGGATAACATAGATCTAGTATGAACTGGCGATCAATGGTTAGCGTGGACTGGGTGGGTTGAAGGGCCTGCTTCTATGCTGTATCTATAAACTAAATGTCTGTGATAGCACAGTGGAGCAGCTGGCAGAGCTGCTGCCTCACTGCACCAGAGACCCGGGTTGGATCCTGACATCAGATGCTGCCTGTGTGGGGTTTGCACATTCTCCCTGTGACTGTGTGGGTTAACTCCGAGTGTTCCGGTTTCCTCCCACATCTCAAGGACATGCGGGTTTGGAGGGTAATTGGCCTCTCTAAAATGCCCCTAGTGTGAAGGGAGGGGATATGAAAGTGGGAATACACAGAAGTAGTATGATCTGGTGATCGATGGTAAGCGTGGACTCGGTGGGCCCATTTCCATGCTCCAGCTCCAAACTAAAAATCTGTGATGGGAAGTCAGAGGAGTCTGAATGACAAAATAAATCATTTACTGCTCCATAAATGCCTCAACAATAAAGCTCCTGCTTGCATTCCAAGTATACTGACCAAACAGAGACCTCAACCTCTATTACAGAGAATGCCAGTAATCACTTTTGTTTTTGCTGAATTAATTCTGTTCTGCCATTAGTGACAATCAAATTTTGCTGTGACCTTATTTTAAAATAGGATAACTTTTTGTCTCTTGATTAGACAATTTTCCTCTCATCATTAAGCAGCGTGATGAATAACAACGATTATTATGCTCTGATTCATTGTCACAATTTCAGGTTATTATTTTAATTTGCTGATATTATGAATATGTTTATTTAAATTGTTCAACGTGCTTCAATCTCCCTTCAATGTGATAAATCCTTTTAGTGCCGTTACAGGAGTGGGGAATTGCAAGCAGGCAAATGCTTTTGCAGGTCGAGATCCGAACAGGAATTGAAGAATTATATTGTAGTCGCTATATCTGTGCCAGCTAGAGTTGGAATGATATCACTGGGGAATTAAATCCCACCCACACTACTTGTGGACACTCAAGGAACTGAGGATGCTGGCTTACAAAAAAGGGCACAAAGTGGTACAATGCTTAGTTTAGTTTAGTTTTGTTTAGTTTAGAGATACAGTGCAGAAAGAGGCCCTTCGGCCCACCAAGTTTGCGTCAACCAGCGAGCACTCCGTACACTAGCACAATCCTACATGCTTGGGACAATTTTCAATTACAAATCTATATGGCTTTGGAGTGTGGGAGGAAAATGGAGCACCCGGAGAAAACCCACGCAGGTCACAGGGAGAACGTACAAGCTCCGTACAGGCAGCACCCGAGGTCAGGATTGAACCCGGTTCTCTGGCGCTGTAAGGCAGCAACCTTTCTGCTGTGCCACTGTGCCACCATGTTCAATGGTTCTATATTGTCATGTATGTACAGCACCGTAACACTCTTTTGCAGGAGGCGCCCCCGGGACAAATAGGAGGGAGAGGTAGGTCAGCCATGATTGAATGGCCGGGAGAAGAGAGGAGAGGGACATTGGTTCGCGGGAACTGCTCCAGTACATCGATCGCGCGGGCCGACCGGACTTTGGACATTGGCACATAAGCAGGGAAATGAAGCCGAGGCCAAAATGAATGAATAGTGGAGCAAGCGTGGAGAGCAAACCAGGTGCTATTTCTATGTGTGAACCTATCCCGGTCTGTTGATTCTCAGAGAGCAGGGAGTTGACCAGCACCATCTGCATCCGGTAGATTAGAGTTTGAAGCTATCTCGGGCTTGGATAGAGGATGCTCAAATTGGGGTGGCAGGGTGGTGCAGCGATAGAGAGCGGCACAGTGGCGCAATAGAAGAGGGTGACACAGTGGCGCAGTGGTAGAGGGTGCCACAGTGGCGCAGTGGTAGAGGGTGCCACAGTGGCGCAGCAGCAGGGTGCCTCAGTTCCTCTCGCACTCCAAAGACGTACAGGTTTGTAGGTGAGGCACAAAATGCTGGAGTGCTGCACTGGGCCAGTGGATCAGACAGCATCTCTGGAGAAAAGCAATACGTGACAGATTCTGAAGAAGGGTCTCAAGCTGAAACGTCACCTATTCCTTTCCCCCAGAGATGATGCCGGACCCGCTGAGTTACTCCAGCAGAGACCCGGATTTGACTCTGGCATTTTGTGTCCTTCTTCAGCGAAAACCAGCATCTGCAGTTCCTTCCTGCACTGGTTAATTGGCTTTGGTAAAATTGTAAAATTGTCTCTAGTGTGTAGGATAGTATTAGTGTGCAGGTTGTTTGCTGGTTGGTGTGGACTTAGTGGGCCAAAGGATCTGTTTCCGCACTGTATCTCTAAAGTCTAAATTGGCAAACAATGGCTCTTTCCTGTTGAAGTTCTAGATGGAGATTCCTGCCCCATCCCTGACTTAGTAAAATGAATCCTATTAAGCAAACAAGTTCATCAGCTTTCTTTTAATAGTTTAAACTTTCGACTTTTACTAAAGGGCCTGTCCCACGGGCATGCGACTCCATGCGGCAAGCGCGACCTAACCGCAAGCGGGGGCCGCACGGAGGTCGAGTGATCCCCGTACAGGGCCGGTCCCACCAGCATGCGGCTGCATGCGGCAAGCGCTACCAAATCGGAAGCGGGGGCCGCGCAGAGGTCGAGTGACGCCAAGACGGTGCGTACGGCGGTGAGGCGGTGCACACGGACGTTGAGGCACTGCGCATGGCCTCGATGCGGCGCGCACGGCCTCGATGCGGCTGCGGGGCGGCAGGCCATTGCCGCACGGAATTTTTGAACAGTGTCAGTTTTTCGAGACCAGCTCCGCACAACTCCATACGGCTCCGGCGATTGAAGTGGGACCGGCCCCGCGACCACTGCGCGGCCCCCGCACGGCCCCCGCTTGTGGTTAGGTCGCGCTTGCAGCATGGAGTCGCATGCCCGTGGGACAGGCCCTTAAGTCTGAGATAGTGTGGAAACAGGCCCTTCGGCCCACTGAGTCTGCGCCGACAAGCGATCACCCCGTACACTAGCACAATCCTACACACCAGGGACAATTTACATTTTTTTACAGAAGCATATTAACCTACAAACTTGTATGCCTTTGGATTGTGAGAGGAAACCGGAGAACCTGGAGAAAACCCACATGGTCACAGGTAGAACGTACGAACTCCGTACAGACAGCACCGGTGGTTAGGATCGGACCCGGGTCTCTGGCGCTGTAAGGCAGCAACCCTACCGCTGCACCACCATGCCACCCTTTGGTAGTACTCAACAGCATCTGAGACTTTTCTCTGAACCCTACTGATCAAGACGAACGTCTATTTCTGCTGCCAGGTTGGTCCTAAGAGAGGGATGATTGCTTTATATTGTTTTGTATCTTTCCTTTGATGGTTCAGAATTCCCCAACTTGCCTCAGGTTTGGCTGGGGAACTGCAGGGGATCTACTGGGCTTTGTGCAAGAACACCAACTAATGCTGGGAGTACTTGTCAAGAGTCAAGAGTGATTTATTGCCATATGGCCCAGACAGAACAATCAAATTCTTAATTTCATTGCAATAAGCACAACAGAATATGTAAATGTAGTGTGAATAGGAAGATTTAACCTGAAGACAGACTTTTAATAACTTGTCAGTTTCTTTGTTGAACTAAATTAAGGCGCATGTTGCAATCAAAAGCGCTTGAACAATTGGTTGGGAAGAAAGCCAAAAACCTGGAGTAACTCAGCGGGATGGGCAGCATCTCTGGGGAGAAGGAATGGGTGACTTTTCGGGTCGAGACCCTTCTTGTACTCTGTGAACGATATAATAAATGAGAAAAAAGTCTTCAGTATATATAGCAGGATAAAGGGAATAAACTTTATGCAACATGAAGTCCGGTAAAAGTCCAATTAAAGATAGTCTGAAGATCTCCAATGAAGTAGATGATAGCTCAGGACCACTCTCTAGTTGATAAGATGGTTCGGTTGCCTGATAACTGTTGGGAAGAAACTATCCCTGATTCTGGAGATGTGTGTTTTCACAGTTCTGTACCTCTTGCCTGATGGGAGAGGGATGAACCGAGGTGAGACTCATCCTGGATTATGCTGGTGACCTTGCCGAGGCGGGCGTGAAGGGTAGACAATGGAAGGGAGGTTGGGTTGCGTGATGGTCTGGGCTGTTTCCACAATTCTCAGCAATTTCCTGCGGTCTTGCATGGTGCTGTTCCCAAACCATGCTGTGATGCATCTCGATAAAATGCTTTCTACAGCGCATCTGTAGAAGTTGGTGAGAGTTGTTGGGGACATGCTGAGCTTCCTAAGCCTTCGAAAAAAATAAAGGTGTTGGTGTGTTTTCCTGGCCATTGCTTCAATATGGGTGGGTCCAGCACAAGTTGCTGGATATATGTACTCTGAGGAAATTGAAGCTTTCAACCATCTCTACCTTGGTGCCGCCCAAGTATACCGGGGTATGTGTACCGCTTCTCTTCCTGAAGTCGATCAGTATCCCCTTTGTCTTGTTGACATTGAGAGAAAGGTTGTTGGCTTGACACCAGGTCAGGAGGTTCTCAATCATTGAGAATATGCTGCCAAACAGTGCTGCTGTGGGTTTCGGCCCGAAACGTTGCCTATTTCCTTCGCTCCATAGATGCTGCTGCACCCGCTGAGTTTCTCCAGCATTTTTGTGTACCTTCGATTTTCCAGCATCTGCAGTTCCTTCTTTAACACTGCTCTGGGCTGCAATGGGTTCTCATCAGGCAAAGGAAAGCTAAGCATTAGAACCCATCACTGTCTTTAGTTTGAGACAGCAAGGAAACAGGCCCTTCAACCCACCAGTCCACATCGACCATCGATCACTCATTCACACTAGCTCCATGTCATCCCACTTTCTTATCCACTCCCTACATACTGGGGGTAATTTACAGAGGCCAATTAACCCACAATGGAATATGTTACCACCCAACACATGAGCTACTCCCGATGTTGTCATTTAAAAAGGGGATTGAACAACTAGATCTCGTCAACTTGGTCAAAAGCCACTTCAAAATTTAATCACTACTCTACTCACTCCGACCTGCGCGAGATAACCACTTATAACCATATAACCATATAACAATTACAGCACGGAAACAGGCCATCTCGACCCTTCTAGTCCGTGCCGAACACGTATTCTCCCCTAGTCCCATATACCTGCGCTCAGACCTTAATCCTCCATTCCTTTCCCGTCCATATAACTATCCAATTTATTTTAAATGATAAAAACGAACCTGCCTCCACCACCTTCACTGGAAGCTCATTCCACACAGCCACCACTCTCTGAGTAAAGAAGTTCCCCCTCATGTTACCCCTAAACTTCTGTCCCTTCATTCTCAAGTCATGTCCCCTTGTTTGAATCTTCCCTACTCTCAGTGGGAAAAGCTTATCCACGTCAACTCTGTCTATCCCTCTCATCATTTTAAAGACCTCTATCAAGTCCCCCTTAACCTTCTGCGCTCCAAAGAATAAAGCCCTAACTTGTTCAACCTTTCTCTGTAACTTAGTTGCTGAAACCCAGGCAACATTCCAGTAAAATCTCCTCTGTACTCTCTCTATTTTGTTGACATCCTTCCTATAATTAGGCGACCAAAATTGTACACCATACTCCAGAATTGGCCTCACCAATGCCTTGTACAATTTTAACATTACATCCCAACTTCTATACTCAATGCTCTGATTTATAAAAGCCAGCACACCAAAAGCTTTCTTACCTTTCTACCCTATCTACATGAGATTCCACTTTCAGGGAACTGTGCACAGTTATTCCAAGATCCCTCTGTTCACCTGCATTCTTCAATTCCCTACCATTTACCATGTACGTCCTATTTTTGATTTGTCCTGCCAAGATGTAGCACCTCACACTTATCAGCATTAAACTCCATCTGCCATCTTTCAGCCCACTCTTCCAACCGGCATAAATCTCTCTGTAGACTTTGAAAATCTACTTCATTATCCACAGCCCCACCTATCTTAGTATCATCTGCATACTTACTAATCCAATTTACCACACCATCATCCAGATCATTGATGTACATGACAAACAACAGTGGGACCCAACACAGATCCCTGTGGCACCCCACTAGTCACTGGCCTCCAACCTGACAAACAACCATCCACCATTACTCTCTGGCATCTCCCATTCAGCCACTGTTGAATCCATCTTGCTGCTCCACCATTAATACCCAACCATTGAACCTTCTTAACCAACTTTCCGTGAGGAACCTGTCAAAGGCCTTATTGAAGTCCATATATACAACATCCACGGCTTTACCCTCATCAATTTCCCGAGTAACCTCTTCAAAAAATTCAAGAAGATTAGTCAAACATGACCTTCCAGGCACAAATCCGTGTTGACTGTTCCTAATCAGCCCCTGTTTATCCAGATGCTTATATATATTATCTCTAAGTATCCTTTCCATTAATTTGCCCACCACTGACATCAAACTAACAGGTCTATAATTGCTAGGTTTACTCTTAGACCCCTTTTAAACAATGGAACAACATGCGCAGTACGCCAATCCTCCGGCACTATTGCCGTTTCCAATGACATTTGATGACACTTATGAGGTGTTTGCGCAGTAATCAACCAGAATCAGCCAGAACAAACCCGCACGTCTTTGTGAGGTGAGGAAATTGGAGGAAACCCACAAGGTCACAGGGAGAACACCCAAGATCAGGATCGAACCTGGGCCTCTGACGCCGTGAGGGAACGACTCTACCAGTGCGCCACTGTGCCGCCATTTTTAATTATTTTTTTATTTCTGAAAGAACAGTTGGTGAAGGAAAACAATAAAATGCTGTGACCACAAGGGCGAAGTGCGAGATCTAGAATGATGCATCCTTTTCAAGTTACCCTGCCGCTCAACACAGCTGAAGCCTCGTGGAGACAGATCTGATTTTTGAGATAACGTCATCTCTGAGCTATCTTGGCAAATTTAAAATGCCACATTAGCACATTCTCCATTGTTTGAACACTGCCAGTCTTTTGCCTTCAACAATGCACTGAGGGATTTGATTATATTCATAAGATCCTGCCAATTTGAATGCTAATTGGGGCAGTGAGCTAGAGACCAAAATAAGATATTTCCTTTATCAGGTTTCCGATTGCAACCTTTAACCACCAAACTACATCAAATGTCCTGGCAGCAGATCACAGGAGAAAATATTTGGAATGCAGCATCGGTTTACTAGAAAGATTCATAGACTTGAGGAATGATTGGGTAAATGCAACATTTTACCCAGAGTAGGTGAATCGCGAACCAATGGACATAGGTTTAAGCTAAGGAGGGAAGGATATAATTTGATACCTGAGGAGCAACTATTTTTACACTAAGAGTGGTAGGTGTATGGAACAAACTGCCAGAGGAGATACTGTATGAGTAGGAAGGAACTGCAGCTGCTGGTTTAAACTGAAGATAGACACAATAAGCTGGAGTAAATCAGTGGAGAACAGCATCTCTGGAGAGAAGCAATGGATGACGTTTCGGGTCGGTCTGAAGAAGGGTCTCGACCTGAAACACCACCCATTCCTTCTCTCCAAAGATACTGCCTGTCCCACTGAGTTACTGTCTATTGCCAGAGGAGGTAGTTGAGGCAGGATTTTAAGAAACATTTAAGAAACATTTAGACAGGTACATGGATAGGACAGGTTTGGCGGGATATGGCCCAATCGCAGGCACTAGTGTAGATGGGACAAGTTGGTCAGCGTGGGCAAGTTGGGCCAAAGCTGCCCGTTTCCACGCTGTATGACTATGACTTCAAGATTTAAATTAAGGAAAAGGATTTTACAGTCCAGGCTTGTATTCAAAAACTGCAGTCAAAAATAAAAAACAGAAAATCCCTGGAAATACTTATCAGGTCAAGCAACATCTGTGGAGAGAGAAACAGGTGCTGGCTGACCTATTGAGTAATTATCACCATTTTAAAAATTATTCTAACGTTGTATTACTGGGAATGTGAAAGGTCTAAGAGATCATTTGATTGTATATACAGGTGGGGAGATAGAGAGTAATTAATCCTCGGAACTGAGGAGTCTCGGAGAATGCTCCAAAAATTAGAGCCAATATTTCACAATGAAATTAAGACACACTTTGACGCAGAGATGCTGCCTCACCCACTGAGTTCCTCCAGCACTTTGTACCTTTTGGCTATTAGTCATCTTTGGTGCAGGTGGCTGGTGGGAGAATTAGGCGTGATAAAGGGCCCAATGCATAAGAAAAGAGTACAGGGGAATGTATGCACAATGGCACAGCGGTAGAGTTGCTGCCTTACAGCACCAGAGCACCAGGTTCTATCCTGACTACGGGTGCCATCTGCACGGAGTTTGCACATGGGCTTTCTCTGGGTGCCCTGGTCTCCTCCCACATTCCAAAGACGTGCAGGTTTGTAGGTTAATTGGCTTCTGTAAAATTGACCCTAGTGTGCAGGATAGAGCTAGTTTACGGGGTGATTGCTGGTCAGTGTGGACTCAGAGACCATACTGCATCTCTAAACTAAAACTAAAGTAGGGGACTAGGATTGCTCTAATAACTGGCATAGAATTGATGGGCCAAATAGACTACTTCTCTGCCATTGGGAAATATAATATAACCCTTCCTGACATCCATTGTCCATTTTCCAAAGACAGGATGGGTAGGGAATATTTATCAAACTATTTGAAATCAACCTTACACAGGTAATGCTGACTGAATCTTTTTCTATGTAATGTGCCTAGTTTCCACTTAATATCCATTGACCTCCATTGGCTTTCAGTCCAGCCTGTTTTAAAAACTACATCCTTTTATCACCATTTCAGCTTCCAACGTGCACAATTATGCAAATAGGATTTTTAATGCTTTGTCACCAAGTGCACTTTCAACAAATAGCATTGCAACACCAACAGTCAATTTACTGCTTAAATTGAATTTGGAAAATAAATACTTGCATCTCCATGGAAACTTTCGCACCACTTGTGACATTCAAATGACCTTCACCACAAAGGGATTAGTTTTGAATGGTAATCACTGATGCTTTGCTCCCAACCAACCTCCATTCCATTGACTCCATTTACACCTCACGCTGCCTCGGAAAGACCGCCAGCAAAATCAAGGGCGAGTCGCACATCGGTCACGCCCTCTCCTCCCCTCTTCCATCAGGCAAGTGTGAAAACGTACACTTCCAGATTCAGGGTGTCATTCTTCCCAGCTGCCATCAGGCAACTGAACCATCCTACCAACAACTAGAGAGTGGTCAAAGTTATTCATGTTATTCCCTTTGTTGTGTATCTGTACACTGTGGATGGCTTGATTGTAATCAAGTATAGTCTTTCCGCTGACTGGTTAACACGCAACAAAAGCTTTTCACTGTACCTCGGTACACGTGACAATAAACTCAAACTCAGCATTTTGTGTTTACCTAAAAATTCCATCATCTGCAGATCCTTGTGCCCCCATTTTCTTCAACGTATAGCGCAATATTTTTTACATTCAGGTTAGCACGCAACAAAAGCTTTTCACTGTGCCTTGTACATGTGACAATAAACTAAACTAAACTAAATTAAATATATGCAATCCTGTTGAAACCTGATGGAATTTTGTGGGACAGATTTGGTCTCCCTAATCAAGGGTTCCAACCTGAAATGTCACCTATTCTGACTCCAGCACTTTGTGTCTATCTTTGGTATGAATCAGCATCTGCAGTTCCTCCCTACATAACTCTACCAGCTAGAAAACAAAGGCAACAAAAGAATGGGGAAAAACCACAAAGTGCTGGAGTAACAATGAGTCAGGCAGCCTTTATGGAGGGAACGGGCAGGATATGTTTTGGGTCGGAACACTTCTTTAGACCCTTGAGCAGATGCTGGAAGCTTGAGTAAAATACAAAGTACCGGAGGAACTCAGTGGGTCAGGCAGCATCTGTGGAGGGACTGGATGGATGGTATTTTGGATCAGGACCCTTCTTCATACACTCTAGCAAAACGCCAAGTGCTGGGAGAACTCAACGGGTCAGAATTCTGAAGAAGGGTCCAGACTCGAAATAGTGCCTGCCAATGCCTCCATGGATGCTGCCTGACCCGCTGAGTTCCTCCAACACTTTGTGTTTTGCTCAAGATGCCAGCAAAAGGATGGGAACGCCATCTAAATGGAAGTGCAGCCTGGCCAAGATGGTCATTCACAGGTCCAGGCAGCAGGCAGTCAAGGGTTTGGCCCAAGTCGACTGCCTGCCCCTGCTCCTGGTCTGGGCCTACGTTCATGCACGTGTAACCCTGGAGAGAGAACACATGGTGCCCACAGGGGCATTGGAGGCCTTCCATGAACACTGGTCACAACGGGAGGGGGGGTTGAGTACATAATGGAAAAGGATGATAATGTCGTAATCTGATGATTGATTAATTGATGTTTGCAAACTGCTGGACAGATTTGATCTTTCCAATACTTTGTGACTGTGATCATTGGAATAAAATTTCCTTGTTAAGGAAAATGAAACTGGAAGCTGCCCTCCAATCCACAGACCCACCCTGACTTGGAATTATATTGTCAGAGCTTCACCCCCATCACGTCAAAGTCCTGGAAATCTACCCCGAACCGGTGGCTCTACCAATATTTCAAGGTCTCTAGATTGATTGAAAGATACAGCAGGGAAACAGGCCCTTCAGCCCATCGAGTCCACGCCGACCGTCGATCACCGGTTCACACTAGTTCGATGTTATTTCTTCGCTCTAGGGAAAATTGACTGCGGCCAGTTGACCGACAAACCAGCCCGTCTTGGGTTGTGGGTGGAAACTGGAACATCCAGAGGAAAACCACAGGGAGAACGCGCAAACTCCACACAGACAGCACCTAAGGTCAGGATTGAACCCGGGTCTCTGGTGCTGTGAGGTAGCAGCTCCACCAGCTGAGCCATTGTGCCTCCCTTCCAGAGATCCAGAGTTCTTCCAATACTTTATTTTTGCTCTGTGTCTATGAATTTGCTGCTGAGTTGGAAGTTCCTTTAGATGAAGGGCCACCCAGCACAGGATCTCTGGGCTGAATTGACTCCTGCAAGTCATTGCACAAGTAGACTGTAAGGAAAGCACATCAGGCATATACTCACTCACCGACATTTCTTCTGACAGCATCGACTGAACAGCACTGATTCAGCAACTGGCCTGACATTCACCTTTGTAGATTAATATGTGGCTTGACTGCCTTGAAACGGGGTCCTTAGCTACGAGTGTCGGCAAGAATGCAATTAGAAGCAATACACTAAAAGAACTGCCATTCATAAAGAAAAGGACATGTTGTAAAACAGGAGAGTAAAGACTAAGAGGTAACCATGGCAACCGTGATGAACGAGGGAGAGCAAGGCCTTCAACTGCGGAATTAAAATTACTGAATGTGCGTAAACACAACAACTAAAAGAATATTTGAGCAATGGGTCTTAACTGGGGCATTTTAAAAGGGGGCGTGTAAGAAGGTCTTAGAAACAATGAAGGAGGTGGTTCGTGGAGAGTTGGAAACATTCAGGGAAAGTGTGGACAATTTAGTTTAGTTTAGATTGGTGGTCAGCGTGGAAACAGGCCCTTCGGCCCACCGAGTCCACGCTGACCACCAATAGCACACCCGTACACTAGTTCTATCCTACATACTCATGAGGGGCACTTTACAGAAGTCAATTAGCCTACGAACCCGCATGTCTTTGGAATGTGGGAGGAAACTGAAGCACCCAAAGGGATCACATATAAACCAGGCAGCATCTATAGTCAGGATCGAACTCGGGTCTCTGGTGCTGTGAGGCAGCAGTTCTACCACAGCTGCACTGTGCCGCAATAGAGCACAGGACAGGGTGTCACAGTGACACAGCAACACATTTAGTAGCGCTGCTGCCTCATGGCAACAGTGTTCAGATGGGTGGCAAGGTGGTGCAGCGGTAGAGTTGCAGCCTCACAGCGCCAGAGACCCGGGTTCCATCCTGACTATGGGTGCCTTTCTGTACGGAGTTTGTACATTCTCCCTGTGACTTGTGTGGGTTTTCCCTGTGATATCCAATTTCCTCCCACAGTCCAAAGACGAACAGGTTTGTAGGTTAATTGGCTTGGAGAAATTGTAAATTGTTCCCAAGTGTGTGTAGGATAGTGTTAGTGTACGGGGATTGCTGGTCGGTGCACACCTGGTGGGCTGAAGAGCCTGTTCCCATGCTGCATGTCTACACTAAACTAAAGGTTCAATCCTAAGTTCTGCTGCTGCCTGTGTGGAGTTTGCATGTTCTTCCTGTGACAAGGTAGGTTTCCTTTGGGTTCCCAGATTTCCTCCCACATCCCAAAGGTGTGAATGTTGGTAGGTTAAATGGCCACTGTGTATTGCCCATAATGTGGAAGGCAGGTGTAGAATTTAGGGAGGGGAGGGAACCTGAAGAGTATGTGGGGAGAGATGGGATAGTGTAAACATGGGTGCTTGTTGATTCTGTAGTAAGGTGACCAGAACCAGACACAATATTGCAAGTCTGGGCTCACATATAACATAGAGTCATCGGCCCTTAGATATAACTTAGAGACACAGGCCCTTCAGCCCAACGTGCCCATGCCGACCAACATGCCCCATCTACACTAGTCCACCTGCTTGCATTTGGCCAATATCCCTTTAGACCTATCATATTCATGAACCTGTCCAAATGTCTCTTAAATGTTATGATAGTACCTGCCTCAACTACCTCCTCCGGCAGCTCCTTCCATATACCCTCCACCCTCTATGCAACAAGTTACCACTCAGGTTCCTATTAAATCTTCCCCCCCCCCCCTCTGCCTCCACACCCTCACCTCCCTCCTCCTCACCTTAAACCCGTGTCCCCTGGTTTTTGATACCCCTACTCTGGGCAAGAGACTGTGCATCTACCCGATCTATTCCTCTCAAGATTTTATACACCTCTACAAGATCACCCGTCATCCTGCTGCGCTCCATGGAATAAAGTCCAAGCCTGCTCAACCTCTCCCTATAGCTCATGTCCTCGATCACTGGCAACATCCTCGTAAATCTTCTCTGCACCCTTTCCAGGTTGACAGCATCCATCCTTCACTACTACAAACTAGTACACTTGCAATGTGACATCACAACTCCTCGACCCAGTGCCCTAACCAAAGGTCATAAGGTCATAAGTGATAGGAATAGAATTCGTCCATTCCGCCCATCAAGTAGTCTATTCCGCCATTCAGTCATGGCTGATCTATCTCACCCTCCTAACCCCATTCTCCTGCCTTCTCCCAATAACCTCTGACACCCGTACTAATCAAGAATCTATGTCTCTGCCTTAAAAATATCCACCGACTTGGCCTCCACAGCCTTCAGTGGCAAAGAATTCCACAGATTTACCACCCTCTGACTAAAGGCAAGCATGTAAAGCATCTTCTTCACCACCCTCTGTTGCTGTAACAAGATCATACACCATTCCCCACTTGCACCCACTCACCGAAATAAAATATTTCCTCAACAATACCAGTTAGCTATCACGTAGTCTTGTTAACCGTGGCCTATCTGTGGGATGTCACAGCAATCTCTTTCTGCCAGCTATTCACTGAAATTCCCTGAAAAACACAAGCCGTGCTTTGACACTTTTAACCCAGAAATATCGAGTAACATTTTTAACCATTTCATTATTTCTAACTAGTTAAAAAATCTACAATTTAGAAAGGAACAAAACACCTACATCAGGTGGGATTACACCGTCTTAATCCTACTAAAGGGTGGCACAGTGGCACAGCTGGTAGAGCTGCTGCCTCACAGAGGCAGAGACGCAGATTCGATCCTGAGATTAGCTGTTTCTTTGTGTGGAGTTTGCATGTACTCCTTGTAACCGTGTGGGTTTCTGTCAGAAGCTCCGGTTTGCTCCCACATCGTAAATACGTACGGATTTGTAGGTCAATTGGCCGTTGTAAATTTTCCCTAGTGTGTAGATTGAGGCTGGGAAAGTGGGATAGAAGTAGTGTGAATGGGTGATCGACGGTCAGCGTGGACTCGGTGGGCCGAAGGGCCCGTTTCCATGCTGTATCTTTCAATCAATCTAAACTCCATGAGTCGGGCAGCATCGGTTAAGGGTATGGACAGATGACGTTTAGGATCGGGAACTTTCTTCTGTCTGAAGAAGTTCCAGATTCAAAGCATCATGTCCATTCCCTCCACAGATGCTACCTCAAGCATTGTAATTTTTGCTCAAGATGTCAGCATCTGCAGTTTCTTGCGTCTTCATAGATAGGAAGATGAGTTCCAAGTCTGAAGTATGCTCATTATTACTATTCAGATGCCTCACCCCAGCCCATTGCCTTTAAATATTAAGTTATTGGAGTGGTGTCAGATAATTTGATTATTGCCGCAGATGCCCATAAATAGATACAGTTTGCTAATGTCCCTTAAGTTTACTCTCGCACAGTTACACGGGTCTGTAGGTGAATTGTATGAAGATAAGTTGGTGGTGCAGATGTGGGTGCCTCTCTGGTTTGTTCTTATCCCATGCAGTTAGATAACGGAAAGATTAAATAACCTCCTTCCCCGGTTTTAACTGTTTCCATTATACCAGCCCTGTGCTACAGTGTGTGGTGGAGTATTGGGGATGGGATGGAGGGAGATAGTTGATGGCAACATAATCATCCATTTCAGAACTGATCCATTCCCTTACAAAATAGAGCGGAACAGTGGTGAAGCGGTGGAGGTTTTTTCCTAGTTTTTGGGTTACAGCGCAGAAACCAGCCCATCGGCCCAGCGTGTCCACACCGACCAGCGATCGTCCCGTACACTAGCACTGTCCTACACACTCGGGACAGTTTACAATGTTTACCAACCCCAATCAACCTACCTGGAGAAAACCCACATGGTCAAGGTTGCTGTCTTACAGTGCCAGAGACCCCGGTTCGATCCTGATTACGAGTGCTGTCTGTGCAGTTTGCACATTCTCCCTGTGTATGGGTTTTCTCTGATTGCTCCGGTTTCCGCCCACACTCCAAAGATATACAGATTTGTTGGTTAATTGGCTTCTGTAAATTGTAAATTGACCCTAATGTGTCCGATAGAACTAGTGTTTGGGGTGATCGCAGGTCGGCGCGGACTCGTTGGGCCGAAGGGCCTGTTTCCTTGTTGTATCTCTAAAGTCTAAAGAACCCAGACTCACATCTCTGATAATTAGCCCAGCCTCTTATTGAAGATGTTGGAGACGCAAGGAAGTGCAGATGCTGGAAGCTTGAGTAAAACACAAAGTGCTGGAGTAACTCAGCGGGTCAGGCAGCATCTGTGGAAGGAATGGACTGGCGACATTTTGGGTCAGGACCCTTCTTGAAAATCCAGTCTGAAAAAGGGTCCCAACCTGAAACATTGCCTATCATTCCCTCCACAGATGCTGCCTGACCTGCTGAGTTACTTCAGCACTTTGTGTTTGATCCATGATATTATTATACTATTGTACACCTCCCCTTCATTCTTTGCATGTAATCCTTGTTATTCCTTTGGAATACGAGTCACAATGCTCATAAACTTGTTCTTAGTTAGAGCCTAATGGCTTTTAAA
Organism: Malacoraja senta; assembly: GCA_038087875.1. Classification (NCBI taxonomy): domain Eukaryota; kingdom Metazoa; phylum Chordata; class Chondrichthyes; order Rajiformes; family Rajidae; genus Malacoraja; species Malacoraja senta. Next base: position 55,248,814 of record CM075980.1, on the reverse strand, counting down.
ATAAATGGTTTCCAAAACCTGTTAGTTGTAAGTTACTGGATAAAATGGCAGCAAAATGAAATTCTGAGAATGCCAATTTTACTCACAATATATGAGCATTTTAATTTAATTTACTCTAGTTTGCAATATTGAAAATATGATTTATGTGCAAATTGGAACTGCCTGGAGAGATAGTTCACCGTTCAGGTAATCAATCACTGACTGTATTTTAGCAAGCACAAATTAGAGTTAATTGTTAAGCCTGAAGAGTGTTGTTACATCCAATACTGTCTCGATTCAAGCACTCTAAAGGCTTTCAGTTAGCTCAGTCGCAGTTACTATTCAACACCTACACATGTAGTGCTTCAGAGAGGTTCAGTGTTTGTTTTAATTAGTAAATCCTTCTGTGGATTGGGAAAGGGCACACTGCTATTTCAATGTTCAATTTGCTGGTGAGGTGCAAGCAAAATTCATTGAAGAGCCAGGAGCCAAGGCCTAATGGAAATGTGGATACCAATAGGTAGCATTTAAGAGGGAAGTGAAAAACTTCCAGGAGAACAACAGATGAATGCAATAGCCAAAAGATATAGACGACAAACATGGAAGAAAACCACAACATGAGATAGTTGTTGGACGAATTACAGATAATGATGAGTCAGAGTATAGAAAGGAGAATGGTCAACGGTCAACTGACCAAATGGTGCCAACACAACAACCTTGCTCGCAATTTCAGCAAGACCAAAGAACTGATTGTGGACTTTGGAAGAGGAAGGACGAGGACCCACAAACCTGGCTCTATCAATAGGAGGAAAGAGTCAAAAGCTTCAAATTCCTGGGCATGCATATTTCCAAAGCTCTTTCCTAGACCCAGCACGCTGATACAAATATAAAGAAGATTGCAAAGATTCGGTATGTCAGAGAGGATTCTCTTGAACCTCTACAGGTGTACAGTAGAGATCATGCAGACTGGTTGCATCACGGCTTGGTTTGGTTACTTGAATGCCCAGGAGCGAAGAAGACTGCAAAAAAGTGGTGAACACTGCTCAGTCCATTACCTTCCCACCATCGAAGGGATTTACATGAATCGCTGCCTCAAAAAGGCAGCCAGCTTCATCAGAGATCCACACCACACTTAGCACACACTCATTTCACTCCTGTCATTGGGAAGAAGGTAAAGGACCCTGAAAACTGTAACGTCCAGGTTCAGGAACAATTTCCTCCCTACAGTCATCAGGTTATTAAACACTACAATCTCCAAATAAGCTCTGAACTACATAGACTTGGGGGCAATGGTTTTGACTTTTTGTACTATTATTGTTTGGTTGTATGTGTATGTATGCGTGTATAGATGAGCACAATCCTGCAGCTAGCAGAGCTAATCTCAGGTGCTGTCTGGCTGGAGTTTGCACGTTCTTCCTGTGAATGCACATTTTTCTTCAGGGTGGTCCAGCTTCCTCCAGCATTTAGATTTACGAGAATATTTAGTTTCATTTAGTTTAGTTTAGAGAAACAGCATGGAAACAGGCCCTTCAGCCCACCGAGTCCACACCCACCAGCGATCCCCGCACATTAACACTATACTACACACTCTAGGGACTATTTTTTACATTTTTTTAAAGACCAAGCCAATACACCTACAGACCTGCACATCTTTGGAGTGTGGGAGGAAACCGAAGAGCTCGGAGAAAACCCACGCATCACAGGGAGAACGTACAAACTGCGTAGAGCCAGCACCTATTTGCACTATTTTGTACAATTATTGTTGTCAGAACTTGAGGGCTTGAATTAAGATCCGGCAGGCCGCTGCAGACAGAAGGCTGTGGAGGCCAAGTCAGTGGATATTTTTAAGGCAGAGATAGATAGATTCTTGATTAGTACGGGTGTCAGAGGTTGGAGTTAGGAGGGACAGATGGATCAGCCATGATTGAATGGTGGAGTAGATTTGATGGGCCGAATGGCCTAATTCTACTCCTATCCCTTATAACCTTATGACATGACCTACAGAGGGAAGCTCAGAAGGTGCAAAGACTTGAATGTCGAAAAGGGAGCCGCTGGCAACGACGGACGCGAGCATTGTGCCGGTAAGAGAAGTATTGGGTATTGCCTCCAGAGCCTTTAAGGTCGGCTGCAGGAGGTGTCCCTGGAACACAGAGGCGGTCGGACGAGAAGAGGGTCGTTGGGTCGCGGGGCTTCAGCAGCCTGGGCCTTACCTGGATTGGGGGCGCTCCAGTACTTCTAGCATGTGGACTGGACTTGGACTTTGGACTTTTTCTTTTTCTTTGTAAACAGCGCCAAAATATGGCGACTGTGTTTATTTTTTTTAGTTTAGTTTAGAGATACAGCGCGGAAACAGGCCCTTCGGCCCACCGGGTCTGCACCGACCACGATCCCCGCACATTAACACCATCCTACACCCACTAGGGACAATTTTACATTTACCAAGCCAATTAACCTACAAACCTGTACGTCTTTGGAGTGTGGGAGGGGACCGAAGATCTCGGGGAGAATGTACAAACTCGTACAGACAGCACCCGTAGTCGGGATCAAACCCGGGTCTCCGGTGCTGCATTCGCTGTAAGGCAGCAACTCTACCACTGCGCCACCGTGACCGCCCAAAATTTGATTGCTTGTGGGTTGTACAACATAATTTCACTATGCTCTGCATACATGCCAATTAAAAGCCATTGAACCATTGAGCTATAGGGTGCGGTTCGGCACGCTAGGATTTTATTCCTTGCCGCGCAGGAGGATTAGGGATGATCTTACAGAGGTGTGTAAAATCTTAAGAGAGAGAGACAGGGTGAATGCACAGAATAAACTAATGCAAATGGGTGATTGATGGTCAGTGTGTACTCAACGGGATGAAGGTCCTGCTTCTTATATGTATATCCTGATTTTTTATGGTATTTAGATCTAAAGCTTGCCTTGGTTTATGTGGTCCTTCTGAGGTTGCAGTTGGACCTGGCATTTCTTTTTTTTTTGATATAATTTTTTTATTAGAAGCAAACATATTACAGTGTAGAGTAACATATTATAATAGAATAGAAGAAAACAACTTTTCATATACATCAATCATTCATACATTATTAAATTTGTCAATTGTCAGTTAATTCTGCTTCTAGTGTTTTTTTTATATAGATAGAAAAAGAAAAATAGAGAGAAAGAAGAGAAAGAAAGAAGAATTTCAATATCAAAAAAGAAAAAAAGGTGGAATGAATTACTTATAATACGTCATAGGAGATAAGTTTGTATGTTATGAAATATAATTACATCCTGAGTTCAAGCTTCAGTCGGGCTTTCGCGCTGGGCCACTCTATCCCTTCAAATAGGCAATGAATGGAGCCCATATTTTAACAAAAAGTTCTTGCTTGTCCATTAAGACGAGTCTAATTCTTTCTAGATGTAGGGTCTCCGATATTTCCACAATCCACATTTTAATTGTGGGGGTTGTAGGGCCTTTCCAGAATTTTAATATTAATTTTTTCCCTGTTATTATACTGTAGTCAAGGAAGTTTCTTTGACTTGTTGTGAGTGTTAAACTTTGTTCTGATATCCCAAGTATTATTAATTTTGAGTCTGGAGCTAGTTTGGTATTAACAACTTCGGAGATTATTTGAAAAATATCAGTCCAGTAATTTTTAATTTTTATACAATTTGCAAAGGTATGTGTTAAATTGGCCTCTAGATGCAGGCATTTATCACATATAGGAGAAATATGTGGGAAAATTCTATTTAGTTTTATTTTGGAGTAATGTAATCTGTGTAAGACTTTAAATTGTATTAAAGCATGTCTGGCATTTAACGAACATTGATGTATATGTTGTACACTTTCGTCCCAAATATCTTTCGTAATAGGATAACCTAACTCATTTTCCCATTTATGTCTATATAGTTCCATCGGTGGTTCCTCATTATTTAAGAGAATGTTATAAATATAAGCTATTAATTTTTCAGTGTTAGGATGCTTATTCAAACATTCATCAAGAATTTCTGGTTCCCTAGTCCTATAAACTTGTGTATTGGATTTAACATAATCTCTAATTTGTAAATATCTGAAAAAGTTATTTGAGTTTAGTCCATGATTCTGTTGTAACTCTTGAAATGACAGAAAGATGCCTTCCCTATAAAGATGTCCAATCCTTTTAATTCCATGATTTTTCCATTGTATAAAACCTCTATCCGATATGGATGGCTTGAATAGAGGATTATTTACAATGGGAAGACATAGTGGTATATTATTCAGTTTTAAAGCCTTTTTTAATTGTTTCCAAATTCGTATTCCACTATGTATTATAGGGTTTTCCTTATAGGTTTTTTTATGCAATTTTGTGGTAGCAAATATAATCGAACATATTTCAAAAGGTAAACAGTCTTCCTTTTCCATCCTTAACCATTCTGGTTGTTGGTCCATTTCTTCCAGCCAGAAATTCATGTTTTTAATATGGACTGCCCAAAAATAAAATAAGAAATTTGGCAAAGCCAAACCTCCGTTGCTCTTTGACTTACATAAATGTTTTTTACTTATTCTATGATTCTTATAATCCCAAATAAAGCTTGTAACAATGGAGTCAACTTTTTTGAAAACGTTTTTTGGAATATATATCGGAATTAATTGAAATAAATATAGTAGTTGCGGTAAGAAAATCATTTTTATGGCATTAATTCTACCAAGCATTGAAATAGGAAGTGTTTTCCAGTACTGAATATGTTTGTGTAATTTATTAAGTAAGGATGGAAAATGTTGTTTAAATAAAGAGGTATATGCCTTAGTTACATAGATTCCTAAATATTTAAGTTTATCTTTAACTATTTTAAAAGGGGATTGTTGTATTGTATTTAAGTTGAATTTTGTTATTGGCATAATTTCACTTTTATTCCAATTAATACTATATCCTGAGAACTGACCAAATTGTGTTATTAGATTTAATAGATTTGGAATACTAGTTTCTAACTTTGTAATATATATTAATACATCATCTGCATATAAGGAAATTTTATTCCTTGTATCTCTAGTGTTGTATCCATGTATTCCTGGATGGTTTCTAACGCTTTCTGCTAATGGTTCAATTGCAAGAGCAAATAATAGTGGGGATAGTGAACATCCTTGTCTACAACCTCTAGAAAGATTACATTTGGCTGATAACATTTGATTTGTTAATATTCTAGCTGTTGGATTAGAGTATAACAATTTAACCCATGTGCAGAACTTCTCTCCCAATTGAAATTTTTTCATTACCGAAAATAAATATGTCCATTCTACCTGGTCAAATGCCTTTTCAGCATCTAACGAAATAATTGCTAGATCTGCATTTGGAATTCTATTTGTATATATAATATTGAATAGTCTTCTCAAATTATAAAATGAGTAACGTTTTGGAATAAAACCTGTTTGGTCCGGGTGTATTAATTTATTAATCACTAAGCTCAATCTATGAGATAGGATTTTGGTTAATATTTTCTGATCAGTATTTAAGAGAGCTATTGCTCTATATGAACCTGGGTCTTCAGGATCCTTATCCGGTTTCGGTATAAGTATGATTGTAGATTCATTTAGAGTTTCTGGAAGTTTCTGTTGAGTATATGCTTGTTTGTAAAGTCTCTGTAGACGTGGAGAAATCAGATCGTAAATTTTTTAATAAAATTCAGAGCTTAGACCATCAGGACCTGCGGCCTTTCCATTTTTTAAAGATCTAATTGACTCCTCGATGTCTTTTACCGTAATTTCTACATCTAGTGATTCTCTCTCTTTCTGATCTAGACCTGTAAGATTACATTTCTGTAGAAATGTTTCCATTCCTACTGGTTGTTCTGTTGTTTTAGATGAATACAATTTTTGATAATATTGTAAAAATCTATCATTAATATCTTTAGGTAGTGTTAATGTTTCTCCCTTATCTGATCTAATTTTGTAAATTGTTTCTTCCCCGTCCTGTTTACGAAGTTGACGCGCAAATAGTTTTTGTGGTTTATCTCCAAATTCAAAATGTAATTGTTTTGTACGTTGTGACCCAGGTGACCCAGGTTGAATCCTAATCTCAGGTGCTGTCTGGCTGGAGTTTGCACGTTCTTCCTGTGAATGCACATTTTTCTTCAGGGTGGTCCAGCTTCCTCCAGCATTTAGATTTACGAGGATATTTAGTTTCATTTAGTTTAGTTTAGAGAAACAGCATGGAAACAGGCCCTTCAGCCCACCGAGTCCACACCCACCAGCGATCCCCGCACATTAACACTATACTACACACTCTAGGGACTATTTTTTACATTTTTTTAAAGACCAAGCCAATACACCTACAGACCTGCACGTCTTTGGAGTGTGGGAGGAAACCGAAGAGCTCGGAGAAAACCCACGCATCACAGGGAGAACGTACAAACTGCGTAGAGCCAGCACCTATTTGCACTATTTTGTACAATTATTGTTGTCAGAACTTGAGGGCTTGAATTAAGATCCGGCAGGCCGCTGCAGACAGAAGGCTGTGGAGGCCAAGTCAGTGGATATTTTTAAGGCAGAGATAGATAGATTCTTGATTAGTACGGGTGTCAGAGGTTGGAGTTAGGAGGGACAGATGGATCAGCCATGATTGAATGGCTGAGTAGACTTGATGGGCCGAATGGCCTAATTCTACTCCTATCCCTTATAACCTTATGACATGACCTACAGAGGGAAGCTCAGAAGGTGCAAAGACTTGAATGTCGAAAAGGGAGCCGCTGGCAACGACGGACGCGAGCATTGTGCCGGTAAGAGAAGTATTGGGTATTGCCTCCAGAGCCTTTAAGGTCGGCTGCAGGAGGTGTCCCTGGAACACAGAGGCGGTCGGACGAGAAGAGGGTCGTTGGGTCGCGGGGCTTCAGCAGCCTGGGCCTTACCTGGATTGGGGGCGCTCCAGTACTTCTAGCATGTGGACTGGACTTGGACTTTGGACTTTTTCTTTTTCTTTGTAAACAGCGCCAAAATATGGCGACTGTGTTTATTTTTTTTAGTTTAGTTTAGAGATACAGCGCGGAAACAGGCCCTTCGGCCAACCGGGTCTGCACCGACCACGATCCCCGCACATTAACACCATCCTACACCCACTAGGGACAATTTTACATTTACCAAGCCAATTAACCTACAAACCTGTACGTCTTTGGAGTGTGGGAGGGGACCGAAGATCTCGGGGAGAATGTACAAACTCGTACAGACAGCACCCGTAGTCGGGATCAAACCCGGGTCTCCGGTGCTGCATTCGCTGTAAGGCAGCAACTCTACCACTGCGCCACCGTGACCGCCCAAAATTTGATTGCTTGTGGGTTGTACAACATAATTTCACTATGCTCTGCATACATGCCAATTAAAAGCCATTGAACCATTGAGCTATAGGGTGCGGTTCGGCACGCTAGGATTTTATTCCTTGCCGCGCAGGAGGATTAGGGATGATCTTACAGAGGTGTGTAAAATCTTAAGAGAGACAGGGTGAATGCACAGAATAAACTAATGCAAATGGGTGATTGATGGTCAGTGTGTACTCAACGGGATGAAGGTCCTGCTTCTTATATATGTATATCCTGATTTTTTATGGTATTTAGATCTAAAGCTTGCCTTGGTTTATGTGGTCCTTCTGAGGTTGCAGTTGGACCTGGCATTTCTGAGTGCAACTGACTGGCTCAGAGCAAACAACTTGTGCCATGGGCACCTCAATTTGACTTGGACACAGCAAGCTGATTTTCTGACCTTTACTAACACGTTACTATCACTATGTGACTTGGGACTCATAATAAGGACGGCCCTTTGGACACCAGGCTGCAGGTTTATTGGGAAAGTTAGAACCTGAAAAATGAGCTGTAGGCTGCTGAACGTGCAAGCTGTGGGAACATATATATGATTGACAGTGATTCATTTTCCAAGGCCTTTCCACATCATCTGCTCACTGAACCAGAAGAGCATCCTCATAATCTTTCTCACAGGGCTTAACATGTGAACTCTCAGACATAAAACCTCTTGCCATCTTACATTATCCTGTATCACAAGCATTAGCAGGTCGGTTTTATACTTTGCAATAAAGATAATGGAGTGAAGATGGTTTTACATGGTTTAAAACTTTGGTCCACATTACAGACAACACCGAGGCCATTATAACTACATCTGGCAGCAAAAATGAAGCATTCCTTTATGAATTTTGCATGATGTGTTCCATCGCTGAGCATAAAAAGATTCTTTATATAAAATATACTGAGGAGAAACGGAATGAACATTTGTTTATTTTAATGAAGGTATCAGGCTGTAAAGTCACTGACTTAAATAATAATTTTCAGCAAGTTATATAAGTGACTAATTTCACTATTTTTTCCCCACTCTGAAGCAATTCTGAGTGACTAATGAATGTGAAGTGGTGCAACTTAGTGGTACACTCTGCACAAAATTGGAGACCCACTCATGATGCATTTCCATCATTGAATTCTGCTCAGGGACGGTATGGTTTGATTTTGTGGAGGTGCAGAAGATCTCTTTGTAATGCCATCCATTTTCCCACCAGTTTTGTTCAACCAGTTTTTCACAGGTCGGAGGCCATGCAAGAAGCAGGCGACGTCACTGCTAACAATCCTTCTCATAGGTTTATTTTTATTCCAAAGTCACCCATCATACGACAAGATAATGTCAAGAAGACATTTATGCATGGCCTTCCACAATCTTTCCCAACACTAAATAGCCTGGGGAATTCTCATTACCGCCACAATGCAAGAATGGCAGCCACCATGTTGCATGCAGTAAGGTCACACACACACAGCACAACCTGGTGGGCCTGCTGCCTCCTAGTGCCAAAGTACCAGATTCAATGCTGACTGTGTGGGGTTTGCATGTTCTCCCTATGGCCACATGGATTTCCTTTTGATGCCCTGGTTCAGTTTAGCTTAGCTTAGAGGTATAGTGTGGAAACAGGCCCTTCGGCCTACCGAGTCTTCGCCGACCAGCAATCCCCGTACACTATCACTATCCTACACACTGGGGACAATTTACAACTTTGACCGAAGCCAATTAACCTACAAACCTGCATGTCTTTGGAGTTTGGGAGGAACCATAGAATATGGTACCATATAATATGGAACAGTACAGCATTAGAACAGACTCTTCAGTGCACAATGTCTGTGCCGATTCTGCACAGAATCCGTATTCCCAACATATCCATATGCCTATCCAAAAGTCTTTTAAATGCCACTAATGTAACTACTTCAACCACCAACCCCAGCAGCACGTTCCAGGCACTCACCCCCACTCTGTGTAAAAGAACTTGCCCCTCCATTAAAACATCTCCTTTAAACCTTGTGGGTAGACACAAAATGCTGGAGTAAAGGGCCTGTCCCACTTAGGCGGCGGCGACTGTCATAGTCTTAGCAGGTCGCCGAAAAACTGGCGACTGGACCCCCTCTACGACAATGTCTACAACAAGCTTCAACAACCTACCACCTAATCGACGTCAAGCTATGGCAAGCTACCGACAACCGGCGACCCAATCGTCGCAACTTAGGACTTCCACCTACAACCACACCTACGACAACCTATGACAACACCTATGATAACCTACATCCACCCGTGACAAGCTACAACCTTGTCGGCACAACTGAGTACAACTGAAGACATGCAATGTCATTTTGGCCTCTAAAACAATGGAATCACCCAATTTTCCTATAAAATGGGTTGCAGGGTGCTGTTTCGAATCATTCTGCATCATGACTACCATGGAGCAACATCATAGGGCATTGCTCTTATTACAAGAAGAAGCCCTGCTGCTTGCAGCAGCCCTCTTGCTTAAAGATCTGCAAGACAGAAGGACAAGAAGAATGGTGAAGGAGAAGCCCAAGAAGAGGTCTGTGTGGTTGAAGGCCTTGTCCCTGAAAAGACACAGGTTGGGCCAGTATGAAAACCTGATGACTGAGCTCCAGCAAACAGATGAGGCTGCCTTCGAAAAATTCAGGAAGTCCACGCACTTTATTTTTTACCTGATCACGTGTTTTTCCAAAGTCGCTACTTGACTTCTCTTGACTTCTCTTGACAACAACCTGGCGACAACCTACAACAGCACCTACGTCAGGAGAAGACAAGCTACGACAAGCCTACGGTCGCCGAAAAGTTTTGAACATTTCAAAATCCAGCGGCGACCAGAAAAAAACTACGACTCTTTGGACGACTGAGTAGATAACTCACGACCATACAGGCGACACCCCGGTGACCGTGTGGCGACTGCCTAATCGTCGGCAGTTGCCTAAAAAAATCGCCTAAGTGGGACAGGCCCTTTACTCAGCGGGACAGGCAGCGTCTTTGGAGAGAAGGAATGGATGTCGTTTCGGGTCAAGACCCTTCTTCAGACTGATGTCAGGGGAGTAGGCGGTACAGAGATGAAATGTAGTCGGAGACAGTAAGACTGGTAGGAGAACTGGGAAGGGGGAGGGGATGGATAGAGAGGAAAAGCAAGGGCTACTTGAAGTTAGAGAAGTCAATGTTCATACCACTGGCAAAACACTGAGGTGCTGTTCCTCCATTTTGCACTGGGCCTCACTCTGACAATGCAGGAGGCCCAGGACAGAAAGGTCAGATTGGGAATGGGAAAGGGAGTTAAAGTGTTGAGCAACTGGAAGGTCAGGTAGGTTTAGGCGGATCGAGCGGAAGTGATCAGCCAAATGATCGCAGAGCCTGGGCTTGGTCTCGCCGATATACAGGAGTCCACACCTGGAACAGTGGATACAGTAGATTTAAACTTTTAAACCTTGTACCATTTAAGCAAAGCAGAATGCTCCCAGTGAGTACACATATGGCACCTGGCTCCAGTTAATGAAGATCAATCACTAAACGCCTCGTTTTGATGGCCAAATAAATTGCAGATAGAAGTTTATGTTCAACGCTTTCTGAAAGATTGATTTCCTGACAAGGTAAAACTGGACTGACACAGCTATCAATTCAAATGACCTTTTCCCCTTAAATATCTGAGTATAAAATAGGCTGTTTTCAACCGTGAATGAAATGTCGGCTTATCAACCATTGGACACGAAGGAGAACAAAAGAAATGTTTCCCATTTAGCTCCAAGCCTGTAAGCCAATGCACCTGTGAACTTATATTTTTTCTCCCCCCCCCCTCCCCAGACATTTCTGTGTTAAATATTACATTAAGTTCCAGACTACACAAGGTACACCATCTGCTCTCAACACTTAATAGTATTTTAGGCAGCAATGGTGTACGATGTAAGAAAGGTCAACCCAGCCATCACCCCATGCTGTGCTCTGACACACACTGGCAATCATGGGGAAGGCAGTGGGAAGCTGATTGTTCCCAAACCATTTAAAAACCTCTCTGAAGTAAGTCAGGGATTAAAATTCTTTGCTAAAGATGGAAATATTTCCCAACTCGTTTTCATTTACAAGCTTTGAAGATACCTACTATCTAATACTACTACCACTATATACCTCTTTGGTGACCCTTGGACTATCCTTGATCGGACTTTGCTGGCTATACCTTGCACTTCACCTTATTCCCTTATCATGTGTCTATACACTGTAAATGGATCGATTGTAATCATGTATTGTCTTTCTGATGACTGGTTAGCATGCACAAAAGCATTTCACTGTACACGTGACAATAAACTAAACTAAGCTAAACTCAATACCAAATGAAAATAAATTGGGAAATGATCTAGATTATCGAAAAACAAAGAACTGCAGATGCTGGTTTATACCAAAGATGGTCACAAAGTGCTGGCGTAACACAGCGGGTCAGGCAGCATCTCTGGAGAAAAAGGATGGATGACATTTCGGGTTGGGGACCCTTCATCAGATCTCTTTATTTTAGACTTTGGAGATACATGGAAACAGACCCTTCGGCCCACCGAGCCCATCACCGTACACTAGCACTATCCGACACACTAGGGATTATTTACAATTTTACCAAAGCCAATTATCCTGCAAACCTATATGCCCTTGGAGTGTGGGAGGAAACTGGAGCACCTGAAGAAAACCCATGCAGTCACAGGGAGAATGTACAAACTCCGTACAGACAGCACCCGTAGTCAGGATGGAACCCGGTTCTCTGGCTCTGTATGGCTGCAACTCTACCATTGCACCACTGTGCCACCCCGATCTCAATCTTAGCAAGGAATATTTGTCCTCAACTTCCTTGCAAGGGAGAGAGGAACATAACACAGAAGGAAGCCATTTGTCCTGTGATCTTTGGAAGCACATTGTTGCTGGTTCAAATCATAAACTCTTCCCTAAACCTCTGCTGTATTTTCTCCTTCAAATAGTTTATTTTGTTAAAATTATTATTATTGTCATGTGAAATAATCTAGAATATAGAAACAAAGAACTGAAGATGCTGGTTAACACCAAAAATAGACACAAAGTGCTGGCTTAAATCAATGGGTCATTGATTTTTCTAGAGAAAAAGGATAAGTAACGTCTCAGGTCGGGAGCCTTCTTCAGATCACTTTATATTTAGTCTTTAGACTTTAGAGATACAAAACAGGTAATTCGGCCCATTGAGTCTGTGCCGACCAGCGATTACCCCCCATACAGTAGTTCCTACACACTAGGAACTATTTACGACTTTTACCAAAGCCAATTAACCTACAAACCTGAGGTACACAAAAATGCTGGAGAAACTCAGCGGGTGCAGCAGCATCTATGGAGCGAAGGAAATAGGTAACGTATCGGGCCAAAACCCTTCTTCAGACTCCCTTCAGAAACCCTTCTTCAGATTGTGTAATTAACTAACCCATTAGTCTGTGCCCCCAAATCTCAAACACACTTTATATTAAAATATTTTTCCTCGTATCTCTCCCGGTTTTAAATCTGTACCCATTAGTTATCGCTCCTTCAGGCTGTGGATACAGTTTATCTTTATCCATGCTATCTAAATGCTTCTCAGTTGCAAACACTTCCAACAGGTTTCCTCTAAACTGCCTCCGTCCCCATGAAACAATTGCCATCTTTCCATTCTCTACTTCAAGGGCGGCACGGTGGAAAGGTCAAATAATCGAGAGCATATCTTTAAGGTGAGAGGGGCTAAGTTTAAAGGAGATGTGCAGGGCAATTTTTTATCGTGAGTGGCAGGAACGCAATTCCAGGGATGGTGGTGGAAGCAGATACGATAGTGGCGTTTAAGAGGCTTTTAGACAGGCAAATAGATATGCTAGGAATGGAGGGTATGGATCACGTGTCAGCAGATAAGATGAGTTTATCTTGGCATAGTGTTTGGCACAGATACTGTGGGCCAAAGTGCCTGTTCCTGTACTGTTCGATACTCTATATTCTCTGAATAGGAAGACAAGTCCCCATGATTCCATAATGAATAACCCGAAGCTCCCCAGTGAGATATGAATAAGCCCTCTGGTGCATGTTTGGCCTGAAAGCTAATCTAAACATTTACCCAGCCAAGTTACATCAATTAAATTACGAGAGATGGGAAGCTTGGTCAGGAGGAAATTGTATTTGTATAGTATTTTGTCACATCTCATTGCAACGTTCCAAAGTGTTCCACAGCCAATTAATTACTTTTTAAGTTCACCCGCCAGACTTATTTGGTCCTCAGTAAAGTTCCATAAATAGTAATGAATTGAATTGAATTTAATTGAATAAATTTTTATTAGCCAAGTGTGTATATATACAAGGAATTTGCCTTGGTGTTTTGCTCGCAAGTAACAACATGATAAACAGTAGACAATTAAAAATAAAACATTATAATTTAAACACGTGAAGAATGAAATAAAGTACCAGAGCAAAAGGAGGTTACTGACTTTTGGCTGTTGAGTAGAGCTACTGCTCGTGGAAAAACAGCTGTTTTTATGTCTGGCTGTGGCAGCTTTGACAATTCGGAGTCGCCTTCCAGAGGGAAGTGCTTCAAAGAGTTTGTGGCCAGGGTGAGAGGGGTCAGAGATGATCTTACCCGCTCGCTTCCTGGCCTTTGCAGTGTACAATTCGTTGATGGGTGTAAGGTTGCAGCCAGCAACCTTTGTGGCTGATCGAGCAATGCGCTGCAGCCTCCAGATGTCATGCTTGGTGGCTGAGCCAAACCAGACCATGATGGAGAAGGTGAGGATAGACTCTATGATGGCAGTATAAAATTGGACCATCATTGCTGTTGTTTTCAGGGGGGGGGGGGGGCAGGGGGAGCTCTCCTAAAGTCTACAATCAATTCCACTGTCTTAAGAGCATTGAGCTCCAGGTTGTTGCGATGGCACCAGGACGCCAACTGTGTCACTTCCTGTCTGTATGCGATGAAGAAGCAGTTAAACTATCGTGATGCTTCAGGGAGAACAACTTTCAACACTCAGCCAATTATTTAGAATTCCCTTAATTGTTATTCATGTTTTAAGGCATTATTTTCTCCCCTCTGTACTTCCATAATTGCAATCTCATGACTTACAATTCTTGTTTATACATAAGTAAGATTAGTGGGCCACTGCATGGATGCAAATTGCTTTTTTCTGATTGCTAATAGTGGAATATTAATAGAATAAAACACAAACGGGAGTATAATGAGAAACTGTCAAGTTTTGGGTTGTTCGAAAAAGGGAATAGAGGGTTTAATTGAAGTGCAAAATATCATGCCGTGTCTAGATGAGGAGAAAGGGCCTAGTTTCCTTAGATGGAGAAGTCAGTAACACTGGACACAGATTTCAGTCAATGGGTAGAAGGGTAATAGGGGAGATGAATAAAAGTTATTCAATGTTCTGTTGGGGCATCAAACCCGCTGCTAGAAAGCCAGATGAAAACTAAGCCCTTATGATATTTTAGAAGTGCCTGGTTGAACTCCCATAAGGCTGTGACCTGTGGGACAATGGGACAGAAACTGGGGAATGGGAATCTCCCAAGGCCTATTTTTGACCAGCGTGGAAATTTACTGACCTACCTGGACGTCTTTGGAATGTGGGAGGAAACCGGAGCACCCAGAGAAAACCCACGCTTCTAAGGCATGACCTTACCCGCACAAAGCAATGCTTTTGCAAGACAGCATGGAAACAGGCCCTTCGGCCCACCGAATCCACGCCGGCCAGTGATCACCCCCTACACTAGCACTATCCTACACACTGGGGACAATTTACAATTTTCACCAAGCCAATTTACCTACCAACCTGCACGTCTTTGGAGTGTGGGAGGAAACCATGGCACCCGGAGTAAATCCACGTGGTCACAAATCCACGTGGTGCAAACTCCATACAAAGTACGACTCAAAGATGTGAAGACCACCAACAGAGCCAAGACAATCTGATTAATTGAAGTAAAAATAGCCCACTGGTTCCATAGCTAATTTTCAACAAGACGTGAGATTTTCAC
This sequence comes from Malacoraja senta, assembly GCA_038087875.1. Classification (NCBI taxonomy): domain Eukaryota; kingdom Metazoa; phylum Chordata; class Chondrichthyes; order Rajiformes; family Rajidae; genus Malacoraja; species Malacoraja senta. The sequence goes on along the minus strand of CM075980.1, from coordinate 55,233,540 downwards.
TTGATAAAGACTGCTGCACAGGGCAACCTTACAAATATCTTAGCAATTTGAATTGCTAATTCATAACTCACTGCAGCAATCTCCATGGGTATGAAGATAACACAGCAGGTTATCAATGCCTATGATGACAAGCACAAATTGAGAGCAAGGCCTTTGTTTCTCACTTTTGAAGTTCATTAGTCAAAATTGATAGAAAACAAATCAAATGATTAGATTAATTTGTCCTCTCCTGCAGAAGCAGGTTCATACTTCAAGATTGCTCTTTGCAGAAAGCTGTATGCTCGAAAATAGGCCTTCCAGGCCAGCTACTGTAGCTAGTGCTTATATAAGAACACAAAGTGCTGGAGTAACTCAGCAGGTCAGGTAGCATATCTGGAGAACATGGATAGGTAATGTTTCGGGTCGAGACCCTTCTTTAAACACTGTGCTCCTATACTCCAAGGAATAAAGTCCTAGCCTGCTCTATAGCTCAGGCCTTCAAGCCTTGGCAACATCCTCGTAAATCTTCTCTGTGCTAGAGACTAGCTTTAAGAGTCTTCTTGGAATGATAAATTAATGGGGACACAGAGGGTGAGAACCTGATCCAGGTAACATAGGATCTACGAAATGAGGGCAGTTAGAGAGTGAGAACGCAAGCAGAGTGAGAGTGGCATAATGGTGCAGCAGGTGGAGCTGCTGCCTCACAGCACCAGAGACCCGGGTTCAATCTGGGCATCAGCCGCTGCCTGGGTAGCGTTTGCACGTTCTCCCTGTGACAACGTGGGTTTCCTCCAGGTGCTCGGGTTTCCTTCCACATCCCAATGACGTTCAGGTCAGAAGGTTAATTGGCCCCCGGTAAACTGGTCCCCAGTGTGTGAGCGAGGGGTGGAACACGAGGGGAGTTGATGAGAAGGTGGGGAGAATAAAAATGTAGGATTAGTGTAGATGCTTCAATGGTTCAATGGGGCTTTATTTGTCACATGTGCAACTGCAGAGTGAAATTATTTTTGCATATTTACACATGCAGGCGCATTTCCAAAGTCCAAAGTCCGATCCATCCGCACATGGGTCGGCACATGCTCAGTGGGCCAATAGACTCTAACCCTAGCTAGCAAAGGAATGCAAAATGTGTAAATTGCAGCGGTGTTGGACATACCCAGCAAGTCAGGCTTTGTTAATAGAGAGACAAAAAATAATGAAGCCAAAACCACAGGTGGCAAAGTCTGATACAGACAGAGAAAGCAATTTAGCTGATATTGTAGAATTCAAGATCCTGTCTGCAAGTTCCAAGCTTGCATTAGGCTTGATTCTGCAGGGGGTCACAGCAGATAGGTCTTTTAGACTTTACACTTTATAGATACAACGCGGGAACAAGCTCTTCTACCCATCGAGTCCACACTGACCAGTGATCATCCCGTACACTAACACTATCCTACACTCCAGGGACAATTTACAATTTTGCTGAAACCAATTAATCTACAAACCCGTACGGCTTTGGTGTGTGGAAGGAAACTGGAGGAAACCAGAACACCCGGAGAAAACCCATGCAATCACAGATGACACCCTTACTCAGGATCAAACCCGGGTTTCTGTGGTGTGAGGCAGTAATTCTACCGCTGCGCCACTGTGCCACCCCAGGTCAGAGTAGAAGTGGGAAGAGGAATTAAAGTGGCAGTCAAACAGAATCTCAGGTCTGTCCTTATGGAAAGAACACAGAAACTCTGCAAAGCAATCATCCAATCTGCATTTGGTTTCTTTAACGTAAAGTTGGTGTTTTGAACACCAAATTATTTTGAGGGTGGGAAGGGCTGTGTCTGCAACTGGCTGAGTGTAACTAGGAACTCAGTCCTGGGAACATTATGCTGAAGATGTAGAACATAGAACGGTACAGCACAAGAAGAGGCCATTCGGCCCACACTGTCTATGCCGAACATGATGCCAAGACCAACTCTTATATGAATCCATATCCCTCCATTCTCTGCGTGTCCATATGTCTGTCCAAAAGATGGACACAAAATGCTGGAGCAACTCAGCAGGTCAGGCAGCATCTTTGGAGAAAAGGAATAGGTGACGTTTTGGGTCGAGACCCTTCTTCAGACCAATGTGTCTATCCAAGAGTCTCTTAAATGCCATTAGCATGAGGGGATGCTGACATTGGTTTATTTAGCAGCCAGTAGATTTGGAGGATTTTGTGGAGAGAACATCAACAGTTGCAATCTCGGAGCAACGTAACTGCAAAGCGAGGTTTTCTTGGGCAGGGAACTTCACTTTGCCTCAAGCTTTATAGTCGCCTGAAGGCCAAAGCTGGACAGCAACCCATTGCCTAAAGAACAGATGGTGGTGGAAACGGCACAGAAGATCAAGCAACTTGCTGATAACCTTAACATACATAGACCCTTCAGTGCTGTCTAAGTCAACTATGGGCAAAAACATCCTAAACCTGTTAAGTCAAGAGTGGTAGTGAATGTATCAAGTACACTTCAGCGGATACAAGGCAAGGACTTGTTCAACCTCACCATCAGTCGGGGGGGATTATGGTGAATTCTTGCTGAAGACAAGGCAACACAAGTCTATGTGCAGACAGTTCCAGATTAATCACACATAGCAATCCTGCACTTACTTTTTTATCTCCCATCCACTCTCCACTAATAGGACCCCCCCCCCCCCATTCAAAATAGAGCCTTGTCATCTCACTAATGCAATTCAGGTGACAATTACAAAATCCTCGATTCGTAGAATAGATACGAGGCCTAGAAAGAGGCCACTTGCCCCCATTGATTCTCACAGAGTTCTCTCATCAACCCCATTCCCCCCCCCCCAAAGTGTTGAACATTTCCCTTTCAAAGAAACTGCCTGATTCTGTTTACACTAAAGACGTGCAGGTTTGTAAGTTAATTAGCTTCTGAAAATTGTCCCTAGTGTGTAGGATAGAACTAATGTACTGGTGATCGCCGGTTGGCACAGACTCAGCGGGCCGAAGGGTCTATTTCCACGATGTATCTCTAAACTAAACTAAACTAAACACCACAGCTTTAGCCATTAAATTACAGATGACTACAGATGAGGCAGATACTATTGTAACATTTAAGAAATATTTAGACAGGTACATGGATAGAACAGGTTTAGAGGGATATGGGCCAAACACAAGTATGTGGGACTAGTGTAGATGGGACATGTTGGCCAGCGTGGGGAAGTTGGGCTGAAGGGCCTGTTTCCACGGAGTAAGACTATGACTACTAAAAAATAAATTTGCTTTCCTTACAAAAGCTTTTCACTGTACCTCGGTACACGTGACAATAAACTAAAAACTAACTACATCCTCCGGGTATATTTTGCCTGGAATCTTTATATCTGTAAGTTACAGTTAGAGTTTGAGTATGAGTTTAGTTTATTGTCACATGTACTGAGGTCCAGTGAAAACACTTTTGTTGCATGCTAACCAGTCAGCAGAAAGACAATACATGATTACAATTGAATCATCCACAGTGTACAGATACATGATAAAGGAAATAACGTGAATAAAGGGAATAGAGATGGAGACAACTTAAGTATCGAATAATCAGGTGTTTCTATTGTGCTTTGCATGTAGCTGATTGTTAATTTAGTGATTCACTGTTTTTAACAGCAATGCTGAATTAAAGCCAAAAAGAACACAAATTAGACAGTTTAATTTATGATTATATTACTGCCCTGCGTAAAAGGGAATCAAAGTTACTTAAAGCAGTTATTTTAATAGAGCTGCACAAAGCTATTTACGCAAGAACCTGAAATAGCTGCAGCAATGGGGATCTGTGGCTCACTGGGTCAATACACAGTGTAAATGAAGCCTTGTGTGGTGCCTGCAGTTCCGACATTATCCAATTCAGAACAATCCTCCCACAAAACAAGCACAGTTTTCTTTTACAGAAATCTTCAAAAATATTTATAATGGTCCAGTGCATAGATAGGTGGACAGCTAGTGTGTGCAGTCTGCCAACGGATAGTCCAAATGCAGTAGCTAAAATAAAATATCAAGGCATCTTCAATAGCATTTTTCAAACTCACTGCTTCTGAAGGTGAGCACGATGGCGTGGCTGGTATCAAGTCGTCAAGTGAGTTTATTGTCATGTGTCCCTGATAGGACAATGAAATTCTTGCTTTGCTTCAGCACCCAGAACATAGTAGGCATTTACTACAAAACAGATCAGTGTGTCCATATACCATAATATAAATATATACACACATGAATAAATAAACTGATAAAGGCAGATAGCAGATAATGGGTTATTAATAATCAGAGTTTTGTCCGAGCCAGGTTTAATAGCCTGATGGCTGTGGGGAAGTAGCTATTCCTGAACCTGATTGTTGCAGTCTTCAGGCTCCTGTACCTTCTACCTGAAGGTAGCAGGGTGATGAGTGTGTGGCCAGGGTGGTGTGGGTCTTTGATGACACTACCAGCCTTTTTGAGGCAGCGACTGCAATAAATCCCCTCGATGGAAGGAAGGTCAGAGCCGATGATGGACTGGGCAGTACTTTTTGTAGTCTTTTCCTCTCCAGGGCGCTCAAGTTGCCGAACCAAGCCACGATGCAACCGGTCAGCATGCTTTCTACTGTGCACCTGTAGAAGTTAGAGAGAGTCCTCCTTGACAAACCGACTCTCCGTAACCTTCTCAGGAAGTAGAGGCGCTGATGAGCTTTCTTGATAATTGCATTAGTGTTCTCGGACCAGGAAAGATCTTCAGAGATGTGCACCCCCAGGAATTTGAAGCTCTTGACCCTTTCAACCATCGACCCGTTGATATAAACGGGACTGTGGGTCCCCATCCTACTCCTTCCAAAGTCCACAATCAGTTCCTTGGTTTTGCTGGTGTTGAGGGCCAGGTTATTGTGCTGGCACCATATGGACAGCTGCTCGATCTCTCTTCTATACTCTGACTCCTCCCCATCAGTGATACAGTGGTGCAGTCAGCGAACTTGATGATGGAGTTCGCACTATGTCCGGCTACGCAGTCATGAGTATAGAGTGAGTCCAGCAGGGGGCTGAGCACGCAGCCTTGAGGTGCTCCCGTGCTGATTGTTATCGAGGCTGACACATTTCCACCAATACGAACAGACTGTGGTCTGTGAATGAGGAAGTCGAGGATCCAATTGCAGAGGGATGCGCAGAGACCCAGTTCTGCGAGTTTGGTAACCAGCTTGGAGGGGATGATTGTGTTAAATGCCGAGCTGTAATCGATGAATAACAGCCTGACATATGAGTTTTTGTTGTCCAAGTGGTCCAGAGCAGAGTGGAGGGCCAGCGAGATCGCATCCAGCGTTGATCTGTTGTGGCGGTAAGCGAACTGCAGTGGGTCCAGGTTTTTGTCGAGGTAGGAGTTGATTTGCTCCATGATCAACCTCTCAAAGCACTTCATCACCACAGGCGTTAGTGCCACAGATCGATAGTCATTGAGGCACGTCACCTTACTCTTCTTGGGCACTGGTATAATTGATGCCCTTTTAAAGCAGATGGGGACCTCAGACCTCAGAAGTGAGAGGTTGAAAGTGTCCGTAAAAACTCCAGCCAGTTGGGCAGCACAGGTTTTTAGAACACGACCAGGTATACCATCAGGTCCAGGCGCTTTTCGAGGGTTCACCCCTCTGTAGGATCTTCTGACGTCGGCCTCTGTGACTGAGACTGAAATACCATCACAGCGAATGGGGGCTCGGGAAAGCACATCAGTGTTCTCCCTATCAAAGTGTGCGTAAAACGCATTGAGCTCATCAGGGAGTGATGTTTCGCCGACATTCGAGCTGCCTCCTGGTTTCGCCTTGTAGGAGGTGATTGCATTCAGGCCCCGCCACAGCTGCCGAACATCTGTCTCAACCTGCAGTTTGGAGCAGAAGTCCCTTTTGGCCTTTTTGATGGCCTTACCAAGGTCGTATCTGGACTTCTTGTAGGCCAATGTATCATCAGACATGAATGCCCGGTGTCTGGTCTTCAGAAGAGTGCGGATCTCAAAGTTCATCCAAGGTTTCTGATTGGGAAACGCTCGGAAGGTTTTGGTGGGGATGCAGTCCTCCACACATTTCTTAATGAAGTCTGTAATGACTGTGGCGTATTCGTTCAGGTCCGTTGCCGAGTCCTTGAACATTGCCCAGTCTACAGACACCAAACAGTCCTGGAGTTGCACCTCTGCCCCCCCCCCCCCCCGACCAGCTCTGTACTGTCCTCACCTCTGGGGGTGCGCTCTTTAATTGCAGCACCACGGTATGGTCGGATTTACCGAAGTGAGGGCGAGGGATAGAACGATAGGCATTCTTGATGGTGGTGTAGCAGTGGTCGAGGGTGTTTGGTCCTCTGGTGCAGCAGGAGACATGTTGGTGGAAGTTAGGGAGTGATTTCTTTAGGTTTGCCTTATTGAAGTCCCCGGCGATGGTGGTGAACGCCTCGGGGTAAGACGTCTGGTGTTTGTTGACCACGGCGTGCAGCTCCTCCAGTGCCAGACGGACGTCTGCCTGGGGTGGGATGTAGACCGTGGTCATGATGATGGAGGTGAATTCCCTTGGGAGGTAGAAGGGACGGCCAGATGTTCGAGGTGTGGAGAGCAGGAGTTGGACAGGACTGCCACGTCTAAGCACCACACAGAGTTGACCATGAGGCAGACGCCCCCTCCTCTTCCTTTCCCAGATGCTAGTGTACGGTCCATATGGTGGATGGAGAAACCTTCAGGCTGGACCGCTGAGTCTGGGGAGCTGGGGGTGAGCCATGTCTCTGTGAAACAAAACACAGAGCATTCCCTCAGCTCCCTTTGAAAACACAGAGCATTCCCTCAGCAGTCTTGCCCTTAAGTCCTCCACTTTATTTTCAAGGGACTGTACGTTGGCCAGTAAGATAGTAGGGAGAGGGGGCCGAAGTCCCCTGCGCTTCAGTCTGACCTGAAGTCCTGCCCGTCGGCCACGTTTCCGGACACAATGGAGGCTTCCCCTTTGTTTCCAGGTGCTGAGTTTACTGTACCTGCTGTTTCTGCGGACCTGCGCTGGAACGGGGATTCCTTCACAGATGGCAGCTCCAGCTCCGTAACGAACGGGGGTACCTTCAAAGTCGGCAGCTCCAGCTTCATTGTTCCTGGAGGATCCAGCACGTCGGCTCTGGAAGTCATCCCAGGGTTTCCAGGTACCGTACCTGGGATCCTCAGTCGGGTCGGGAGTTTCACAGCCAGCTTGGGAAAATTAAAAGTCCGGGGCTCCCGCAGCTGCGGGAGATCGCGAAATTGCCACCGCTTTCAGCTGCCCAAGCAGCTTGTCTGAAACGGCACCGATTACTGTCGTTTCCCTGATCCAGGTAAGTTGATAGAAGTTGTAGGTGAACCTTTTCTGTTCTGGTGCTCCGCAAAAGTCGCCACAGGCAGGCGCCATCTTGGAAAAAAAGAGAGGAAAAAAAAAAAAGTAGAGCTGCTACCTCATGGTACCGGAGACCCGGGTTTGAACCTGACGTCAGGTACTGACTGAGTGGAGTTTGCACGTTCTCCCTGTGACCGTGTGGGTTTCCTCCGAATGCTCTAATTTTCTCCCACGTCCCAAAGACGTGTGGGCTTCAATCGGCCTCTGTAAATTGCCCCTAGTGTGTAAGGAATGGATGCAAAAGTGGAAGAACATACAACTGGTGTGAACGGGTTATCGATGGCCAGCATGGCCAGGTAGGCCAAAGGGCCTGTTTCCATACTGTACCTTTAAAGCTAAAACTAAACTCCTCTAATTCTCCTGCCTTCTCCCCATAACCCCTGACACCCGTACTACTCAAGAATCTATCAATCTCCTCTGTAAAAATATCCACTGACTTGGCCTCCACAACCTTCTGTGGCAATGAATTCCACAGATTTACCACCCTCTGACTAAAGGAATTCCTCCTCATCTCCTTTCTAAAAGTACGTCCTTTTATTCTGAGGCTGTGGCCTCTGGTCCTGGACTCTGCCACGAGTGGAAACATCCTCTCCACATCCACGCTATCCAGGACTTTTACTATTCGAAGGTCCACACCAGGACTTGCAACGCGGCTCTCGATACCTGGGGCACAACCCTTGCACAAGAGTGCCAGATCCACATCATAAACCTATAATTCAGACATAATATGACAAAAAAAAAAACCTTCAACCACCTCAAGAAACGATTCCACTATCTGGACTTTTCCAATTGGTCTCCGGATATCTAATGAACACTCTGAACAACAATTCTGAGCCCTTGGGAATGTGTCTGTCGTTTCTTTGGTATTCCTACGAGCAAAGACAAATAACAGAGACAGATTAAACCTCAGAGCATCCTGTACAGAAGGCAGTAATCTTCCAATTAAACAGCAGTGGCTGGCATAGCAATCTATCAAAGATCATTACACATCGCTAGTGTATCCTCTCACAGAGCCATACAGCATGGAAAAGGCCCTTTAGCCAAACTCATCCATGCTGACCATGATGCTCATTTCCCCACATTAGTTAAAAAGGTGATCGCTTTGCAGAACACATAAGCTCAGACTGCTGGAGGCATGCCAACTTTCCCTAAGCATGACACGTAATGAGCGTTTGATGACTCTGGGCCTGTACTCACTCGAGTTTAGAAGGGTGAGGAGGAACCTCATTGAAACTTACGGAATAGTTAAAGACCTGGATAGAGTGGATGTGGGGAGGATGTTTCCACTAGTGGGAGAACCTAGGACCAGAGGACACAACCTCAGAATAATAGGAAAGATAAGGAGGAATTTCTTTAGTCAAAGGGTGGTGAATCTGTGGAACTCATTGCCGCAGACGGCTGTGGAGGCCAAGTCATTGGGTATTTCTAAAGTAGAGATTGACAGATTCTAGATCATTTCGGGTGTCAGGGGTAATTTGGAGAATGCAGGAGAATGGGGTTGAGAGGGAAAAATAGATCAGCCATGAATGAATGGCGGAATAGATTTGATGGGCCGAATGGCCTAATTCTGCTCCTATGACTGATGAACTTATGAACTCATGAACATATGTATCCTGTCACATTAGGATACAGGAAGTGCCATTCCATCTATATCTGTGTCAATTAATATCATCTCTTCCACCCAGCACCTTGCAAACTTTTAGGATAAACTATGAATTTTTGACTCCAGGTAAATGTTCTCACGCTATTTCTTTCAAATGCCTTGATCATGGTTAGTACTCATGCTCCTTATCACCTGATCTGTCTTTAAGGTCAGGACATTTCTTCAGTCTTCAAACGTCACCTATCCATTCCCTCCACAGATGCTGCCAGACCAGATGAGTTACTCCAGCACTCTGTTTTTGGTCCAAATTTAAGTGCTAGCTAAAATGAACCATTGTCTGGATTGAAAGCTGGTCTCTGGCGCTGTAAGGCAGCAGCTCTCCCTCTGCGCCACTGTGCCACCCTTTTTTATTTTCTTCTGTAATGGGAGAGGACTCAGGGAGAGTTCTAGTTCTACAACACCCATATGTTAAGGTGTGCAGATGCCCAAAGCAATTCAGCAATGACTTATCTATCACTGAAGCATGTCATGAGCCACCCGTTACCATATTCCTCTCTCTTACGTGGGATGTGGTGAGGCCGTAGGAGCCACAGACAAACAGAGGACAGATGCAGAGACTACACTCAGTTCCCATAGAGGAGATCACGTTTACCATCATTGCAATGGACAATGTGGAGTCAGAGATCAGTGGTAGCATAGAGATCATAGCAGAAGGCTCTGACCTCCTCACAACTCATGTAAGCCACCTTCCACCATCACATCTAATTTAGAAGCCATCTGTGGTGGCATGCATCTATTTCCTTCCCCCAATGCCTTGGTCAATGAGTCTAGTTCATGAAGGCACCATGTTCGGTACAGATATGTTGGGACAAAAGGCCTGTTTCCCTGTTGTATAACTCAATGACAATGAGAATTGGAAACTTAATGAACTGCAGATGCTGGAACAGATGAATTGGGATGAAGGGCCTGTTTCCATGTTGTATGGCTCAAACCCTCTCTGAGATTTGGAGACTCAATGGACTGTAGATGCTGGAATCTCGAACAAAACGCAAAGTGTGAAGGAACTCAACAGGTCAGACAGCATCTGTGGGCAGAATGTACTTGCAACGTTTTGGATCTGGACCCTCCTTCAGACTATGGCCTTGTCTACATCCAGAGCAGTGTAGACCTGTAAACTTCCCAGGCAGTGGTGGAATGGAATGAGGATGAAGCTGGGCCATATCCTCCAGGGCAGCCAAGAGCCCAGATAATGCGACTGGCCTGCACGCAAGCTTGGGTGAGGGGTGGTAGGAAGGGGCAGACGATGATAACACTGGAACCTCCAGAACTTGCAGAAGCAAGTTATTCACACAGAGCGAAACGCATGCATTCAATGTCAAGCCATCTAGTGCACCAAGCTTGCAATTCCTCCAAAGAAATGAAGAAAAGTTCCTTGCATTTCCATGCCAAAATCTTCTGCAGGCTTCCTTCAGCAATGATTATCATTCATTTCCTTGCATTGCCAGAGCCCGCCCCGAGCTTTAATACAGTTTCCCTTGAAAATTTGATTAAAGCTTGGAATAAAATCAACAAGAAACAAAACGCACTGAAATGTTTTTTTAACTCAATTTTAGCTCAACCGTTATCGCCCGATTGTATAAAATGGATGCGTAGATCCTGACACAGGCTCTTTGAAGCACCACTTGTCGCCATGGTAATGGGCTTTGAAAGCCATCTTGCCAGGTTGAACACTGAGCAAAATCTAATGACATATTCTTTGTCGCAATGAAATGGTTACATCAGCAACTGTGCCTGAGGTGTTCACTTTATATTTAAATAAATCTTTGTTTCTCTCTTGCCGTGTTATTTGTTGCAAATTTGATGTTGAAAGCTGGTGGCGAGGAACTAAGAATATTTCCCAATGGATTCTCATTGCATTCCATGGAGTTGTCTACCCCAAAGGGCAGTGGTTGCTAAGCCACGGATCCTGGACCGAACTTATCACTCGGACTTTACACCCATGGTTGCGTTAACTTTAGGTAGACACAAAATGGTGGAGTAACTTAACGGATCAGCCAGCATCTTTGGAGAAAAGGAATAGGTGACGTTTCGGGTCGAGACCCTTCTTCACACTTCAGAAACTGTGCTGTTTGTAGCCCTCGTTATCTCCATTCCCGCAGCCAACAATGGACCACTGTGGGCTCCACCTTTCCTTGATCATCGTTTCTGGCTTTGATTTGTTCTATTCATACCCTTCATTCATTTGTGCTCTGTATCTTTTCATACCTCTAGTTTCTCTCTCCCCTGAATCTCAGTCTGACCAAGGGTCTGCATGGAGCCCAAAACTGCTCACAATACTCCAAATGCGGTCTGACCAGTGCCTAATAAAGCCTCAGCATTACATCCCTGCTTTTATATTCTAGTCCTCTCGAAATGACTACTAACATTGCTTTTGCCTCCCATACTACCAATTCAACTTGCAAACTAACCTTCTGGGAATCCTGCACCAACACTCTCAAGTCCCTTTGCACCTCTATTTTCTGACTCCGACAAAGTTGCTGAATTGAGCTAGTCCCATTAGATTGCGCCTACCTTCCAAACCTTTCCCATCCAAGTACTTGTCCAAATGTCTTTTAAATGTCAACATTGTACCCACGTTTACAACTTCTTCTGGCAGCTCGTTCCACATGCACCCCACCCTCTGTGTGAAAAAGGGTCAACTATTTATGAGGGGAACGAGGAGGAATTTCTTTACTTGGTGGGTTGTGTGCATCTTGAGTCGCATTGATGGGGATGTTCGCCTGGCGCAGGATCTTGCGCTGGTTCATGTCAGATCTTTTAAAGATGATGGTGCAAACTAATGTTTACATCCACATAAGTGTTTTTTTTGGCATGGTGGGAGATTACAACCTTCACGTGGTCCACCCTGTTTCGACTAATGCAACCAACCCGACGTACACAAACAAATAGATGAAATAGAACAAGTTGACCTACAACTTTAGGCTGTGCACGCCATACACAAGAAGAACTGTTTTGGCGATCACAAAAGAGTGATCTGGACTCAAAATCAGTTGACAATGAAAGTGTTGAGAAGTTGAATCTTCGGTTGGGCAGCACGGTGGCGCAGCTGGTAGGGTTGCTGCCTCACAGTGCCAGAGACCTAGGTTCGATCCTGACCTCGGCTGCTGCATATGTGTGGAGTTTGCACGTTCTTCCTGTGACCTTGTGGGCTTACTCCGGGTGTACAGGTTTCCTCCCACATCCCAAAGTCGTGAGCATTTTTAGGTTAATTGTAAATTGCCCTGATTGCGAAGGGAGTGGATATGAAAATAGGATACTATCAAACCAGTGTGAATGGGTGATAGATGGCCGGCGTGGACTCTATGGCTGAAGGACCTGTTTGCACACTGTATCTTACAATCAATCATTCAATGTTAATTAGATTATGATTGTCGATTATCCATTGACACTTTACAAAATCCATTCAACTTTTTCTCTTTACATGGATTGCAAACAGAGTGGATTTCAGCATGCTTTCACAGGAGCGGCACAGTGTCGCACCTGGTGGAGTTGCTGCCTCCAGGGCACCAGAGACCCAGGTTCAATCCTGACCTCGGGTACTGTCTGTGTGGAATTTGCACGTTTTCCTTGTAACCACGTTGGCTTTCTCTGGGTGCTCCAGTTCCCGCCTACGTCCCAAGGAAGTGGTGGTTTGTAGGTTAATTGATCGCTGTAAAGTGGATGAGAAAGTGGGATAACTTAGAACTAGTGTGAGTGGGTGATCAATGTCAGAGTGGACTCAGTGGGCCAAGGGGCCAGTTTCCCATGCTTCCGTTCAGGGTGATTTGAGGGGTCAAATTCTGGTTCCTTCTTGCTCATATTTTTAGCATAAAAAGTACATTTGATTACGTTAAAAGATTCAAAGGTTTGAAATTGGTGAGCTCCCTTGCAATTCTGAGTCAACTTAATCAAGTATTAATGTAGAAACAATGAACTGCAGATGCTGGTTTATACCAAAGATAGACACAAAGTGCTGAAGTGACTCAGTGGGTCAGGCAGCATCTCTGGAGAACATGGATAGGTGATGTTTCGGGTCGAGACCCTTCTTCAAGCTGCCCTGTCCATCAGGGGTACTGACCTCCCCCCCCCCATTGGAGGGATCTACAGGAGTCGCTGCCTCAAAAAGGCAGCCAGCATCATCAGAGACCCACACCATCCTGGCCACATTCTCATTTCACTCCTGACATTGGGAGGAAAATATAGGAGGCTGAAAGCTGTAACGTCCAGGTTCAGGAGCAGCTTCTTCCCTACAGCCATCAGGCTATAAACACTTCAACCTCCAAAGAAGCTCTAAACTAGACTCGAGGGAATTGGTTTTGATTTTTGCACTATTATCGTTTGTTTTTTGTTGTTTACTTAATTGTCTGCAGAGTACGATGTTTACATTTTCTGTTGTTTTGCTGCAAGTAGGAATTTTATTGTTCTGTCCAGGACATATGACAATAATGTCTGAAGAAGGGTTTCAACCCGAAACGTCACCCATTCCCTCTATCCAGAGATGCTGCCTGTCCCGCTGAGTTACTCCAGCATTTTGGGTTTATCTTCGGACAATAACACTCTTGACTCTTGAGGTTTGAGATCATTTGATGTCCACCGCGCACTGCCGTGCTTTATCTGGGCTTTGCTGCCCTCTGGAGCGAAGCTGAGGAACACCAGCAAAAAGCACAGACAAGCAAGTCTTGGGAGGATAAATGGAATGACATCTTCTTTTATTTTTTTTAAAATTTTTATTTATTAGAAGTACATTACATTACAACCACATACATTAATACTCGTCATTTATATCTTCTTACAATTAATGTACTCCCTTTATTTATTTTTTTACACTAGAAAAAGAAAAGATTGAAAGAGAGAAGAAAGTGAAGGAAAAAGTGCAAGTGTAGAAAAGTGTAGAAAATGTAACAACAAAAACGGACGAAGACCCTATAAGAGCGAAATTAAAAACGAAAAGAAAAAGAGTTAAGAAATAGGCCCTAAGAAAAGAAAAGAGAAAGAGAAAAAAAGAGAAACAAATGTTTTTTTTTTTGAGCATCACGTAAATAGGACATACCAACTCTTCAACTATCACCCCCCCTTACCTGACCTCAATTTTTTATTTTTTTTAAAGTACTTTTGCACCCTATGTTTGTAATAATTCTATAAATGCAGACCACGTCAGGTGGAAGTGATCTGGTTTACCTGCTAGGAGGAGTCTTATCTCTTCAAGGTGTAATGTTTCAAACATATTTGAAATCCACATATTTATAGTTGGTATTGGAGCCTTCTTCCAAAATTTTAGAATTAGCTTTTTTCCAGTTATTAACCCATAGTCCATTAATTTCTTTTGAAACACATTTAGTTCTGGATCATCTTCCGATATTCCGAAGATAATCCATTCTGCTTTGGGTATCAGTCTTGTTTTAAATAACTTTGTAAAGATTTCAAAAATTTCATTCCAAAATTTTTGAATTTTTGTACAGAAGACAAATGAGTGCGCTATAGTTGCTTCTTGGGATTGACATTTATCACAAATAGATGATACGTTTGGGAAAATTTTATGAATTTTAGTTTTCGAATAATATAATCTATGTAAAATTTTAAATTGTATTAAAGTGTGTCTTACATTAATCGAGCATTTATGCACATTTAATAAGTGTTCATTCCAACTTTCCTTTGAAATTTTAATAGCTAACTCTTGTTCCCAGTCTCTTCTGATACCCTCCGTAGATGGTATTTGTGCATTTAAGATAATATTATACAAATATGATATTAAGTTTGCTGATTCCGCTTTTATCTGCATTGCCTCGTCCAGTACATCTGCTGGGTTATTATGATGAGGAATGACATCTTCTTAAACCAGTCAACTGTATAAAGTGCTTAATGGCACATTTACAGAAGGCAAATCTGCTTTCAGTTTAATGCTGCAAGTAGCCGCATTATGAGTTACGGTGCCAACATTAAATAGACCCACCACAGGCACACTGCAACTTGTACTGAGACCTTCAGAGGATTTGCAATGGGCTTGCGGCTCCGATACTTGCCAATGCGTTCCATTCACCTCCCAAGACTTGTCTTAATTCGCACTTTCCCATTTGCAATCGCTCAATCGGCACTTTACATAGACTACTGTGTAAGTCACATTACTTCTGTTTAACAACTTGCCTTTATGTAGCATCTTCCTTCATCTTCCTTTAGACAGAGATACAGAGCAGAAACAGGCCCTTCGGCTCAGTGAGTCCACGTTGATCGACGATCACACCGTACACTAGCACTATCCAAGGTGCTTAGGCAGGAGTTCAGGATTGATGATTCATAGAAGAATATAGCACAGGATCCGGCACTTCGGCCAAACATGATGCCAAGCTAAACGCATCTTCTCTGCTTACATGTGATCATATTACCTCAATTCTCTGCATATCTGTGTGCCTATCCAAAAACCTATTGTATCTGCCTCCACCACCATCACTGGCTGCCTCGCTGAGGGGTTGTAGGTGTTTGTGTGTGATTCATTTTAACATGGGAAAGCTGATGCAAACCAAATCCTGGACATACTTGATCAAAGGAAAACTTGATCCAGTATGAAGGTCTAAGACAATGGGAGACTAGTTTGTGTTGTACGGACACATACAAACAGACAGACACACACGCACACAGTTACACACACGCACGCAGTTACCCACACGCACGCACGCACAGACACACACACGCATGCACACAGACACACACACAAGCACATGCACACAGACACACGCACAGACACATACACACATGCGCACACACAGACGCACGCACACAGACACACACGCACACACAGACACACATACGTGCACACAGACACACTCACACAGACACACGCTCATGGACACATGCCCACAGATGCACACAGTTTGGTCACCAAGAACACAGACACATAGAGATGGGTACAGTCTTTTTCTCTGCTGCCGCAGCCTCATTCCAATCCCAATCCTCTCTCTAAGTCTCCGTCCCTTTAACATGGAGTGATGGGATACAATCCTTCGTGGGTTTGAGACATCATATGCTCATCGATTGATCAATTGAAAGATACAGCATTAAAACAGCCCCTTCGGCCCATCGAGTCCATGCCAACTATTAGTCATCCATTCACATTAGTAACTTCCTGAAAAATTAAAACTCAGATTATTAGGATTGAGAGCAACGAGAAAGGGGAGAGAGAAGATTTTTGATATCAAAGACCTCAATTAAACCTTAAACTCCTTGCAAAACTCATGTTGCAAACCCAAGACTAGCACCTCCCATAGGTTTTGTAGTGCGCCTGTGTTTGTTTATTTTATTTTAGAGATACAACATGAAAACAGGCCCTTCAACCCACCGAGTACACGCCGACCATTTATTCACCCCGTACACTAGTTCTATGTTATCCCACTTTCACGTCCTTAACCCTACATATTCGGGAGAATGTACAGAGGCCAATTAACCTACAAAACCACTCATCTTGAATTTGAACAATTATTTACCAGTTATTTAGCTTTGGTATTAAAGATACAGCATGGAAACAGCCTCTTTGGCCCACTGAGTCCACTCTGACATTGGTCACATTAGTTCTAAGTTATCCCACTTTCTCATCCACTTTACAGAGGCCAATTAACCTGCAAACCCCACGTCTTTGAGATGTGGGAAGAAACAGGAGAAGACCCACCCGGTCACAGGGAGAGCGTGCAAATTCCACACAGACAGCACCCGAGGTCAGATCGAACCCTGATCCTTGGCGCTGTAAGGCAGCAGCTCTACTGCTGCACCACTGTGTCATTCCTATTCATATATGCGAAAACTGCTATTCGGTTACCCTGATACAGTGACTGAATGTACCCCACAGTAACTTGCTCCCCTGCAGAATTTACTTAATAATTTTATCTAACTGTCAGCTGTACTAGTTTTGACAGAAATCCTCACGAAGGTCGCAGCAGTCAGCTAATGGGATGCTAACATTTCCAAACATTTCTCATTTCACTGTTTAATCCTCCCTCCTGCCGTGCACTAAGGCAGCCTGTGTATCTGAATGTTCTAGCTGGAGCTTAGGAAAGGTCAAACTCATAGAGATTTGTATTTCAACAACATGTTATTATTTTAAAACTTTAACTTTCTTTGGCATTTTACCCCTGTCTGCTCGAGGGCTGATTAAATGCCACAGGACACAATTGAGCAAAAGATGACACTTTGCACAGTGTCATCAAAGTGACAGGTGCAAGGAACTGCCTGAAGGTCATAAGACATAAGTGACAAAGGCAGAATTCGACAATTCGGCCCATCAGGTCTACTTCGCCATTCAATCGTGGATGATCTATCTCTCCCTCCTAACCCCATTCTCCTGCCTTCTCCCCATAACCTCTGACACCCGTACTGATCAAGGATGAGATCGGGGTTGTGTTTGTGACTGCTCCAGTGTGAGTTTGCTCACACAGCCCTATCACTGCCATCAGACGGATATTTGATGTCAAGTCGTAGCACTCTGATGCATCAGTTTAACAATTCCTTCCCTCTTACCCACAAATAGTGTGGATTAGCTTAGCTTTTTTGCCACATGTACCGAGGTACAGTGTAAAGCCCCTGTCCCACGATGCGAGTTTACCCAAGAGCTCTCCCGAGTTTAAAAAAAAATCAAACTCGTGGTAGTCTACGAACTCCTACGACCTTCCACGAGTATGTTCACGAGTTCCTACGAGCTCCTACAAGTAAAAAGTAACAATTTTTTTCATCACAAGTACTTTTTTACTCGTGGACATTTTTCACAGTTGAAAAAACTTCATGAGTAAATAAATACTCGTGATGAAAAAAATTGTTACTTTTTACTCGTAGGAGCTCGTAGGAGCTCGTGAACAAGGTCGTAGGAGTTCGTAGAATACCACGAGTTTGATTTTTTTTTTAACTCGGGAGAGCTCTGGGTAAACTCGCATCGTGGGACAGTGGCTTTACACTGTACCTCGGTACATGTGGCAAGAAGCTAACCTAATCCACACTATTTGTGGGTAAGAGGGAAGGAATTTGTTGCATGCGAACCTGTCAGCGGAAAGACTACACATGATTACCATCAAGCTGTCCACAGTGTACAGATATGTAAATAATCAGCCTTTACTGGACTTTATCTTGCACTAAACATTATTCCCTTTACCCCGTATCTGTCAACTATGAACAGCTTTGATTTCAATCATGTATAGTCATTGGTCATGCAGTCGTAGTCATACAGTGTGAAAATAGGCACTCCAGCCCAACCTGCCCACACAGACCAACTTGTTCCATCTACACTAGTCCCACCTGCCTGCATTTGGCCCATATTCCTCCAAACCTGTCCTAGCCATGTACATGTTTAATTGTTCCTTAGACATTACAATAGTCCCTGCCTCAACTACCTCATCTGGCAGCTCATTCCATACACCCACCACCCTTTGTGTGAAAAAGTTACCCCTCGGGTTCCTATTAAATCTTTCCCCTTCACCTTAAACCTGTGTCTTCTGGTTCTCGATTCCCCTACTCTGGGCAAGAGACTCTATGAGTCTACCGATCTATTCCACTCATGATTCCACTCATAAGATCACCCCTCACCGTCTGCTCTCCAGGGAATAGAGTCCCAGCCTGCTCAGCCTCTCGAGAGCTGGCACATCCACATAAATCTTCCTCTGTACCCTTTCCAATTTGATAACAATTTTCCTGTAACTTGATGTCCAGAACTGAAAACGATAAGACTAAATGCAGTCTCACCAACGTCCAATATAACTGCAACATGGCCTCCTAACTCCTATACTCAATACTCTGACTGATGAAGACCAATGTGCAAAAAGCCTTTTGACCACCCTATCTATCTGTGATGCCACCTTCAAGAAACCTTATACCTGCATTCCTAGATCCCTGTGCTCTACAACACTCCCCAGAGCCCTACCATTCACTACATAGGTCCTGCCTATGTTAGACTTTCTAAAATGCCACACGTCATATTTCTTTGTATTAAATTCCATAGTCTTTCTACTGACTGGATAGCATGCAACAAAAAAGCCTATCACTGTACTTCGGTACACATGGCAATAAACTGGGGTATGCGCCAAAAACAGGCAGGTGGGACTAGTGGAGATGGGGCATGTTGGTCAGCATGGCCAAGTTGGGCCGAAGGGCCTGTTTCCATCGTGTATCATTCTATGACTCTATGACACATTGGACTTCTGCGACTCCAAACTCACATAAATCTACATTCTAAGATTACACAAAAGACAATGTTGATTACAGTAGACATGAATATTATTAACAGGCCAGAAAGCTGCCAGGGCTACTCAAACATTATATTTCAAACCCACCTTCGATCTTTTAAGCTTTCACCAATAAAAATGTCTTGTAATCAATGTCGATTAAGCCCCAAACATGAATTTTATCAGTAAATATCATTTATTTTGGGCACTTAAAAGTTGTTATATTCTAGCCATTAAACTAATCATTATTTGGCATAAAGGTACTGGCCATGAAACCTGAAGAAATGTGTGGGTGTTGACGTGTACATAAAACTATCACTAACTTTTTTCCTATTTTAATAGTTTCAATGTTCTACCTAGCATTGATCCACTACTAAGGGACTTGCATTGGAAGTACATCTACAAACCCAATTGGGAGCGGCATGGTGGCATAGGGGGAGAGTTGCTGCCTTAGAGAGAGAAGGGGGGGGAGAGAAGGGGGGAGAGAAGGGGGGGAGAGTTGCTGCCTTAGAGAGAGAAGGGGGGGGAGAGAAGGGGGGGGGAGAAGGGGGGGGAGAGAAGGGGGGAGAGAGGGGGGGAGAGAAGGGGGGGAGAGAGAAGGGGGGAAAGAGAAGGGGGGAGAGAGAAGGAGGGGGGAGAGAAAGGGGGGAGAGAGAAGGGGGGGAGAGAGAAGGGGGGGAGAGAGAAGGGGGGAGAGAGAAGGGGGGGGAGAGAGAAGGGGGGAGAGAGAAGGGGGGAAGAGAAGGGGGGGAGAGAAGGGGGAGAGAGAAGGGGGGAGAGAGAGGGGGGGAGAGAAGGAGGGGAGAGATGGGGGGAGAGAGAAGGGGGGAGAGAGAGAAGGGGGGGAGAGAGAAGAGGGGGAGAGAGAAGGGGGAGAGAAGGGGGGGAGAGAGAAGGGGGGGAGAGAGAAGGGGGGGAGAGAGAAGGGGGGGGAGAGAGAAGGGGGGGAGAGAGAAGGGGGGAGAGAGAAGGGGGGGAGAGAGAAGGGGGGAGAGAGAAGGGGGGGAGAGAGAAGGGGGGAGAGAGAAGGGGGGGAGAGAAGGGGGGAGAGAGAAGGGGGGGGATAGAGAAGGGGGGGAGAGAGAAGGGGGGGAGAGAGAAGGGGGGGATAGAAGGGGGGGGAG
>CM075980.1:54959288-55213040 GCA_038087875.1 Malacoraja senta | reverse complement strand
AAACAAGGGGAGGTGAGCTGCTGGAGGAGGTAGTTGAGGCAGGTGCTATCGCAACTTTTAAGAAGCATTTAGACAGGTACATGGATAGGACAAGTTTACAGGGGTATGGGCCAAATGCAGGCAGATGGGACTGGTATAGATGGGGCATGTTGGTTGGTGTGGGCATGTTGGGCATTCTGTGCTGTATGACTATGACTATATGACTCAGTGGGCTGAAGGGCCCGTTTCCGCACTCTAAAGTCTAATGTCTCAATCTGTTGTAAGATTCTATTCATTCTGATCATCAGCCATGTTGATAAAGTGCCATCTGATATCTGGTAAAATGGAGGGGAAATAAACTGACCTTTAGATGGGCACTGTGGTGCAGGGCTTCCTCAGGGTAATAGCTGGTCGGCGCATACTCGGTGGGCCGAATGGCCTGTATCCGTGCTGTATATCTAAACTAAACTAAACTATACTAAACTAAAAAACTACCACAACCAGAGAGCAGTTCTGAACTACCATCTACCTCATTGGTGACCCTCAGACTATCTTTGATCGGACTTTGCTGGCTTTAACTTGCACTAAAAGTTATTCCTTTAACATACATTGTAAGTGGCTCGATTGTAATCATGTATTGTCTATCTGCTGACTGGATAGCATGCAAAAAAAAGCTTTTCACTGTACCTTGGTACACGTGACAATAAACTAAATTAAACTAGCCATCGGTGGCTCAGAGGTGGACCTTATCTGGGCCTGACAGTCAATGGTCAACATGGTGGATGATGGACCACTTTATAACCCCTTCTGAGCTTGTGACTGCAGCGAGAGACAGACCGAGGAAAATTGTGACCAGCCCATTGTTGGTGGGTGGACAATCATTGCATGGTTTGCAATCTTGCCATGGCCAATTCCTCGTCCATGTATTGTGCTAGTCACTGGCAAGGGCCATGACTTTCATGGGAGAAGCAGGGAAGAAGTTTTCTTAGGCGTAAACAGGTCCTTAACTGAATGGGCAGATTGCACAACTTCAAAGTCATATATCATGGAAGCAGACCCATCAGCCCAATTTGTCCATGTGGGCCAAGATGCCCATCTAAGCTAGTCCCATTTGCCTGCATTTGGCCCATATCCCTCTAAACCTTTCCTACCCCTGTACCTGTCCAAGAGTCTGAAGAAGGGTTCCAACATGAAATGTCACCAATTCCTTTTCTCCAGAGATGCTGCCTGACCCGCTGAGTTACTCCAGCATTTTGTGTCGATCCAAGGTTCTATTAAAATATGTTATAGTACCTGCCTCAACTAACTCCTCGTTCCAGCTACCCACCACTTTTCAGAAGATTCCCCTCCTATTCACCACAGAGAGAGGAATCAAAGTGTTATCTCTCTGGGTTAGATCAGAAAGTAGATCATATTATGTCCTTTCCTTCCATTCAGTTTATTGGCATAGAGATGTTGAAATAGGACCAGGAATGGGCCATATGGTCTTTCAAGCTTGAACAGCCATTCAATATCATCCCGTCTGACAAGACCTTGGCCTCCGTACACTTGCTAGCCTTTCCTCCAGTGTCCACTATACCTTTATAGTCAAAAAATCTGCCTCATCCTGGAAAATGTGCAATAATTCAGCATCCGCAGCAATCTGTCGTAAAAAGTTTTAAAGACCCTGAGGGTGGAGCTATCCCCACATCTCCACCTCTTATTTGGGAATGGCCCTCCTCAGTTCTAGATTCTGCTTATCATGGGAAACATCCTCCATGCAGCCACCCTCTCTACACCCCCTCAAAATCTGCTGCGCATTCACACAGCACAGGAACAGGCCCTTCGGCCCATCGAGACTGTGCCGATGATCGACCACCCATTCGCACTCTCCTATTTTATTCTCCCTACTTCCTCATCAATCCCCCCCCCCACCCTCCTCACCACAAACTCGAGTGGCCAATTAACCTACCAACTCACACAACTTTGGCATGTGGGAGGAAACCGGAACCCCCCCGGTGGAAACCCACAGAGTCACAGGAAGAATGTGCAAACTCCACACAGACAGCACCAAAGGTTCGTAATCCAGGTTCGTAAGTTCATAAATTCTAGGAGAAGAATTAGGCCGTTCGGACCATCAAATCTACTCCGCCATTCGATCATGGCTGATCTATCTTTCCCTCTCAACCCCATTCTCCTGCCTTCTCCCCATAGCCCCTGACACCCGTACTAATCAAGAATCTGTCAATCTTCGCCTTAAAAATGCCCATTGACTTGGCCTCCACAGCCGCCTGTGGTAATGAATTCCACAGATTCACCACCTTCTGATTAAAGAATTCCTCTTCATCACCTTGCTAAAGGTAGGTCCCTTTATTCTGTGGCTCTAGCCTCTGGTCCTAGACTCTTCCACTAGTGGAAACATCCTCTCCACATCCACTCTATCAAAGCCTTTAATTATTCGGTCCCCCCACCCTTCTAAACTCCAGCGAGTACAGACCCAGTAACGTCAAACGCTCATCATTCTTGGGATAATTCTTGTAAACCTCCTCTGGACCCTCTCCAACGTCAGCACATCCAGTTGCTGGAGCTGTAAAGGCAGCAGCTCTACCAGCTGCGCCACCCATCACAAAACCTGACCAGTGTGGACAACCAGTCTGGGGAAGTGGCTGCATGACCAAGGCTGGACAATGGTGGTAAATTTCAAACCCTCCTGCTCCTGCCTCCTGGTATCTTTTTAGATGAGAACCAAAAAAATGATCATTCGGATGTTCTTCCTGTGAATTTATACAACCCAGCATGTTGGCATAGCAACAGAGGATTTATTCACAAAATTCAAAGTGTTGACCAATGTTTATTAATTGGATCATTTTGCATTTTGGAAGATATCCACAGCTTATCTAACACAGCTAAAAATTATACCTCTCTCTCCTCACAGTAACTCCTTCCGTTGATACATCTGTGTGTTTACTGTTTTGGAAATTAAGAGTATTAATAATCTTCTCACTCATACAGAACTGAAAGTCAGTGTACCGTGGTTGGGTAGGACAGCAATTATTTTAGTTTAGTTTAGTTTAGTTTAGAGATACAGCACAGAAACACACCCTTCGGCCCACTGACTCCCTGCACACTAACACTATCCTACACACTAAGGACAACTCTTACAAGTTTACCAAGCCAATTAACCTACAAACATGTACATCTTTGGAGCATGCAGCATCCTTGGAACTGCATGGAGACTGTTCCAGTTTCCCATCTCTATGGGAACCTAGTAGAAACTCACTAAGAAATCTTGAATACCCACTTTAATCTAAACAATTATTTCCCACCTCAATACAGTTGGAAATGGTTAATTCATTAGAGTAGTTTAGTTTTTGTTTCAAAGATACAGCATGGGAACAGGCCCTTCGGCCCACCGACTCCACGCCGACCATTGATCACCCGTTCACACTAGTTCCACATTAACCCACTTTCTCATCCACTCCCGACACAGAGGCGGCAATTTACAGAGGCCAAGTAATCTACAAACCCGCACGTCTTTGGGATGGGGGATGAAACCGGAGCACTTGGAAGAAATCCATGCAGTCACAGGGAGAAGGTGCAAATTCTACACATGCAGCACCCGAGGTCGGGATCGAACCAGTGTCTCTGGGGCTGTGAAGCAGCAGCACTACCAGCTGCGCCACCCTGCCGCCACGAGATATAGCTCGGCTATCATCAGGCAATAGTAATAGGTGAATAGAGATGGAGAATGGTTTATATCTAAAACAGGATTGTTCACCAGCATGGCATAACTGGTCAAATTCCTCATCACATTTTCTTTGTGAGCGGCGCAGTGGTGCAGCGGTAGAGTTGCTGCCTCACAGTGCCAGAGACCCAGGTTCGATCCTAACTATGGGTGCTGTCTGTGCGGAGTTTACACCTTCTCCCTGTGACCATGTGAGCTTTCTCCGGGTGCTCCAGTATCCTCCCACATCCCAAAGACATGCCGGTTTGTAGGTTAATCGGAGATCTGCAAATTGCCCAGAGTGTGTAGGGAGTGGAGAAATTGGGATAACATAGAACTAGTGACGGATGATTGGTATGGACTCTGTGGGCCAAAGAGCCTGTTTCCATGCTGTATCTCTAAACTAAACATGATTGATAATTGATGGAACGAGAGGAAGACTCTCATAGAGCCTATGTTTTGTTCCGGCTTATTCTTGAATTATTGGCTGCAGGTAATAGAATTTTACGAATAATTTCTGCTAGCAATTCATGCTGACCACACACAATGCTTCCCCTGCCAGTAATAAATCTGGCAATGTGCTAGTGTCCCTAATTTAAGGTGAGAATATTTCATAAGAGGATTGTTGTTGTATTGCTGATGTAAAAATCGGGCCCAAAATGGAGAGTCCAGTTTATCACTGACGTTGGGAATTAAGGGGTCTTACTCTTCAGGGATATATAAAGTTTCTGGAGTTTGTTTTCAACATTCAATAAGAATAGATCTTGTCACTTGAAGTCTAGGCGAATGCTGAGTTGAGTTAGAGTTTAGTTCAGTTTATTGTCACGTGTACCGAGTTACAGTGAAAAGATTTTGTTGCGTGCTAACCAGTCAGCAGAAAGGCAATACATGATTACAATCGATCCATTTACAGTGTACAGATAAATGATGAAGAGAATAACGTGAAAAACGTTTAGTGTAGGATAAAGTCTGATTAAAGCTGGTTCGAGTGTCTCCAATGAGGTAGATGGTAGCTCAGGACTGCTCTCTAGTTCATAAGTCATGAGATCATAAGCGATAGGAGCAGAATTAGGGCATTCGGCCCATCAAGTCTACGCCATTCAATCATGGCTGATCTATCTCTCCTAACACCATTCTCCTGCCTCCTCACCATAACTTCTGACATCTGTACTAATCAAGAATGTATCTATCCCTGCCATAAATATATCCATTGACTTTGCCTCCACAGCCTTCTGTGGCAAAGAATTCCACAGATTCACCACCCTCTGACTAAAAAAAATCCTCCTCATCTCTTTCCTAAAAGAACATCCTTTAATTCTGAGGCTAAGACCTCTAGGCCTAGACTCCCCCACAAGTGGAAACATCCTCTCCACATCCACTCTATTCAAATCTTTCACTATTCTGTAAGTTTCAATGAGGTCCCCCTCATTCTTCTAAACTCCAGCGAATACAGGCCCAGTGCTGACAAACGCTCATCATATGTTAACCTACTTATTCTTGGGATCATTCTCTTGGTAGGATGATTCAATTGCCCAATGAATGCTAGGAAGAAACTGTCCCTGTATCTGGAGGTAGATAAAAATGCTGGAGAAACTCAGCGGGTGAGGCAGCATCTATGCAGCGAAGGAATAGGTGACGTTTCGGGTCGAGACCCTTCTTCACACTGATGTAGGGGTGGGGGGCAGGAAGAAGAAAGGAAGAGGCGGAGACAGTAGGCTGTGGGAGAGTTGGGAAGGGGAGGGGAAGGAGGGAGAAAGCAAGGACTACCTGAAATTGGAGGTCAATGTTCATACCGCTGGGGTGTAAACTACCCAAGCGAAATATGAGGTGCTGCTCCTCCAATTTGCGGTGGGACTCACTCTGGCCATGGAGGAGGCCCTGTAAAGAAAGGTCGGATACGGAATGGGAAGGGGAGTTGAAGTGCTGAGCCACTGGGAGATCAGGTTTGTTAATGCGAACTGAGAGGAGGTGTTGGCTGAAGCTTGGTCTCACCGATGTAGAGCAGCTGACACCTAGAACAGCGGATGCAATAGATGAGGTTGGAGGGGGTGCAGGTGAACCTCCACCTCACCTGGAAAGACTGCTTGGGTCCTTGAATGGAGTCGAGGGGGGAGGTAAAGCGACAAGTGTAGCATTTCCTGCAGTTGCAAGGAAAAGTACCAGGGGAGTGGGTGGTTTGGGTGGGAAGGGACGAATTGACCAAGGAGTTATGGAGAGAGCGGTCACTGCAGAAAGCCGAAAGGGAATGTGGAAAGTGGTGGGATCCCGTTGGAGGTGGTGAAAATGTTGGAGGATTATGTTGTATGTGACGGCTGGTAGGGTGGAAGGTGTGAACAAGGGGACTCTGTCCTTGTTATGTGGGGGGGATGGGGAGTGAGAGCGGAGCTACGGGATATAGAAGAGACCCTGGTGAGAGCCTCATTTATAGTTGAAGAGGGGAACCCCCATTCCCTAAAGAATTATGACATCTCCGATGCCTTGGTGTGGAACACCTCATCCTGGGTGCAGACGGAGGAATTGGGAGTAGGGGATAGAGTCCTTACAGGAAGCAAGGTGGGAAGAAGTGTAGTCCAGATAGCCATGGGAGTCAGTGAGTTTGTAGTAGATGTCGGTCAGTAGTCTGTTACCTGTGATGGAGATAGTGAGGTCAAGAAACGGTAGAGAGATGTCGGAAATGGTCCAGGTGAATTTGAGTGCCGGATGGAAGTTAGTGGTGAAATGGATGAAGTCAGTGAGTTCTGCATGGGTGCAGAGGTGGCACCAATGCAGTCGTCAATGTGGCAGAGGTAGATTTGGGGATAGGGCCAAGGTATGCCTCAAACAAGGATTGTTCGATGTACCCTACAAAGAGGCAGGCATAACTGGGGCCCATGCGCGTGCCCATAGCTATGCCTTGGATTTGGAGGAAATGGGAGGAGTCAAAGGAAAAGTTGTTGAGGGTAAGGACCAGCTCCGCTAGGCGGAGGAGAGTATTAGTAGACGGAGATTGGTTGGTTCTGCGGTCGAGGAAGAAACGGAGGGCTTTAAGACCCTCCTGGTGGGAGATGGAGGTGTAGAGTGACTGGACATCCATGGTGAAGATGAGGGAATGGGGGCCTGGAAAACGGAAGTCATGGAGGAGACGGAGAGCGTGTGAGGTGCTTTGGAGGTGTATCAGGAGGTGTGCGTTTTCACACTTCTGTACCTGATGGGAGAGGGGAGGAGAGGGAGTGATGGGTGTGAGACTGGTCCTTGATTATGCTGGTGGCCTTGCGAGGCAGCGTGAGGTGTGGATGGAGTCAACGGAAGGGAGGTTGGTTTGTGTGATGGTTTGGGCCGCGTCCACAGCCGGGGCTGGGCTGAGCAAGATAACTTTCCATCGCCACTGTGTTTGGAAGTTAAACTTTGCAAATGCCGCTGAGAGATATTTTCAGAGAGGTGGCATGAGCACTGAATATATCGTAAGAGTCGGTGGCTGATGAGAGCGCCGGAGGCTCTGCGATTCCTGACATGTGTGAGTTCATCTTCTGTGCAAGAGCCATCTGTTGTGCAAACACCAGAGGCCCCACCCCACTGAGAGCCAAGAACAAGGACAGAGAGGCACCACCGCCTGCAGGAAGGAACATTTCAAAGACCTCCCACAGCTGCCATGTCCTTGACTACCTGCTGTAGAATCCTCTCGGCCCAGCTTTGCCACCTTTTCCCGATTGGCACGATGTTGAAAATACCGGATCCTACATTAAAAGGATCAAGGCTTCAGGAGTAGATGGTTTCTCCACTTAATCCTAAAACAAGCAAGATGAGCTCGGTCATTACACAATCATCCACAATGCGATTATCCACTTCAGGAAAGTGAAGGATATATACCACATAAACAGTACACAGTAGTGCAGCGGTAGAGTAGCTGCCTTACAGCGCCAGAGACCCGAGTTTGATCCTGACCACGGGTGCTGTCTGTACGGAGTTTGTATGTTCTCCCCATGTCCTACACTTCAGACATACAGGTTTGTAGGTTAATTGGCTTTGGCAAAATTATAAATTGATGCTAGTGTGTCGGATAATTTTAGTGTGCTGAGATCGCTGGTTGGTGGAGACGCTGTGGGCCGAATGGGTCTGTTTCGGCACTGTATCTCTAAAAAAAAAACAATAAGGATACAATGGCAACATTTAAGAGGCTTTTCGACAGGCACATGAACAGGCAGAAGGAGTGGAAGCCATGTGGAGGCAGATGATAACAGTTTCAATTGGCATCATGTTTGGTACAGATATTCCTGTATTGCACTGTTCTATGCTCGAACATAGATCATGGGACATTACAGTACTACAACAAGCCCTCTGGCCCACAAGGTTTATGTCAAACATGATACCGAACTAACTCTTAACTGCTTGCACATAATCTCTATCTCTCCAATCTCTGCATATCCATGTACCTATCCAAAAGCCTCTTAATTGCTACTATCATACCAGCCTCCACCACCACCCCTGCCAATGCGTTCCTGGCACCCACTACCCTCTGTGTAAAAAACTTGCCCCACACTTCTCCCTTGAACTTTGCCCCTCATTTTAAACATAAGGTATGCCATTGAGTATTTGATATATAAATCCTGGGAAAAGGGGTCTGACTGTCTAACATAATTTTATATACCTCTATCGGGCCTTCCCTCAACCTCTGGTATTGCAGAGAAAGCAATCCAAATTTGTCCAACCTCTCCTGGTAGCTAACACCCTCCAATCCAGGTACACAGGTTCTAAGTTGACATTGGTATTTGTAATTGTTTATTATTGTCACGTGTAAGAGTGAAAAACTGTAGATCTTGAATCAGAAGACTGAAGCCCTGCCTCAGTAGCAGAGGAACGCACCACATCACAAACTCACCACCCACCCACACCATCATGTTCCACCTGCTCTGTCTGAGGAAGAGTCTGCAGATCCCACAGTGGCCTCATTCGAACCCCAAAATCCAAATGGAAGCAAGTCACTGATCAACCACAAAGGCAGCCAAGTAAGAAGAAGTAAGAAGAAGAGAGATGAATCACTCTTAAGGTAAAATTACCTTGTTGCTGCGTTCCCCTCCCCTTCCCAGCTCTCCCTCAGCCCACTGTCCCCGCCTCTTCCTTTCTTTTTCCTGCCCCCCACCCTCACATCAGTCTGAAGAAGGGTCTCGACCCGAAAAGTCACCTATTTCCTTTGCTCCATAGATGCTGCCCCACCCGCTGAGTTTCTCCAGCATTTTTGTCTACCTTGTTGTGGTCAATGTTAGTTTTGAATTGACACATTTGCCAAAGTCACACATTCAGTTAAGAATGTGCAAGGATTTCACAAGAATGCACAAGCATTTTGCTGTTCCAAATGTATTCCAGATGTTAGTGGCACAGCATCAGAATCACTGCCATACAGTGCCAGAGATCCGTGTTCGATCCTGACTATGGGTGCTGTCTGTATGGAGTTTGTACGTTCTCCTGTGACCGTGTGGGTTGTCTCCGGTTGCTCCGGTTTCCTCCACACTCAAACACCTGCCAGTTTGTAGATTAATTGGCTTCTGTAAATTGTCCCTAGTGTGTAGGATAGAACTGGTATATGGGTAATTGCTGGTTGGCGTGGACTCGGAGGGCAAAGGGGGCTGTTTCCATGCTGTATCTCTAAACTAAATTAAAACTACCTAAATTACTATCTACCTTATTGGTGACCTTCGAACTATCCTTGATCAGACTTTGCTGGATTTACCTAGCACTAAACATGATTCCTTATCATGTATCTATACACTGTAAATGGCTCAATCGTCATCATGTATTGTCTTTCTGGTGACTGGATAGCCCGCAACAAAAGCTTTTCCCTGTACCTCAGTACACATGACACTGAAACTAAACTGAAACTGAAACTGAAACTAAACTGAAACTGAAACTGAAACTAAACTGAAACTAAACTGAAACTGAAACTAAAACTAAACTAAACTAACCTAAACTAAACGTGCTCTCTCGTGGAATTTTTGACATCTTGTCAGGAGGACCAAGCAGAAGAGTCTCAGTCCTTATAGAGAGGTGCATCCAAATGGACAAATGAGAGCACTACACCCCACCGCACCATTCCCAAACAATCTATTAAATGCCAATCATTGGGAATTACTATCATCCATTTTGACCTAAAAATATAACTTACTTTACATCTGTCACTTCAACAATATAAATACAGCTCAGTATCTTTAAACAGGTTTGTAATAAGCATCAGGTTTAGCGATCAAAAATGTCATTGTTGACAGTCACCCTTCCTCCCTGTGCTAGCTGTCAGGCAGATTCATTTATCACTGTCAGTTGCTTTATTCAGGCGGTCAACTGCCATTGAAAGCCAGTGACCAGTTGGGTAGAATATCATCCATGAAACTTATTGCATTTGCGCTGTGTGGTTAACCCTTTGAATGCCGTTACAGACTCAAGAGAGTCATGAGCGTCAAGAGAATCAAGTAAATGTTTTATTGTCATTCATCTCCAATGTGTGTAAGTATGTATATACATGTATATAATGTGTATAGCTAGATAGGGCTCTTAAAGATAGCCGAGTCAAGGGATATGGGGAGAAGGCAGGAACGGGGTACTGATTGTGGATGATCAGCCATGATCACAGTGAATGGTGGTGTTGGCTCGAAGGGCCGAATGGCCTACTCCTGCATCTATTGTCTATTGTCCATTGAGTACACACACAAACACACACACACTTATAAACATGCACACACTACATATATGTGTCAAGCAAACAATAATGGTCTAAAGTAAAAAACAATGGCCCCTTCTATGTAGTCCAATGCTTATATAGAGGTTGTAGTATTTAATGGTCTGATGGTTGTAGGGAAGAAGCTGCTCTTGAACCTGGATGTTACAGTTTTGGGGCTCCAGTACCTTGTTCCCGATGGCAGGAATGAAATTTGAGTGTGGCCAGGGTGGTGTGGGTCTCTGATGATGCTGGCTGCCGTTATGAGGCAGTGACTCCGGTAGATCCTTTTGATGGTGGGGAGGTCAGTACCTGTAGTGGACTGGGCAGTGTTCACCACTTTTTGCAATCTTCTTTGTTCCTGGACGTTCACGTTGCCGAACCAGGCCATGATGCAACCAGTCAATATTATTTCAAATCGGTCTTTAGAGTCATCGAGTTATAAAACACAGTAACAGGCCCCTTGGTGCTCTTTTCCCATGTCAAATGTCAAGTACCTATCTAAACTAATCTCATTTCCTGGCACCTATGTCTTGGTGAGTCCAGAATAAGTGTTGAACAAGTACCTTCCTCCATCACCTTTTCTGACAGTGCGTTCAAGATTACAATCTCCTTTTGAGTTAGGAAATTTTTACCTCAGATTTTAGTTTTGTTTCGAGATACAACCTGGAAACAGGCCCTTCTGCCCACCAAGTCCGCGCCAACAAACAAACACCCATACACTAGTTCTGTGCTATCCCAGTTTCGCATCCTACATATCAGAGGCAATTTACAGAAGCCAATTAACCTGCACATCTTTGGGATGTGGGAGGAAACCAAACCAAATTGCCTAAAATTGCCAGTTTATATCCATCCTTTTCCTGCACCTCTTTCTAACGTCTTGTTATCAAACTGAATAAGGGTCCCGACCCAAAACGTCATCTGTCCATTCCCTCCACAGAAGCTGCCTCGCCTGCTGAGTTCCTCCAGCACTTTATTTTTTGATTTAGATTCCAGCATCTGCAATCTCTTGTCTCTATTCTCCCTCTGCTTAGATTTGTTCTGTGTGTCGAGAGAGCAGGGGAATAAAGTGGAAAAATATACAAATGGAAGAAATGTGTTGATTTTTATGGATCAATAAAAGTTAATATTTCCTGCACCTAAGGGAAATTATTTTATCAATAACAGTGATGTTCAATTCATTTCTTGTTTTGTCAAGTCATTTATTATTGGGCAGCAAGTTAACTGTCTCTGGGTTTGTTATGCTTTCAGCCATCCTAGAGCACTGGCTGCGTGCATTAAATGGAGAACCTGTAGAATTGTAGAATATAAAAATCTGTGTGCACATCTACTTCTTCCCAAATTTCCTCCCTGAGATAATTAAAAACTAGCAGCAAGCAACGGTCAAAAATAAAGTAATCGGTTTCCAGTGGGCCAGGCAATTTTTGTTTTGGATGCCTTGACAGATTATTGAACTGTATTCATCTGTTATCAATGTAATGTATCCAGTGGAGACAGAGAAAACTGCAGATTTAGACTTTACTTTAGAATTTAGAGATACAGTGCGGAAACAGGACCTCCAGCCCACCGAGTCCGCGCTGACCAGTGATCCCCGTACACTAGCACTATCCTACACAGTAGAGCCAATTTACAATTTTACCGAAGCCAATTGACCTACAAATATGTATGACTTTGGAGTGTGGGAGGAAACTGGAGCACCCAGAGAAAACCCACACGGTCACTGATCTCACCAAATCGTCTATCTCTACTTAAATAAACATTGTACTTTAACATCAGATTTCTAAGCCATTGTGTTACTGAATAAAATTCTGCAGAGAAGCTTCTTATCGATTTTTGCATCATCCTTTAAAACATTTTCAAGGACAGATCTGCCTTTAACTTACAATTGATTTCATACTGTCATAGAGTCATACAGCACAGAAATAGACCCTTCAGCCACCGAGGTGACCATTATGTACCTATCCCTTCTAACCCCAGAGTCTTCAGCCTATTATGATTCAAGTGCTTGGACAGATACTGTTGTGAGAGTGTCTCCCTCCATCCCCCTTTCCACCCCACCACTCCGTGCAATACATTCCCGATTCCAAACTATGGCCTTCAGCTTTAGATACCTCTGCAATGGGGAAAACATCCCATTATCTACCCTGTCAATGCCCCCCTACGCTTATAGCCTCTCAATCAGGTGATGCCCCTCAACCATCTTCTTTCCAAGGCAAACAAACCCAGTATATCCAGTCTCTCCTCGTATGAGTGGCACACTGGCGCAGCTGGAAGAGCTGCTGCCTCGCAGCTCCAGAGAGCCTGGTTCAATCCAGACCTTGGGTGTTGTCTGTGTGGAATTTACATGTTTTCCCTTCATCCATGTGGGAAAACATTGTGTGAACAGGGGATCGATTGTCCGTGTGCACATGGTGGGTGAAAGGTCTGTTTCCATGCTGTACCTTTCAATTAATCAATCAATATGTCCTCACCGTTGCGGAAGCCCATTACCCTGCAAAAACGGATGTTCAGCCAAATCGTTTCATCCCTGGCAACATCCTCATGAACCTTCTCCAGAACAATCATATCCTCCCTCTGGTGTAGTGGCCAGTACAGCAGCAATATTCCAAAGATAGACACAAAATGCTGGAGTAACTCAGCGTCTCTGGAGAAAATGGATGGGTGACGTTTCAGACTGAAGGAGGGTTCCAACCCGAAACATCACCTACCCATGTTATCCAAAAAGGCTGCCTGACCCGCTGAGTTACTCCATGATTTGTTGGTTCATTTTTGGTATAAACCAGCGTCTGTAGTTCATTTTTATAACAATATTCCAACTCTGGTTTAACTGATGTTTTGTATTGTTGATCTTATGTACTGAGTCTGATCTAAAATATCATATGATGAAAGAATGGGTCAACTGGGCTTATATTCACTGGAATTTAGCAGGATGAGAGGGGATCTTGTAGAGACATATAAAATTCTTAAGGGATTGGGCTGGCTAGATGCAGGAAACATGTTCCCGGTGTTGGGGGAGTCCAGAATCAGGGGTCACAGTTTAAGAATAAGGGGTAGGCCATTTAGGACTGAGATGAGGAAAAACCTTTTCACTCAGAGAGTTGTGAATCTGTGGAATTCTCTGCCACAGAAGGCAGTGGAGGCCAATTCACTGGATGTTTTCAAGAGAGAGTTAGATTTAGCTCTTCGGGCTAATGGAATCAAGGGATATGGGGGGAAAAGCAGGAACGAGGTACTCTGCCCCCTTTCCAGCTTAACAACGTCTTTCCTATAACAAGGTGACCAAAACACGGCAGGCTTCCAATCACAAAAATAACCCTCCAATATCACCTTGTGCCTCCTAATACCAAGCCAATTGTCGATCTAATATGCAGCGCGTCCTGTATCCCATGGACTCCAACCTTTCCAGCCAGCCTTCCACAGGGAACCTTGTCAAAAGCTTCACTGAACTCCATGTGGACTTGTCAAAAGCTTCACTGAACTCCATCAACCACGCTGCACTCATCACTACATTTCAATGGTACTTTATTATTACATGTACCATGGTACAGTGAAATTCATTTTTCTGTACAGTTTAGTACAAGTATCACTATACATTAGCACTGAAATACATCTTAGATAAGCATCTCAGCTACAGTACAAGTGTATAGTAGCAGTACACTGAGACAGTATATAGAGACTCTAGATTTAGTGACATTTTCAAGTCCCAGTTGGTGTGAGTGCAGGGCCTGACCATGAAGGCCCGTTGTCCTGGCAGCGTTGCAGATCGGCCTCTTTGTAAAATTCAATCAAATTGGTCAGTTATGATCTCATTATAAAGCCAACTTATCCATGCCTTTCCCAAGTACAAATAAAATCCTATATTTCAGAATATTTTCCAACACTTTTTCTACATTGGCATTTGTTTCATAAGGGTGTAGTTACATTATCCCTGCAGCCCATCTTGAATAAGGGTGTCCTCCAGTCATTTGGCACTACACTAATGAACAGTGAATGTTTAAAAATCTGTTAAAAGCCCAGCAATCTCGTCCCATAGGGCAGCATTGTGGTGCAGCTTTAGAGTTGCTACCTTACAGCGCCAGATACCCAGGTTCGATCCTGACTATGGGTGCCGTATTCACAGAGTTTGTACGTTCTTCCCGGAGTTTGTACGTTCTTCCCATGTGTTTACTCCGGGAGGTCCGGTTTCCTCCCGCACTCCAAGGACATACAGCTTTGTAGGCTTTGGTAAAATCGTAAATTGTCCCTAATGTGTGGGATAGTGTTGGTGTATGTGGTGATCACTGGTCGGTGCGGACTCGGTGGGCCAAAGGGCCTGTTTCCCCATTGAATCTCTAAAGTCTAGTGGCTTGGGATACATCTCATCAGGCCTTGAGGATTTATCCCTCTGAACTCGTTAAGACTAATAACTTCTCTATCTGGAACTCCTGAAGCACATCAGAACGCACAGAAGGAAATAGCCACATAACTGTTCATCAATATCCCTGTTCAGCAATATCACTGACACATTCAGACATCATTACAACTTAACAGCTTTCACCAAGTCTGAGAAGCCACTTAACAATCCAGACCTCATGTCCCACTGCCTTGCAGTCAATAACACATAATGACCTGAGAGGGAATGAGAGGTATATCACAGTTATGCTTACTATTTCAGTGTAGAATTAGTAGCAATGATTCATTTTAATAATGAACTGGTCATACAGAGAAAGTTATGCAGTATGGAAACAGGCCCTTTGGCCTAATCTGCCCATGCTGACCAAGGTGCCCCATCTACACCAGTCCCATCTGGCTGCGTTTTGCCCCTCTAAACCTACCCATTCCATGTACCTGTTCAAATGTCTTTTAAATGATGCTATAATACCTGCCTCGACTAACCTGTCTGGCAACTTGTTCCATATACCCACCATGTGAAAAAGTTGCCCCTCAGGTTCCCAAACCTGTGTCTCTGGCGCTCCGAGGCTCTACTAACTGCGCCACTGCACAACTAATTGTAAATAATAAAGCTTTGCCCACCCAAACATTTGATTGTGTAAAATCTCACACAAACAAATTCACAACAGAAAAAGCCCACTCACTGTCGGACCGGACGTAAGCTGCCAATACATGGAGCCAAACACAATGCAAGCAATCACTGTATTTCATTGCACCCATTAAATAAATGGCGGGCAGTCGGTGTAAACTATGAGATGTATGTGTGAAGCTTGAAGAGGTGCTAACTGTGATACTGAGTTGAAGCATATGAAAGTTATATATAAAACCTGATTAATAGAGCTAGTTCCTGGGTGAGTAGCGAGAAAGTGACAAATTGTGCACAAGCTTAGGGTCATTGAGAGGTTACTAGTCTTAGGGTCATTGAGAGGTTAATAGTCCATAACAATGATGATGCAGTCACTGATTTATATTAAATGCTATAAAATTATGAAAATTGGTAACGCAGCAGCAATATATTCTTCACTCCATACATCTAAAAGAATCCTTCAGCGTTGAAATTGTTTTTTGTGTGTAGTTACTTTTTCTTACACTGAATTTTTTTTTTAAATTTGCTTTACAACCTTTTATTTTTCTGAAGAGCCGATCCATTCTTTTGCTATTAATTACCTGGCAGCACTGCATCAAAGTCTGTGGAGCCTGGTGCCTGGCATTAACCCCTGGCACGGTGGCGCAGCAGAAGAGTTGCTGCCTTACAGTGCCTGAGACCCCGGTTCGATGCTGACTACAGTTCCTTCCCAGCTGTCATCAGGCAGCTGAACCATCCTGTCAAGTATCATTTAAATGCTGTTATAGTACCACCTTCAACTACTTCCTCTGGCCGCTTGTTCCATATATCCACCACTGAGTGAAAAAGTTGCCTCTCAGGTTCCTATTAAATCTTTCCCCTCTCACCTTAAAGCTATGTCCTTTGGTTTTTGATTCCCCTACCCTGGGTAAAAGACACAGTGCATTCCTGTGCTCCAAGGACTAAGGTCCTAGCTTGCCCAATCTCTCCCTATAACCCAGGTTCTGACCACATCCTCATAAATCTTCTCTGCACTCTTTCCAGGTTAATGACTTCCTTCCGATAGCAGGGTGATCAAAACCGAACACAATACTCCAAAAGTGGCACTCATTCATATTATTCTGTTGAAGCAAATGGGAAAAAACACCATGGCTTCTGTGCCTTGGGATGACTTTACTCTTTGAACTCGGCAGCTCTGACGTTGGGAGGTACCGATTGATGCTTATAGTGGGGAACTCAAGCACCTGAATCTCACCTATGTCCCTCTCCCCCTTCCCACCCACACACCCCCTCCTCCCAACAATAGACGATTGAGAACACAGAGCACAGAGCAGGAGATAGAAAAGACACCCTGGGAAATCAGGAAATGCCTTCACAGAAAAAGCAAAATACCGCAGAAGCTGGAAATAAGAAATAAAAGAATAATGAGCCAGAACTGTGCTAGCGGCAGCAAGGTGGCGCAGCGGGTAGAGCTGCTGCCATACACCACCAGAGACCTGGGTTCAATCCTGACCATGAGTGTTGCCTGTACGTAGTGTATACGCTCCACCTGTGACCGCATGGGTTTTCT
The DNA here is from genome assembly GCA_038087875.1 of Malacoraja senta. NCBI lineage: Eukaryota > Metazoa > Chordata > Chondrichthyes > Rajiformes > Rajidae > Malacoraja > Malacoraja senta. The sequence continues at coordinate 55,196,110 of CM075980.1, read as the reverse complement.
CTGGGTGCTCGGTTTCCTCCCACACAGTAAAGACATGCAGGATTGTAGTTTAATTGGATAGTGCTAGTGTACGGGGTGATCACTGGTTGGTACGGACTCGGTGGGCCGAAGGGCCTGATTCCACCGAAGGGCCTGTTTAGTCTAAAATAAAATAAAATAAACTGATCAGCAAGTCGGACAGTGCCTTTTAAAGTGCAACACCTGTCTTCTTATCTCTTCCCTTGCCACTGTCTAGTTGCCCAAACACTATTGTTCTGACTAAAACAATGGTTTCTAATCCACAGCCTGTTTCCATGCCGTATGATTCTATGATTCTCTGTTAAGGGAATTGAGAGATACGAGACATGTACAGGAAGCTGGTGCTAAAGGCAATGATTTTCCATCAAAATACAAAGTGCTGGAGGAACTTGTTAGGCAGCATCTGTGGGGGAAGTGGACAGGTAATGTTTCAGGTCACGACCCTTCTTCAGACTGAGAATAGAAGGGGGAGAAAGCTCGAAAAGACAGGTGGGAGCATGATAAAGCCTGGTGAGTGTTTGGTGGATACAAGTGATAGGTAGATCAGTCTGACTTAAGGACCTGACCAAAAACATTGTCTGTCCATTTCCTCCACAGATGCTGCCTGAACCGATGATTTTTCTCCAGAACGTTGTGTTTTGCTCAAGATTCCAGCATCTGCAGGTCCTTGTGTCTCGAAAGATCTTCCATGATAGTACTCAATGGCCGAACAGGTTTGAGGAGCTGAATCACCAACTGTTCCGAGAATGGCCAATGAAATATCCATTTTTGTAAGTGTGGACAGCTAAGTAACTGCAGCCTAGTTGATTTTAAAATGTGTGTGGTAAGGGAAGTACATATAATGATGTTCAATGAAACTGATATCTATATAGTTTAGTATAGTTTAGTTTAGTTTAGATATACAGCGTGGAAACAGGCCCTTCAGCTCACCGGGTCCTCGCCGTCCTATCCTACACACACTTGGGACAATTTACACTTATACCAAGCCAATGAACCTACAAACCTGTACGTCTTTGGAGTGTGGGTGGAGACCAAAGATCTCAGAGAAAACCCACGCGGTCACGAGGAGAACGTACAAACTCTGTACAGACAGCACCCGGAGTGAGGATCGAACTCGGGTCTCTGATGCTGAAAGCGCTGTAAGGCAGCAACTCTACTGCCGTGCCACCATGGCCGCCCTGTGCTTAGTTAAAGCACAGATTTAGATAGGCAAACACTGTGGACTGTGCCAACTATCCCTACATACAGCATTGCTTCAGTATAAATGGCAGAGAATCTATCAGAATAACACCATTCTGTCATTCCCATAACATTGCAATTTAACTATCTGTATACAGGTGGACATATGTCCTTCCCCAATCATGTCCAGGGAGATAATCTATTTATACTCTTGTTCCTGGATTTTTTTAGTTTAGTTTTGAGATACAGCACGGTAGCAGGCTGTTCTGCCCTCCCACGCAGATACTGGAATCTGGAGGAGAAAGCAAACTGCTGGATGAGCTCAGTGAATCAGTCAGCATCTGTGGAGGCAGAGAGACAATTGGCATTTCAGGTCAAAAAAGATGTATTTTTTACCTATGAAACCACATCCCTTGGTTGTGCTTTTATGCTGCACCGTAACTTTTAGCTGATGAAAAGCTGTGTTTCCGTGGTAACATGTCTTGCAAGGCAATGCAACTGCAAAGAGGTCAAAAATAATGAGCAGGATTAGTAATGGGTGTCACAGCATCTAAAGTTACCATCAGCATGCTTTAGTCAGTGATTGATGAACCCATGGAATTCATTGCCACATACGGCTGTGGTGGCCAAGCCCAATGGATATTTTTAAGACGGAGATTGACAAATTCTTGATTAGTATGGGTGTCACGGGTTATGGGGAGAAGGCAGGAGAATGGGGTTGAGAAGGAAAAATAGATCTGCCATGATTGAATGGCAGAGTAGACTTGATGGGCCGAATGGCCCAATTCTGCTCCTACAATGTATGAATTTATGAACTTATTGTGGGCCAGAGGACGTGTTCCTGTGCTGTACATTTGTACATTCTCCTCTTGACGGTGTAGGTCCCCCAGTTTCCTCTCACATTCCAAAACCATGCAGGTTTGTAGGTTAATTGGCTTCTGTAAATTGTCTCTAGTGTGCAGGATAGACCTCGTCTACAGGTGATTGTTGGTCAGCGCAGACTCAGTGGGCCAAAGGACCTGTTTCCACGCTGTATCTCTAAACTAAAACCTGCTCTGCACAGCCTACGCTGCATTGAACAGACGTCTATCAGATATGGAAGACGCACCAGGGCAGCTTAGTTACTGTCAAGTTTGTGAACCGTGGAAAAGAAACTCCCACCGGAGTTTCCAACTGATAAAATGTTTCCCTGCTGGTGAGACTGCTCAGAAAGATAAATGAAACTATTGCCCGGAGCCTAGCAAGAGCCTTGTGCCAGGGCAAATGATCTACAGCTGATGGAATAGGGAGCTCCACAGCAACACAGGAGACTGAATGGCATTGTAGCAATTCCATCAAATGGAGCCCAGAACAGCAGTCAACATAGTAACACAAGGATTAGATGGAAAGAGCAAAAAGGGGTGATTCACAGCGTGTTATTCAGATGTCAGATGCTTAGCCCAGAATGGGCTGATGTGTTTGTGTTTACAAATGCCAGTTCCCAATGGAAGGGGTTCAGTTCTCTTCTGCAGCTGGCGATTCTCAGTATAACGCTCCAGTGCTGTCAAATGATTATTGCAGATGAGTTACAACTAATTGTGCAACTTTGACATCCTTAATAACAATCAGCTAGCTTCATATATATTTCTTTCTTTACTAGCCCAATGAGATTACATTAATATTTTGTCTCTTCCGATTGTAATTTGGCCCTCAGGATTGGAAAGTCTGTGAAGTGATAGCTTAATGTTATCTATCACTACAAATTGCACCAACTAATGATGCAATAGCGGATAGACACAGAGAAACGGGAAATGATTATGATTTTAATGGGATCTATGTGACGGCAATGTTACCGAGTGCATGCAAATTGATGTACACATCTGCATTTTAATCCAATCTTCATCAATCCCTGACAATCTCGGCTAAAGTCCAGTGCAAAATTAGTCACTATTATGAGAACCTTCAGAGATCAAAATTGAGGTTCACCGCACAAGCGTGTGTAAGTTGTGGTCATGAATTGCATGGGAGACCTCATCAGTAATGGTCATAGGGTCTTACGGTGTGGAAACAGGCCCTTCAGCCCAACTTGCCCACACCGGCCAACATGTCCCATCTACACTCGGCCTCTGTTTGGTGGGTGCTGCGCAGTGTTCGGTTGGGGAATTGAGGTAGTTAGTAAGCTGTGCCAGTCGGGGGTGAAGTTAGGGTGCTTAACATTTAACATCTGGTACTTGAGTAGCAGACATTACGTTTAAAAGCCCCCCTAAGGGGAGGGGGGCTTGATAGAAGCATATAAAACTATGAAGCACAGGTAAGGTAGCAATCAGAACCTTTTTCTCAGGATATAATACTGGGACAATCTGAAGAAATAGCAGATTTTTTACTAAAATGTAATTTAAAAGGTTTAGATTCAAACGATAGAGAATTATTAGAAAAGGAGATTACCATAAAAGATATTGAGGAGTCCATCGGCTCTTTAAAAAATGGTAAAGCAGTAGGACCAGATGGTTTAGGCTCCGAATTTTATAAAAAATTTCATGACTTGCTTTGCCCACGTTTACAAAGATTGTATGAGTATATCTATACTCAACAGAAACTTCCAGACACTTTAAATGAATCTATAATAACACTTATTCCTAAAGCTGATAAAGATCCGGAAGACCCGGGATCATATAGAGCAATCGCACTTTTAAATACAGATCAGAAAATATTAACTAAAATACTAGCGAATAGATTAAGTACAGTGATGAATAAATTAATACACCCTGACCAAACAGGCTTTATTCAGAAGCGGTACTCATATTATAATCTAAGAAGATTATTTAATATTATATATTCCAAGAGAAATATTAAGGAAGATCTAGCAATAATCTCACTTGACGCTGAAAAAGCATTTGATCAGGTCGAATGGTCTTATTTATTTTCGGTGATGGAAAATATGCAGTTAGGGGAGAAATTCTGTACATGGATAAAACTGTTATATACAAATCCCACGGCTAGAATATTTACAAACCAAAGGTTGTCATCTAAATTTAGTCTATCTAGAGGTTGTAGACAAGGATGCCCGTTATCTCCATTATTATTTGCGCTTGCTATTGAGCCACTTGCAGAAAGAGTCAGGGGGCATCCGGAAATACACGGATATAACACAAAGGATACAGTGAATAAAATTTCTTTATACGCAGATGATGTATTAATTTACATTACAAAACCAGAAATTAGTATTCCAAACTTATTAAAGCTAATAACCCAATTTGGTTCACTTTCAGGATACAGAATAAATTGGAATAAAAGTGAAATTATGCCAATAAGGGAACATAACAAACAGATAATACAACAATTTCCATTTAAAATAGTAAAGGAAAAATTTAAATATCTAGGTATTTATATAACTAAGAAATATACATCATTATTTAAAGCAAATTTTCCACCATTACTAAATAAACTACATAAGAATATTCAATACTGGAAAACACTTCCTATCTCAATGGTAGGCAAAATTAATGCCATAAAAATGATTTTTTTACCGCAAATATTATACCTTTTTCAGACAATTCCGATATATCTGGCAAAAACTTTTTTTTAAAAACTGGATTCTATTGTTAATGATTTCATCTGGGATTATAAGAATCATAGGATAAACAAAAGACATTTGTGTAAATCAAAAATGAATGGAGGCTTGGTTTTACCCAACTTTTTGTTTTATTTCTGGGCAGTTAATATTAAAAATATGAATTTCTGGTTGGAAGAAATAGATCATCAGCCAGACTGGTTAAAAATGGAAAAGGAAGATTGTTTACCTTTTGATATCGGTTCGATTTTATTTGCTACGTCTAAATTAAACAAAAAAATTTATAGGGAAAACCCTATAATATTTAGTGCTATACGAATTTGGAAACAATTAAAAAAGACATTAAAATTAGATAATTTATCACTTTTTCTTCCAATTGTGAATAACCCTTTGTTTAAGCCTTCATGGTTGGACGGGGGTTTTACACAATGGAAGAATTATGGAATTAAAAATATGGGACAACTTTACAAGGAAGGCACTTTTCTGACATTTCAGGAGTTGCAACAGACTTACGGACTTCGAGGAAATGATTACTTCAGATATCTTCAACTTAGAGATTATGTAAAATCAAATACTCAAAATTTTCGAATTAGAAATTCAGAAATTCTTGATGAATGTTGGAACAAACATCCTCATACAGAAAAATTAATATCTTATATATATAATATCTTATTAGACAGTGACATTCCATCGACGGACTTACATAGACAAACATGGGAAAAAGAATTAAATCAAATAATAACGAAAGATACTTGGGAAGAAAGTTTGCAACACATACATCAATGTTCATTAAATGCCAGACATTCTCTAATACAATTCAAAGTAATACATAGGTTACATTATTCCAAAACAAAACTACATAAAAATTTTCAACATATCTCACCTATATGTGATAAATGTCAACATTTAGAAGCTACCTTATCTCATATGTTTGCAAACTGTATAAAAATTAAACAATTCTGGGTAAATATTTTCAGTATAATATCTAAAGTAACCAGCACAAAATTGGACCCAGATCCAAAATTAATAATACTTGGAATATTAGAATTAAATCAAACATTTAGAATAACACAAAGAAACTTTATTGATTATAGTTTAATAACAGGAAAAAAATTAATTCTAAAATTTTGGAAAGGCCCTACGACCCCCACAATTAAAATGTGGATTATAGAAATGACGGAGACCTTAAATGTGGAAAGAATCAGACTCTTCCTGTCGGATAAACAGGAATTATTCGTTGGAACATGGTCTCCTTTTATTGACTACCTAAAGGGCCAGAACAGTTCAGCACAGGAACCTGACTAGCACCCGGGCTAAAGAATGGATGAAACGCTATATCTAGAAATGTACGAATATATCTCGAATGAAGTTTTCTATTTCAATAAATTTTTCCATTCTTCTTTAACTATCTTTTTTTTCATTTTTTTTTTTTTTTCATTTTTTTTTATTTTTTTTTTTTATTTTTATTTTTTTTTTTTTTTTTCTTCTCTTTTTTCTCTTTCTTTACTTCACCTTTCTCTTTAGTTCTATTTAGCTTAAAAAAAAAAGCAAAAGGTATTGGAGACATTGTAATAATATTTAACAATATTATCAATTTAATAATGTAAGACTGTAATGATGTAACTAGGTTGTGTACGCATCTCCAATAAAAAAATATTAAAAAAAAAAAAAAAAAAAGGATATAATACTGGATGGAGGGAATATCATTAAGATGAGAACGGCAATGTTTAAAGGTGATGGTCAAGATAGTTTTTTTATACAGTTTTTTGGGGAGGGGAGGGGGGGTGGGATGGCGGGGTGCCTGGATCGTGCTGCTGGGAAGTGATGGTGAAGGCAGATACAATGGTGGCATATGAATAGATACATGGATATAGGGAATGGAGGGATAGCAATACCATGCAGGCAGGTAAGAGTTTAGTTTAAGATATACACAAAGTGCTGGAGTAACTCAGCGGTTCAGGCAGCATCTCTGGAGAAAATGGACAGGTGACGTTTCGGGTCGGGACCCTTCTTCAGACTCTTCAAACTCTTCAAAGAGTTTAATGTAGTTTAGTGTAATTTAGTTGAGTTTAGTTTAGTTTAGTTTATCGTCGTGTGTACCGAAAAAGCGTTTTCACTGCGTGCTATCCTGTCAGCAAAAATAAATTATACATGATTACACTCTTGTTATCACGTTGGGCACAGTCATTATGGGCTGAAGAGCCTGTTTCTGTGCTGCACTGTTCTATGTTACTTAATTACTATGTTACTTCTATGTCTTATGCACTCCAAAGACATACAGATTTGTAGACTAATTGGCTTGGTATAATTGTAAATTGTCCCTAGTGTGTGTAGGATAGCATTAGTGTGTTGGTCAGCGCAAACTTGGTGGGCCGAAGGGCCTGTTTCCGCTCAGTATCTCTAAACTAAACTAAACACTCCATCCATCTTGGTGCCTGACCTTCTCACAACCTAATCACAACGTAACCTTAATTGGACATTTCACCTCCTGCAGCCTTGGCTCTGCACCCAACTGTTCTCCCCCCTACACTCCGACCATTTGTCATCTGCATTGTTCATCCACCCAGTCCACCATTTTACTACATCATTCAAAAAGGAATAGATTCTGCATTATCCTACAGAATAATTGGCAGCACCATCTTTTCCTCCGTCCCTGGTCTGATAGTGGTATGAGTCACGAAAGAAAGAAACTAAATTCAATCATTTTTTTATTGCCTCAATGTTATTTTCCTCTCTTGGATTGCTTGCAGCAGTGTTCTGGAAATTAGCTGTTTCCACCAGGAGATTCGATGATGAATGGTAAAAAAAGAAACGGCTTCAAGCTAGGTTAAAATGTTGTAATTTTTATAAGGGAAGGAGGAGAGGAAACAGTGAGGGAGACAGAACATAGAGTCATAGAGTGATACAGTGTGGAAACAGGCCCGTCGGCCCAACTTGCCCACATCGGCCAACATGTCCTAACTACACTAGTCCCACCTGCCTGCGTTTGGTCCATATCCCTCCAAACTTGTCCCATCCATGTACCTGTCCAACTATTTCTAAAATTATGGGATAGTCCCAGCCTCAACTACCTCCTTTGGCAGCTTGTTCCATACACCCACCACCCTTTGTGTGAAGAAGTAATTAAAAGTATTAACTATCCCCTTCACCTTGAACCTATGTCCTCTGGTCCTCGATTCCCCAACTCTGGGCAATGACTCTGTGCATCTACCCGATACATTCCTCTCATGATCCTATACACCTCTATGAGATCACCCCTCATCCTCCTGTGCTCCAAGGAATAGAGACATCTCACTGCTTTTTGTATCAAACTGGCAAGAATCACTCGGATGTTAAGCACATATTAAATGTTAAGTAATACTCAGAAAACTGGGACTTCGGTGGTGGTGGTGGAAGTAGATGCGAAAGCGGCATTTAAGTGGGTGTCAGATAGGCATATTGATATGCAGGGAATGGAGGGATATGGATCACGAGCATGTAGAGATTTGTTTAACTTGGCATCATGTTCGGCACAGATAGTATGTGCCAAAAGGCCTGTTCTTGAGCCAAACCCAATATTCCAACCCTTTAATTGGCGACACGGTGGCACAGTGGTAGAGTTGCTGCCTCAGCGCCAGAGACCCAGGTTTGATTACGGGTGCTGTGTGTACAGAGTTTGTACATTCTCCCCGTGACTTGCGTGGGTTTTCTCCGGGTGCTCTGGTTTCCTCCCACATTCCAAAGATGTAGAGGTTTGAAGGTTAATTGGCTTTGGCAAAAGATTGTAAATTGTCCCTAGTATGTGTAGAATAGTGCAAGTGTATGGGGATTACTGGGGTTGACGCGTACTCGGTGGGCCGAAGAGCCTGTATCCATGCTGTATCTCTAAACTAAATTAAACTAAGCTTTTTTACAATATAATGGTATTTTGATTGTTTTTAGCCATCTCTATCAGCAGCTGCAGACAAGCACGCCCCACCACTCAGATGATCACCTTCGTGAAGGCCGGAGTGCAGCTGCCAAGAACCACAGCAGCCAGGAATCTGTCAGGAATCCTGGCGACTGCGCAGGACTGGCAGCTTTCCGTAGAAACAGCTGAAGTTCCCACAGCACATTGCCATGACTACCCTGAAGCCAGATATCCTCATGGTCTCAGAGGCGGCCAAAAACATAATCTTGTTGGAACTGACAGTGCCGTGGGAGGATCGTCTGGAGGAGGCCCACGAGAGGAAGAGGACCAAGTATGAAGAGCTGGTCATAGACTGCCGCAAGCAGGGCTGGAAGGCAAGGTGTATGCCCATCGAGGTTGGCTGCAGAGGTTTTGCAGGGCAATCGCTCTACAAAGCCTTGAATGCACTGGGCATCAACGGAGTGGCGAGGAGAAGGGCCATCAAGAACACCACAGAGGCAGCGGAGAAGGCCTCGCGATGGCTCTGGATCAGGAGAGAAGGTCCATGGGGAGGAGCGAATGCCACCTGAACACAAGTCGTGGTCTGATCAACCACGGCTGGGTCGCCTGGGTGAGGGTGTCTGATGTTGAAAGACCCGAAACACCCAATGACCCCGGGTTACATCACTGATGATGTGTTCAGGAGCATCAATAGATGTATTTGTATCAATATTAAAGACATTTTAAAAGTTCAAAAGCTGTTGACACTACTCATCGTTTGGAGCCCACCCTGTATTGTTAGACCTCTCACATATGGAAAATTCAAAGCCTATTAAATGGGATAAGTTCTGGGTAGTGGGCTGTTCAGAGAAATCAAGCAAGGAATCTCTATCTGTGCCATTAAATATTTTCACTTTAGTTCCTTCTGCATTCCATATTAGTTTAGTTTAATTCGGTTCAATTTAGTTTAGTTTAGTTTACTTTACTTTAATTTTATTTTGTTTAGAGATACAGGGTGAAAACAAGCACTTTGCCCCAGAGTTCACCACACCCAATGATCACCCGTACATTAGTTCTCTCCTACACCCTAGGGACAATTTACAGAAGCTAATTAACCTACAAACCTGCACTTCTTTGGAATGTGGGAGGAAACTGGAGCACCCAGAGAAAACCCACGTGGTCACAGGGAGAACGTACAAATTCCAAACAGACAGCACCCTTACTCAGGATTGAACCCGGGTCTCTGACGCTGTAAGGCAGCAACTCTACCGCTGCACTACTGTACCGCCCCTGAATACAGTATATACCCCAGTGAATGAATTTTGCATTGCGACACTTTAACCTGGAGAGGTTCAATTCAGAGGCATGCAATACATCTACCAGTTGTACAGCAAACTGCATATTTATTAAATATTCAGAAATAGGTCATTGTATTTTTCCCCAAAGCCTTTTACCAAGAAGGAGTGTATTGGGAGTCATAATATTTATCCAGTTAATGCTGTCAATTCCCTTCTGTCCTATATTTCCTAATGGAATCCAGCAAATTACTTCAGCGCACTTTCACAGTCAGGATGTGAATCCAGATCACACTGTGTACTGGGACCTTGCCAGAAAGAAGGTACATGAAGTAAGTAAATAAACTGAGTCAATCTGCAACAGGTCCACAGAAATATTCATGTTAAAGAAATGTTTCGAAACCTTTCTGTTATTATTGATTTCCTAAATTAATCTCATTCTATTTCATAAGGTTGAGACTGTCTGGTTTCCATAAAGATAACAAATTGACAACAAATTGGGGCGGCCCGGTGGTGCAGCGGTAGAGTTGCTGCCTTACAGCGCCAGAGACCCGGGTTCAATCCTGACCACCAGGTGCTGTCGGTATGGATTTTGTACATTTTGCCCCGTGACTTGTGTGAGTTTCCTCCGGGTGCTCCGGTTTCCTCCCACACTCCAAAGACGTGCAGGTTTGTAGGTTAATTGGCTTCGGTAAAATTGTAAATTGTCCCTAGTTTGTGTAGGATAATGTTAGTGTGCGGGGATCACTAGTCAGCGCAGACTCGGCGGGCCAAAAGGGCCTGTTTCCGCACTGTATCTTTACACTAAACTAAACTATACAGAACATACATGTTAGTCTAAAGTATAAAGAATCTAGATAGAAAATAATTTTCACTGTGATAAATAAGATATTTAATAGATTAAGGCTTACAGAGTAATACACAAAGGTACACAAAAATGCTGGAGAAACTCAGCGGGTGCAGCAGCATCTATGGAGCGAAGGAAATAGGTAACGTTTCGGGCCGAAACCCTTCTTCAGACTGTTCAGACTGTTCGGCCCGAAACGTTACCTATTTCCTTCGCTCCATAGATGCTGCTGCACCCGCTGAGTTTCTCCAGCATTTTTGTGTACCTTCGATTTTCCAGCATCTGCAGTTCCTTCTTTAACACAACAGAGTAATACACAATCCAGCTTGTAGATCTGTGTGGAGATCAATAATCTTTGCTCATTTATTTAAATTCAGTGAGCGATTTGGAACATGAATTTGAATGATCAATATTCCATTCCATTACTGGCGAAAAAAGAAACAGGTGAAGGGCCTTTACTCAAGGAAAATATTACCCTCTGTGCTTTAGTGTCAAATTGTGTTCGATATCACTCTTAATAGAGCTACAAGCTGAACTGCGAAGTCAAAGTCATTCTAGTAAGTCATAATCAGCAAATGATGAATAAAGCGTTACCACTCGAGCTTGCGTGGGGAGATTCAGACCGAAGCATCTGCAAAGGATTGAGTCTATTTTTTGGGAAACGTATAAGCTGGGTAACAGAGTGATGCAGGTAAGCTGCCTCACAACTCCATTGTTCCAGGTTCAATCCTGAACAATGCTTCTGTAAGCTAGGGAGCTAGAGTACAGTTCTATTCACCGAACCGACGCACTACAATGCTGATAACGTTATCCTGCACTGTGTATCTTCCCCTTGGCTCTACCTATTGATCTTGGAGAGGCATAGAGTCATAAAGTCAAACTGTGTAGAAACAGGCCCTTCTGCCCAACCTGCCCACACCGACCAACATGTCTCATCTGCAGTAGACCCACTTGCCAGCATTTGACACATATCCTTCCAAACCTGTCCTATCCATGCACCTGTCTAATTGCTTCGTGATGTTTGCGACAGTCCCTTCCTCAACTACCTCCCCTGGCAGCTCGTTCCATAACTGGTTGTATTCATGTAGAGTTTTATCTGATTTGATTGGATAGCATGCAAAACAAAACAGTCCGCTGTACCTCAGTGACAATAATAAACCCAAACCCAAACCTAATCTCTTTCAGTTTCCGAAGATGGACACAAAAAGCTGGAGTAACTCAGAGGGTCAGGCAGCATCTCTGGAGAATAGAAATAGGTGACGTTTCGGGTCGAGACGTCAGGGGAGAGTCTGAGAGTCAGAGAGAGCCCCTGACTCTCCGTCTGAAGAAGGGTCTCGACCCGAAACGTCACCTATTCCTTTTCTCCAGGAACGCTGTCTGACCCGCTAAGTTTCTCCAGCTTTTTGTATCCATCTTCGGTTTGAGCCAGCGTCTGCAGTTCCTTCCTACATACCCCGTTGTCTGTTGCCGCCCCTTTACCCATTTGCCACATCACCCGCCGTTACAAAAGGCGCCACTTTAACTCATTCATTAATACGGTTCAGCTAATTCACTCATAATTTGACAAATAGAGCCCAGACTCAGTCGCAGGCAGCTCGCCACATTCTCTCTGTCTGTGTATCTGGCAGCTGGTCAAACACGTGAAAATGTTGTGTTGACGTCTGAAGTGTTGGCTTGGGAGGAAAGAATCCTGTTCACGAGAACTTAGTCGCTAATGGATCTTTGAGTGAATGTCGCTGCATTTTGTTTATTAATAAACAGAGGAAATGATTCTTTCCCACTCAGCTCATAAATGAGATTATTAATAGATATGTGGCCAGATATTACCATTCCGTAGGGACCTGTGTTAAACATGAATCTGTGGTTTCTTGTTGAGCCTATTTATTATTTGTGCTTGTTAGAATTGACAGATGGTTCCACTTCACCACACTGTTAAACAAATGAACGTGTTTCCTTTCGTAATAATTTGAGCAGCTTGAGCTAAGCATGCCTGACAATATGCCGAGCAATGTGACATCCAATGCTCGAGCAACATTCAATGTTATAGGACAATTATGAAGATGGATGGAAGTTTAACCTAACCCAGTTATCAAATATCCATTGACTTGACAGATTCACCACCCTCTGACAAAAGAAATTCATTCTCATCTCCTTTCTTAAGGTACTTACTTTTATTCTGAGGCTGTGCCCTCTGGTCCTAGACTCTCCCACTAGTGGAAACATCCTCTCCACATCCACTCTATCCAGGCCTTTCACTAATCAGTAAGTTTCAATGAAGTCCCCCTTTGGAAACTTCCAATTCCAATTATAATGTTCCTGCGCGCCTGCTTCCCTTCACTTTCCTGACGGGAGAGATTCTAGAAATTTCCCAGTTGGAAAACAAGCGGCTGAGAAGTGGTTTTCTTTTTAACTCTTTCTCGTGGTTTACGTTTCTACGGGTTTCTCCTGATCACTCCTTCACGCACTTACTATCTTATCTAACTCTCTCTATTTTTCTTCTTTTTAAAGTTTAAAACAAGAAGTGGTACAGGAAATGTATTATGTTATTTTTGGCTTATATCACTGTAATGTACATTACTTCTTATAAATAAAATATTTTTTAAAAAAGAAGTGACAGGAGAGCAGTGGCTGTTTTGTGAAACTATCAAATGTATGGGAAGGAACTGCAGATGCTGGTTTCAACTGAAGATAGACACAAAATGCTGGAGTAACTCAGCAGGACAGGCAGCATCTCTGGAGAGAATGAATGGGTGATGTTTCGGGTCGAGAGTCTGAAGAAGGGTTTCGACCCGAAACGTCACCCACTCCTTCTATCCAGAGATGCTGCCTGTCCCCGCTAGAAACAGAGTGAAGATAGACACACTAGCTTTAAACTACACTCAATTGGCCACATGTAGAGTATTGTGTTCAGTTCTGGGCACCATGTTATAGGAAAGATGTCGTCAAGCTGGAAAGGATGCAGGGAAAATTTACAAAGATGTTGCCAGGCTCTAGGGTCTAAGCTATAGGGACAGGATGAGCAGGATTATATTCCAGGAAGCAAAGGAGGATGAGGGATGAACTTATAAAGGTGGACAAAATAATGAGACACAGATTCTAGAAATCTGAAAGAAAAACAGAAAATGCCACAACTACTCAATGTGTCTACTCAATAGACCCTCAAGTTTTACTTTTCTTTATGGCTTGGAAGGAGGCCATTTGGCCCACTGAATCTACGGTGGCTCTAAGAGTATTCCCATCAATTCTATTGTTCCAATGTAACCTACTATAACATAGAACATAGAAAAGGACAGCACGGGAACAGGCCCTTCAGCCCACAATGTTTATGCTGAACATGATGCCCAAGATAATCTAATCTCATCTGCCTGCATAAGATCCATATCACTGCATATCCATGTACCTATCTAAAAGCCTTCTAAATGCTAGAGAGTCATAGAGTCAAACAACATGGAAACAGGCTCTTATATAACTGCAACATGACCTCCCAATTTCTATACTCAATACTCTGAATGATGAAGGCCAATGTACCAAAAGCCTTTTTGACCACCCTATCTACCTGTGGTGTCACTTTCAATGAACTATGTACCTGTACACCAAGATCCCTCTACAACACTCCCCAGAGGCCTACCATCCATTGTGTAGGCCCTGCCTATGTTAGACTTCCTAAAATGCAACACCTCACATTTCTCTGTATTAAATTCCATCAATCATTCCTTAGTCCTCCTTGAGCCCATAGGATCAATCAAGATTCTACTGCAATTTTTCACAACCAATTTTTCTGCAAAACCACCCACTTTTGTATTTTCAGCAAACTTGCTAATCTTGCCATGTTGGTTCTCATCCAAATCAATGACATGGATGACAAACAGTAAAGAGCCCAGCACCGAACCCTGAGACACACCACTAGTCACAGACCTCCAGTCCAAGAAGCAATCTTCCACCATCACACTCTGCTTCCTTCCATGAAGCCAATTTTACTTCTGAGTCACGTGAGTGATTCTGTGAAGAAGGCCCGCCAGTTCGCATGCGTGTCATTACGTCATTCGCATGGCGACGCACCGGACTGGCAGGCTAGTCAGCGCAACGGGTTCAGCGCTCCTGCCAGCGGTAAGTTTAAACCTACAGGTAAGTTTTATTTCTTACCAGGTTGTGTTTTCTTGCAGGAACCTCTTCTTACAGAGGTTTCCTGCTGGATGTTGTAGTGCAGTCCGGATGAGCCGCGAGGAAACCGGCTTTGGGCTGTGAAGAGACTCCGGTCCAGACCGCGGAACGCGGGTAGCCGGCGGACGTCGGGAGCGCTACCCCAGCCGCTGACAAGGCGGTCAGCGGCTTCCAGACTGCTGAGGTTCCCGTGGAGGGGTAAGCCCATGAGGAAGGCGGTATCAGGGTGCCGACTGTGAGCACCGTGGCTAATCCTGTGAGGAGGAAACAGCCATTTAAAAGTAAGCCCGTGGACTCCGATGAGTCGGATCAGGAGGATTCTCCTCCCACTATCAGCAACGTCTCTGGACGTATAGCAAAGGTGGAGGTAGCTCCATGGTGATATGTTCCAAGAGGAACTTTATTTCCCGTGGGTCACCCCATGGGCCCGTGGCAGCAGCTTCTATTAGAGGGCTGTATAGGGAAGATCTGCTCCGTGAAGAGGAGCATTATATCCGCGGGTCGTCTTGGGGGCCCATGGCGGCAGCGCCTCTCGAAGGGCTGATAATGTCTCCCTCAGTGAAGAGGTGAGCTTACCAGGGCAGTTTTATTCTGACCCTGAGGTTGGACGTATTGCGGAGCATACCCCAAGAAATGAAAGCCAAGCAGCACTGGTGAGCCAATAAAAAGAGCTCCAGCATGATATGCTCCAGCAAAAGGAGCTTTATATCTGCGGGTCTCTTCAGGGGCCCGTGGCAGCAGCACCTGTTGGAGGGCTGTCTGGGAAGAGCTCCTGATGGAAAGGATGCGCCAGCATGATACGCTCCAGCAGAAGAGCTTTATATCCGCGGGTCTCTTCAGGGGCCCGTGGCAGCAGCACCTGTTGAAGGGCTGTCTGGGAAGAGCTCCTGATGGAAAGGATGCGCCAGCACGATATGCTCCAGCAAGAAGAGCTTTATATCCGGGGGTCTCCTCGGGAGCCTCTGGCAGCAGCACCTATAGAAGGGCTGCATGATGTCTCCCTCTTGGAGGAAGTGAACACACGGAGTCAGTTTGTTCTGACTCGGAGATCAGAGGTATAGCTGGTGAGCATACTACGAGGCAGGGGCCTGCGGCAGCACCTGTTCCTGGCTATCTACGAATCCCCCTCTCTGTGGAGGGGAGTGCAAGTGGTCAGTGTAACTGACATCAAAAAAATCTAAAGTATGCCTGTGGAACGTACTGGAATACATGCGTTGGATTCAAGGGAGCCCTCGCAAACGAAGGTAGCAGAATATCCGGAAGGGGCTAGAGCTCCCCTCATGCTATAAATGCCGGGAATGAAAACGCTCCAGGGGTGACAATAAAGACAAGCTGCCGAACCTTCTCTTGAGGTAAGACCTTTCAACAGGTAAAACCTGGATAAGGAAGCAAAAGCTGTCGGACCAATCGAGGTACCAACAATGAACAAAGCTTCATCGTTGCGGCAACAACACACCCCACGCCTTCATTGGCAGTAAGCAGTTCACTAAAGTTGGTGGCAGCATGAAAACTGGACAGAGGTCTTAAATCAGAGATCCAAGTCGGGCTCAGGAAAAATATGGGAAAAAGTTGGTAATATTTACACTTGTTTTTTGTACTAATGATAATGATAACATGTGTTTAGTTTATGTGTTGTATGAAAATAACATTCCCCTTGCTAAGGATGGAAGAGGTCATAGTGGCCTTACAACACACAAATGGTTGGCATCTTACCATGTACAGTAAAACTGCAATACTAAGGCTCCAAGCACAGAATTGGGCCAGATTTGTCTTTACAGACAAGCTCAGAATTATGTCCAGAGTTGTCTTTCGAGGCAGGCTCAGTATTATGGCCAGGAATGGCTTTCGGGACTGGTTCAGAAAACGGGCCAGAGTTCTTGCTTGAGCAGGTACGGAATTCGCAGGCGTGGCCTGTTCATTGTGGAAAAGATGCCGAAAGTCGTTTATCTCGCATGTGCAGTATAATTTTTCCCAAAAAAGGAAACTTTGCATCTGAGTTCCTTAGGATGCTCCCATTTATCAGATATCACCGGAGACATTTTGAAATTTATCTGGATAAGGCAATGATAAAACTGCAAAATGGGTTAACTTCAGTTCCCAGGTTATTTTACCAGATTACTAAAACCGATGCTTGGACTGCTCAGAGGTCAAAAACAGTTGTTATGTCTTGTCTGGAGGATATTCTTACGCTGTGTGTTGTTACAATCAACTGTTTCAGCCTCAAACTATGTTTAAGAAAATGAAGGTGATACCAACTAGATTTGTTCATTGTTGGGATTTACCTTTAACTATTAATTAGCCTTGACTCTGCCCTGGGGTAATAGATTGGAATTAATAGGAGCCTCGAACAATCTTGTTGTGATAAACCAGCCTTCTATTCATTAAGTATAATTGGCAATATTGTGGCTGTAATTCAGCTGTGCAAGTGGGGGAACTTACATCCTGCAAAGTAGTAATCTCTCAAATGCCATGTAGGTCTTGTGACAGACATTATGCTATTACCAGCTGAAGCTACCAAGGTCATTATGGTAGACGAACAGTATTCAGCTTGCTCCAGTAATCTGGTCAGTGAAAATTCACTTATATTATAAACTGATGGGGCTCTAAGGTGGAAAATTATGAATGCCATCTAGTTCAGAGGCAGAGAAGATTTGCATCAATTAACACTTATTCAGTTATTGGTATGAACTATCTATACACACCAGGTGCATTCTATAGGTTAAAGGGTTATTGAGTGAATATGCATAATCTGTATGCTCAACGTTAAATTGATACACTATGATGGTGCCGTATGTTAGTAACATGGGTGCGATCAAGACAGAATATCATGTAATAATTTACCTAGTCTCAATTTACGTTGGAATATTGTAGATGGTTTATGCATGCAACCAATCACATAGCTACCTCACCACTACTAACCCCGCCTTAAGTATCATTTATAATAACGCCTGATTCTCCTTCTGCGCAGTACAGTAGCAGACTGGAGTCAGAGACTACTCATGTATTGTTTAACTCTGTATACTTATTAAAGACTATTATAATGTCACACGTGTGTAATGACTATTTACATGGTGTCAGATAGTGACTACTCGTGTCTCCTGTTTATCGGTTTTTATTTCTTTTGCTAAGTTTTTATTTTCATTTTGACAATGGCTTCCTCTTGCCGAAAGCCTGCTCAGCTCATCTTCGATTCGGACATCGCGGAGCGCTGGGCTACTTTCGAACTGGACTACCACCACTACATGACTATTGCTCATCGGAAGGAGCCCGATGATGTCAAAGCCTCGCTTCTTCTCAACCTTGCCGGCCCCGATGCCATGAGATGAGCCAGGACCTTCAATTATGCCCAGCGGTCCTGGGTGCCAACAATCAGGTACTGGTACCCATGGAAACTGCGGAAGACCCGCATGTCCTGCTACGCAATCGTATTTTAGAAAGGGCGCGATTCTTTACTCGCAAGCAGTTGCCCGGTGATCCTGTTGAGCGCTTCATCGCTGGTTTACGTTACCTAGCCCAGAGGTGCAGGTTCGAAGCTATGACAGACCAGCTAACTATAGACATTTTGGTGACAGGGATGCTCGATCAGAAACTGAGATCAGAGCTCCTCCGCAGACCCGATCTTACTTTAAATGAAGCCATGCACGCCTGCAGAATGGCTGAGGCCATTGACCCGCCAGACAGTCAGCGTGGTTCGGACACTAAATCTATCAACCTGACTGGGTTCAATAGACCGCGACCTCGATCTGATAACACTCAATTTGTGCCTCGGCCCGGCCCCGCATCTGGCGGTGAAACCCCCAAATGCCCGAACTGTAACTACATGCATCACAGGCAGTCGCCATGCCCTGCCTTCTGTAAAGCCTGCAACTATTGCAAGAAATTAAACCATTTCTCTGCTGCCTGTCGTTCTCGTGGGAAGGTGCCATGAGCTTCCAGACCTAACCTAAACATGCTGATGCAAGCTGATAACATGTATGGTTCTCTGTCCTTGCTCGATGCTGCCCACGCTGACGATCCAATTATTTCGCAAGGGGAGGCGAGTGTGCATTCACTCCTTCACGCACATTTTACCCGATCCAACTGTTCTGATAACTGTCAACAATTCCAGCTTTCACGCTAAGCTCGACACTGGGGCAAAAGTGAATGTAATGTCAATAAGCCTTTTTAAGAAGATAAGGAATAATGAGCTAATGATTGCAGACCGTTCCACTCTGCACGCCTATGGAGGCGAGGTGCTGAGACCGCTGGGAAAAGCTACTTTCACTTGTGTGCTGAAAAAGACAACGAGTGCCTTGACTTTTTATGTTTTGAACTCTGACTGTGTGACTCTGTTGGGCAACCAGGCATGCCAGGATCTGGGCCTGGTGTCGTTTGACAGAACGGTCCACAAGGTGATGATATCGGTAGACCCGGTAAAGGAATACCCAGACCTGTTTAATGATGAACTGGGCAAGCTGCCTATTACCGACAAAATTGCTACTGATCCAAAGGTGTCACCTGTAATTCGTGCACCGCACAGAGTGTCTCATACCATGAAGGACAAAGTCGAGTCCATGTTGAACGACATGGTCACCATGGGGGTGCTAGAGGCGGTCAGTGAGCCCACCGAGTGGGTGTCCACCATGGTTGCCACGTTAAAAAAGGACAAGAATTCCAACATTTTTGAATTTTTGTACAAAAAACAAATGAGTGCGCTATAGTAGCTTCTTGGGATTGACATTTATCACAAATGGATGATACATTTGGGAAAATTTTATGGATTTTAGTTTTGGAATAATATAATCTATGTAAAATTTTAAATTGTATTAAAGTGTGTCTTACATTAATCGAACATTTATGCACGTTTAATAAGTATTCATTCCAACTTTCCTTTGAAATTTTAATAGCTAACTCTTGTTCCCAGTCTCTTCTGATACCCTCCGTAGATGGTATTTCTACATTTAAGATAATATTATACAAATATGATATTAAGTTTGCTGATTCAGCTTTTATCTGCATTGCCTCATCCAATACATCTGCTGGGTTATTATAATGATCTTTTGTATATTTTTTCAAATAGTCGCATATTTGAAAATATTCAAAATATTGATTATTTCCGAGTTTATATTTTATTTGTAATTGTTGAAATGAAAGTAATTTTCCCGTTTCATACAAGTCACCGAACGTTTTAATTCCTAGTCTATCCCAATGTGTAAAAGCTTTATCTATAATAGAGGGATTAAACGAAGGGTTATTAACTATGGGTGATAAAAGTGATAAATTTCTTAATTTTAAATTTTGTTTTATTTGTTTCCAAATTCGGATTGTGCTATGAATAATTGGGTTCTTATTATAATTTTCGAAATCTTTACAAAATTATTTAAAATAAAACTGATACCCAAAGCAGAATGGATTATCTTCGGAATAACGGAAGATGGTCCAGAACTAAATGTGTTTCAAAAGAAACTAATAGACTATGGGTTAATAACTGGAAAAAAGCTAATCCTAAAATTTTGGAAGAAGGCTCCAATACCAACTATAAACATGTGGATTTCAAATATGTTCGAAACATTACACCTAGAAGAGATAAGACTCCTCCTGGCAGGTAAACCAGATCACTTCCACCTGACGTGGTCTGCATTTATAGAATTATTACAAATACAGGGTACCTTAAAAAAATTGAGGTCAGGTAATGGGGGATGATAGTTGAAGAGTTGGTATGTCCCATTTGCGTAATGCTCATAAAAACTATTTGTTTCTCTCTTTTTCCTCTTTCTCTTTCTCCTTCTTTTCTAGGGTCTATTTCTTAACTCTTTTTCTTTTGTTTTTAATTTTGTTCTTATAGGGTCTTCGTTCTTTCTTGTTGTCACATTTTCTACACTCTCACTTTTTCCTTCACTTTCTTCTTTCTTTCAATCTTATCCTTTCCTTTTACTTGTGTAAAAAACAAACGGAGTACATTAATTGTAAGAAGACATAAGTGACAAGCATTAATGTATGTGGTTGTAATGTAATGTACTTCTAATAAATATAAAATTAAAAAAAAATTTTTTTTTTAAAAAGGACAAGAATGAAATTCGTGTGTGTATCAACCCTAAAGACTTGAACCTTGTCATCAGGCGCCCCCACTACCCCATGAGGACAGTTGAGGATGTTGCAGCCCAGGTCGGACAGGCCACCGTCTTCTCTGTCCTCGACGCAAAAAGCTAGTTTTGGCAGATACCACTGGACAAGGGGTCTTCGGATCTGACCATGTTCTCTACACCGTTCGGCAGATTCAAGTTCCTGCGAATGCCATTCGGCATCAACTCTGCCAGCGAGGTGTTCCAGAGGACCATGGAACAGCTGTTCGCTGGCCTGCCGTGCGCCATCATCGTTGATGGCGCACCGTGCGCCACCTGGTCTACGGGAAAGACGTGGTGGAGCACGACCAGAACCTACGGCGTGTCCTGGAACGGGCACGACAGATAAACCTCAAACTCAACCCCAAGAAGTGCAGATTCCGGGTATCTGAGGTCACTTACGTTGGCCATGTCTTCACTCCTGCCGGACTCAAGCCAGATCCTTTGAAAGCTGCCGGTATCACGGAGATGCCTGCCCCCACCGACATGCTCAGTCTACAGCGCTTCCTGGGCATGGTAAACTAACTTGGGAAATTTATTCCCAACCTCAGCGAACTGAGCTCGTCCTTGCGACAACTGACTAGAAAAGACACCGCCTGGGCCTGGTTCCCGCAGCACCAGCAGGCTTTTGATGCTTTAAAGTCTAAGCTGGTCAGCACTCCTACTCTGACGTTTTTCGACCTGAAGCGCCCCATTACCGTCACCTGTGATGCCTCACGATTCGGGCTAGGTGCAGCCTGCCTACAGTCCTCTGCAGATGGCTCCCTGCTCCCTGTCTCCTATGCCTCCCGTACCATGACCGACACCGAACAGCGCTACGGACAGATCGAAAAGGAGCTGCTCGCCGTCGTTTTCGCCTGCTCTAAGTTCAAGGACTTTCTTTTCGGGAATTCTTTCACGGTTGAGACTGACCACCAGCCATTGGTGACCATCCTGAGTAAGCCGATCCATGTCGCACCTGCCAGGCTGCAACGTATGATGATGCAGCGCCAGCGTTTCGACTTCACCATTGTCTACAAAAAGGGTACTGATATGCACGTTGCGAACACCCTCTCTCGCGCCCCTTGCGCCACCTGGGATCAACACCCCTACGAACGGGAAGACCTTCTGGTGCTCGGCGTTGACTTTGTCCCAACTAAGCAGCTTCAGTGCCTAGCCGAGCATACTGCCGCCGACCCCGCTCTGCAGCGACTTTCTTCAGTTATAAAAAGGGGTTGGCCGAGCAAGCACGCCAGTGCGCCCGCAGAGACACAGCCTTTTTTCCTGGTTCGCGACGAACTGGTCATCCAAGACGGCGATATTGTTAAGGGCCACAAGGTCGTGGTCCCCTCCTCCCTGTATGACAAGTACTATAGCGTGGCCCACAGCAGGCACCCGGGCGTTGATGCCACGATCGCCCATGCACAGTGCCAATTCTACTGGCCTGGAATGGCTAAGTACATTCGGAACCGTGTCTCGTCTTGCTCTACCTGCAACAGCCTTGCGTCTCACCAGCAAAGGCAGCCCCTTTTGCAACAACCCGCGCCTGCCCTGACCTGGACTTCGGTGGCCGCCGACATTTTCGAGTGGCGTGGTAAACACTACCTCGTCCTTGCTGACTCATACTCGAACTGGTTCGAGGTTGACCTTCTGACCTCCCTCACGTCCGAGATGGTCATCCGTAAGCTGAGGAAACATTTTTCCACTTTCGGCTCGCCTGTCCGTCAGCAGACCGACAACGGCAGGCAGTTTACCAGCCAGAAGTTCAAGAACTTTGCCAACAAGTGGAACTTCCTCCACTTCACGAGCAGCCCTGAGTACCCGCAGAGTAACGGGCTTGCTGAGCGGGCTGTCCGGAGTGCCAAACTACTAATGGAGCAAGCGAGCCTGGTAGGCTGTGGGCCGAGCATCAAAAATGTGTCTAGAATCCAGTTTTCGTGACCCGTCACCAAACTACATGAAATTTTCCACAGATTTAAATGAAATATGAGAAGGATGTCATAACTCGTCATTGCCAAAAGCTGTACATTATTTAATTAAACTAATTAGAAAATAAGATCGGGAAAGTAACCGCCATCTAGTGGCCAATGCCCATATTACACCATGGGCAGCCTATTTCCGTGTTGCAGTCCATTTAAACTATATATGATTATACCTATATATATATATATGTAGTTCATGTACTTCATGAATGAATGAGTGAATAAACGAGTGAGTGAGTGAATGAGTGAATTGTTGTTGTTGTATTCAATTTATTGTCATTATCTCATTTTAGAGACAACGAAATGGATTTTCCTTACAGTCAAGTAGCATAAAAATAAATAATAAATAAATAAACTTTTTTTTTAAAGCACAAACACAGAAGTCCACACACAACATAATCCCACAGCGGCACCAAAGTTAAGGAAGGTACCATAGTCCAGCCAGCCTCCCCGCCGTTCTTCCCAGATGTTCACCCGTGGTCGGGGCCTCCTGAGCACCCGCAGTCGCCGCCACGGGCGGCCCGATGCTCAGGCCCTCTCGCCGGGAACGGTGGAACCCCGACGTCGAACCCCGACGGAGAACATCCTCAACGGCCCGGACCTCCAGATCAGTCACCTCCCACAAGCCGAGCCGGGTGGAGTGGCAGGACTCTGCGATGTTGGTCAGCGCCGCCCGCGTTGGGAGTTCCACGAACCACAGCTCCGCGGGAGCTCCAAACGGCGATCCCCGGAAAGGCATCGCCCGCCCCGCGATGTTTCCGCCGGTGCGGGGGGGGGGGGGGCGAGGACGCGACTCGAATAATAGTCGCATCCTCTCAAGGAAGCGACTGAAGGACTGTATCCCCCTTATCGTACCCTCTTCCCCCACATAAAAACATTTTAAAAAACCCCACAAAAAACGCTCTTCAAACATAACAAAAACATAACGAAAATACAAAAAGATACCGGACTGAAGGCGGAGGCAGCTAGCAACAGGTGAATGTATGAAAGTGAATGAATGTGAATGAATGAGTGAATGTACAGCCTCCAAATCTCATTTTTTCACATTATAAAGGTGCAATTAAATTAATTAAAGTGCATACAGATTAATTTTCATAAATTCAGACTTTAGATCTTACCTTTTCAGTTCCAGTTGATTCACAAAATTTGACAGCAGCACCTCAGGCAGGGACATTGCTTTCAAGACTTTCATCCACTTAGCTGCACATTCTTCAGACTTCTTCATGCTTTTCTCACTAAATACAATTACCCTGCTGCAAATTTCCACGACATGTATTCCACAGAACTAGAAAAAACTTCATCGGAATCTCCAGTAAAACAGGCATCTGTGAAGCCCTCTCAGTGCTCCCTGCCTAGCTAGCCTGAAACAAAGCGCGTGATTGGCCAACTGGCATACAACTCCATGTTAAACGTGCTTTGATTGGACTAAAAATACCCGAAAATTTTCCGGTTTTTCTCTAATTTAATGAAAATGTGCAAGTCTTGTTCATGACAAGTTTCAGGGGTGATTTATATGATTTTTTTACACAATATGTGAAAATGTCATGTAGTTTGGTGACTTGGGTCACGAAACACTGGAATAAAGCTCCTCGGCCCACAGCCTATGGCGAATTCCGACTTTTACCTCGACCTCCTGAACCTAAGGAACATTTCCAGGGACGCAACCCTAGGCTCACCTGCTCAGCGGCTGATGTCCAGAACAACAAGACCACCGATTCCGATTGCTCAACACAAGCTGCTGCCTCGAGTGCTGGAGCATGCCTCTGTCCAGACGCGCATTCAGGCTAAGCATGACATCCAAAAATGGTCACATGATAGATCGTGCAAGCCTCTCAAGCCTCTGCTGCCTGGACAGGCCATTCGTCTACATACTGCTAGCGGATATTCCCGTCTGGCCACCGTGGTTGGCATTGCCGATGCGCCTCGTTCGTACCTTGTGGACTTTGAAGGGACTGTCTACCGCAGGAGTCGTCAGCACCTGCTTGCAGTACAGGAACCTCTCTCGCAGGCAGCCGGACCTTACGCTCCGCCGCTGCAGTTCCAGCCATCCGCTGCTGATCCCGTTGCCGGCCCCTGCATGCCTCAGTCCCCTCGCGTGTTTTGTTCACCTTCGCGTGGGTCGCCCATTGCTAACCGTTTTCCTAGCCCTCCTACACGTTTGTCCCCCTTGCCGCTTTCTGTTTCCCCTCCGGCTTCGTCGCCTCCGGGTTTGGGTCTTTCTGGTGAGGGGGGGGAAGGGTTGGTCCGTACACGCTCGGGCCGTGTCAGCAAGCCGCCTGTTCGGTATGGTGATTTTGTTTAAGTCGTTGCCATAGTTATCCACCATGTTTAATCATGTGTTCATGTTTAATCTTCTAAGGGGAAGGATGTAGATGGTTTATGTATGCAACCACACCACTACTAACCCCGCCTTAAGTATCATTTATAATAACGCCTGCTTCTCCTTCTGCGCAGTACAGTAGCAGACTGGAGTCAGTGACTACTCATGTATTGTTTAACTCTGTATACTTATTAAAGACTATTATAATGTCACACATGTGTAATGACTATTTACAAATATCATCACGTATAATCAATGACAACACAAAATGGGTGTTGGATCACAAAGCATTTAATGAAATTATGGCTCGATAGAATAATCCGAATTGATATGTTCGTTTCCAGGCTCATTTACCGGTTGCAAAAACATGTGGCATAACAGTGGCAAAAAATACACTCTCGCTACAAGGAGAAAGAAGTTATGTTTGTCTCCCTTCATTTTGCCTCATTAGTCGGGTCTTGCAATAAGTCAGCAAGATCCCGCACTATGGTTGTTGTACTGTCTGACTGGCCTATGCAGCTATGCTTCCCGCTTTGTCGGGAATAATAATACAACCTTTTACGGTTATTCTAAACATAATAACTTGTTGGTTCAGCCTGTGGCTCGGGAAACCAGCCTCTGCATGATAAATCAATTATTGACTTATAGATTCTGAGTAGACCGCTCCTGCGGCTCGGATTGTCAGACCGATCCATGTATGTGTTCGCTGCAAAATGCAGGGATAGCACCAAGAAAGGTAAGCATTACATTTCCTCTTCAGGAGATGGGAAGCATTTGTTTAAATGCTTAAGTTACATCTTATACGGTACAGATAACTGACGTCTTGGAGTTCGTTTCAAATAGGTCTTTGACAATAAATTAAGTTATAGGACCATTAACTGTACCCAACGTGCCTTCCCATCATATTTGCTGCAGCAAAAGGGACCCACTCTGTCGGGTTTCACCCTCTGATACCGAGTTATAAAGGATATTTTTCACACAAGTTCTCCCAGGACAAGCACAGGGCAGTATGGGATATTGATGTGGTATTAACACTATTTCACCAGGGGGCTCCAGCTACATCCTTAGCTTGGCTCGGCTCTCATACGGTAGTTATCCTCATGGCGTTGATCTCAGCGCAAAGGGTTCAGTCACTACATATTGTGACTGGATAGGATGGTTACATCTGCAAATAATATTATATTTTAAAGTTTCGTTAAGCAGAGCAGACAGGAAGTCTCAAACTAGTTTTATGGCATTCCTCATGAACCTTCGGTTGTGTATGGTCACACATATACAAAAATACGTCAAGGTCACGAAGAGCCTTAGAGACTCTGAGCTAGCAATGTTTGTTAATTACAAGAAACTTTATAAAAATATATTGGGTTGGACTATCCCCAGGTGATTGAAACAGGTTTTGGCTCATACAGGAGTAGATACTGATATATTTTTCAAGTCTCACTCCACCAGGGCTGCTACAACATCAGCAGCAAGGGTTATGTACATTCCGCTGGACCACATCCTGGCGACTGCAGGATGGGCGAACGAACTTCTGAACATTTCATAATAACCTATGGCCAGACCAGGGGTATTTGCCAACTCTACCTAGGTTCAGTGGTTAGTTACTCCCGAATGAGAGGAGTTACTATTATTTATTCATTATGAATGTTTCCCTCATCTGTCAATGAAGCAGCTGTGGTTGTGGAGACTCGTTTCTCACGGCATAAAATCACAGAGCTTTGAAATCTTCACGGAATCACTTACGTGACTCCGAAGTAAAATAGTAAGATTAAACGAGAACTTACCAGTTTGAAGTTTGATCTTTATTTTATGAGGAGTTATGGTGAGCGATTACGTGCCCACCGCTCCCTGCCCTCTCTCGTAAAGATCACTCGGTAGTTCTAGTCTTCTCTAAGTCTTACTATGTTACTTCGACTGCTGTTATCTGTGATTTCACACTGCTGCTTTGAAGATTGACACGCATGCGAACTGGCGGGCCTTCTTCACGTAATCGCTCACCGTAACTCCTCATAAAATAAAGATCAAACTTCAAACTTCAAAATGGACTTTATCATGTTTTGATAAAGTCCATTTATACAACATCTACAGTTCTGCCCTCATCAACCTTCTTGGTCACGTCTTCAAAAAACTATTATATCTGCCTCCACTACCACCCCTGGTGGCTATTATCTATGTGGAGTTCGCACATCCTTCCTGTGACTGTGTGGGTTTCCTCTGAGTGCTCCAGTTTCTGATAACAATTGTAAATTGTCCCTGGTGGGTACCTGCCGATCACCAGCCCCTCACACTCACCCCCTACGACGTGTACGTGGCACTGAGTAGGACTAATGCACGTAAGGCTGCTGGCCCTGACAGCATCCCCGGGCGCGTCCTCAGGGCCTGTGCTGCACAGCTGACAGATGTCTGGACTGACATCTTCAACCTGTCACTTGCCCAAGCAGTTGTGCCCACGTGCCTTAAAACCACCTCCATCGTGCCGGTGCCAAAACACTCCACTGCGGCAAGCCTCAATGACTTCCGCCCAGTTGCACTTACTCCCATCATCACCAAGTGCTTCGAGAGGCTGGTCCTGGCACACCTCAAAGGCTGCCTACCCCCCACATTGGATCCCTATCAGTTTGCCTACCGCAAGAACAGGCGTACAGAGGATGCCATCTCAACGGCACTTCACTCCGCCCTCTCCCACCTCGACAACAGAGACACTTACGTAAGAATGCTGTTCATCGATTACAGCTCAGCATTCAACACCATCATACCCTCTAAACTGATCACCAAACTCGGTGACCTGGGCATCGACCCCTCCCTCTGCAACTGGATACTGGACTTTCTAACCTAACAGACCCCAGTCTGTTAGGTTAGACAAGCACACCTCTTCAACCCTCACCCTGAACACCGGCGTTCCACAGGGCTGTGTGCTGAGCCCCCTCCTCTACTCCCTCTTCACCTACGACTGCACACCTGTACATGGTACTAACACCATCATCAAATATGCAGATGATACAACGGTGATTAGCCTCATCAGCAACAACGATGAGTCGGCCTATAGGGAGGAGGTCCAGCTCCTAGCAGCATGGTGCGCTGACAACAACCTGGCCCTTAACTCCAAGAAGACCAAGGAGCTCATTGTAGACTTCAGGAAGTCTAGGGGCGGCACGCACACCCCCAACCACATTAACGGGACGGAGGTGGAACGTGTTTCCAGCTTCAGGTTCCTGGGGGTCAACATCTCCGATGACCTCTCTTGGACCCACAATACCTCAACTCTGGTCAAGAAGGCTCACCAGCATCTCTTCTTCCTGAGGAGACTAAAGAAGGTCCATCTGTCTCCTCAGATTCTGGTGAACCTCTACCGCTGCACCATCGAGAGCATCCTTACCAACTGTATCACTGTATGGTATGTCAACTGATCTGTCTCCGACCGGAAAGCACTGCAGAGGGTGGTGAAAATTGCCCAACGCATCACCGGTTCGTCACTCCCCTCCATTGAGTCTGTCCAAAGCAAGCGTTGTCTGCGAAGGGCGCTCAGCATCGCCAAGGATTGCTCTCACCCCAACCATAGTCTGTTTACCCTCCTACCATCCGGGAGGCGCTACAGGTCTCTCTGTTGCCGGACCAGCAGGTCCAGGAACAGCTTCTTCCCTGCGGCTGTTACACTACTGAACACTGTACCTCGGTGACTGCCAATCACCCTCCCCCCCCCCCCCCGGACACTCCTCCCACCAGGAAAATATACTATGACTGAATGCACGTAAATAGATTTATTTATTGCTCATATTTATGTCGCTCTTCTAGGGAGATGCTAACTGCATTTTGTTGTCTCTGTACTGTACACTGCACAATGACAATAAAGTTGAATCTGAATCTGAATCTGATCTGAATCTGATAGTGCTGGTGAATGGGAATTGCTGATCGTTGTGGACTCGGTGGGCTGCAGGGCCTGTTTCTGCGCTGTATCTCTAAATGAAACTAAACTAAACTGAACTACAAGTTAATGTGGTCTTGGGCAGAGCAATTGTCAGACCAAGCTATGATGCATTTGGATTGGATGCATTCTATGAAGCATGTGCAGAATTTGGTTCAAAATCCAAGAATGATTAAGAATACATTTTCAGAGGCATTGAGAAAGGGGAAATCAGGTGGATGGGGAGAGGAGCAACGGGAGTTAGTATTGCCTCAGTATTAAACTCTGCAATTTATGTGATCACTGCTTTGTTAATTTACATAGCTGTAGGCTCACAAATTTACTCAGTAAGATATGACTAGCAATAGCCTGGGGGAGTTGCTGTATAATTCTGACAGCTCCCATTAATGCAAACACAGGAAAGGGAATCAAACAGATTGTTTGAAGAGTACCTCAGTGGAATATATCCAGTTAGCACGGCTCAGTCTTAGCTGAACAGCAGCAACTGATGACATATCACATTATCCCAGCTTGCACACATATCACTGTCCCATCTCATCATCTTGTCTGAATCCAGAAACTCCGAACAATAAAGTGACTGCCTAACACCGTACAAACAGATGGTAAAAATTATTATGCACTAGCCGAAGGCAACATCCATACTTTCACAAAAGAATAGCTGCTTTGGAAAGGGTGCAGAGGATGTTTAGTGGGATGATGCCTGGATTAAGAGGTATTAGCTATAGAGAGACAGGTTGGAGAGGTTGGACTTGGATCGCTTTCTCTGGAACAATAGAGGTGTTTAGTTTGGAGATACAGCGTGGAAACACGCCCTTCGGCCCACCAAGTCCGTGCTGACCAGCGATCCCTGCACATTAACACTATCCTTGTGACCATTTACAATTATACCAAGCCAATTAACCTACAAACCTGTACGTCTTTGGAGTGTGGGAGGAAACCGAAGATCTCGGAGAAAACCCACGCGGTCACGGGGAGAATGTACAAACTCCGTACAGACAGCACCCGTCGTCAGGATTGAACCTGGGTTTCTGGCACTGCCAGCGCTCTAAAGCAGCAACTCTTCTGCTGCGCCATCATGCCGCCCATAAATAGAAGTATATAAAATTATGACTGCCTGTCAGAGGAGTAGACAGTCAGAATATTTTACCCAAGATGGAAAATTCAAATAGTAGAGGGCATAGATTTCAGATGAGAGGTGCAAAGTTTAAAAGACATGAGCGGGGCAGGTTTTTTTACACAGAGAGTGGTGAGTGCCAGCAATTGGTAGGCAGGGGTGGTAGTTGAAGCAGATACATTAGTGGCATTTAAAAATCTTTTGAATAGGCATGTGGATATGTGCAGGCGATGAAAGGATATGGGTTAGGTGCTTGTAGATAAGTGATGGTCTTGGCATCATGTTCAGCATAGACATTGTGTGCTGAAGGGCCTGTTCTTGTGCTGTACTGTTCTATGCTCTAAAATACTCAAATATGACTTCTTAACCCTTTAAACTTTGTATCACTTTGAACAGGATTATTTTATGTAATTAGTTCCAATTCTGAATCCATGACACATAGAACAAACTCTCCTCGAGATCTCAATTCCTATATTTGTGAACTGTGAATTGTAGACTGTGAACATAATAATTTCCACTGGTTTGCCTGGTTTTCTGCATGTAATCATCACCCTCTGGCATGTCCATTGATTACAATGAATATCCTCAGAGCAAATGCTGAAGCGTGTACTGTGGAATTTTGATGGTCTTATTATTTTTAAAGCGCAAGAGACTGCAGATGTTGGAATCTGTAGCAAACAAAAGAAGTGCAATTGGAGGAAATCAGTGGGGGGAAACTTCTTCAAAGAGGGCCAGAGACCCAGGTTCGATCCTGACTTCGGGTGCTGTCAGTGTGGAGTTTGCACATTCTCCCTGTGACTGCGTGGGTTTACTCCGGGTACTGTGGTTTCCTCTCACATTCTTAAAACATGCAGGTTTATAGGTAAATTGGCTCCTGTAAATTGTCCACGGTGCTTAGGACATGGAACTGGTGTATGGGTGATCGTTGGTTGGCATGGACTCGGTGGGCTGAAAGGCCTGTTTCTACACTGTATGTCTAAACTAAACTAA
Source organism: Malacoraja senta (assembly GCA_038087875.1). Classification (NCBI taxonomy): domain Eukaryota; kingdom Metazoa; phylum Chordata; class Chondrichthyes; order Rajiformes; family Rajidae; genus Malacoraja; species Malacoraja senta. The sequence continues at coordinate 55,164,784 of CM075980.1, read as the reverse complement.
ACCAAACTAACTAAATAACAGAAGATCCTTTATCAGAGCTTCGATTCCACTCATAAGGAACAGAAACTGGAGTAGACCAGATAGTGCCTTTAATGCCTCTACCATTCAATAAGATCATGGCTGATCTGATCTTTCCCTTGGTCCCACTTTCCTATTTGTTTCCCAGTCCTCTTTAAAGTTGTCAATGATTCTGCCTCCATAGCTCTTTGGGAAAGAGTATTCCAAATGTTTTTGATTTTCCGAGAGAAGATAATTGCCCCCAAAACAATCTTAAATGTGTGCCACCCTCCCATTATGAAGTCATACACACTAGTTGCAGATACCCCAAGAGGAAACATTTTCTATCTAGGCCTTGTAGGTAAATTGGCTTCTGCAAATTGCCCCAAGTGCGTAGGACATGAAACTAGTGTATGGTGGTCGATGGTTGGTGTGGACTCGGTGTAACTCTGAAAGAAACAACAGCTGATCCTCTATCAAAGACCCTCAGAGTCCTTGAATCTATAAAATATCCAACTAGGATGAAGTGTAAACAGCCTAGAATATGAATGGGTGGGTTCATGGTATTGATATTGGTTTGTTATTGTCACCTGGACCAAGATGCAGTGAAAAGCTTTTGTTTGCGTGCTCTCTAATTAAATCTGATAATATGAGACGGTAATACAATCGAGCCATATACAAATACGACAGATAGGGCAAAGATAAAAACCAGAATATATATTTTTTCAGTATTGTAGCATTGTAGTTCACAAGCATAATCATGGACAAGTCGCACCCCACACTCTCTCTTCTCCCCGCTCCCATCGGGCAAAAGGTATAGAACTGTGAAAACGCATACCTCCAGATTCAGGGACAGTTTTTTCCCCACGTGTTATCAGGTAACTGAACCATCCTACAAACAACTAGAGAGCAGTCTTGAACTACTATCTACATCAAGTTCAAGTTCAAGTGAGTTTATTGTCTTGTGTCATAGGACAATGAAATTCTTGCTTTGCTTCAGCACAACAGAACATAGAAGGCATTGACTACAAAACAGATCAGTGTGTCCATATATCATTATATAAATATATACACACATGAATAAATAAACTGATAAAGTGGAGACCCTCGGACTTTACTGGGCTTTATCTTGCACTATACGTTATTCACGTTGTTTCGTTTACCATGTATCTGTACACTGTGAATGGCTCAATTGTAATCATGTATTGTGTTTCTGCTGACTGGTTAGCACACAACAATAGCTTTTCACTGTACCTCGGTACATTTGACAATAAACTAAACTCAAACAGTTCCAGAGCAAAGTCCATATCCACAATGAGACTGAAGAAGGGTTTCGGCCCGAAACGTTGCCTATTTCCTTCGCTCCATAGATGCTGCTGCACCCGCTGAGGTTCTCCAGCTTTTTTGTGTATCCACAATGAGATAGGTAGGAAGAATGAGTACACCCTAGCTTATGGGTGGACCATTCAGATTTCTAATAACAAAAGGAAAGAAGCTGTTCCTCAGTCTGGTGGGATGGACTTTCAAGTTTTCGTATCTTCTGCCCAACGGGAACAGTGATGGGCCTGTCCTTCAGGCGATTTTCCAGGCGACTGCCGGCGACTGTCAAGTTGCTGGCAGTCGCCTGAAAAAACGGCAACTGGAACAGCGACTGTCAGAGTGAAACACACACAAACAACACTTCCTTCACCAGCCCATTATGCGGGCGGAGGACAGGGCAAGCGGGGGGAGCAAAGCCAAGGTGACACAGATACACACCGTGATGAACAGGATGGTTGGCGCTGTAATTAAGACATCTACAGTAAGTCATTTAAAAGAGGGGGGGAGGGGGGGGAGAAGGAGTGGAGACAACTTTTAAGAAGCCAGAGATACACGGCTGTGAAGCTCGGCGGACATTTAACATTACCGGTCGGTTATCCTTGGTTCTGAAAATTGCTGCTTACATTTTTTTTCCCAATGAGCCAATGAAATTCACCGATCAGCACAGGCTACAACCTACGGGAACCTTTCACAACTTTCTGGCAGCCCACTAGGACCTCCTGGCGACCCACCTATGGCACGAGAATTCTCGCTACTCTCCATGGCGTCTTCATTCTGGTCGCCTCTAATTTTTTCAACATGTTGAAAAATTCACGACGACCGTAATGAGGTCATGTCTAGTTCCCAGAATGCGGAAACTCCTGACGACCATGAAGGCGACTCCCCGGCAACCACCCGCGAACATGTGGCGACCGTGTGGCGACTGCAGAGTCTCCTGCAGTCGCCTAAAAAGTCGTCTAAGTGGGACAGGCCCATGAGAGAGGAAATGACGGGGGTGAAAAAGCTCCTTGATTATGTTGGCTGCTTTCTCGAGGCAGCGTGAAGTGTAGATGGAGTCAGTGGTGGGGAGTTTGGTCCGTGTGATGGACTGGGCTACATACACAACAAAGGATACCTCCACAGCTCAGATTTGGTAATCTCACTCTTTCAATGCAGTGCAGATAAAGTCTTTCAAGGACAATAAAAGTAACGGCCATCTTAACCTTTTGATTTTTACAATTTCCAAAGCTCATTAGACTTGAAATCTCAGCTATATTGGACATTTCTTCATAACCCAGCACATTTAAAAAATATATATTCAATTCAAACTGAACTGTACCTCATCAAGTATTTAATGTGCCGTGGCCAAACAATGAAGCTTGCATTTGCAAACAAGATGACAGTAGTAAAATTGACACTTAATGTGTGAGCTCCCAATGGCTTTGGCACAAAATTGCCCCATTATGGAATCTGAATTTCACAGACTCATCAATACTCTCAACAGTATTTGCAGCATCAACGTTCAGAGATCATAGGGATAATTAACCTTCCTCCCCCACATAACTTTCTTTCAAACCTATTATTCAAGCTACCAGGAAGATTCTTCCAAATGTCTTTGCTGAGAGATTATTTTTTACTCTTTGCCAGTGTTTGTGTTTCGTCAGGGCTGACACTCCCTTATTATAATCAAGTCAAGTCAACAGAGTTTATTGTCATGTGTCCCTGATAGGACAATGTAATTCTTGCGAGGGGGACCAATATCCTGGCGGGGAGATTTGCAAAGGTTACTGGGGAGACTTTAAACTAGAACGGTTGGGGGGAGGGACTCAAATAGAGAAAGCTAGTAGACAGTGTGTGACGCAGGAGGCAGAGAAGGGAAGCACTCAGACCCAACATGTAGGGGGGAAAGAAGAAAAAGATAATAAACAGAGAATAAGAGGTAGTGGGTTTCTTAAATGTGTGAGCAGAGAGACAGAGGGGTGTAAAATGAGGGTAGAAGCAATAGGGAGCAAGGTGAAAAGTAAAAGTGGTAGGCAGACAAATCCAGGGCAAAAATCAAAAAGGGCCATTTTTCAACATAATTGTATAAGGGGTAAGAGTGTTGTAAAAACAAGCCTGAAGGCTTTGTGTCTCAATGCAAGGCGCATTCGTAATAAGGTGGATGAGTTGAATGTGCAGATAGCTATTAATGACTATGATATAGTTAGGATCACGGAGACATGGCTCCAGGGTGACCAAGGCTGGGAGCTCAACATCCAGGGATATTCAATATTCAGGAGGGATAGACAGAAAGGAAAAGGAGGTGGGGTAGCGTTGCTGGTTAGAGAGATTAACGCACTAGAAAGGAAGGACATTAGCTTGGAGGATGTGAAATCGATATGGTTAGAGCTGCGAAACACTAAGGGGCAGAAAACGCTAGTGGGAGTTGTGTACAGGCCACCTAACAGTAGTAGTGGAGTTGGGGATGGCATCAAACAGGAAATTAGAAATGCGTGCAACAAAGGTAAAACAGTTATAATAGGTGACTTTAATCTACATATAGATTGGGTGAATCAAATTGGCAGGGGTGCTGAGGTAGAGGATTTCTTGGAATGTATGCGGGATAGTTTTCTAAATCAACATGTGGAGGAATCAACGAGAGAGCAGGCTATTCTAGACTGGGTATTGAGTAATGAGGAAGGGTTAGTTAGCAGTCTTGTTGTGCGTGGCCCCTTGGGCAAGAGTGACCATAATATGGTTGAGTTCTTCATTGGGATGGAGAGTGACATAATTAATTCAGAAACAAGGGTTCTGAACTTAAAGAAAGGTAACTTTGAGGATCTAAGACGTGAATTGGCCAAGATAGACTGGCAATTGATTCTTAAAGGCTTGACGGTGGATATGCAATGGAAGGCATTTAAAGGCTGCATGGATGAACTACAACAATTGTTCATCCCAGTTTGGCAAAAGAATAAATCAGGGAAGGTAGTGCATCCGTGGATAACAAGGGAAATCAGGGATAGTATCAAAACAAAAGATGAAGCATACAAATTAGCCAGAAAAAGCAGCCTACCAGAGGACTGGGAGAAATTCAGTCCAGCAGAGGAGGACAAACGGTTTAATTAGGAAAGGGAAAATAGATTATGAAAGAAAACAGGCAGGGAACATAAAAACTGACTGCAAAAGTTTTTATAGATATGTGAAGAGAAAAAGATTAGTTAAAACAAATGTAGGTCCCTTGCAGTCAGAAACAGGTGAATTGATCATGGGGAACAAGGACATGGCAGACCAATTGAATAACTACTTTGGTTCTGTCTTCACTAAGGAAGACTTAATTTATCTGCCGGAAATAGCAGGGGACCGGGGGTCAAATGAGATGGAGGAACTGAGTGAAATCCAGGTTAGCCGGGAAGTGGTGTTAGGTAAATTGAATGGATTAAAGGGCGATAAATCCCCAGGGCCAGATAGGCTACATCCCAGAGTACTTAAGGAAGTAGCCCCAGAAATAGTGGATGCATTAGTGATAATTTTTCAAAACTCTTTAGATTCTGGAGTAGTTCCTGAGGATTGGAAGGTAGCTAATGTAACCCCACTTTTTAAAAAGGGAGGGAGAGAGAAAACGGGGAATTACAGACCAGTTAGTCTAACATCGGTAGTGGGGAAACTGCTAGAGTCAGTTATTAAAGATGGGATAGCAGCACATTTGGAAAATGGTGAAATCATTGGACAAAGTCAGCATGGATTAATGAAAGGTAAATCATGTCTGACGAATCTTATAGAATTTTTCGAGGATGTAACTAGTAGAGTGGATAAGGGAGAACCAGTGGATGTGTTATATCTGGACTTGCAAAAGGCTTTCGACAAGGTCCCACATAAGAGATTAATATACAAACTTAAAGCACATGGTATTGGGGGTTCAGTATTGATGTGGATAGAAAACTGGCTGGCAAACAGGAAGCAAAGAGTAGGAGTAAACGGGTCCTTTTCAGAATGGAAGGCAGTGACTAGTGGGGTGCCGCAAGGCTCAGTGCTGGGACCCCAGCTATTTACAATATATATTAATGATTTGGACGAGGGAATTGAATGCAACATCTCCAAGTTTGCGGATGACACGAAGCTGGGGGGCAGTGTTAGCTGTGAGGAGGGTGCTAGGAGGCTGCAAGATGACTTGGATAGGCTGGGTGAGTGGGGAAATGCATGGCAGATGCAGTATAATGTGGATAAATGTGAGGTTATCCACTTTGGTGGCAAAAACAGGAAAGTAGACTATTACCTGAATGGTGGCCGATTAGGAAAAGGGGAGATGCAACGAGAGCTGGGTGTCATGGTACACCAGTCATTGAAAGTAGGCATGCAGGTGCAACAGGCAGTGAAGAAAGCGAATGGTATGTTCGCATTCATAGCAAAAGGATTTGAGTATAGGAGCAGGGAGGTTCTACTGCAGTTGTACAGGGTCTTGGTGAGACCACACCTGGAGTATTGCGTACAGTTTTGGTCTCCTAATCTGAGGAAGGACATTCTTGCCATAGAGGGAGTACAGAGAAGGTTCACCAGACTGATTCCTGGGATGTCAGGACTTTCATATGAAGAAAGACTGGATAGACTCGGCTTGTACTCGCTAGAATTTAGAAGATTGAGGGGGGATCTTATAGAAACTTACAAAATTCTTAAGGGGTTGGACAGGCTAGATGCAGGAAGATTGTTCCCGATGTTGGGGAAGTCCAGAACAAGGGGTCACAGTTTAAGGATAAAGAGGAAATCTTTTAGGACTGAGATGAGAAAAACATTTTTTACACAGAGAGTGGTGAATCTCTGGAATTCTCTGCCACAGAATGTAGTTGAGGGCAGTTCATTGGCTATATTTAAGAGGGAGTTAGATGTGGCCCTTGTGGCTAAAGGGATCAGGGGGTATGGAGAGAAAGCAGGTACAGGATACTGAGTTGGATGATCAGCCATGATCATATTGAATGGCGGTGCAGGCTCGAAGGGCCGAATGGCCTACTCCTGCACCTATTTTCTATGTTTCTATGTTTGCTTCAGCACACAGAACATAGTAGACATGAATACAGAACAGATCAGTGTGTCCATATACCATTATATAGATATATACACACATGAATAAATAAACTGATAAAGTGCAAATAAACAGATAATGGGCTATTAATGTTCGGAGTTTTGTCCGGGCCGAGTTTAAGGTCAGAGCTATGCCGCGGCATCCGGAGCCTGGGATCCCTAGTTGGGAACCCCAGAGGAGAAGAGCTCCGACCGCCGGCCCGCGGCCGACTTCTAACCGTGGGCGCGGCGAGGACTTACGATCCAAAGCGGGATTCCTCGCCGGGGATCATTGGAGAGGAGCTCCGACTGCAGGCCCTGCAGTCTGCGGTGCTTCTGGCTGCGGCGCAGCGGGGACTTTAGCTCTTCGACCGCCGGCCTGCGGCCTACACCATCTTGAAGCCACGGTCTCCGGTGGGGAGGCACCGATTCAGGACCTACCTGGACTTACCTTGTCTGCACATCTGGACGCCCGCAGTGGCGACTGCGGAGGGTAGTGGTCCCGACCACGGGGGAAAACGGAGGACTGACCAAACTTTGTGTCTTCCACCACAGTGATGGATGCTGTGGTGGATGTTTGTGTTACTTTTTTTTTGTGTATTGTGTGTTCTTTCTCATTGTACTGCTGGAAAATTCATTACACTGCACTTTATGTGCACGTGACGAATAAAACTGACTTGACTTGACTTGACTTGACAGTGGCGCAGCGGTAGAGTTGCTGGGGCAGCACAGTGGTGCAGGAGTAGAGTTGCTGCCTTACAGCGCCAGAGACCCAGATTGAATCCTGGATTGACAGCATGGATGCTGTCGATGCGGAGTCTGTATGTTCTCCGGGTGCTCCTGTTTTCTTCCACACTCCAAAGACGTACAGATTGTTAGCTTAATTCCCTTCTCTGAATTGTAAATTGTCCCTAGTGTGTAAAATAGTGCCAGTACGGGGTAATCACTGGTCGGTGGGGACTTGGTGGGCTAAAAGGCCTGTTTCCACATTGTATGAATAAATTAGACTTAAATTACATGTAAATTCTACAACCAGCAAAAAGCAAGAGACTATGCAAACAAATACAAGACATTAGGAGGATGAGGGTTTTGCAGGTCGATTCAAGATGCTGATGGTTGTAGGAAAGTTAATGTTCCTGAACCTGTTGCATCTCCTGCGGTTGCAGAGGAAAGTACCGTGGGAGAAGGTGGTTTGGGTGGGAAGGGACGAGTTGACCAGGTAATTGCGGAGTGAACAAACAGTCCCTGAGGAAAGCAGAAAGGGGTGGAGATGGGAAGATGTGGCCAGTAGTGGGATCCCATTGGAGGTTGCAAAAATGTCGGAGGATTATATGCTGTATGCAATGGCTGATGAAGTGGAAGGTGAGGACAAAGGGGACTCTGTCGTTACGAATGGGGGAGGGGGAGCAAGAGTGGAGCTGCGGGATATCGAGGAGACCCTAGTGAGAGCCTCATCTATAATAGAAGAGGAGAACCCCCGTTTCCTAAAGAATGAGGACATCTCCGATGACCTGGTATGGGAAAACCTCAACTTGGGCGCATACATCCTGAGCGCATCCTCTGCTACATTGACGACTGCATTGGTGCTACCTCCTGCACCCATGCAGAACTCACTGACTTCATCAACTTCATGAGTAATTTCCACCCTGCACTCAAATTCACTTGGACCATCACTGACATTTCTAGATCTCACCGTCTCCATCACAGGAGACAGACTATTGACTGACATCTATTACAAACCCACTGACTCCCATAGCTATCTAGACTACACTTCTTCCCAACCTGTATCCTGTAAAGACTTTATTCCCTACTCCCAATAATGTTCTCCCACCAGTCTTACTGTCTCCGACTACATTCTATCTCTGTCCCGCCCACTCCCCTGACATCAGTCTGAAGAAGGGTCTTGACCCTAAACGTTACCCATTCCTTCTCTCCAGAAATGCTGCATGTCCCGCTGAGTTACTCTGGCATTTTGCGTCTACCTTCGATTCAAAGCAGCATCTGCAGTTCTTTCCTACACATTGAGTAACAGTGACAGTCAGTTCCAGGGATGTGGAATTAATCCTGAGTAATCCGGGAAAAAGATTGGAAATTGGACACTTCGGGCAAAATATGTATGCGTTAGTTTGACTCATGGCAATAGTGTCAGATGAGCAATTCCAGATCTGCCAGGGAAATCTTGAACTCAGAGAGGAGTCTTTTTTTCAGATGAAATGTGTAAATTCTTTGGTTCCACTGAAGACAGACACAAAAATCTGGAATAACTCAGCGGGACAGGCAGCATCTCTGGAGAGGCAGCTCTGCCTGTCCCGCTGAGTTACTCCAGCATTTGTGTCTATCTTTTTTCAGATGAGATATCTGTCTTCTCCGTTGAATGTAAAATACATAACGCTATACATTGAAAAAAATGGGGGCACAAGGTAATGCATGTGATGGAATTTTGAGGTAAAGACAAAGTGCTGCGTTGAGTATGAGTTTGAGTTTAGTTTATAGTCACGTGTACCGAGGTACAGTGAAAAGCTTTTGTTGCATCGTAACCAGTCAGCGGAAATATAATACGGGATAAAGTGAATAGCGTGAATGACGTTCAGTGCAAGATATTCAGTAAAGTCCAATCAAAGATAGTCTGAGGGTCTCCAATGAGTTAGATAGTAGCTCAGGATTGCTTTTTAGTTGTTGGTAGGATGGTTCAGTTGCCTGATAGCAGCTGGAAAGAAACTGTCCCTGATTCTGGAGGTGTGCATTTTCACATTTCAATGCCTTTTGCCCGATGGGGGAGGGGAGAAGAGGGAGTTGCCATGGTGATACTCGTCCTTGATTATGCTGGAGGCCTTGCCGAGGCAGCGTGTGGTGTAGATGGTGTCCATGGAAGGGAGGTTGATTTGCGTGATGTTCTGGGAGTACAGGTAATATAAGGTTAGCACGGTGATTTGTCCAACCACATTTACAAATACCTATCAAGTTGATAAGTTATGTTTATATTATTCTTGTCACATGTCAGCATCTGATGCAACACCCGAAGCATTTGAAAATGTGGCAGGCATTTATGAGTTTAATGTACTGACCATGCTGGGGGAACAGCAAAGAGTGAGGGAATGGGTGGGGGGGGAGGGTGTATCACATGAAATTGTATAATTCAAAGTTCGTACCAAAGGACACAAAGTGCTGGAATAACTTAGCAGGTCAGGCAGCATCTCTGGAGAATGTAGAAACAAGGAACTACAGATGTTGCTTTATACCAAAGATAGACGCAAAGTGCTGGAGTAACTCAGCAGGTTAGGCTGGAGTAAAAAGGATAGACGACGTTTCGGCTTGGGACCCTCTATACCTCTATAAGATCACCCCTCATCCTCCTGTACTTCAAGGAATACAGTCTTAGCCTGCTCAACCTCTCCCAATAGCTCAGTCCCGGTAATATCCTCATAAATCTTCTCTGTACATTTTCCAGCTTGACAACATCTTTCCTATAATATGTTTCCCAAAACCAAACACAGGACTCCAAATGTGGCCTCACCAATGTCCTATACATTTGGAATGTGACCTCCCAACTTCGATACTCAATACTTTGACTGATGAAGACCAATGGTCCCAAAGCCTTCTTGACTACTCCAATTGATCAGTCAAACATAATCTATTTTTCTTAAATCCATATTGAATTTGCTCAACTATATTATTATTTTCACATTAAGTGTTTTAATATCACATCTTTATTACAGATTCCAGTAATTGCCCAACTTTTGATATTGGGCCAGCGAGTCAGTAGTTGCCATTTTTTCTTTCCCTACTTTCTTAAATAATTAGGCCACACTTGCTGCTCTCCAATCTGTGGGATCTATTCCATTGGAAGTTGACGACCAAAGCATCCATAACCACCTCTTCACCTTCTAGGGTGAAGATCATGCAATCCTTTGGGAGTTATCATTTTTCAGGTTCAATAATTCCTCTCATGATATTCCTTTATTAATACATTTATTTTACTTCCTCAGGTCTCCAGTAATTCTGAAAACCCTTTGGTGTCTTCTTCCATAAGACCAGACTCAAAAGTATTTTTCTTATTCATCTGCCATTTCTTTATCCCTCATTCTAACTGCTCTTGCATCCCTCTTTGAAGGACCCACATTATCCTTCTTAAGCTTTTCTTTTTTTTATACATATTGCAACTGTTTTTACATTTTTATTAGTTTACTTTCATAATCTCACTTCCTTTTCTTTATCAACAATTTAGTCATTCTTTGCTAAATTCTAAAATTCCAGATTCAGGGGCAGTTTCTTCCCAGTTGTTATCACGCAACTGAACTGTTTGTTCACCAGCTAGAGTGTGGTCTTGACCTCCCATCTACCTTATTGGAGACCCTCAGACTATCTTTACTCAGACTTTACTGGACTTTATAATGCACTAAAGGTTATTCCCTTTGTCCTGCATCTGTATGCTATGGACTGCCTGATTGTAATCATGTATTGTCTTTCCGCTGACAAAAAAGCTTTTCACTGTACCTCAAACAATAATAAACTTTAAAAAATTATAATAAACTAAACTAAACTAAAACTAAATTAAACTAAAATAATAAACTAATCTAATCTAAACTAAATCACTCCCTATCCTCAGGTTTATTTCATTACTGGCAATTACGTCATTTTCATTCATTTAATCCCACCTTAAATCCATGGTTTGAACACATTTCTTTCAATTATGTCTTTGTGCCTCAAATAATTTTTTTTAAATGCACATTGTATACTTTTTCAATAAAGCTAACTGTTGCATGACCTACCATTCGCTTTGAGACAATTTCTGAATGTACCCAGTCAATGTACGTCTCATACCTTTCTTGAATTGAAAACTTTTCAGGTCAAACTACATTACATTGTATTAGTCACTATTTGCTCAAAACGTCTTTACCTCAAGATTAGTAATTAACTATTTCTTATTGGGCACTTCTACATCTAAAATGGCCACTCCCTAGTCAATTCCTCAAAATATCAATATAAAAACCGATCTTGTATAAATTCCAGAAATCCTTCTATATTGTTAGTAATAATTTGATTTGACTGGTAACTCCATATATTAATCGACCCGTATGAATATCCCTGTAACATCAATTTCTAATTTCCTTGTTTTATCTTGCTGTTATTTGGAGGTCTGTAAACAGTTGCCACTAATACTTTTAGCCTCTAATGATTCTAACTCTATACCCCAAACTGCCTCTCCTCTCCCCCCCCATCTCCGTTCCTCTCTTCTCCACTCCCTCTTCCTCTTCTCCCCTCTAGCATCAGGCAAGAGGTACAAAAGTGTGAAAACGCACACCTCTAGATTCAGGGACAGTTTCTTCCCATCTGTTATCAGGCAACTGAACCATCCTCTCACCAACTGGAGAGCGGTCCTGACCTCCCATCTGACTCATTGGAGACCTTTGAACTATCTTCAATCTGACTTTATCAGACTTCAATGTTACATCGCGCACTAAATGTTGTACCCTTTATCTCAAGTCAAGTTTATTCGTCACATACGCATACGAGATGTGCAGTGAAATGAAAAGTGGCAATGCTTGCGGATTGTGCAAAAAAACTACAAAACAGAATCTTTTATCTGTGCAATGTGGATAGCGTGATTGTATTCACGTTTAGTCTTTTCCTTGACTGGACAGCACACAAACAAAAGCTTTTCACAGCACAGGACAATAATAAACTAAACTAAACAATGTCAGTTCGATCACTGACCCAGCCATCACTATGTGAGATTTCCTATCTCCCCTCTTCTCTTAAATGCAATAGCAGCCTGCATCACAAATCTTCTCCAGTCCTGTGGTTTTTTGATGATAATGAAAAATCAAAGATGAATTTTCTACCCTAGTAATGGGAGTTAACAATAACAGTGCATCCCACCGTCTCACTATCAACGCCTTGCTATTTACAGGTTGCTTCTTGTTAACATGCTGGTTAATTTACTCCTCTTTTAACTAAATGTAGAGTTGTTTGCAAGATGTTAAAATCATAATGCAGAGAAACCTAAGCTAAAAAAAAAACCAGCTTCAAATGAGCAGTCCTCTGAAAACTTGTGGCAATATCCTACCCAGCTCGATCAGCCCCCAAATTCTCATTAAATTCTCCCACTCTTCATCTTTCTGGTCTGTTTGAAAGAAAAGTTTAAGGGCACTGAGAGTTCACCATTTCCAATGGCTTGATGTAGTGGAGGCAGCAAAGGCACGACAAAAGCAGCAAACACAAAACAGCAAGGCAGCACAGACCAATGTTGCTATAGCAATTCACAGAAAAGCAATGAAAGAAACTGGAGCCATTACAAAAGAGTTGGCTGCGGCGAGGGACTGTCTCTAAAGTGCCCCATCCTATCCTAAGTGTAAAATGGTTCATTTTTATTTCTGGAGGATGAACATGATCCATTTGTGCAGAGGTTAAACAAGTCGTGTGGAAACCCTTCTTCAGAGCAGGATGTGAAAACAAAAAGGTGTCCACTTCTTGTATAAAGAAGACCTACAATTTTACAGAGTCTGAGGAAGGGTCTTGATTCGAAACATCACCTATTCCTTTTTTCCAGAGATGCTGCCTGGCCCGCTGAGTTACCCAGCATTTTTTATTTATCTTTTTACAGAGCCAATTCAGCTTAAAGATACAGCATGGAAACAGACTCTTTTTTTTGCCCAACGTGTCCATGTCAACAATCGATCACCTGTTCACACTAGTTCTATATTATCCCACTTTCTCATCCATTCCCCACGCACTATTTTACTGATGCCAATTAAACTACAAACCTGCACATCTTTGGGAGAAAACCGGAGCACCCAGAGGAAACCCACGCGGTCACTGTGAGAACATGCAAATTCCACACAGACTGCACCCGAGGTCAGGATCGAACCCGGGTCTCCTGGCATTATGTGACAGCAGCTCCACTGCTGTGTCACTGTGCTGCCCATCCGGATTTCTGTCGTGATGCGAAAGAATGTGATATTGTTTTTTTCCTTCATAATCTATTTTCCTAAGTGGTGGCAGCTTTAGCTGGTAAAGGGCAAACTCCATTGACGCCATCTACACTTCCTACTGCCTTCGGCCCACCGATTCCGTGCTGACCTGCGATCACCCCGTACACTAGCACTATCCTACACACTAGGGACAATTTACAGAAGCCAATTAACCTAAATAACAGGGTGCAGCTGTTGACACTGCAGACTCATAGCTCCAGGGACCCAGATTCGATCCTGACCTCAGCTGCTGCCTGTGTGGAATTTGTACGTTCTCACGTCAGTGTGTGGGTTTTTTCCCTGGGGCTCTGGTATCCTCCTAAGACATGCCTATTCTTCAAAGAGCCACTGCAAATTACCCTTTAGTGTAGCCAAGTGGCCCTTCATGCGGGCATGTGGAAAAATAATCATGTGAACTTTAGACTTTACTTTAAACTTTAGAGATAGAGATAACTGGCCTAATGGCCCACCGTATCAGCACCGACCAGCGATCACCCCATACACTAGCACTATCCTACACACTAGAGACAATTTACAATTTTACAGAAGCAAATTAACCTACAAACCTGTACTTCTTTGGAGTGTGGGAAGAAACCGGAGTACTCGGAGAAAACACACATGGTCACATGGAGAATGTACAAACTCCGTACAGACAGCACCCGTAGTCAGGATGGAACCGGGGTCCCCGTGTTGTTAGGCAGCAACTCTACCACCGTGCCACCCAAAAGCAGGAGTTGCTGAACATCTGAACAGGTTGCAGGATACATGAAGACAAGAAGGAAATGGGGTAGATGAGATTAATCTGCAGGGAGCTGCCATGGACTCAGAGGACCGAATGGCCTTGTTCTGTGCCATACTAAGTAAGAAGGATAGGGTGGACTCAATGGGCCATTTTCTCATTCCTCTTGTTGTTTATATTTTGTGATCACCGTGTTCCAACCTCTCCACTTCCTTTCCCTCTTGAATAAACATTAAGCTCCAGGACAGAAAACAGAACTATTCAGGCAGACATTAATTTCAGTACATCTGCCTCTGAAATGGTTTCATCTTCAGATCCTTCTCCGACCATTACTTCAGTGGGAGATTCACATTTCTCTGCTACGATACTTCGCTAGGACCCTCTCGGGGACTTCTGTAGTCCTCTCCACAAAGGTGTAAGTTAAGGGCCTGTCCCACATGGTGATTTTCTCAGCGACTGCCGGCGTCATATCAGTGTCGCCAAAAGATTTTGAACATTTCAAAACCAGCGGCGACAAAAAAAATGTTGCGACACTTGAAAAAGCACCGCGCGTCATACGTCATCATGTTGTGTCACGCCGCGTCACCGCCGCAACACGACGCAAATTTTTCGGTGATGTCGGCAGTCGCCGAGAAAATCGGCAAGTGGGACAGACCCTTTAGGATCCTTTGGAAAGGGGTAACATATATTTTTCTTCCTGTTTTGCGAATGAGAATCACTACACGATAAGAAAAACAGTAGTTCGTTAACACTTCATTGAAGGCCAGGCACAAAAATACATCAGCAAATTTGTGCAGGTTAGACGTAATAGAGGAAAGCACAAATAATGGCCAAAATTTTAATTTAAAGCCAACATAATATAAAGTACAATATGCACCAAATGACCAGGGCCAAAGACATATCACTGTAAAAGTAACGACAACTGAAGTGTCTTAATGTTCTGATGAAAGATCTTTGACCCAAAACATGGACTGTTTCTTTATAATTTAGAGATAGAGAGTAAACAGGCCCTTCGGCCCACCAAGTCTAGGCCGACCAGCGATCACCCCGTACAATAACACCATCCTACACACTAGGGACAATTTATGATTTTTACAGAAGCCAATTAACCTACAAACCTGTACGTCTTTGGGGTGTGGGAGGAAACCGGAGCACCTGAAGAAAACCCACGCGGTCACAGGAAGAATGTGAAAACTCCATACAGACAGCACCCATGGTCAGGATGGAACCCGGGTCCCTGGCGCTGTAAAGCAGCAACTCTACCGCTGCGCCATCGTCTCTTTTCACAGATTCTGCCTGACCAGCTGAGTATCTTCAGCATTCATATTTTTAATTTCAACTTTTCCAGAATTATCAGGTTTTTTCTTTAAATTATTGACTTCTTAAGGCACATCTCTTCATCATACTGATTGCATTGAGGTACCATCTTCTCACCACATCAATTTATTCACCTTCCCTTAAGATCCCCACTCCAACTCCTCCATCTCCAGCTCTATTTTTCTATTTCAATTATTTTTCTTATGGTCAAAACAATTTATTTCTCTACTTTCTGGATTTTATTCTGCATGCTCTGCCTTTTGGAGCTGTCAGACGAGGCCTGCATTAATAACATAAGGAATCGGGGTAGAAGGAGGCCATTTGGCCTTTCCCAACCTACACCACCATTCAATAAGATCATGGCTAACCTAAACACCATTTTGCTGCAACTGTTTATATACCTTGAATTTCTTAATATTCTGGAATGTGTGATTTAGTTTCGAGATACGGCGTGGAAACAGGACCTCCGGCCCACTGAGTCCGCGCCGACCAGCGATCCCCTTAGACAAGTACTATCGTAAACATTCTAGGGACAATTTTTAATTTTTACCAAGTCAATTAGCCTACAAACCTGTACGTCTATGGAGTGTGGAAGGAAACTGGAGCTCCCGGAGAAAACCCAAGCAGGTGAGAATGCAGGGAGAATGTACAAATTCCATACAGACAGCACCCATAGTCAGGATTGAAC
This sequence comes from Malacoraja senta, assembly GCA_038087875.1. Classification (NCBI taxonomy): domain Eukaryota; kingdom Metazoa; phylum Chordata; class Chondrichthyes; order Rajiformes; family Rajidae; genus Malacoraja; species Malacoraja senta. The sequence goes on along the minus strand of CM075980.1, from coordinate 55,148,742 downwards.
CTGGGTCTCTGGCGCTGTGCGGCAACATCTCTACTTCTAAGCCAATATTGCGCCCTGCATTGAGACTCCATCTGCTCACCACATTGATCTTTTTTCAATCAATGATGGCACGCTTGCCTTCATTGGGAAGGGTGTTGAGCACAAAGGTTGTGGGACAACATGGTACAGCTATACAAGTTGTTGGTGAGGCCACCCTCAGAGTACTGTGTGGCACTCTGGTCCCCAGCTACAGGAGGGTTGGCATTCAGTTGGAAAGGGTTCAAAAGTGATTTACTAGGATGTTATAAAAGGTGAGTCTGAATAAGTGCGCCTACCCAAAATGTCACCAATCAATTTTCTCCGGAGATGATGCCTAACCCACTGAGTTAGTCCAGCATTTTGTGTATATCTTCACTAGGATGTTACCTGGTCTTGATATATGGAGATGTTCAATAGGCTGGGAGGTAGGTTGGGAGGCTGAGGGGTGATCTTATTGTGGTCATAAGGTCATGTCATAAGGAATAGGAGTAGAATTAAGCCATTTGGCCCATCAAGTCTACTCCGCCATTCAATCATGGCTGATCTATCTCTCCCTCCTAACCCCATTCTCCTGCCTTCTCCCCATAACCTCTGACAAGGTGTACAAGAGGTGTATAAGATCATGAGGGATAAGGGATAAAAAGGAACTGGAGATGCTGGTTTATAACAAAGATAGCCAAAGATCATGAGGGGCATGGATAAGGTGAACGCTCATAGTCTTTTTCTCGAGATAGAGGATTCTAAAGCAGGATAGTGGTTTCTGAGACGTCCATAGGCTTAAGGTGAGATGGAAGAGACTTAACAAAGACCTCAAAGGCAACCTTTACATTCAAAGGGTAGTCTGCATCGGGAAGGAACTGCTAAATAATGTATATGAGGGTATAATTACAACTTTAAAAAAATATCTGGACAGATATATGGATAAGAATAAAAGGCTGCAGGCCAAATGCAGGCAAATGTGACCAGCCCAATATGTCGACTTGGTCAGTATCGACAAGTTGGGCTGAATGGCCTGTTTCCATACAGTATATGTCTAAGATTCTCAAAGAGTGAGTCTCCATAGTTCTCCAGGATAGAGAATTACAAAGATTCACCACTGCCTGAGTGAAGACATTTCTCTTCATCGCCGTCCTAAATGGCGTTCCCCTTGACCCGAGTCTCTGTCCCCGGTACAAGACTCCTTGGCCAGATAAAACATCTCCCTGCATCCTGCCTATTATAATCAGTAAAACTATTGTGAGTTTCATTTAGATCTATAGTTATACAGATAGGAAAGGTTTAGAAGTTCAAGTTCACATTTATTGTCACATGCACCAATTGGTACAGTGAAATTTGAGTTACCATACAGCCATACGAATAAAAAGAATACAATCCACAATGGAATTTAATATAAACATCCACCACAGCGGAATCAACGTTTCACACTGTGATGGAAGGCAATAAAGTTCAGTCATCTTCCTCTTTGTTCACCCGTGGTCGGGGCCTTGAACCCTCCGCAATCGCCGCTACGGCAGCTCGATGTACAGGCCCTCTCGCCGGGATGATCGAAACTTCGGCGTCGGAAATGATCGGAACACAGGATATGGATGAAATGCGGGCAAGTGGGACTAGTATAGATGGGACATCTTGGTTGGCATGTGCAAGTGGGGCTGAAGGGCCTGTATATGTGCTGTATGTCTCTATGACTGTATGACTATTCTCATTCTTCTAACCTCTGGTGAGCACAGTCCTTGTCGATCCAATCTCAAGCAACCCATCAACCTTGGATTCTATTTCAATTGTTATTCCGAAGTCAAAACAACTTATTTTTTCTACTCTTTGGATTTTATTCTGCGTTCTGTTACCATTTTGGAAACACCAGATGAGATCTAGGTTAGCAACATATTTATCACTGGCTTGCACTGTGTTGTACTTCTCTGTTATAAATGAATACAAATACATGGGGAAGATTAATATTTTACATGACATTTCTATCCAAACAAAATTGCAATCCTGTGATTTCAAAAGCAAGACCTTTGCACTTCAGCCTGATTTAATCTGAATTTTAAAACATCTGGAGTTTTATTTTTTTGTTGGGGTCTGTCTTTCTGCATTATCTCTCCCGTGACCGTAATACCATTCATGCTTAACTCAAATGTCCAAGACAACAAGCTCCAGGCCTGCAACTATTAAACAATGACAGCAAGTGCATAACTGGGGCTGTTATGGACTCGCCTACAAGTTGGCAACCAAAAGTACCTGGAGATCAGATCATCCTCGACCAAGGGAACAAACGGCCTTTTTTCTCACCAGTGCCGACTTTTCTGAGGCTAATCGGCAGTTTTTCCATCATTTTGTACACTAAGGTCTGATAAGATTGCGGAGATTCGGCCTGTCAGGGACGACTCTCTTGAACCTCTACAAGTGTACAGTAGAGAGCATACTGACCGGTTGCATCGCAGCCTGGTTTGGAAACTCAAACACGCAGGAATGGTGAAGATGGCAAAAAGTTGCAAACACTGCCCAGTCCATCGCGGGTACTGACCTCCCCACTATCGAAAGGATCTGCAGGAGTCGCTGCCTCAAAAAGGCAGCCAGCATCATCAGAGACCCACACCACCCTGGCCACACACTCATTTCACTCCTACCAAGAGCGGAACTCGCTATCAAAACACGGAGGGGACGGGGGACACAATTTTTTGGCGGCCGCACGCGCATGCGCACACTCACACACGCGCGCGAGGCTTCGGAGGCTCAATCCAGCGCTAAATGCAGCTCAACTCTGCCTGTCTCGCCGGGTTAACTACAGCCCTGTCTGGACTGACAGGATACCAGCGCTGCTTCTCCGCACAGGCCATATTTCCCGCAAGCCCAGGCAGGTTCACCTGGCGGGACAGGCTGAGTTGAGCTGGGTTTAGTGCTGTTTCTCTGCGCTGGCTGTGGGCCTGGGGGCACAGCTCACGTCTGACTCCTGACCTCTCTGGCCACCCATGGTGGGGGGTGGGGGGGCGGGGCACTCAGGACAGCGCCGGAGACCCGGCCAGGATCGATCCTACCTGCGGATGAGGCGCAGGTCTGTGCCACGTCTCCCTCCTCCAATCATCGCGCCCTCGATCATCAGTCCCACCCCCACTGTCTCGCGGAAAGCGGAGATTTAAAAATACTTGGGGGGGATGTCCCCCACCACTCAAAACATGGGGGGCGTGTCCTTCTGGCCCCCCCGGGTTTTCCGCCCCTGACTCCTACCATCGGGAAGAAGGTACAGGTGCCTGAAAACTGTAACATCCAGGTTCAGGAACAGTTTCTTCCCTACACCCATTAGGCTATTAAACACTACAACCTCCAAATAAGGTCATTGGTTTTGTCTTTTTGAGCTGTTTTTTGTTTCTGTGTATGTATGTATGTATGTATGTATGTATGTATGTATGTATGTATGTATGTATGTATGTATGTATGTATGTATGTGTGTATGTATGTATACTGATCCTTTTTATTCTCGTCTATTATATTGTTTGCACAGTACTATGTTTACATATTCTGTTGTGCTGCTGCAAGTGAGAATTTCATTTTTCTCTCTGGGACACATGACAATAAAACACTCTTGATTCTTGATGTCAAAGGAGGCTTGTTATCAGCAACCACTGATTAGCCAGTGCCGTCATCCTCTAAGTAAACCTTTGGAGTGTGGCAGAGGAGGGAAATAAATCACGCGCGCCTGTCATTTTGGGTTCTCCGTTAAAACGGATGAGATAAGAACAATTAACACTTGGCTCTTAAAAGGACAGCGTGGCTTCAAATGCCAACACGACATGTGATGTAACAACGGAGAAATAACCAAGAAATAACGTGCAGAATCATATAAAATATAATTTTTGAAAAATTAGATCAAGATTCCTTTGCATTTGATCCGTGGCTGACAAGACATCAACTGGGTTAATCAACCACTTCATGCAGTTAGGGGCTTGAGGACATTGACATCATTTTTGGCACCAAGCTGTTCACAGTACATTATGTTTTCACTGCATTGGAGAGGAATTGTGAAAATGCCTAAGCAGTTTACACTCAAGCATTCACACTGATGTGTATATGTTGCAATAAAAAAGCCAACAGTAACAGCACAAAGAAAGTTACGTTGAAGACTTATTAACTTAAACCAAACTACTCAGTCTAAAAGCAAACCAAGCAGGTGCTGGAGTAACTCAGCGGGTCAGGCAGCATCTGTGGAGGGAATGGATAAATTACGTTTCAGGTCCATCTGTGGAGTGTGTGTAAGAAGGAGCTGCAGATGCTGACTTACACTGAAGATAGACACAAAATGCTGCAGGAACTCAGCGGGCCAGGCAGCATTTCTGGATAGAAGGAATGGGTGAGACCCATCTTCAGATTCAATATGATCAGACAGAGTCTGAAGAAGGGTCTCGACCTGAAACATCACCCATTCCTTCTATCCAGAGATGCTGCCTGTCTCGCTGAGTTACTCCAGCATTTTGTGTCCATCACTGGAGAGAATGGATGAATGACATTTCTTGTCAGAAACCTTATTCAGACTGGAGCAGTCTGAAGAAGGGTCCCAATCCGCAATGTCGCTAGAGTATGAAACTTCGCTTATCCATCCCCTCCACAGATTCTGCCTGACCGGCTGATTTACTCCAGTACTTTGTCATTTGTTCAAGATTCCAGCATTTGCAGTTCCGTTTGTCTCCCTACTCAGTCAACAATGTGTGTACCGTGGCTATAATGTGATAAATTGACACTGGGGCAAAACAAAATAAAACATGACATGGAAAAGGGGAAGTACAACGGGATCTGGGGGTCCTTGTTCATCAGTCAATGAAAGTAAGCATGCAGGTACAGCAGGCCGTGAAGAAAGCAAATGGCATGTTGGCCTTCATAACAAAAGGAGTTGAGTATAGGAGCAAAGAGGTCCTTCAGCAGTTGTATAGGGCCCTAGTGAGACCACACCTGGAGTATTGTGTGCAGTTTGAGGAAGGACATTGCTGCTATAGAGGGAGTGCAGCATAGGTTTACAAGGTTAATTCCCGGGATGGCGGGACTGTCATATGCTGAGAGAATGGAGCGGCTGGGCTTGTATACTCTGGAGTTTAGAAGGATGAGAGGGTATCTTATTGAAACATATAAGATTATTAAGGATTTGGTCACGCTAGAGGCAGGAAACATGTTCCTGGTGTTGGGGGAGTCCAGAACCAGGGGGCCACAGTTTAAGAATAAGGGGTAAGCCATTTATTGCGGAGATGAGGAAACACTTTTTCACACAGAGAGTTGTGAGTCTGTGGAATTCTCTGCCTCAGAGGGCGGTGGAGGCTGGTTCTCTGGATACTTTCAAGAGAGAGCTAGATAGGGCTCTTAAAGATATCGGAGTCAGAGGATATGGGGAGAAGGCAGGAACGGGGTACTGATTGGGGATGATCAGCCATGATCACATTGAATGGCGGTGCTGGCTCGAAGGGCTGAATGGCCTACTCCTGCACCTATTGTCTATTGTCTATTGAAACAAACAAATCTATAAAAGCAGATTAAAAAACTATCCAAATGTTAGGGGGCTGCCTAAAGAGGGAAAGAGAGAATTAGGGAGATAATTCAAGGGTTAGGGCCTTGAATGCAGAAGGCAGGGCGACTAGACGGTTGCGAAGGGTCCCGACCTGAAGCGTCACATATCCATGGTCTCCAGAGATGCTGCCTGATCCACTGAGTTACTCACTCCAACACTTTGTGGCCTTTTGTGTCAACCAGAGGGTGAGACAGTTAAATTCCAACAGAACTGAGGGAGATCAGAAACCTTGAAAGGCTTTAGCGTCCTCGGGTGCTGTCTGTGTGGAGTTTGCACGTTCTGCGTGTGACCGCGTGGGTTTCCTCCGGGTGTTCCGGTTTCCTCCCACATCCCAAAGGCTTGTGGGTTTGTAGGTTAATTGGCCGGTAAAATCGTCCTTATAGAGTAAGGAGTGGATGCTGAAATGGGATGATGTAGAACTAGTGTGAATGGATGTTTGGTGGTCAGCATGGACTCAGTGGGCTGGAGGACCTGTTTCCATGCTGTATCTCAAAACAAAACTAAACAGTTTCCCATACATAGGAGGGTGGTCTCCATAATCTCTCTCAAACTGGTGCACCTGAACGAATCATACTAGGTTCATTAACAAATTCATCGGAAAGTAGTCAGTAAAATTAAAATGAACAACTTCAAAAAAAAAATCAGTCTTCAGAAGAAGGAAAGCTCAAATCTGAGTGATTTGGTGAATTTTGAGGCAGATGGCCAAAAGGGAGCTTGGGAAATGAACAGAGGCAACCAATGATGTAGGAACGAACTGCAGACACTGGCTCACACCGAAGAAAGAAGGGTCTCGACCTGAAACATCACCCATTTCGTCTCTCCAGAGATGCTGCCTGAACCGCTGAGTTATTCCAGCATGTTGTGTCCATCTTCGAGGCAACTAATCATTGGATAGACTTAGTCAGGTTGATTGGCCTCCGTTTGTTCATCGTGATTCAACAGGATTGGATTTTGTACAGAGTTATGCACTCCGAGATCTTGGTGCGATGGTTCACCACTACTTTACATCATGTAATTCTTCACTGATTATTATCAAAACAGTCTCAAGGGCATACTCAACAAATGCAGAGTAAAAAGCATGATAGTCTAATTAGAACTGCAGAAGTTTATTTGTAATCAAATATTAATCAGAACTTTGAATAATCGCAGCATTCATACAATAGTTAATGAACTAAAAAAAAACAATTGCAGCAAGTAGGTTATTAAATTATCCTATTAATTAAAATACATATTCTGTTACCATCTTTAACTATTTAAGGCCAGAAGGCCTGAGATGTTGAAACGACAAACCTAATGCTTATATCCATAATCCCATCGATAAGATGGGGAGCCACAAGGCAAGAGAATAATTTTGCGAGTTTGTTAATTGGGTACAATATAATCCAAAGCCCAGAAAATTCAGTGGATGATGAAAGGGAAAAGTCAGGAGAAATCTTTTTTACTTTACTGCATTGAATTATTCAGCTAAAAACTAGAAAGGAATTTAAAACTGGTTTTAATAAAGATGTCAAAAGAAATGTATAAAGATCAAGAAAATAAGACCAGGTTAGATAACTGTGCATGAAGTGTTATCGCTTGTACAATAATGGAAAAGTTGCCTTGTCTAGTAAAATTCTGGAAGTTCAGCATGTACCCAACAACCCTCACCAACATCTACAGATGCGTTGCAGGAAGCATTTTACCAGGATGCATCACAGTCTGGTTTGGGAACAGCCCCATCCAAGACTGCAAGAAATTGCAGAGAGTTATGGATGTAGCCCAGACCATCACAAAAAATAATCTCCCTTCTTGTGTCCATCTAAACTTCAAGCTGCCTCGGCAAGGCAACCAGCATCAAGGACCAGTCTCACCCCGTTCACTCCCTCTTCTCCCTTCTCCCATCAGGCAAGAGGTACAGAAATTTGAAAACGTAAAACTCCAGATTGAGGGACAGTTTCTTCCCAGCTGTTATTAGGCAACTGAACCATCATCTTACCAACTAGCGATCAGTTCTGACCTTCCCCCTACCTCATTGGAGAGCTTCAAACTATCTTTAATCACTCAAGCTGGTAGTCCCACCTGCCTGCATTTGGCCAATATCCCTCTAAACCTGTCCTATCCATGTACCTGTCTAAAAGTTGCTTAAACATTACAACTACCTGTCTCAACTACCTCCTCCGGCAGCTCGCTCCATACACCCACCACGCTTTGTGTGAAAATGTTACCCCACAGATTCCTATTAAAATCATTCCCTCCCTCACCTTAAAACTATGCCTTCTGGTTCTTGATTCTCCTACTCGAGTATTTTACTCAAAATACTCTGTCCATCTACCCGATCTATTCTCCTCATGATCTTATACACTTATTTATTTATTTCAGTTCATTTTTTTATTTTACTTTCCTGTAATTTTCACTCTTCAGCTACTGGTCATAAGGTCATAAGTGATAGGAGCAGAATTAGACCAGTCGGCCCATCAAGTCTACTCCGCCATTCAATCATGGCTGATTTACTTCTCCTTCCTAACCTCACTCTCCTGCCTCCTCCCCATAACCCCTTATATTGTATACTTGGATGCTTGGTGTCCACTTTCACCTGGATCACTGGGCAACAATCTAGCCATTGTTTGGAGGCAGTCTTTCCCCCCTCACCTTAAACTTATGTCCTCTGGTTCTCGATGCCTCCTACTCTGTGCAAGACACTCTGTGCGTCTACCCGATCTATTCCTCTCATGATTTTGTACACTTCTAACTCAATAACCAAAAAAAAGTACAGATATTACCTTGTGGTGAAAAGTTTTGCAGTTCTGCTTTTGTTGGAGTCCAAATGCACTGGGAATCCTTTGAAATGGAAAAATGGTTTCAGAATGCACAATTCCATCTCCCTGCACACAAACAGATAAATGCAAACAAAAACTTGTCTTGGTGTAGCAGCAGAACTTCTAACAACTTACAGACGAACATCTAACCAGGCTTCAGGGTGTTTAAGTCACAGTATGTTCTCATTACTGATGGGAAAAAAAGCTAACTGTGAATTATTAAAAAGCTAATTCAGTCCATAATAAAGCTTTTTTTTCTAAGCTGTCAATTGACTTGATTCTTTTACATTCTAAATCAGGCATAAATAAGCAGTGGAATCCTAGATAATGAGAATGGACAATCAGAACTTTGGTCTCTTTGTGCCCCGTTGATCGAGACAACATAAAAGCTTAATTACACAAGCAGATGATTAGCCAACTCTGTTTCAGAAACTTTTTTTGTTATTATTCTGTCCATGTACTAATGCACACTCTGCTAAAAGGGACATGTTTAATCTAGTTTAGGCTTAGAGCGTGGAAACAGGCCCTTTGGCCCACCAAGTGTACTCCAACCAATGATCACCGATTCACACTAGTTCTATGTTATTGCAGTTTCACATCCTGCACACTAGGGGCAATTTACAGAAGCCAATTAACCTAAAAATCTGCACGACCTTGGAGAGTGGTAGGAAACCGGAGCACCCGGAGAAGACCCACGCTCTCACAGGGAGAACATTCAAACTCTATACAGACAGCACCCGTAGTCAGGGACGAATCCGGGTCTGTGGCGCTGTAAGGCAGCAACTCTACCACTGCGCCACATAAATATTTTCCATAATAGGAAATAACAAAGTACTTTTTATTTATGTTTCTTTATTTCATTGCATATTTAATGCTTAAGTATTTAACTGTAGTCTCATGCTTAAAGGTCCACCAGTCTAGTTTTTAGTTCAATTGTTTTTTTTATTATTTCAACAGTTCATTTATTGATAAGTGTCTCTGATCAATATTAAAGCAGAGTGGACGGCTCTGGTGTCGAACCGCTGGTTGCACCGGGTCCTGAGGTTTTGCTGCCATTTGCAGCCTGTTTCACTTGCGGTACGACCACAGAACCAAGGCCTAGGTTGTCAGGGGCAACACAGCTGGATGTAGGTCCACAACTGGAGCTACACAGATAGACACAAAATGCTGGAGTAACTCAGCGGAACAATGATCTATTCTACATTTACTTTCATCTCCATCCCCTTTTTCCTGATCTCGACCCGAAACGTAACCCATTCCTCCTCTCCAGAGATGCTGCCTGTCCCACTGACCAGCATTTTGTGTCTATCTTCGGTTTAAACCAGCATCTGCAGTTCCTTCATACACACTCCTAGTCACTGGAGCTCTAGGGCTGGAGCAGTGGGTGAAGGCAGGCAGCTGGGCAGATCAAGCCTAGCCAATATCTAACGCAAACATCATAGACTTATGTTTACATCTCCCTTGTGACCCGGTTTATGCAATGTACCGCACTGTTAACAAGTTGTCATCTTAAAATAGAATGGTGCATTGCACTCAAGAGGTAACATATAGTAGATCAGACAGTGGTGGAGCAGGCCACAGTAACCCATTCATCCCTGAAACAATACCATTCATTACTTGATCCATCTAGCCTGGTCCCAAAGAAAGGAAAGCTTTGCACACTGCAAAATCTCACTTTATGTGAAAAAGAAACTCTTCTCCGATCATCACTTCATTTGTGGAGAAGCATTTAGCACTAACAGTTACCGATTGAGATCAAGAACCTTGTGTCATGGTGCTAGAACAATCTAGCCCTTAATGACAGCAAGATGAATGAGTTGGTTGTTGATCTAAGGATTGAAGCTTTATTGTCACATGTATTTGGCACAGTGAAATTCTTGTTTTTACACACAATACACAAGTATGCAAAGAGTCACCATATATAGAGAGCGCTGGCAAAGTTACAAAAAGTATTCAATATCGTCCCGATGGCCCCTCTTCCTTGTCAATACGTCTCCCCCTGGAGTCCCCCTTCGTTTCGTCTGTGGCCCCCCTACGCCAGGTCCCTCTTGTTCTCTCGGCAGCGTGTCCTCGACTGACCGCAAGGACTCACGCGGCCCGTCCTCGACCAACCGACCGCCGGCGCTCACGTGGATGACAGCTCTCCAACGGCCCTTCCCGCTCACCGACGGCCCTCCTCTCCCCAACGGCCCTTCCCGCTCACCGACGGCCCTTCCCGCTCACCGACGGCCCTTCCCGCTCACCGACGGCCCTTCCCGCTCACCGACGGCCCTCCAATCTCTCCGACGGCCCTTCCCGCTCACCGACGGCCCTCCTCTCCCCAACGGCCCTCCGCTCTCTCCGTCGACCCTTCCCGCTCACCGACGGCCCTCCTCTCCCCAACGGCCCTTCCCGCTCACCGACTGCCCTTCCCGCTCACCGACGGCCCTCCACGCTCACCGACGGCCCTCCACGCTCACCGACGGCCCTCCACTCTCCCCAACGGCCCTTCCCGCTCACCGACGGCCCTCCTCTCCCCAACGGCCCTTCCCGCTCACCGACGGCCCTTCCCGCTCACCGACGGCCCTCCTCTCCCCAACGGCCCTCCACTCTCACCGACGGCCCTCCAATCTCTCCGTCGACCCTTCCCGCTCACCGACGGCCCTCCTCTCCCCAACGGCCCTTCCCGCTCCCCGACGGCCCTCCACTCTCTCCGTCGACCCTTCCCGCTCACCGACGGCCCTCCACTCTCTCCGTCGACCCTTCCCGCTCACCGACGGCCCTCCTCTCCCCAACGGCCCTTCCCGCTCCCCGACGGCCCTCCACTCTCTCCGACGGCCCTCCCCACACACCGACGGCCCTCCACTCTCCCCGACGGCCCTCCCCACACACAGTCGGCCCTCCAATCTCACCGATGGCCCTCCACTCTCACCGGCCCACCACTCTCACCTCCTGAGCCGCTGGGCCCGACCTTGTCCCTTGCTCCCGGCGATCAGTTTGCCTGCTGGGCCCGTCAGTGTCTGGTCTTGGTGGGCTCCACGCCAGTGGCCGGGTCTGCTCCAGCACGGCTGCACAGAGCTCGCCGGGAAACAAGGGGTTGAACACAACTCTGTCCACATCAATGGAGCGGCTGAACAGATGGTCAAGTTCAGAGGCACCCAGCAGCCTAACCTGGTCCCTTCACGCTGATGTGGTGATCCAGAAGGTACACAAGAGTATTTACTTACATTGCCATCTGAGAAGATTCAGCAAGTCCACAAGGATTCTCCCAAACTTCTACGAATAAGTTAGGGAAAGTATTCTGACAGGATACCTCTCAGCCTGGTACCACAACTGCTCTGCTCTTGACCACCTGAACTGCAGAGAGTGGTGAGCACAGCCCAGACCATCACAGGCTCCTCACTTCCTTCCATCCAGTCCATCTTCACAGTGCTTTGCAACAGGAAGGCTGGAAGTATCGGCAATGATGCCTGCTGTCCTTGCCATTCCCTTTTCTATCTTTTTCCTTCTGGGAGAAGACACAGAAGTTTGGATGCATGGATGTCCTGACTTTGGAACAGCATCTTCCCCCATTGCTATTAGACTCCTGAACCAATCAGTTGCTCTGACTGCCTCCCACAAGCCAAAAATCGAAGTAAATTGGGCTCTGCAAATTGCACTTAGAGTGAAGTGCGAGGATGCAAAAGTGAGATAACGTAGAACCAGTGTGAACGGGTTCGGATTTGATGGTTGGCGTGGACTCAGTAGGCCGATGGCCTTATACCATGTTGTATCTTTCAAGCAATCAAGCAGTGCTGCCTGTGTGCATCTCTGGGAAAAAAGATTAGGCGACGTTTCGGGTTGAGATCCTTCTTAAAGGGCTCTGACCCGAAATGTCACCTATTCCTTCCTCCGGAGATGCTGCCTGGCCCACTGTGTTACTGCGGCTTTTTGTGTCTAAATCGCCGTGATCCTAAGAGTCTTCCTCTATGGTCAGTGTGAGGCCAAATCCAAATTGGAGGAAGAGCATCGCATATTTCACTTGATAAATACAAAAAGTTGGAGTAACTCAGCGGGACAGGCAGCATCTCTGGAGAAAAGGAATGGGTGACGTTTCGGTCGAGACCCTTCATATTTTGCTTCGGTATTGATTTTTCTAACTTCAGGTAACCCTTGCATCCCCTCTCTCTCCATCCCTCCCCCACCCAAGTCGTACCAGCTTCAAAGTTGTCTTGTTGAGTCTCATTGTCTGTAACTCGTTTTCACCTAGCACACAGCTAACAATGGCCTGTTTCCTTTATCATCGTTACTTTTTTGCATATCGTTCATTCATTTGTTCTATATCTCTCTACATCATCGTCTATATCTCTCATTTCCCTTTCCCCTGACTCTCAGTCTGAAGAAGGGTCTTGACCCAAAACCTCACCCATTCCTTCTCTCCAGAGATGCTGTCTGAGTCGTTGAGTTACTCCAGCATTTTGTGTCTATCTTTGGTTTAAACCAGCATCTGCAGTTCCTTCCTACACTTTCAACTTAGTAGTTTAATTGGCCTTTGTAAAATGCTCCTGGTGTGAATTCAAACGTATCGGCATATGCACAAGTAGGGTGAGATCCAGGTACAAAGAAAACCTTGCTTGCAGCATCACAGATACATCGACTCAAACACACAAATACATTAATTATACATAAATAAATTCAACATGAAATTCTGCAGGACAGCAAAAAGAAAGAAGACTGTGCAAAATAGTCAAGAACAAAGAATAGCTGAGACTTGGAATCTGGGGCGATTGATGAGAATATGGAGAAAATAAATGGGAATAATGTTGGATTAGTATAAATGGATGGTTGATGAGTGTTGTAGACTCTGGACCGAAGGGCCTGCTTCGTGCTGTGTCTCTCTAACTTACGTTGAACTTAACAGGGATTGAATCTTGACGATGAGAGGTGTGAAAATCTCAGTAACACTCTTCAATGGTTCTTTATTGTTGTGTATGTTGTGACATTCTTTTACACAACTCACAAATGCACAGTCGCCATATTTTGGCGCCTTTTACAGAGAAAAACAGTAAAAAGTCCAAAGTCTGGTCCACATGCTGGAAGTACTGGAGCGACCCGGATCCAGGTAGGCCCAGGTAAGCCCCAGGCAGCTGCAGGCCCGCGACATGAAGTCCCTCTCCTTGCCCGACCATCTCTGTGTCCCGGGGCTGCCTCCTGCAGCCGATCTTGAAGGCGCTGGAGGGAATACCTCGGTCCCTCTCAACAAAAGATAGTGGAAGCAGAGTGTTTAAATATCATTTGGCAGGGATTCTTAAAAGCAAGGGAGTGAAACATTACTGAGGTAGGATGTAAAAGCAGATTTGAGGCCAGCCAATGTTATTGAATGGGGGTGGGAGCCAAATAACCTCCTATTCCCAAAGGAAGATAGACACAACAGCTAGAGTAACTCAGCAGAATAGGCAGCATCTCTGGAAGGAAGGAATGGGTGACGTTTCAGGTTGAGAACCTTTGTCAGACTGTCAGGGGAGAGGGAGATACAGAGATAAGGAAGTGAAAGGTGTGAAAACGGGACAAAGGGGGTGGAGATCAAGGTACATGTAGAATAGGTCATTGTTAGCTAGGAGAAGGTAACAACAAAGCAAACAGAGATAACGTAAATGAGGACAGTCAGACTTGTCGGAGAACTGGGAATGGGGAGGGATGGAGAGAGAGGGAAGGCAAGGATTACTTGAAGTTAGAAAAGTCAATATTCACCCCTCTGGAACCTGAGGGGCAACTTCTTCATATAGAGGGGGGTGGGTAAACAGAAAGCTGTTGGAGGAGGAACATGAGGTTACAATAAAAACATTTAAAAGGCACTTGGATAGGAAAGATTTTGAGGGATATTGGTCAAATGTGGGCAAATAAGACCAGCTTAACTGTGGCGTGGTTGGGCCTAAAGGGCCTGTTTATGTGCTGTATGTGGCTTTATGACTATGTTGCACACCATTATGCGGACAAAAATGTTGCCGTTTTACCTTTCCAATCCTCTCATAATAAACGGACGTACCTTTAGAAAGGAAGAGGAATTTATTTAGCCAGAGGGTGGTGAATCTATGGAATTCTTGGCCACAGATGGCTGTCGAAGTCAAGTCATTGGGTATTTTTAAAGCAGAGATTGATAGGTTCTTGAATTATAAGGGTGTCAAAAGTTATGGGGAGAAGGTAGGAGAATGGAGTTGAGAGGGAAAGATAGATCTTTAAAACCGAGATGAGAAGAACTTTTTTCACACAGAGAGTGGTGAATCTCTGGAACTCTCTGCCACAGAGGGTAGTCGAGGCCAGTTAATTGGCTATATTTAAGAGGGAGTTAGATGTGGCCCTTGTGGCTAAAGGGATCAGAGGGTATGGAGAGAAGGCAGGTACGGGATACTGAGTTGGATGATCAGCCATGATCATATTGAATGGCGGTGCAGGCTCAAAGGGCCGAATGGCCTACTCCTGCACCTAATTTCTATGTTTCTATGTTTCTATCAGCCATGATTGAATGGTGGAATAGACTGGATGCGCCAAATGGCCTAATTCTGCTGCTCTGACTTATGAACTTATGAACAATCCGGTCTACATCTTGCAGCTGCAGCAAGTTGGCTTGGCCTTTTGTGTTTCAGAGCAATACTGTATCTCTCAACTTGAACTCTGAAGCGCTGTACCCAGTCTGCAGAACAAATGGAAAGCCTTTCTTGGTGTAAAAAAAAAGGATTGCTATAGCAACAGGTCCTATTTCATGCTTCCATAGTCTTGCCTTCAACGAAACAGGCATGAGATCTTTTGTGGGCTTTAACTGTCAATTGTATTAAAGAGCACAGAAATATCTGCACAATATCCAGTTTAACAGTGGTTATTAACCCTCAGTGGCTCTACTCACAACGTGCAACAATTAAAGTTAATAACTTGCGCTGCAGCGACACGATAATTGACACATTATGCGCTAAATCTTTATCCTCGCCTCACCAACTATAATTGACTGCTTAGGCTAATTTATCCAAAGTACCCAGTCAGGCAGCCTTTCTTCAAAGGCACCAAATCAGACACTGATTGGAAAAGTAGAGGCTCATAAAATGCTTCAGTGATAACAATGGGAGGTAAGCAGGGTGTAAGTGACTGCCTTGGTAGTCCAGAAAGATGCAGCAATCGAAGATGCAGCAATCACGCAGCCAATTTGAATGTGCGGGAAGGAACGTGCAGATGCTGGTTCACACCGAAGATAGACACAAAATGCTGGAGTAAATCAGCGGGTCAGGCAGCATCTCTGGCGAAAAGGAATGGGTGATTTTCCCTCATCCCCGACTCAGTTTGAAGAAGGGTCTCGATCCGAAACGTCACCTATTCCTTTTTCTCTTCCAGAGATGCTGCCTGACTCGCTGAGTTACTCCTGAATTTTGTGGCTATCTTCAGCCAACTTGAAGTTGGCTTTCTTCTAAAGCAATCATTGCATTGTGCTAAAACTGGGGCAGTGAAACAGGCTTCAAAAAAACTTAGAAGGAAATTCCATTAGAATGAGTCGCTGCCTCAAGTCTGTTCATTGTTGACAACCCTCTCAGTATTGGTATTGGTTTATTATTGTCACGTGCACCGAGATAGAGTGAAGAACTTTTGTTTGCGTGCTATCCAAACTATACATGAATACAATCAAGCATTGCACAAATACAACAGGTAGAGAGAGCAAAGAGAAAATTACCAGAGTGCAGAATATAATTTAGCAGCAGTTCCAGAGAGAAAGTCTAATGTCTGCAATGAGGTAGGTTGAAAAATCGGGAGTGCACCTTAGCTTTTGGGAGGACGGTTCAGAAGTTTAATAGTCGGCTGCGATAATCAGCCCCTTCAGCCTACCGAGTCCATGCCGATCATTGATCACCCATTCACGCTAGTTCCAACAGTGGATCAGAGGTGGAGGGAATGATTGATGATTGTGGATGAATTTCCAATCCATCCATATATAACCTACTTTTTCCAGGATGATTTAGTTGACATTAGTTTAGAGATAAAGCACGGAAACAAGTCAGCCCACCGAGTCGGTGCTGATCATCGATCACTCATTTACTCCAGCTCTATGTTATCCCACTTACACATCCACTCCATACACACTAGTAGCAATTTACAGAGGCCAATTAACCTACAACTCTGCACGTTTTGGGGATGTGGCAGGAAACCGGAGCAGGCGCAGGAAATACACACAGTTACAGAGAGTATTCCCAAGCTGATCACTGGTCTTCAGGAAGAAGAAGGGTCCCGACCCGAAACGTCATCTATCCATTTCCTCCTGAAATGCTGCCTGGCCCACTGAGTTACTCCAGCATTAGGGTCGGATTTTGGCATAAACCAGCATCTGCAATTCCTTTTCAGACTTTACATTAGACTGTAGAGAAACAGCGGGGAAACAGATCGTTCAGCCCACCGAGTTTGCGCCGACCAGTGATCCCCACACACTAGCACTATCCTACACACGAGGGACAATTTACAATCTTTACTGAAGCCAATTAACCTGCAAACCTATACGTCTTTGGAGCAGGGAAGGAATCCGGAGCACCCAGTGAAAACCCACGCAGTCACGGGGAGAACGTACAAACTCCACAAAGAGAGCACCCGAGGTCAGGAGTGAACCTGGGTCTCCGGAGCTGTGAGCCAGCAGTACCACTGCGCAGCCTAAATGACGTTGAACCTGGAGTCATAGGGCAGCTACAGGCCCTTTCAATCCACCATGTCCCGCCCCCACCTCTCTTTTCCATCTTCCTCTCCCCTACTACAATCAGCCTGAAGAAGGGTCCCAACCCGAAACGTCTCCTGTCCATTCCCTCCACAGGCACTGCCTCACCTGCTGAGTTACCCCATCATTTTGTGTTTTATTTTGTAATAAAAGGGCACATACACTAATTGATTATAAAGCTGGAGGTAGAGAAACACGGAATCCTAGATAAATATTCGAAAGTTTGGCAACAAGTTGGTGAGGTTGTTAAACGTACATACGAGAACCAGTGTTTATTAAAAATACAACACACTTTTGAACTGAATAAGACTGGGTTTTTGCTGATAAAAAGATCTCACTAAAACTGGCACAGTCCTGGAAGTGAAGCCAGTGTGATTGTTAATGTTTTGTAAACAGATCTGCAGAGTATTTGCAGTGGAAACTGTCTCATTGTACTCATTGCCCCTGACCAAATCGTGGGCACGGAGAACCAATTTTGCACCGTAAAGTAGCACTGTGGCGTAGCGGTAAAGTTGCTGCCTTACTGTGCCAGAGACCCGCGATCGATCATAACTATGGATGCTGTCTGTATGGAGTTTGTAAGTTCTCCCCATGACCCACGTGGGTTTTCTCCGGGTGCTCTGGTTTTCTCCCACACTCCAAAGATGCACAGGTTTGTAAACCACTTGGCTTGGTAAAATTGTAAATGGTCCCCAGTGTGTGAGGGATAATGTTAGTGTGCGGAGATCGCTGGTCAGCATGGACTCGGTGGGCCAAAGGGCCTGTTTCCACACTGTGTCTAAACTAAACTAAAAGTCAGCAAAACAAGTCTGTGTTGGATAGGCCTATACCATTACACACAATGAATGGGGATTATTGGAACAGAGGAGACAATGAGCAGATGGAATTTGTGTAGTTCACTTAACAGCGACGAAACGTGTAGGTGTCAAGAACACTTCAACGAAGATAGATTGTAATTCATGTGAATTTGTCAGAACTCCTCGCTCCTGCCTCAGTCTCCAGACGCAATACTTCATTGGCTGATGTTCCAGAGAATTGTCAGCTTCATGGAAGGAATCCATCCTTCAAGAATGTTGCATAGAAACATAGAAAATAGGTGCAGGAGGAGGCCATTCGGCCCTTCGAGCCAGCACCGCCATTCATTGTGATCATGGCTGTAATGAACCATTGATAGGGTTGAAGTTATTAGGGTATGGGCGGCACGGTGGCCAAGCGGTAGAGTTGCTGCCTTACAACGCCAGAGACACAGGTTCGATCCTGACTAGAGGTGCTGTCTGTACAGAGTTTGTGCGTTCTCCCTGTGACCGTGTGGGTTTCCTCCCACTCTCCAAAGATGTACAGGTTTGTAGGTTACAAAATGCCGGAGTACCTAAGCGGGACAGGCAGCATCTCTGGAGAGAAGGAATGGGTGACATTTCGGGTCGAGACCCTTCTTCAGACTGAGAGTGAGGAGTCTAGGTTAGAACGTGATCGTAGAGTTAGAGAGCAGAAGGAATTCCAGAGCGGGAGCAGCAAGAGAGGACGTTGCAGAACTCTCGTCGGAGAGAGCAGAAGAACTTCTTCAAAGTCGGCATACCTTCTTCTTCTGTCGTGTGTCTTTTTGACCTGCAGCTCCGTTGAGGCGAGCCAGGCCAACGTGTCATTGTCCAGGTCAATCAGACCGCGTTCACCATTCGGTGGCCAGTGTTTGGGGCAACTGGTGACTATGTGCTCCACTGTCTGTTGGATCCCCACACTCGCAGGAGGCGCTGTCCACGAGGTCCCACCTCTTCATCGCTACTCCATAGCGTCCGATGCCTGTCCTCAAGCGGTTGAGGGTTGTCCACTGCTTTCGGGGCAGGTCCTGGCCAGGGACGTCCATGGGGTCATCGATGTAATGGTGTAGCCTAGATGGTTCCACTGACTTCCACTGGTCTCAACATCTCGTCTTGACCCAGGCAGCCTTAGAAGCGTCAGCCGGTGTTGTGCAGAGCAGCTCTTGGGCTTGCGTGGCAAAGGGGTGCCGTGATTTGAAGCGCACTCGTCGTGATGTCTCTGTGACGATCTGATGGAGGAGGTGGGATACACTGGTCTGTGCCTTTCGAGGGAGGGCCAGCGTGGCTGCTTCTCGTCTGATGTTGGCTGAGGCAATGCCAGCGAGGACGGGCAGTTGGTTTACTGGGGTGGCTCGTAGGCATCCGGAGACAGTCCGCAGGGCGCTGTTGAGGGCAGCATCCAGCTTCTTGGCGTGAGGGCTATGGCACCAGACCGGGGCGCAGTACTCGGCGGCTGAGAACACTTTTGCGGTAGAGCTGTCTGCTCCACTGTGAAATCTCTTCAATGTAGGCCTACTTTGAAGTTCTCCTCCTCTCCAAAGAAAGTCCTGCAGCATCCTCTCTCTCTACTCCCCCTCTGGGATTCCTCCTCCTCTCCGATCCCTGACTCTCAGTCTGAAGAAGGGTCTCGAACCGAACAGTCACCCATTCCTTCTCTCCAGAGATGCTGCCTGTCCCGCTGAGTTACTCCAGCATTTTGTGTCTATCTTCGATTTAAACCAGCATCTGCAGTTCCTCCCTACTGGTTTGTAGGTTAATTGGCTTCAGTAAAATTGTAAATTGTTCGTAGTGTGTAGGATAGCACTAGTGTATGGGGCGCTCGCTGGTCAGCGTGGACTCAGTGGGCTGAAGGGCATGTTTCCGTGCAGTATCTCTAAAGTAAAGTAAACTAAAGAGTCAACCGACCATTCCATCCTCAGTGGCCACATTTATCCTTTTGATCTCCTTGACGAGCTGTCTGCTTATTCTTTTCTACAGCGAGAGCCATTTTGTGGTAGAAATGTGCTCGATTGCATGCTGGTTTATTACTGCTACACGTGGTACAGTGAAAAGCTTTGTTTTGCATGCTTTCCAATCAGATAATACCGTACATAAATTCAATCAATTCAAACTCAAGTACAGTAGGGAGAGCAAAGGGGTGACACGGAGTGCAGAATATAGTTTACGACTTTGTGTGGAGACAGAGTTTAATGTCTGCTGTGGGTATAGTAGTGAATCGGGCAGTACCAGAGCTTAAGGGAGGACCATTCAGAAGCCCGACAACTGAAGGGATGAAGTATTCCTGAACCTGGTGCAACTTCCCACACCAACCAACATGTCCCATCGATTTGTTATTGATTCGGATGCTGGATGGATTTCGACGTAGACTCAGATAGGGTCTAGTGGCCAGAGGATCTGGGGTGACCGAGGAACTGAAGGAAATCCTCATTAGGCAGGAAATGGTGTTGGGTAGACTGATGGGACTGAAGGCTGATAAATCCCCAGGGCCTGATGGTCAGCAGGTGGTGAATCTGTGGAATTCATTGCCACAGAAGACAGTGGAGGCCAAGTCAATGGATATTTTTAAAGCAGAGATTGACCGATTTTTGATTAGTACGGGTGTCAGGGGTTATGGGGAGAAGGCAGGAGAATGGGGTTGAGAGGGAAAGATAGATCAGCCATGATTGAATGGCAGAGTAGACTTAATGGGCCAAATGGCCTGATACTGCTCCTATACGTTATGAACTTATGAACTCTGGTGGATATAAGAATGCTCTGTCTAACCTTTCCTGCCCATTCCGAAGACTAGTCTGGTGAACCTTTTGTGAACTGCTTCCCACACAATCGCTTTGTTTCTTAACCAAGAAGCCTGGTGTACAGTATTTCCAATGTGATCCCACTAATATTCTTTATAACTGAAGCCTAACCTCACAACTTGTGCCTTCAATTCCCCCAGCAATAAACAACAGCACTGTGTTAGCTTTCCTAATCTCTTACTGGTTGATGTGAAATATAAAGCATGTAATTTGTAATGCTTTCTCAAACGCATGAAGGCACTTGCATATAAACAGCGTGTTTGATGTACAAGATAGAGGTTTATTTGCTAGGCAGAACATTTGACCTATATAGTTGCAACCTTCTGCATTCTTTGTCTGATTGGGCTGAATGGCCTGTTTCCAGGCTGTATCTCCAAACCAAAGTAAAGACTGAAGTAAAGCTGCCATTGAGCTTTGATGCAACTTTGTTTGAGGCTGAAGACAGAGAAGTCAAAGTGGAAATGAGATGGGAAATCAATGTGACAGGGTCAATAAAAGTTTTCTTTAAAACCTCTCCCAATCCCCGTATTCAGGCTTCAGGTTATTTATGGATGAGCGGACAGGCTCTCCTGTTTCCTTGGCCTGACTTCTATCCAAAAGGCCGACCGTGTAATCAGTCCGTGCCAGACAAGACAGGTAGGCTTCCTACAACATACAGAGAAACACACACACGTAAATGTACATGCACGCAAACGCACGCATGTACACCTTTCCAGGGTACCGCCAGTGCAAACGCATTGGGGAAGCCTGGCTTGGAACTGGGGACGCACCTGGAGAAGGAAGTCATGGAGGGGAGTATGGAGGGAGATAATGGCGAATGCTGGACAAAGGCCCCGGTAAGAAGAACCGCAGGGTGTCTTACCTTCTGCACCCTCGAGGTCGGCTGGCGAGGCTGAAGAGAGCCGTGCAAGGAGAGGGACGACGGTTTGCGGGACGACCGGAATGGAAGCACCGGTTGCAACGGCCCTTTATGATCAGTTGCAGCTGCGCATGTAAAATGGCGGCAAGATGGTGCCTCTTGCATTATGGACTCAGTATATTCTGTACTAACCGGTGGTTTGTGTTTATGTACCGTGATATTCTTACTGAGCCGTTAGCAAAAAAAGTAATTCATTGTACTTTGTACACGTGATAATAAAGAAACCACTGAATAAAGAAACCTTTGGAAATATCACACCCTTGTAACTCTTTCCAGTGCTCCGAACAAGCTGACTTGTCAAGGAAGTTGCCGTAGTTACTAAACTCCTGGGGAAATATTGCCTGGTATCTACCTGGTGCATATTTAATCAAGAAAAAGCTCCAGGTTATTCTATGACTCCACAGGTACTTTCAATGTCGTTGAATTTGCATGCTTTTGTTTAGCGATACAGTGTGGAAACAGGCCCTTCGGCCCACCAAGTCCGCACCAACCAGCGATCACCCATACATTAGTTCCATCCTACACACAAGGGGCAATTTACAGATGACAATTACAATTAAAACACATAATACTCCAGGATAAGCATTCAACTAAGAAAACCAAGCCCAAAGCCAAAGTATTATCTGATTAAATATACCAACTTATGCTAAGGACAATAAATAACTCCGTATGCAAAAAACAGCTACCTACATGTCAGCTAGCTCTTTAAAAAAAACCTCACCATGTAGATGCAAGTATAACATTGGGGTTATCAAGTGGGCACCTCCTTGAGTTAGGTCCACGACACCTCGAAGAAGCATCAACAGTTGGTTCTGGCGTCCCAGAATGTGGTCCATATCCTGGATCTGGATCTGGATGTAGTACGCTGAAAAACTCTCCCTCCATCACTCCCTCCATTCCTCCAAACCTGTCCTCTCCATGTACCTGTCTAAAGTTTCTTAAATATTGGGATAGTCCCTGCCTCAACTACCTCCTCTGGCGGCTCGTTCCATATGCCAACCACCCTTTGTGTGAAATGGTTATCCCAGAACATTTTCCAAACCTCCAAAATATTTAATTTATAGACACCTCAGACAGTTGGAATTGGTTATCATGGAGTTAAATGCATCTCTGCCAGCAATCTGCTGCTCAAAACCACCATTCCACAGGGGAAGGAAGAATATTTTCCGTTATCTACTCACACTTGTGACTTGTTAATTCAGTGCGTGTTCCATTTCCATGTTCTTTGTTAAAGTTAAACTCCATCGTACGATAGAGCTACAAAATCAGAAGTGGTGCTGCCAGATGGTATCTGTAATGCTCCCACTTTTAATTGTTTGGTTGCTTTATTTGGTGGTAAAGCCTGCAGCTATGATGCGAGCTCGCTTAATAATTTTAAAGTTTTTTTTTTCCCCGCTGGTCAAAGGCTTTAGGAAGTAGGACACATGCTTATCAGTCTGAAGAAGGGCCTCGACCCAAAAAGTCACCCATTCCTTCTCGCCAGAGATGCTGCCTGTCCAGCTGAGTTACTCCAGCATTTTGTGTCTACATGCTTATAGAGTCTGAGTATAGAAGTTGGGAGATCATGTTGCAGCTATATAAGATGTTGTTGAGGCCACATTTAGCGCATTCTGTTCAGCTTTGGTCACCATGTTATAGAAAATATATAACATGGTGGCAAGCTGGATAGGCTGCAGGGAAGATTTACCAGGATGATGTCAGAACTCGAGGGTCTGAGCTATAGGGAGAGGTTGAGTAGGCTGGGACTCTTTCCTTGCAGTGCAGGAGTATGATGAGGGGTGATCTTACAGAGGTGTATCAGATCATGAGAGGAATATATTGGGTAAACGCATGGGAACCAGAGGACAGAGGTTTAAGGTGTGGGGCGAAAGATTTAATAGGAACCTGAGGGGTACGTTTTTTACCCAAAGGGCGGTGGGTGTATGGAACGAGCTGCCGGAGGAGGTAGTTGAGGCAGGTACAATCGCAACGATTAAGAAACATTTAGAAGGTTCATGGACAGGACAGGTTTAGAGGGAAATGGGGCAAGCACAGGCAGGTGGGACTAGTGCAGATGGGGCATGCTGATCAGTGTGGGCAAATTGGGCAGAAGGGACTGTTCCACACTGTATGACAATGCCTAACCAACTAAGAGCTTAGAGATGGTTGCTTGGGGAGCTCATTGTTGCTCTGATCTTCAGGCCCTAAGACTGTATCCATTTCAATAGGCCAGCATTGCGCTGCCACAGAACTCAGTCTCTTTTGCCTGAGATAAGGACCAGATCTAGATCCCAAAACACTGCACCAATTTGGGGTTTCTTCCAGGTGCTCCACAATTCTCCCATGTCCCAAAGATCTCCAGGC
The DNA here is from genome assembly GCA_038087875.1 of Malacoraja senta. Taxonomy (NCBI): domain Eukaryota; kingdom Metazoa; phylum Chordata; class Chondrichthyes; order Rajiformes; family Rajidae; genus Malacoraja; species Malacoraja senta. The sequence goes on along the minus strand of CM075980.1, from coordinate 55,124,811 downwards.
TGGTAGGGCACTAACTACATCCACAGAGGTTCGGCTTAGTCATTAACAACTCTCTGAGTAAAATTTAATTTTGAAAGTAAAGCTAACCTATTAATTGGAAAGTCCTACACAGTCCACAAGTTGTATAAACAAGGAACACAAGAAGAGTCCCGACCCAAAACATCGTTCATCCATGTTCTTTAGAGATGCTGCCTGACCTGCTTCAGGTCGGGACCCTTCTCAGACTACTTGTTAAAGAGGGGTGAAAGCAGGACAAGATTTGAGGGTGGGGCAAAGCTTGGCAAGTGATAGGTGGATACAGATGAGGGGTGTTTTGAATGGTGAACAAAGGCTAGAAATGAAAAGGAGAAAAGCTATATCGAGAGCACTAAAGCTTGTTTTTTGCTGTGTAGGTAGGAACTGCAGATGCTGGTTTGTACTGAAGATAGACACTGACCCCATTCTCCAGCCTTCTTCCCGGAACCTTCAACGCCCTTTCTAATCAAGAACCTATCAATCTCCGCTTTAAAAATACTCAATGACTTGGCCTCCTCCATTATCTGTGGAAACGAATTCCACATATTCACCACCAAGTGGCTAAGGAGACAAAATGGTGTAAGATAAGGAGAGAAGCGGAGCGAATGTGAAGCCAGAGGAAGAGATATGGTTCACAAGTTCATAAGTTCTAGGAGCAGAATTAAGCCATTTGGCCCATCAAGTCCAGTCCGCCAATCAATCATTGCTGACCTATCTGTCCCCTCTCAACCCCTTTCTCCTGTCTTTGCCCCATAACCCCTGACACCCTTACTAATCAAGAATCTGTCAACCTCCACCTTAAAAATATCCATTGACTTGGAAGGGAAATGGATGTGAAAAGATTACTGCGGAGATTTGTCTAACGAAAAGTTACCGGCATGTTTGAAATAACTTACTGACTATAGTGGGGGCACAGCAAAGAGAGAGGGGATGGGGAGGGGTATTAGTTGAAATTGTACCATTCAATGTTCATGTCAAAGTGTTGTAATCTACCCCAGCAGAATATCAGGTGCTGTTCATCCAGTTTGCATGTGGCTTCACTCTAGAAATGGCTCCATAGCGGAAGCATCCACATCGCGGGGCTGGAAACTGGAAGTATCCTGAGCTAATTCTGCTACCACCATCATCTTTTGCAACAAGTGATGACTCCCACTGATTGTCGCCGGAAGCTTGCGTCCTTTTCAGGATGGACGATGACAGTGATGTCAACATTTGAAACATGAAAGATGGACACGAAAGAAGAAGACTCTAGCAATGGAGGAGGCCCAGGACAGAAAGGTTGGTATGGGAATGGGAAGGGAGTTGAAATGGTTGGCAAGCATGCAATCTGAAGGCAGAGAATAGTAAGATTAAACGAGAACTTACCAGTTTGACGTTTGATCTTTATTTTATGAGGAGTTACGATGAGCGATTACGTGAAGAAGCCCACCAGCACGCATGCGCGTCAACTTTCAAAGCAGCGGTGTGAAATCACAGAAAACAGTTATTGAACTGAATATAGTAAGATTTGAGAGAACTAGAACTACCGAGTGATCTTTATGATACGAGGGTTGGGAGCGGAGGGCACGTAATCGCTCATCGTAACTCCTCATAAAATAAAGATCAAACTTCAAACTGGTACGTTTTCGTTTAATCTTACTATTTTACTTCGGAGTCACGTGAGTGACTACGTGAAGATTTCAAAGCTCTGTGATTTCATGCCGTGAACACGAGTCCACACAAGCACAACTGCATCAGTTGACCACAGATAAGGGAAACATTCATAATGCATACAGACATGACATAGATTTAAAACATGCTGATGCTTTTTAATGAACAAATAATAATAATAATAGTAACCCCTCTCATCCGGGAGGAAACTATAAAACAGAACCTAAAATAGAGTTGGCAAATGGGTTTTTCTAAAATGTTTGGAAAGTTCGTTCGTTTGACCATCCTGCAGCCGCCAGGATATGGTCCAGTGGAACGTACATAACCCTTGCTGCTGATGTTGTAGCAGCCCTGCTTGAGTGAGATTTGAAAATATTAGTATCTACTCCTACATAAGCCAAAAACCCGTTTTAACCACCTGGAGATGGTCTGAACTGATACCTTCTTATGAGTTTTTTTGTAACTAACAAACATTGCTAGTTCAGAGCCTTTAAGGCTCTTGGTGACCTTGACGTATTGTTGTAAATGTGTGACCACACATAACCGAAGGTCCATGGGGTATGCCATGAAAACTAGTTTGAGACCTGATGCCCCTGGTCTGCTTTGCTTAACTAAATCATAAACATAAAATATTATTTGCAGATGTAACCATCCTGTCCAGTCGCAATTTATGTAGTGAGTGGACCCGTTGCGCTGAGACCAGCGCCATGAGGATAACTACCTGATGAGAGCCGGGACAAAGATAAGGATGTAGCTGGAGCCCCCTGGTGAAGTTGTGTTAACACAATGTCAATATCCCATACTTCCGTGTACCTGGGCCTGGGAGAATTTGTGTTAAAGATATCATTTTTAAACTGGATATCAGAGGGTGAGACCCGACAGAGTGGGTCCCGCTCGCTGCAGCAAATATGATGAGAAGGCACGATTGGCACAGTTAATGGCACCATAACTTAATTTATTGTCAAAGACCTATTTGAAATGAACTCCAAGACGTCAGTTATCCGTGCCGTATTATATGTAACATTAGCATTTAAACAAAACACTTCCCATCTCCTGATGAGGAAATGTACTGCTTTTTTGGTGCTATCCCTGCACTCTGCAGTGAGCATGTACATGGATCGGTCTGACAACCTGAGCCACAGGAACGGTCTTCTCAGAGTCTGCAAGTCAATGAATTGATTTTATCATGCAGAGGCTGGTTTCCAGAGTCACAGGCTGAACCAGCAAATTTTTATGTTTAGAATAACCATATAAGGTTGTATTATTATTCCCAACATTAGTGGGAACCATGGCTGCATAGGCCAGTCAGGCAGTACGAAAAGCCTGAAGCGGGATCTTGCTGGATTTTTTGCAAGACCCGACTGATGAGGCAAAATGGAGGAAAGACATAAAAGAACATTCCTCCCCAGTGTAGCGAGAATTTATCTATCGCCACTGTTATGCCACATATTTTTGCAACTGGTGAATGAGCCTGGATGCAAACATATCGATATTCGGTGTTCCACTGAGCCACAATGTCATTAAATACTTTGTGATCCAACATCCATTCTGTGTTGTCATTGATTTTACGTGATGATACACCAGCGCCAAATGAGGTTAGGTAAATTATCACAGGATACTTTGACTTGATTGCACCCATGTGATTAACATATGCCACCACCATAGTGTATCAACTTGGAGTTGAGCATGCAGATTACGCATATTCGCACCATAAACCTTTAACCCATAGAATGCACCTAGTGTCTATAGGTAGTTGATACCATATAACTGAAGTATTGGTAACTGATGCAAATCCCATCTGCCTCCGTGACTAGAGATGGCATTCGTAATTTTCCATCTTTGAGCACTAGCATCAGTTTGTAATATAACTGAAGATTTACTGACCAAAAAGTTACTGGAGCCATGCTGAATACTGTTCGTCCACCATTGTGACTTTGGTAGCTTCAGCTGGTAATAGCATAGGTCTGTTAATAATGACCTACATGGTACTTGAGAGGTTTCTCCTTTGCACGTTGTAAGTTCTGATAATGCAAAGGCCCAAATTGCCCAGCTGAAACACAGCTACTACATTGCCAATTACACTTGATGAATAGAAGGCTGCTTCATAACAACAAGGTTGTTACAGGCTTTTATTAATTCCAATCTCTTGGCCCAGGGTGGAGTCACAGACAAATTAATAGTTAAAGGTAAATCCCAATAATCAATAACTCTAGTTGGTATCAACTTAAATTTAACTGGATGGATGAGAAACCCCAATTTCTCAAATATAGTTTGCGGCTGAAACAGTTGATTTTAGCAAAATACGGCATTTAGAATATCATCCAGGTAGGCCATAACAAGTGTTTTTGAGCTCTGAGCAGCCCAAGCTGCTCCAAGTTTGAGTAATTTGGTAAATAACCTGGGAGCTAAAGTTAGCCCATTTTGAAATGCTTTAACTGTTATCATTGCCCCATCCAGCTAAATTTCAAATATCTCCGGTGATCCCTGTGAATGGGAACTGAATAGTATGTATCTTTGAGATCGATGCATGCCATAAAGATCCTATGGAAATTAGTTGTTAGACAGTAACAAAGTTTCCTATTCTGAAATGTCTATACTGCACATGGGAGTTAAATCAAGGATGAACCGACATCCTCCATCTTTCATAATGAACAGGCCACGCCTGCCATAATTCTGAGCCTGCCTCGAAAGACAACTCTGGCCAGATTTCCGAGCCTGTCTCGAAAGGCAATCCTGGCCATAATACTGAACCTGCCTCGAAAGGCAACTCCGGTCATAACTCTGAGCCTGCCTCGAAAGACAACTCTTGCCATAGTTCTGTTTTTTGCTTGCAGGAAGCACTTTTACAGAGTTTTTCCTGCTGGATATAATTTCGGGGCGTCTGGACTTCGCCCCGAAATTATATCCAGCAGGAAAAACTTACCGCTGGAGGAGCGACGCGCCTGCCAGCCAGTCGTTGCGCAATGCGTTAGACGTAAATTGACGCGCATGTGAGCTGGCGGGCTTCTTCACATAGTCACTCACGTGACTCCGAAGTAAAATCAGACACAGGTTCAACAGATAACGTTCTCGGTCAAATGTTTCCTCAGATGTTAACGATTGACAGCCCTGGGAAACTCTGCGCTCTTTGGTCTGGGTAGAATGGTTTAACTCTACTCGAGGCCATAAATAATTAATGCAAAGCTGACCTGGTTGGTTATACAGGATTAGAAAGGACAGGTTTTAGCTGGAAAGCATCTCCAAGGCTGTCTTCTGAACAGTGGCTAGTCAGGAGGCAAGAATTAAGCTACAGTATTTTTGGACACTTCGTCACCAGGAGGTCTCTCTTCCAAATGTCACATTTTAATTTCATCTGTTGCTACATGTCACACCTCGTTGTTGATTTCTAGCAGAATGTCATGGGTTGGGACTGAGGGCCACATCACTTGGTTACGCCCTCAGAGTCTGAAGGTTATGGGTCGAGTCTAAGGATAAGAGCCCAGATTCTATCTATTCGAGGGATAAAAGCCCAAATTCTAGAGTGAACCTGCAAGATGGTTTTGAGGGAGTGCAGCACTCTCAGGAGTACATTTTTCGGACAAAATTAGATGCTTATCTGCATACCCGGAGTATTTCCCAGTCTGTTTCCACGCTGTAAGACTCTATGACTTGGAGCACAAGAGGTGAGGGGTAATCTTAAATAAGTTATAAAATGATGAGGTGAATAGATAGGGTGAATGCACAGAGTCTTTTATCCAAGGGTAGAGGAATCAAGAACCAGAGGACATAGGGTAAGGTGAGAGGGGAAAGATTTAATTGTAACCTGAGGGGCATTTTTTTCACACAGAGTGGTGGGTATATGGAAAGAGCTGCCAGAGGAGGTAGTTGAGGCACATACTTTAACAGTGTTTAAAATATATTTGGACAGATACATGGATGGGAAAGGTTTAGAGGGATATGGGCCAAATTGGACTATCTTAGATGGGGCATCTTGGGTGGCATGGAGGAGTTGGGCCGAAGGGCCTGTTTCAGTGCTGTATGACTATTTCCAGGAGAGCTGTAATAATGCTGTTATTAAAGCTTATATATCCATGTCCCTTCCAAATTTCTTATATATGCTGTTACACTATGTGCCTCAACTACCTCTTCTGGCAGCTCATTCCATATACCCACCACTCACTGTGTGAAAAAATTGCCCCTCAGGTCCCTATTAAATCTTTCCCCTCTCACCATAATAACAGCATTATTATTGTTATTATAGCTTGATTAGCTATGACTATGTTAATGCTATTAAGTAACAGTCACACATGATTACACACCCTCTCAGTGTTGCATCACAGTCTGTTAGATCATTGAATTCTCAATGATACGCTGCGTTCAGTGCTAGGAATTTAAAACGTTCTATTCGGGCACAGTGGTTACGTGGCAGCGGAGCAAAACTTTCTAAGGCAGATTCAAAGATCTGCAGACCACAGCTAAAAGACTGTGGAATACAGCTAATAACAGAAGATAGAAAATGCTGGAGTAACTCAGCAGGTCAGGCAGCATCTTTGGAGGACATGGATAGGCGACATTGCGGTTCGGAATCCGCCTTCAATCCAAAGAAGGGTTCCGACCCGAAACGCTGCTGCAGAAGAGATGCTGCCTGACCCGCTGAGTTACTCTAGCATTTGATGTCTATCGTCAGTACAAACTAGCATCTGCAATTCCTACCAACACAGCAAAAAACAGGCTTTAAAAAAAAATCTATATTGCATCATTAGGATATATTAGGCCATCAATCTTTGTGGCACTTCTCGCTGGCTCGCAACCAATCACTTATGTTGTGTCTCTTCCTTATTGGTCCTGATCCCAGGAACTGGTCGGCAATCCCTTGCTACCTTCACCCTGACAAGGGATTGTTTTTCATGGTTCCGTCTAGGTTTCTATCAATTACAACCTTGAGTTCACAAGCTGTTCTTTGGCTCTGGGCTCGAGTTCACAGGCGGTTCTTTTCAAGGAGTCAGCAGTTTGCAGCAAACTCACTCCAGCAACTCTCTGAAGTCCATCAATGCTCTGCAAACCCTTACAGGGTCTACTGAGCAGTCATCCGTGGGAGATGTGTTCAGTGATCATTTCCCCCACAATCATCCGCCACACTAGTCACCTGCTCCTCCCCAATGCTCCTACACTCATCTCCCATCCTCCAGTCCCATATTGCCCTGTTTTAGTTTAGTTTTAGTTTAGAGATACAGCGCAGAAACAGGCTCTTCGGCCCATCGAGTCCACGTAGACCAACGATCCCCACGTGGCCCGATCTACTCACCAAACAACCGCTGCTCCAACCGGAACGCGCCCCAGTAGGCCCGACACGCCCCCTTAGGCCTCCCAGGGGTTGCGGAGAAGCGGGGCGGTGAGGCCTGCCTGGGCCGAAGGAGCCTCGGCGGTGGTGGGACCTCAGCAGCAACGGGAGCCTCGGCGGCGGCGGGAACCTTGGTGGCGGTGGGGCCTCACTATCGACCCGCGATCAATGGTTGTTGAGCATGAGGGGGGAGGGGAAGACAATGGGGACCCGTTATGGTGGGGACCACCGTGAAGAACAATGGAGGACCCGTCATGGTGAGGACCAGCGTGAGGGACGGAGGAGGACTCGGTGTGGGAAAGGGGCACTCTAGTTTTAGAATCTTCTGCCCAGGGGATAACCCTATGTTTGTTTGTTCATTTGTTCTGGTTAAGGCTCTCTGCACACGGCAGCCAGCCAACACTTGCTTGTCTTTTTGTTTTCACTTTTAATTTCAAGTTTTTCGTGTACCTGTTGTGTGTTGTGACTATAGGCAGACTAATTTCCCTCCGGGATGAATAAAGTTTTATCGTATCGTAAATTTACAATTTTACCAAGCCAATTAGCCTACAAACCTGTATGTCTTTGGACTGTGGAAGGAAACCGGAGCACTTGGAGAAAACCAACCAAAACTCACGGGGAGAACGTAAAAGTTCCATACAGACAGCACCTGCTCTTTGGACCTCACTGGTAGTCAGGATCGAACCCCAGTTTCTGGCACTGTAAGGCAGCAACGGTACCACTATGCCTCTGTTCTGCCCTCTTATTCCTCCTCTTTCCACTCTCCCTTGTCCCCTTGCACCCATGTACCCCACCCTCTGTCTTTACTTCCATCAGCCATTCCTCAGCCCACCTGCCCAACCGATCAAGATCCTGCTGCAATTTTTGACGTCCATCTTCACCATCAACAATACCACCGCCCTTTGGCTTTCCAGTTCCTGCTAGCTTTCTCCACCCACCCCTCCCCCCCTCCACTCCTACCATAATCAGTCTGAAGAAGAGTCCCGAACCAAAACATCACCCACGTCACCCGAAATGTCCTCCAGAGATGCTGCATAACCCGCTGAGTTATTATTACTCCGCTTATTTGTGTCCTTTTTTTCTATCTCAACACCATCCAGGACTGGCACTCGATCCACTCTGTTAAACATTCATTCCTTCTACCATTATCGCACTGACACCAGGGTGTGTACCATGAATAAAGTGAACTGCAGCCACTTGCCAACATTTCTTTGCCAGCATACCCCATACCGGGACCCCGCCAATGGGAAGGGCAAGGGAGCAGAGTAATGTGAGACAAGTAGAGTCATCGAGTCATAGTGCTACAGTGTGGAAACTGGCCCTTCTGCCCTATGTGCCCACATCGGCCAACATGTCCCAGCTACACTAGTCCCACTTGCCTGCGCTTGGTCCATATCCCTCCAAACCTGTCCTATCCATGTACCTGTTTAACTGTTTCTTAAACATTAGGATAGTCCCAGCCTCAACTACCTCCTCTGGCAGCTTGTTCCATACACCCACCACCTTTTGTGTGAAAAAGTTACCCCTCATATTCCTATTAAATCGATTCCCCTTCACCTTGAAGCTAAGTCTATTTCGGGAGATAATTAGATTTAGCTCTCAGGGCTAAAGGAATCAAGGGATATGGGGAAAAAGCAGGAACGAGGTACTGAGTTTAGATGATCAGCCTTGAATGGTGGTGCTGGCTCGAGGAGCTGAATGGCCTACTCCTGCACCTATGTTTGTATGTTTCTATATTTCTATGTCCCCTGGTCCACAATTCCCCTACTCTGGGCAAGAGATTCTGTGCATCTACCCGATCTATTCCTCTCATGAGGCATAGTACTCTGTCAACAGCCCACCGACCTGTTTTGGAACTAGACCACCATTTCTCCATTGTCACTGGGTCTAAATCTTGGAGCTCCCGACCCAACATATCTTCATCAGAAGGACCACAGCTGTTTAAAAGATAGTTAGGTGTGGCCAATTAATGCTGGGATGGTCAGTGCATGCTTATACCCAAGAGAGGGCATGGTGATGCCGCAGTAGAGTCGTTGCCTTACGGCGCTTACAACACCAGAGACCAGAGTTCGATCCCAATTACGGGTGCTGTCAGTACGGAGTTTGTACAATCTCCCGGTGACCGCATGGATTTCCTCCTACACTCCAAAGACGTACAGGTTTGTGGGTTAACTGGCTTGGCATAAATGTGACAATTGTCCCTTGTGTGTAGGATAGTGTTAATGTGCAGGGATCGCTGGTCGGTGTGGATTTGGTGGGTCGAAGGGCCTGTTTCTGTGCTGTTTCTCTAAACTAAACTAAAGACAAGTCAAGTGTGTTTAACTACAGGTACCACATTGATTTTCTGGCACCTTTGGTTCCAGAGCCTTGCCGCGTTATCCATTTTGCCGGAAGAACAGAGGTCACGTAATAGTAATTCAGCAATACACCTCTGACCCACTAATTATCCCCCTCCCATGTCTCTAAAGCGCCATGAACTGCTAGAAACCTAAATAAAGAATTAACAATTAACAAAGAAGTAAGCAATTAACGCTTTCAGGATGGAGACACACGCCCCAAAAGAACGTGCGCCGCACGCAATGCTCTCGTAATTTTGTCCGGACCATCGGTTGCCCAAAAATCGGTGATGAATCTGTATCACGTGTACTGACAATGGAACAATGAAATTCTTACTTGCAGCAATATAACATGCCTGTAAACACAATACACAGAAACAATATATAATATATATATTTTTAATTCAACAAATGAATAGTCGTAATACTAGTCCTTAGTAAACAAAGTCCTTGGTGCAACCAAAGACAGGCCATAGAAATTCACAGTTACTGAGATTAGTATTGTGCAGTGTTTAAGAGCGTGATGGTCCAGAACTAAATGTGTTTCAAAAGAAATTAATGGACTATGGGTTAATAACTGGAAAAAAGCTAATTCTAAAATTTTGGAAGAAGGCTCCAATACCAACTATAAATATGTGGATTTCAAATATGTTTGAAACATTACACCTAGAAGAGATAAGACTCCTCCTAGCAGGTAAACCAGATCACTTCCACCTGACGTGGTCTGCATTTATAGAATTATTACAAACATAGGGTGCAAAAGTACTTTAAAAAAATAAAAAATTTAGGTCAGGTAAGGGGGGATGATAGTTGAAGAGTTGGTATGTCCTATTTACGTGATGCTAAAAAAAAAAACATTTGTTTCTCTTTTTTTCTCTTTCTCTTTTCTTTTCTTAGGGCCTATTTCTTAACTCTTTTTCTTTTTGTTTTTAATTTCGCTCTTATAGGGTCTTCGTCCTTTTTTGTTGTTACATTTTCTACACTTTTCTACACTTGCACTTTTTCCTTCACTTTCTTCTTTCTTTCAATCTTTTCCTTTTCTAGTGTAAAAAAATAAATAAAGGGAGTACATTAATTGTAAGAAGATATAAATGACGAGTATTAATGTATGTGGTTGTAATGTAATGTACTTCTAATAAATAAAAATTTAAAAAAAAAAAAAAAAAAAAAAAAAAAAAAAGAGCGTGATGGTTGTTGAGAATAAGCTATTTTTGAACCTGGTCCATCTGACAAATTATAAATCTTGAGGAGGTGATCATGGTTTTCAGGGTCGTGTACCTTCTTCCTGATGGTAGAGTGTGGCCAGGGTGGTGTGGGGTCTTTATTGATGCTGGCTGCCTTTTTGAGGCACTGCGTCCTATAGATCCTTTCGACAGTGGGGAGGTCAGTACCTGTGATGGGCCAGGCAGTGTCTACCACTCTTTGTAATTTAATTCATTCCTGGTGTTCAGTTTGCTGAACCAGGCCACTATGCAACCGGTCAATATGTTCTTCACCAAACACCTGTGAATAGCCTGTGAATAAAAGACTCTCCTGAAAGCATGCAGCACGGTGGTGCAGCGGTAGAGTTGCTGCCTTAAGGGCCTGTCCCACTTTCACAACCTAATTCACGACCTCTGCCGAGTTTGCCCTTGACTCATACTCGCAGCATGGTCGTCACGAGGTCGTGGGAGGTCGTAGGAGGTCGTAGGTAGGTCGTAGCAGGCCGTGATACTAGCCGTAGGTACTCGTGGCATCAAGTAGATCGGGGTGTTTTTTCTAGCCTGATGAAAAATGTCCAGGAGTAAAAAAGGTCGTGAATTAGGTCGTGAAAGTGGGACAGGCTCTTTACAGCGCTTGCAGCGCCGGAGACCCGGGTTCAATCCCGACTACGGGTGCTGTCTGTACGGAGTTTGTACGTTCTCCCCATGACCGTGGGTTTTCTCCAAGCTCGTCGGTTTCCTCCCACACTCCAAAGACATACAGGTCTGTAGGATAATTGGCTTGGGTTTGTATACATGGTATGTGTTTAGTTTAGTTTAGTTTTAGTTTATTGTCACTCACATGTACCAAGGTACAGTGAAAAGCTTTTTGTTGCATGCTGACCAGTCAGTGGAAAGACAACACATGATTACAATCAATCAATTTACAGTGCATACAGTGCATTCGGAAAGTATTCAGACTCCTTCCTTTTTTCCCCACGTTTTTTAACGTTGCAGCCTTATTTTAATATGGATTAAATTCTTTTTTTTTATCATCAATCTACACACAATACCCCAGAATGAAGAAATGAAAACAGGTGTTTAGAAATTTTGCAAAGTAATTAAAAAGAAATAACTGAAATATCACATTTACATAAGTATTCAGACCCTTTGCTATGACACTCAAAATTGAGCTTAGGTTCATCCTGTTTCCATTGATTATCCTTGAGATGTTTCTACAACTTGATTGGAGTCCACCAGTGGTAAATCTAATTGATTGGACATGATTTGGAAAGACACACACCTGTCTATATAAGGTCCCACAGTTGAAAGTGCATGTCAGAGCAAAAACCAAGCCATGAGATGAAGGAATTGTCCGCAGACCTCTGAGACAGGATTGTGTAGAGACAGAGATCTGGGGAAGGGTATAAAACAATTTCTGCAGCATTACAGGTCCCGAAGAGCACAGTGGCCTCCGTCATTTTTAAATGGAAGAACTTTGGATCCACCAGGACTCTTCATAGAGCTGGCCGTCAGGCCAAACTGAGCAATCGGGGAGAAGAGAATTGGTCAGGGAGGTGACCAAGAACCCGATGACAGAGCTGCAGAGTGCCTCTGTGGAGATGGGAGAAACTTCCAGAAGGACAACTATATCTGCAGCATTCCACCAATCAGGCCTTTATGGTAGTGGCCAGACGGAAGCCACTCCTCAGTAAAAGGCACATGACAGCCCGCTTGGAATTTGCCAAAAGGCATGAGAAACAAGATTCTCTGGTCTGATGAAACCAAGATTGAACTCTTTGGCCTGAATGCCAAGCGTCTGGAGGAAACCAGGCACCGCTCATCACCTGGCCAATACCATACCTACGGTGAAGCATGGTGGTGGCAGCATCATTGTGTTGGGATGTTTTTCAGCTGCAGGATCTGGGAGACTAATCAGGATCGAGGGAAAGATGAACGGAGCAAAGTACAGAGAGATCCTTGATGAAAACCTGCTCCAGAGCGTTCTGGACCTCGGAATGGGGCGGAGGATCACCTGCCAACAGGACAACGACCCTAAGCACACCGCCAAGACAACGCAGGAGTGGCATCGTGACAAGTCCGTGAATGTCCTTGAGTGGCCGAGCCAGAACCCGGACTTGAACTAGATCGAACATCTCTGGAGGGACCTGATAATAGCTGTGCATCGACGCTCCCCATCCAACCTGACAGAGCTTGAGAGGATCTGCAGAGAAGAATGGAAATTACCCAAATACAGGTGTGCCAAGCTTGTAGCGTCTTACCCAAGAAGACTTGAGGCTGTAATCGCTGCCAAAGGTGCCTCAACAAAGTACTGAGTAAAAGGTCTGAATACTTATGTAAATGTGATATTTCAGTTATTTATTTTTAATTACTTCGCAAAAATTTCTAAACACCTGTTTTAGCTTTTTTATTATGGGGTATTGTGTGTAGATTGATGATAAAACAAAATGAATTTAATCCATTTTAGAATAAGGCTGTAACGTAACAAAATGTGGAAAAGGTGAAGGGGTCTGCATACTTTCTGAATGCACTGTAGATACATGATAAGGGAATAACGTTTAGTGCAAGGAAAAGCCAGCAAAGTCTGGTCAAGGATAGTCCGAGGTACATCAGAGGTAGATAGTAGTTCAGCACTGCTCTCTGGTTGTGGTAGGATGATTCAGTTGCCTGATAACAGCTGGGAAGAAACTGTCCCTGAATCTAATTCTCAGTGCAAATTGTCCCTAGTGTGTGTAGCCTTTTTTAATGTGCGGGGATCACTGGTTGGCGCGGACTCGGTGGAAAAAAGAGCCTGTTTCCGTGTTGTATCTCCAAACTAAATTGAACTAAACTAAAACCTACCTCTAATTGACCTTGCTTTTGATTGCCTAATGCAATTGTCTATATTTCTCCTAAACACTGAATGCCATTCATTTAATTTGTAAACCACTGAAAATGTATGCTATTGTTACTCCTCACAATCTTTGCAGTGTTCCACATAACAAGGCAAAGCCTTCACTTAAATCCTTCAACTTTAAAAAGGTTCTGAGGATATAATTTGTGTTGGTAAAATGCAAACACGACTCTGCCTTGTGACTCACTCTGCAGTAATACAAACTTTGCCTCGAAATGCCAAGAGAAAATAACAATGCTTGTATAAAAAATATTTTTTATTATCAGCGTAAATGAGACCACTACACACTAGCTGATGAAAATTTTAAAAAACTGTAGATGATGGGAATCTGAAACCTGAACAGAGAATGTGAAAGCACTCAGCAGACCAGGCAGCATCTCATACAGGCATAGAGTCTCACAGTGTGGAAACAGACCCTTTACCCCAACTTGCCCACACCGACCAACATGTCCCATCTACACTAGTCCCACCTGCCTGCATTTGGCCCATATCCCTCAAAACCTGTGCTATCCATGTACCTGTCTAATTGTTTCTTAAACATTGCAATAGTCCCTGCCTCAACTACCTCCTTTAGCAGCTCGTACCATACACCCACCACACTTTGTGTATAAAGTTACCCCTCAGATTCCTATTAAATATTTTCCCCTTTTCCTTAAACCTATGCCCTCTCGTTCTCGACTCCCCTATGCTGGGAAAGAGGCTCTGTGCATCTACCCAATCTATTCCTCTCATGATGTTATACACTTTTATAAGATCACCCTTCATCCTCCTGCTCTCCAAGGAATAGAGCCAAAACCTGCTCAACTTTTTCCTGTAGCTCAGACCCTCTCGGCCTGGCAACATCCTCGTAAATCTTCTCCGCACCCTTTTCAACATGACAACGTCTTTTCTGTAACGGTGCCCAGAACTGAACACAATACTCTAAATGTGGTCTCACCAGTGTCTTATATAACTGCAACTCGACCTCCTGTACTTTCCTTCTGTGGAAGGAAAACTAGGAAAATGTTGGCTGGCAAAGTATGGTCCAGGTTCAGGTTATGGTCCATGGTAGGTCTAAGGCAATAGAGTAAAATTCCATTATTCCAGCTTGCTCGAGCCTTTTGGGGTGTTGAATTGTCAATTTTCTCAATTGGATAGTATTCGTGCTAATGCCAACAATCAAGTCATGATACCAGCATTTTCTTCCTCTGGTATTTGCCGTTGATTTATTATTGTCAGGTGTATTGAGATACGGTGACAAATTGTTTTGCGTGTATCCAGTCAAATCATACCATACATAAGTGTAATCAAACCTTATACAAGTAAGGGAGACACGATGGAGCAGCGGTAGAGTTGCTGTCTTACAGCGCCCGAGACCCGGATTCATGCACGGGTGCTGTCTGTATATAGTTTGTACGTTCTCCCCTGTGACTGAGTGGGTTTTCTCCGGGTGCTCCGGTTTCTTCCCACATTCCAAAGACGTGCAGATTTGTAGGTTAATTCGCTTCTGCAAATTGTCCGTAGTGTGTCAGATAGAACTAGTGTACGGGTGATCGCTGGTCGGTGTGGACTCAATGGGCCAAAGGACCTGTTTCCACGCTGCAACTCTAAAACTAAATCTAAAAACTAAGTACAACAGGTAGTGCAAAGAGAAAAATAAACAAGAGTGCAGAATACAACAACAGAGAAAGTGCAGATTTTTAAAAAAAGTGCTAGGGTCACAATAAGGTAGATTGCGAGATCAGGTCTGCCCTATTAGCTTGTGAGACTTTTGTTTGATAGTCTAATAACAGCAGAGATTAAGCTATTCCTGAATCTGATATGTGATGGTTTATGCAGTTGCCCTAAGGATGTTGTGTTCATATCATTTTACAGAGGGGAAAAATCCAGTTAAAATAAGTGTGAATCAATCAGCTATTTCTTTATAACTCAGCAAAATCCAGGTTAGTATTCGTCGAGGAACTCGGTGAAGAAAAGTGAGGCTTCAGCGCCCACAACAGTCAGATATGTGATCTGCAGGATTCCAATTAGTGAATCTGGGGTCAATGATACATGTTGGAACAGTGGTACATCTCATAATGACAGAAAGATTGATATTCTAACATTTTCTCAGCAAACAATTATTGCAGAGCAGCTGATTGCTCACCAGAAACTCAACAAAAAGGCACATCAGGATTCATTCTCCATGAAATAAAGACATCTGCAAAGACAAACAGGTGATCCTGTTCCTTTTTACTCATCTGTGTCATTCCCAATGGTCAGCAAGGTTTCAATGGTTCAATGGAGCTTTATTTGTCATGTGTGCAACGGGACAGTGAAATTCTGTTTGCATATTTACACATGCAGGCGCCGCCATGTTTTGGCACCATTTCCAAAGTCTACTGGACGCTCGGTCTACTGGAGTAGTTCCTGATCCAGGTAGCTCCAGGCTCCTGCAGGGCCTCCTCCGTCGCCTTCGACCGGATTGGCCTGCGAACCGTCGTCCCTCTCCTCCCCTCGCACGACCATCTTTGTGCCCCGGGTGCCCCTCCTGCAGCTGACCTTGAAGGCGCTGTAGGCATTACCTCAGTTCACCCTCCTACCAGCCCTTGCTCCTCGTGTCTGTCTCTCCAGTGGCTTCCCCCTGGTACTGCGGGCCGCCGAGCTTTTGGGTCCTCGGGGCGAGTTTTTAATTTACTTTAGTAGTTATTATTCCTTCATTCTCCAATTCTGGTTCTAGACAGGCCTATTGAATTACAATTTTAAATCATGCTGACTATGGGAACATGGGAAGCAGCTACATGAAGGAATTATTGAACATTAGTGTGAGATCAACAGCTAAATCAGCATTTGTCCACATATGATTTAGCATTTGATCTTTCCATGCTCTCGACAGAATATAATTTACCTCAGTAAGTGATCAATTCCAGCAAGCCAGAGAAGGCCAGTGTAAACTTACTGGATTGAGTCACACACATGCAGCATACTGTTCCATTTGCACCTCAGCTGCTGGAACATAGAACATACTAGATGCAGAGTCTCTTGCCCAGAGTAGGTGAATCGAGGACCAGAAGACGTAGGTTTAAGGTGAAGGGAAACGATTTATTAGGCATCTGAGGGGTAAAGTTTTCACACAAAGGATGGTGGGTGTATGGAACAAGCTGCCAGAGGAGGTAGTTGAGGCTGGGATTAGCCCAACATTTAAGAAGTTGTTAGACAGGTACATGGATAGGACAGGTTTGGTAAGATATGGACCAAATACTGGCAGGCGGGACTACTATAGCTGGGACATGTTGGCCTGTGTGAGCAAGTTCGGCCAAAGGGCCTGTTTCCACTCTGTATCATTCTATGACTCTATGAATCTATACTGACCTTTCTGTCCTAGGCCTCCCCCACTGTCAGAGTGAGGCAACACGCAAATTGGAAGAACGGCACCTCATATTTCACTTGGGCAGCTTACAACCCATTCATTTCTCTCATTTCAATTAATCCCTGCATTTTCTCTCCCCCTCACCTCCTCCACCCTAGTCGTCCTACTAGTTCTACTGTTCACATCCTTGTATCCTTCGTTATCACCTCTTCCCCAGCCAATAATGGGCTACCATGGGCTCCACTCCACCCTTCCTCGGTCATCTGTTGCCGGTCCTGCTTTGTTCTGGCCTTTTCCTACCTCCAGTTCCCTCCCCTCTACTTTCATTCTGAAGAAGGGTTCTGACCCAAAACGGCACCCAGCCTTTTTCTCCAAAGATGCTGCCTGACCCGCCGAGTTACTCCAGCACTTTGTGTCTATCTTCCATAGATAAGTACAGCACAAGAACAGGCCCTTAAACCCACAATGTCTGTGCCAAACATAATGCCAAGGTAAATTAACCTCATCTGCCTACACATGATCCATCCTCTTCCATTCCTTGTTCTATCTAAAACCCTCTGATACCCCACTATTGTATCTGCCTCCACCATCTCCCCTGGCAGCATACTCCAGGCACTCGCCACCTTCTGTGGAAAAAAAACTTGTCCCACACATCTCCTTTAAAGTTTGCCCCTCTCACCTTAAAGTTATACCCTCCAGTCCTTGACTGGGAAAAAGGTTCTGTTTGGACTCTACTACACTCTCATAATATTGTAGGGAGATACAAGGAACTATAGATGCTGGTTTACAAAAAAAGTCACAAAGTTCTGGAGTAACTCAGCGGGTCAGGCGGCATCTGTGGAGAACATATCCACCAGAAATGGAGCAGTTCCCATGTTCCCCAGAGATGCTGTCTGACCCACTGAATATTTACTCCAGCACTTTGTGTCTTACTTCCTCTAGTGTGTGATAGGAATGATGCAGTGGTGCAGCGATAGAGTTGCTGCCTCACAGCGCCTGAGACCCAGGTTCGATCCTGACTTTGGGTGCTGTCCATGTGGAGTTTGCACGTTCTCCCTGTGACCATGTGGGTTTCCTCCAAGTGCTCCGTTTTCCTCCTGTATCCCAAAGACTTGCGGGCTTACAGGTTGATTGGCTTCTGTCAATTGTCCCTGGTGCGCAGGGAGTGGATGAAAAAGTGTGAACGGTTATCGATGGTCGGTGTGGAATCAGTAGGCCGAAGAGCCTGTTTCCATACTGTATCTCAAATCTAAACTACACCAGATCTGACAGGACAGAGCTGCCCTTTTAGGAAGTTCCCCTCCTAAAAATGCCCTCACACAGAGAGGGAGGTCAAAGAGGTGGAGGAGTTTATTACTGATCAGAGAGAATGTCACGTCTGCACTTAGAAAGGGCACAATGTTCATCCATTGAGGCAATGTGGGTAGAGCTCAATAATAAGAAAAATGTATGCACTGTAATGGGATTGTACTACAGACCTCCAACTAGCCAGCAAGAGATAGAAGAAGAATTTCCTGAAAATATGGCACCTAGGCCAGGCCAGGCGGCTGTTCTCAATCTCATTAGAGCTCTGTGCCGATCGGATGGTCAAATTTGCCTCCCGTGGCTGAGGCTCTGGAGACAGCAGGACCGGCCGGAGACATCAGATCCATTCCCACAGCCGTCTTCCGAGGCCGACTTTGCGGGCCGGTATCTCGGCAGACCTTTCCAGTACCATTGGACCCCTCTGTTGGTCCAACAAAACAGATAATCCAGAAAGGCTCTGGAACCAAGGATGCTGGAATACAGGTGGTGGACCTGTGTGTACACAGATTATGGAAAGATGTAAAAGCATCAGTTTTGTTGTAACGAGCGGCATTAACTTCCCCAGTGTTGACTGGGACTTCCTTAGTGCAAACGGCTTGGACAGGGCAGAATTTAGTAGGTACATCCAAGTGGGCTTCTTGAAAGAGTAAGCGGATGGTCCTGCTAGAGGATCACTGGATTTGGTATTGGGAAACAAGTCTGGCCAGATGGCTGACATTTCAGTGGGAGAACATTTTGGAAACAGTGATCACAACTCCGAGTTTTACGATAGTTATGAATAAGAATAAATCAGGACCTTGGGGGAAAAGTATTAAATTGGGATGGGGGAAATGACAACGTTATTATGTAGGTGCTAGGGAGAGTATAATTGGGAGCAGCTGTTATTGGGTAAGTCCACATCTGAATGTGGGAGTTGTTTAAAGACGCACTGACCAGAGTTCATGACGGCTATGTTCCAGTAATGAAGAGGGACAATGATGGCAGGATAAGGGAACCGTGGATGCTGAGAGAGGTTGTAAAGTTGGTCAAAAAAAAAAGCATTTGTAAGGTTTAAGAAGATGCATAGTGGTGCAGCAGTAGGGTTGCTGCCTTACAGTGCCAGAGACTCTGGTTCGATACTGACCAGGGGTGTTGCCTGTACGGAGTTTGCACATTCTCCGTGTGACCTCGTGGGCTTTCTCCGGGTACTCTGGTTTCTTCCCTCACTCCAAAGACATACAGGTTTGTGGGTTAATTGATAAAATTGTAAATTGTCCCTAGTGTGTAGGATTGTGCTAGTGTACGGGGTGATTGCTGGTCGGCGCGGACTCAGTGGGCCGAAGGGCCTGTTTCCATACTATATCTAAAGTCTAATAGTTTAAATCAGGCAGAGCCTTTGAGGAACATGAAGAAAGCAGGAATGAAATCAAGCAGGGAATTAGCGGGACATAAGGGTCCATGAAATAGCCTTGTCAAGTTGAATTAAAAGAATTGCAAGGCTTTTTGTGCATGCATTAAAAACAAGTGGGTAACTTGAGAGCGGCTGGGACCACTCAAGCATAAAGCAGGAAGCATATGCTTGGAGTGAGAGGTATTAAATGAGTACTTTGCATCCATATTCATCAAAGACCACACGGTGGCGCAGTGGTAGAGTTGCTGCCTTACAGCGCCAGATACCCAGGTTCGATCCTGACCACAGGTGCTGTGTGTATAGTTTGTACATTCTCCCTGTGCATGGGTTTTCTCCAGGAGCTCCGGTTTCCTCCCACACTCCAAATATGTACAGGTTAATTGGCTTGGTAAAATTGTAAATTGATCCTAGTGTATGTAGGATAGTGTTAGTGTGCGTGGACCAGTGGTCGGCACGGATTCGGTGGGCCGAAAGGCCTGTTTCCACGCTAAACTAAACTAAAAGAAGGACATTGAGGATAATATACACGGCCAATTTGAAATCAAGAAGGAGGTGGTGTTTGATGATAATTAAGGTAGATAAATGCCCTGGGCATACCCCAGATTTATCCCAGAGAGGTAAGAGAGGGGATTGCTTGGATCTTAAAGTTCTTTCTATCCTCTCTATCCACAGGTTATGTCCCAGAGGACTGGAGAGTAGCTAATGTTGTTCCTTTGTTTAAGAAGGGAAAACAAGGTTAAGAATAGGGAGATAGGCAAAGCTAGGGTAGGCAGTCAGAACCGTCTTGCAAGGTGGAAATGTCAAATACTACATGACAGAGCTTTATGGTTAGAGGGGAGGGTGGGGAGTTTAAAGGTTTAGTTTCTAGATACAGCATGGAAACAGGCCCCTTCGCCCACCGAGTCCACACTGACCAGCGATCACCTGTGCACTAGTTCTATGTCCTACGCACTTGGGCCAAATACAGAAGCCAATTAACCTATAAACCTGCACGTCTTCGGAATGTGGGAGTAAACTGGAGCACCCGGAGAAAACTCATGAGGTCACAGGGAGAACATACAAACTCCGCACTGACAGCAGGGTGGCGCAGTGGTAGTTATTGGCTTACAGCACCAGAGATCCGGGTTCGATCCTGTCGGTACTGAGTTTGTACGCTCTCCCCGTGACCTGCGTGGGTTTTCTCTGAGATCATCGGTTTACTCCCGCATTTCAAAGATGTACAGATTTGTAGGTTAATTGGATTGGTACAAATGTAAATTGTCCCTGGTGCATGTTAGTGTGCGCTGATCGCTGAGGACTCAGTGGGCCGAAGGGCCTGTTACCGCGCAGTATCACTAAGCTAAACTAAACCCATAACCAGGATCGAACCTGGGTTTCTGGCGCTGCAAGGCAGCAACTCTATCACTGCGCCAGGATATTCGAGGCAAGTTTTGTTTTACACAGAGCGTATCAGGTATCTGAAACAGGTTGTCAGGGGTGGTAGTGGTGGAAGCAGATATGAGGCTTTTGCATTGGCACATAGAGATGCTACCTGACCCGCTGAGTCACTCCAGCATTTTGTGTCTACCTTTGAACATAGAGGGATATGGATCATGTGCAGGCAGGTGGGATTAGTTTAATTTAACTATTATGTCATGTTTGACTGAGACATAGTGGGCTGAAGGGCCTGTTCTATACTCTATGCACTCTTACTCTAAAGACACAAAGTCAGAACAAAATCCACAAACAGCATTAACTCAAAATCAGCAGCTTTAATATCAAACAACTCATTTTATTCACGGAAATATATATATATACATATACACATATACCTCTAAAAAAAATCATGTAATCACGAGAAACAGTGCACTGCCACACAGTGGTACACCTCCCTATGTACAGATCAACACAAATAACCCTGTGCCTACAGCTGAGAATTACTGTAAGTACGTTC
Source organism: Malacoraja senta (assembly GCA_038087875.1). Classification (NCBI taxonomy): domain Eukaryota; kingdom Metazoa; phylum Chordata; class Chondrichthyes; order Rajiformes; family Rajidae; genus Malacoraja; species Malacoraja senta. Next base: position 55,103,439 of record CM075980.1, on the reverse strand, counting down.
ATTTCACCAACACCAACATTTTTATTTTGCAACTCAAACTTTTAATAAAACTTTATCAAAAAACAGTATCTTTTATGTTTCGTTATGGGCTCCGTTTGAATTCATTCGGCATTGAATAGAATTTTCATAGATAGAAACAGGTCCAATTTTGATCTCAAAGTGAGTAACAATCCCAGCACATTCTCCTATGCTCTTCCCCGTCAGTTCTCCTAACCCCCTTCACCCCCTCTTCCTCCCCTCCTCCTACACCCCCTCTCCCCACCCCCTCACTTCCTCCTCCCCCCACCCCATCCTCAGGCTAATCTTGAAAGGAGAGATTGCTTCGGCCTCAATCATTAGCTACAAGGAGAGGTTGGACAGACTTGGATTGTTTTCGTTGCAATGCTGGAGGTTGAGGGCAGACATGATAGAAGTATATAAAATTATGAGAGGCCAAGATAGGGTAGACAGTCAGAACCTTGTTCCCCCATGGTTGAAATGAAATGTCAAAGACTAGAGAGCATAGCTGTAAGGTGAGAGGGGCAGAGTTTAAAGGAGATGTGCGGGGCATTTTTTCTTTACAGAGGGTGCAAAGTGCCTGGCTGTGCTGCCAGGGGTGGCGGTGGAGGCAAAGGAAAGCGGCATTTGAGAGGCTTTTAGAAGCGCACATGGATACGCAGGAATGAAGGGATATGGATCATTTGCCGCAGATGAAATTAGTTCATCTTGGCAGCACGTTCGGTACGGATATTGTGGGCCGAAGGGTACGTTCCTGTGCTCAGCTGTTCTATGTTGTAGTTCCATGTGACCTCCACCCATATTAACTCTGAATCCAAGGACATTTTCTTAGTTTAGTTCAGTTTTAGTTTTAGAGATGCAGTATGCGAACAGCCCCTTGGGCCCACCGAGTCATGAGCATTGATCGCCCATTCACACTAGTTCTATGTTAATCCCACTTTCTCATCCACCCTCTATACACCAAGGGCAATTTCCAGACGCCAATTAACCTGCAAACACGCATGTCTTTGGGATGTGGGAGGAAACCCGAGAAAACCGCAAGGTTACAGGGAAAACGTGCAAACTCCACACAGATAGCACCCAAGGTCAGGATCAAACCCAGGTCATTGGTACTCTGGCAGCAGTTCTACCAGCTGCTTCAGGAGCCACCCATTGTTGTTCTTGTTCTCTGTTCTGATATATGTTTATATTCTTGTATCCAGAACCTCTCATTCCATATACAGGAATTTAATTCTGGACATAAATGAATAGAAAATATCATCAAACATTGAATATTTGCACGTTACAAAAATGACTTCAGTAACAGTTCATGTTATAGGAGCAGTATTCGGCCATTTGGCCCAATGTGTCTACTCTTCCACTCAATCACGGCTGATCTATCTTTCTCTTTCAACCCCATTCTCCTGCCTTCTCCCCATAATCCCAGGCACCTTAACTAGTCAAGCACCTCTCAATCTCCACTTTAAAAATACCCAATGACTTGGCCATAGCAGTCTGTGGCAATGAATTCTATAGATTCACCACCTTCTGACTAAAGAAATTCCTCCTCATCTTCTTTCAAAATGTACATCCTTTTATTCTGAGCTATGACCTCTGGTCCTAGACTCTCCCACTAGTAGAAACATCCTCTCCACATCCCAGCAAACACTCGACAGCCCGGCAAACACTCGCCAGCCCGGCAAACACCCGCCAGCCCGGCAAACACTCGCCAGTCCCGGCTCCCCGTCCGCATCTGCCCCCCCGCTGCTTCTCTTTCCATCCCTCCCTCTGTCCCGGCTCCCCACGACCAGGTTGCTCAGAGCACAGCAGCGCCTCATCCAAAGCTGGAGATATTGAAACATGCCTAGCCAAAAAGGTGGGCAGCCCCCCGGTTCCGCGGCCCATGTACCCCTCTCTTGCCGCTATCCGGCCACGCTCATGTCAGCTGCTTCCCGCAAATCCTTAAATGCCGCCGGGAGCAGGACATGGCCTTACTTGCTGCGCTGGGTGACACTCATTCACTGCCCGGCCTGTGTCTTTCAATGTAAATTTGCATGGGGACATGCTTTGGAGGTGTGTGACGGTTCGGTCAAGTGAGAATAACAGAGAATAAGAATGCTGCTGTCTTGTCACCAGACACGCACACAAGCAGTTGATATAATTCTCGTTGATCACAGAATTTCTCACGACACAGCCTGAGAAACTCTGTGATCACCGTGAGAGCGTGAGAATTGTGCGAAATGCGTGAGTCTCACGCTCAATGAGTGAGAGTTGGCAGCTCTGTAACTCAACACCTTGGCTCAGATCATCAAACACCAAGGGTGGTCCCCTCTCCTGCCCTACCCTAAACTGCACTGCAATTTCCAAACAAAGCACCTTCTGGCTTTGTCGGTGAAGAGTTGTCAAATTTGTGCAACTTCTGACTAAGCTTGGACTTGAGCCCACTGTGCAAAGTCACAAGGGAGCCTGGCTCTATCTTGAAAGAGAGTATTGGACTAACCTGTTCCAGATGGCAGGTTGAGCAACAACACGCCTTTAATGTAGCAAAGAAAAGCCACCATTGGCACTAATTTTCATGTCCATAGGTTTCCGCGATTCCCTGAATTTGATATTGAACCACATCGAAACATAGAAAATAGGTGCAGGAGTAGGCTATTCGGCCCTTCGAGCCAGCACCGCCATTCAATATGATCATGGCTGATCATCCAAAATCAATACCCCGTTCCTGCTTTCTCCCCATATCTCTTGATTCCGTTAGCCCTAAGAGCTATATCTAACTTTCTCTTGAATACATCACATACAGAATGCCGGTGACATAGTTGACAAAGAGCTCGGCTTCTAAGAGCGTCCAAGACCAGGATGCAATAGTCACATCAAAGGAGGGACTTTCAAGCACCGTGTCCTTAGACAATGGTCACCAACCGAGTAAATAATTTAGAAAAATGCAGAGACACTGGATGATTATAGATTGATTGAAAGATACAGCATAAAATCACCCTTTGGACCACTGCCTCCACACAGGTTCACACTGGTCCTATGTTATCCCACTTTCTCATCCACTTCCTGCACATAGGGAGCACTTTACAGAGGTCAATTAACCTCCAAACCCGCACGTCTTTGGGATATGGGAGGAAATCGGAGCTTCCCGGATAAAACCCATGCAATCATGGGGGGAACGTGCAAACTCCACACAGACAGCATCCGAGGTCAGGATCAAACCCGGTTCTGTGGCGCTGTGAGGCAGTGGCTCTACCAGTTGCACACCCCAGGGAAGAGCTTTTTGTGTGGACAAAAGCTACCATTACACATATCGTTCTGTGGTATTTATGGTGGAGCATTGCCCTATCATTTACTTAAGCTGTTTAAGGGCCTGTCCATCTAATTTTTTTATTTTTTAAACTTTAACAATCTTTTGGTAATTTAAATGTGGAACTCTCTGCCTCAGAGGACGGTGGAGGCCTGTTCTCTGGATACTTTCAAGAGAGAGCTAGATAGGGCTCTTAAAGATAGCGGAGACAGGGGATATAGGGAGAAGGCAGGAACGGGGTACTGATTGGGTATGATCAGCAATGATCACATTGAAGGGCCGAATGGCCTACTCCTGCACCTATTGTCTATTGTCTAAAAAATTCTAAGAATTTGAAAACTAGTCTTTAACTTTTTAGAGGTACCTATGACCCACTGTCACAAAAGAAGCACTGGCTGTCGGGTGGATAGAGGTGGTCCCAGATTCCCTCCGTTTCACCCTGTGCTTACTAAACAAGCATGTTATGCATCGTGTGTAGGAAGCAACTGCAGATGCTGGTTTAAACCGAAGATAGACACAGGGTCTGAAGAAGGGTCTCGACCCGATAAGACCCACAGGGTCTGAAGAAGGGTCTCGACCCGATAAGACCCACAGGGTCTGAAGAAGGGTCTCGACCCGAAACGTCACCTATTCCTTTTCTCCAGAGATGCTGCCTGACCCGCTGAGTTATTCCAGCTTTTTGTGACTATCTTAAGTTATGCATCAATATTACAATTCTAGCTTTTTTCCTTTCAAATCCCATCTTCATCACCCCCAAGGCATCTGCGGGGAATTTACATTTGATGGTTTTTGGAGTTCCACATTAAACGCCGCAAATTAGATGTGTTCTAGATACGTGTCTGTCTGAGCCAGGACTGTTAAAGATGAAAGATAGGGTGCAAAAAAAAAACCCAAATAAAATTGCTGAAACCACCACCGCCAAATTAAAAAGCCATAAAAATAAAAATTACAATATCAATACCCCCTAAAACCCATTCTTTGACACTAGGGAGGAAATCCCCTTAAATTTCCTTTTGACTTTAGAGATATAATGCGGAAACAGGCCCTTCAACCCACTGAGTCCGTGCCTACCAGCGATCACCTTGTACACTAGCACTATCCTACACACTAACTTACAACTTACCAAAGCCAATTAACCTACTGCACCCGCAGTTAGGATCAATCCTTGGTCTCTGGTGCTGTAAGGCGGAAACTCTTCCGCTGCGCTACTGTGCCCCTTCCTAATCTTCAACAGTCTCAGCAAGACTTGTTGTCTAGAAACTACCCTTAACCCCCATCACAAATCCACAGACACTCACTGATTGCCCAATGCCCCTTCTGAAGGTGCACATATTTTAATGATTTTTCTAATAATTAAATGCTGTTCCTCTGGGATTATCTTCAATTCTTACTGTGACATCCGTAACTGCTACAAACCTCCTTGCTGAAAATTGCATCAGCAATCCAGTTCTTCTCAGCACTGTCTAAATACTAACGTTGTTACAAACTATCCATCTAGCTTGGGAAACCACTTAAAAGGTGTGTGGGTTTGTAGGTTAATTGGCCTCTGTAAATTGCCCCCAGTGTTTGGGGGAGTGGATAACATAGGGCTTGTGTGAACGGGCGGCGTGGACTCGGTGGGTCAAAGGGCCTGTTTTCTTGCTGTATCTTTCAACCCATCTCATCAAAAGCTTGAGTGCCTTGATACATCACTTGATCAAGGGATTCTTCATGTGTACACATCGCGCAGTGCTAACACACCTTGTTGCTCTCAACCTCATAACGCTAATCTTGGATTTGGCATAGTGATAAACAATTGCAGGATACATGTCAACTCTTCTGCACTTTGCACCATCATTGGTGCACTTTAACAATGCATCTTTTGAGCGGCACAGTGGTGGCGCAGCGGTAGAGTTACTGCCTTACAGTGCCAGAGACCCAGTTTCGATCCTGACTATGGGTGCTGTCTGTACGGAGTTTGCGGGTTCAAACCCTGTGACCGCATGGGTTTTCTCCGGGTGCTCCGGTTTTCTCCCACACTCCAAAGATGTATAGGCTTGGAGGTTAATTGGCTTCGGTAAAATTGTCCCTAATGTGTAGGATAGTGCTAGTGTACAGGGTGATCATTGGTCGGCACAGACTCAGTGGGCTAAAGGGCCTGATTCCGCGCTGTATCTCTAAAGTCTAAAAAGGTTTGCTCCTCTCGTCACGTCTGTCCTTTCATCCCAGTGGACCCAACTCCTACAGCACATCACTTTCAACTCATTCCTTCCAATCTCTGCAATCGCACATCTCCCTGCTTTCCTCCGATTCTGGCAATATTCAATAATTCCCCCACTGGCCATCACCTCTTCCAGAACCATTCCACTCTGCCAAACTTCACTACCCTCTTTTGTCCTACAAAATGCTGTTTAGGACCTACCCTAGTAGCCAAGCTCTCTGTTTCCCATCCATTTATGGTCCTGATCTGATTTCTGCTCTGTGTATAGTCTGAGGATATTTTGATGCATAAATGTTGAAGTGATTGCAGTTGCAAGGCTTTCTGTGTAACAGCAAAATGGATGAAGCAATTAATCATAGCGCTGGCAAAACCTGCAGCCTCTGACGTTCCAGCAAACTCGCACAGTCTGGGTTATAACAACAGGGGTCCAGAGAGCTGTACAACTGCCGATCTCTCTCATACAGAGAGCAGGCAGACAGTGCGTGCTTTTGTAAATGTGGTAAAGGAAAGGGAGGCTTATTCATTACAAATTGCCTGGCTGGATGGTTGCATACAAACATATGACCACTCTATCTGCACTGTTTTTTTTATTATTCACTCATTCACAACGGATGTAGCGCCAGTGGCAATGCCAGTATTTACTGTTCACCCCTAACTGGCACTGAATTGAAAAGGCCATGAAGAGTCAACTACAATGATGGGTCTGGAATAACCCGCTTCTTCCTCTGGTGGGAGCATCTGAAATGAGGGGACATGGTTACAAGAAGAGGGAGGGGCACCATCTAACACTTAGCTTCTTTAGTTTTTGTTTGAAAGATACAGCGTGGAAACAGGTTCATTGGCCCACTGAGTCCACGCCGACCAGAGATCCTCGCACGTTAACACTATCCTACACACATTACGGACCATTTATAATTTAACAAGCCAATTAGCCTACAAACCTGTACGTCTTTGGGGTGTGGGAGGAGACCGGAGCTTCAGGAGAAAACCCACACATGTCACGGGGAGAACATACAAACTCCTTACAGACAGCGCCAGTAATCAGGATCGAACCTGGGTCTCTGGTGCTGTAAGGCAGCAACTCTACCGCTGCGCCACCGTGCCGTCCTTCATGCAGAGGGTAATGAATCTCTGGAGTGTTTTGGAAATGATTTCATTGAGGATGTATTTGTGCAAGATTAGGGGATTGAGGACTGTGGGAACCTGATAAAGAAAGAGGAGATGAGACCAGAGGGAGATCAGCCATGATTATATTGGATGACAGGGTAGGCTGGAGGGGCCGAGTGGCCTACTCCCGCTTCTATTTTCAGATGTCGTCCCTTGAATGACAGGGGCTTCACAACGAACGGCAGAGCTCTGGAGAATGTTATAGAGCAGAGGGATCTAAGGGTGCAGGTACATAGTTCCTTGAAAGTGGCATTACAGGTAGATAAGGTGGTCAAGAAGGCTCCCAGCACATAGACCTTCATCAGTCAGAGCACTGAGTATAGAAGTTGGGAAGTCATGTTACAGTTGCATGTCAGTGGTGAGGCCACATTGAGAGTATTGTGTTATGTTTTTACAACCATTTTAGGAAGTATATTGTTACGCTCAAAATGGTGCAGAGATGATTTACAAGGATGTTCCCAGGACTCGAGGGCTTGAGCTATAGGAAGAGGTTGAGCAGGCTTGGACCTAATTCCTTGTAGTGCAGGAGGATGAGGGGTGATCTTAAAGAGGTGAATAAGATAGTTGAATAGATAAGGTAGATAGATGTTCAGTCTTTTACCCAGAGTAGGGGAATCAAGAACCAGAGGCCAGGTTTCAGGTGGGTGGGGGGAGGGGAGGGGGGGGGGGTGGTAACGATTTAATAAGAACCTGAGGGGCAACCTTTACAATAGACAATAGGTGAAGGAGTAGGCCATTCGGCCCTTCGAGCCAATCCTCAATGTGATCATGGCTGATCATCCACAATCAATACCCCGTTCCTGCCTTATCCCCATATCCCCTGACTCTGCTATCTTTAAGAGTCCTAGCTAGCACTCTCTTGGAAGTATCCAGAGAACTGGCCTACACTGCCCTCTGAGGCAGAGAATTCCACAGACTCATAACTCTGTGTGAAAAAGTGTTTCCTCATCTCCGTTCTAAATGCCTTACCCCTTATTCTTAAACTGTGCCCCCTGGTTCTGGAATCCCCCAACATCGGGAATATGTTTCTTGCCTCTAGTGTGTCCAAACCCTTAATAATCTTATATGTTCCAATAAGATCCCCTCTCATCCTTCTAAATGCCAGAGTATACAAGCCCAGCCGCTCCATTCTCTCAGCATATGACAGTCCCGCCATCCCGGGAATTAAACTTGTGAACCTAAGCTGCACACCCTCAATAGCAAGAATGTACTTCCTCAAATTAGGGGACCAAAACCGCACACGATACTCCAGGTGTGGTCTCACTAGGGCCCTATACAACTGCAGAAGGACCTCTTTGCTCTTACACTCCTCATCTTGTTATGAAGGCCAACATGCCATTCGCTTTCTTCACTGCCTGCTGTACCTGCATGCTTACTTACATTGACTGATGAACAAGGACCCCCAGATCCCGTTGTACTTCCCCTTTTCCCAACTTGACACCACTTAGATAATAATCAGCCTTCCTGTTTTTGCTACCAAAATGGATAACCTCACATGTATCCACATTAAACTGCATCTGCCATGCATCTGCCCACTCCCCAACCTGTCCAAGTCACCCTGCATTCTCATAGCATCCTCCTCACAGTTCACACTGCCACATAGCTTTGTTTCATCTGCAAATTTGCTAATGTTACTTTGAATCCCTTCATCTAAATCATTGATGTATATTATAAATACCTGCGGTCCCAGCACCGAGCCTTGCGGCATCCCACTAGTCACATAAAGGATGGTAAGTTTATTAAACTAGCTTCCAGAGGACGTAGTTGAGGCAGGTACTATAGCAACATCTAAAAGACATTTGGACAGGTACATGGATAGGTTAGGTTTAGAGGGATATGGGCCAAACACAAGCAGGTGGGACTAGTGTAGATGGGACACGTTGGTCGGTGTGGACAAGTTTTCCAAAGGGCCTGTTTCCACACTGTATGACTATGACATAAAGGGAGGACATTTGACCTTGTGAAAATGCCAGCTCTCAGAGCAATTCCAGTCCTCCATTTATTTCCCTGTAACCTTTCCTCCCAAACATACCTATTGTCATCCACCTTATTGTTATCTGGGATCTACTGAGGTAGAAGATAAACACCACCACCCTCACCATATCTGCATGTCCACACCCAGTTGAATCAAAATGGCTCCAGATAATGGTGGTGAATTTGGAAACAACCAGATTTTGAAAGTTATAAGGGGATTCAATGCTCAAGTCTGTTTAAAACTCTCCCCAATTCCCCTGTCGGGCTAGGTCTCATCAGAATATCAGGTGCAAAAGCAAGGTTTAGGCAGACAATGCTCAGCTTGGCTCTGAAATCACATTTCCACCATTCGGTCCAAGTTAGGACTTGTCCTTCATTAAGGCAAACATTGCAACACTTATTTGAAGTCATGGAACATTTGTTTCTTGCCAACATGATTTCATAAACATTCAGTCTGTGGCTCAACAAAGACCAAGGCAGGAAGTTATTACTTAAGTTTGAAATTATTCAAAATTCTTTTTGAATGTATAATATTTAGAGTTGATGAAAATCAGAATGACGTTTTCCCAATCATATCCATATTTGATTCAAGTGCTGTGAATGCCTGTGAATACACAAAATCATGTCCAAAATCCACTAGACTAAAGAGAGTATGAGGCCCATTTAGGTCCATCAATTAAACAGGAGATAAAGAATTTGATGCATTAAACGCTCAAGTAGTCCAATTTCAAAATCAATATTATAATTTAAAAATACAAAAAAATTGTACAAAAATAAATGCTGCATTCTAACAGCCTATACACATTTTATTATTCGCAACTTGTACTATTTATACAACTTGATTACCAGTTCTATCAGCTACAGATAAAGGTGGGCTTGATTTCAAATATAATCCTCTTCCACAGTTACTATCATTCACTCTTAAGTCTGTAACTCTTTAACACAGGTAAAACATTTTTTAATAACACACTTCCTGATTTATCTGCATTTCTCATGCTGAACACATTCCTATTGATTTATTGTCCAGTTTAGTCTGGAGGCAGCAGCATTTTTTTTTAAAGGTTCAGTGTTCTTGTACCTTTTGGGGTTAAGTTTCCAAGGAGGATTTAATGGATTGCGAGGTACAGATTAGCAAATCAAACAGTTAAAACTGCAGTTTGCAAGTCCCAACCAAAACCAAGAAAATCTCTGGGCTGACATGGAATTTCTTTGGATGCTTATTGAATGAGAACAGCTAATATCCTGGCACAAAGATATACCCATTGGGAAATGCACGGCGTAGAATAACAAATGTCATCCTGCACCAGTGAGGTTAAATCCAAAACATTTCCTCTCAGAGCAGAGAGCTTTAAAGAAATATGTGCAATCAGAAGGCTCAAAAATGGAAAGCTTGTTATTTACTAAATCGGTGACGAGGGCAGAGTTATAAGGCATCAGAGTCATGTTGTGTTCCATTCACTGTGGGAATTCTTCATTGATCTTGTAGATAGAAGGAACTGCAGATGCTGGTTTGTGTAAAAATATGCAAAGTGCTGGAGAAACTCAAGAAGAAGACTCCAGCACTTTGTGTCTTTACACCCTTGTTGATCTTGAATAGCTTTCCAGAACTGGAATGGGTGTGTTGCTTTACGGGGAAAGGGTTTGGGCAGTATCGTCTTGCTATCTGCTGGAGTTTGCAAGTGGAAGAAATTAGTTGTCTGGGTGGTCTTGACAGAGCAAGTGTGGAGAGGATGTTCCCTCTTGCGTGTCAATCTAGAACTATTTAAATATAAGACGTCATCTATTTAAGATGAAAATAAGGCACATGTTTCTCTCCACGAGTCATAAACCATTGTAATCCTTAAACGGTGAGGGCAGCGGAGTCTTTGAATATTTTTGCGGCAGAGGTAGGCATACTTTAGATTAGCAGGGTGCTGAAATGTTATCAGGAGTTGACAAGAATGCAAGTTTGTGGTTACAAGGCAGATCAGCAATGTTCTCATTAAATGGTGGAGCCATCTTGACGAACTACTCCTGCTCCGAGTTCATACATTTGTATGTTCAAGAGGTCAGTTACAGATCATAAAGTGGATTTGGTATCATACGCCAGCCAGACCAAGTCAAGGGCAGCAGATTCTTGTACCTGAAGATCAGAAGCTAAATAGATGGGTTTGCAAAATCAACTCCATTTTACTCATTTTTAAAATCCCAGATCTACTTAATTAACCACCTTGGTGGGGTTTGAATCGGGTCTCTTGAGTCCAGTGATTTAACTATTTGTCATATTCCTATCCCAAGAAAAACGAGAAATAAGATTAAAAACAGATGCTCGGGAAAATTTCTTTGCTCAGTGAACAATAATCTACCGTGGGGAGACAAGAGACACAGATGCCAAAACCTTGAGCAAAAAAAACAAACCTTTCCGCTTGTGCCGAATACTTAAATTACAGCCGCTGGAAATTAATGTGCAGCGGCACAGAAACCATTCCTCTTCAGCGTGCCAGTAAAGAAACTGTTTCCCAGAAGCAAGAGGCGGAAAGTGCTGGAGGCTGGAGCAAAGAACAACCTGCTGGAGGAACGCAGCAAGTCGAGCAGCATCCGTGGAGGTGGGGTGGGGGAATCGCTGAGGTTTCAGGCTAACTCTCAGGGCTGAGAGTGGAGAAGGAAGATACTGAGTATAAAGAGGAGAGGGGCAGGGATCGGTAAGTGACAGGTGGAGTAAGGTGGGGCAGATGGAGCCAGGAGGGTTGGAGTTTTGGAGACAGGGGTGGGTGGGTAGAAACAGACAAGGGAAACACAAAGATAAATATGATCCAGGCAGAGGGCAAAGTGGAGACATCTACTGGAGGGTGATAAATGGCGACACAAAGGCTACAGCTGCTGGAATCCATTGAGGAAGGGAGTCATTAAGTAGCAAATGGAACCAAATGGGGAATGGGATATAGTGCTTGAAATGTATGGGTAATAGGTGGATGGAACCGGGAGAGGAGGGAGACAAAAATGGTTGGTGGGGGGACTCGAGAGGGTATATTGGAAGGGGAATAAAAATGGAGAGATTGAGAGATGGAGAAACTCAGATAGGAAGGGTTACTTGAAATTGGAAAATTCAATGTTCATACATTGGATTGTAGACTACTCAGGCGGAATATGAAGTACTGGCTATTACTGCCTCTGTTTCAACAGGACCATCATTTAGCTCTGAACAGAAGTATGTGCTGCTTAGACAACATAAAAGAGTCACCATGTCCTTGCTATAGGTTGGGGTGGATACATGAGTTAGCAGAGAGGAGGGAAAGTACCGAGGCAGAGTTGTACCTTAATCGAGTGAATGATTGCTTAAAAACAGTGTCCTCTTGAAATTCAATTCAATGTTCTCCACAGATTTATCAGTAAGTGCAACAAAATGTCATCAGTCTGAATCCAGGTCCAATTCATCATCAGTAGTGTCCACCGCAGGGTAAGGCTGGCTGTTCTGTAAGTTCACATAATTTACTTGCAAGTTGATGTAGTGTTCTCCTTTCAGTATGGATTGAATGGATTCAATTTCATAGATGAGTTCCGTAAATATTGGCCGCAGCTCAGGCTTCGGATCCCAGCAATGCAGCATAATATCAAATCTGCACAAGAAAAGAGTCCTTTTAGACTGTAGAGATACAGCGTGCACCAGGCGCATCAGTCCACCGAGCCTGCGCTGACCAGTGTTCACCCTGTACACGAACACTATCCTGCACACTATGGACAATTTACAATTTTACCTGAGCCAATTAACCTACAAACCTGTACGTCTTTGGAGTGTGGGAGGAAACTGGAACACCCCGGAGAAAACCCATGTAGTGACAGGGAGAGCGTACAAGCTCGTAGTCAGGATTGAACCCGGGTCTCTGGCACTGTAAGGCAGCAACTCTACCGCTGCGCCACTGTGCCCCCCCCCCCCCGCTAGTCCTGTTAAAAGAAAGAAGGGCCCAGTGGTGTGGTTCATCCGGATGGGAATTCTACACAAGGGGACCATTCCCTCCACTGCTTTAAGCAAACCATCCCAATTCTGTACTCAATGATTATCCTGTTCCTGACCCTAGCATGAAGCCCAGGGGTTTTGACGCAACAATTTCTGCCCTGTACCTACAGCACTAAAATATCCATCCCCCCCTCCTTCAGGAATGGAAATTTGCAGCTGTGCAGAAATAATGGATAAGCCAAGTCTATTTTATTATGGAAGGGTGACTATAAGACCATAAGACATGGAAGCAGAATTCTGTGAGATGATCCATCAGCTACCAGTGCCTTGGCAGAGGTCAGTAATGAGACAATCTGAGATTGTGCAACACTGGGTCTTTCCAGTATGTGGCAGTGGAGACAAATGCTTCTTTAAGACCATCAAACATAGGAGCAGAATTAGGCCATTTGGCTCATTGAGTCTATTCCGCCATTCAATCTTGGCTGATCTATTTTCCCTCACCCCCATTCTCCGACCTTCTCCCCATAACCTTTGACTCTCTCACTAATCAATAACCTATCAATCTCTGCTTTAAAAATACTCTATGGCTTGGCCCCCACTGCCAACTGTGGCAATGAATTCCACAGTTTCACCACCCTCTGGCTATAGAAATTCCTCCTCCTCTCCATTCTAAAGGTACTTCCTTTTATTTTGAGGCTGTGCCCTCTGGTCCTATACTCTCCCATTACTGCAAACATCTTTTCCATGTCCACTCTATCTCAGCCTTTCATTATCCGGTAGGTTTCAAAGAGGAAGACAGTTAAGGTGGTAAAATTACGAGGGGCCGGGCCAAAGTTAATAGGAAGGATCAACCACTTCTCTTTGCTGAAGAGTCAAAGCCAAGGGGCATTGATTCAAAATAATTGATGGAACAATTAGAAAATTGATTGGGTAATCTTGGAGTACAGAGCCAGAGAGGGTTATGAAGGCAGAAACTCTCCCCACACTCAGGAGTGCACGGATGTGTCCGTGAACGGCTCAATTGTAATCATGTTTAGTTTTATCACTGACTGGATAGCACGCAACTAAGAATCTTTTTCTCTGTAGCCCGGTACACGTGACATTAATAAACTAAACTAAAACAGAAATAGACAGATTTCAGTCTATCTCAAACATGAAGGGACATCAGGATAGAGCAGGAAAATGGTGCTGAGAACATTACCCAAGACCTTGTTGGCAATTTAAGAGGCCAAATGGTCTATTTTGCTCCTATTTCCTTACTGATCTAAAGTCATGAACAGAGGCAACAAAATGTGCATTCAACATTAAGACAAAGCAATCACAGACCATGTATAAAAGCACTTACAGCTCATCCGGGCAGTATTCTGGCTGAGGTAACCTTCGACCCTTTAATAAGTATCTAGTAATGTCATACGGATCCACCTCCGGATAGGGTGGTGCTCCACGGGTCAGCAGCTCCCACAGCAGGACTCCAAAGGACCACTGGAGACAACAACAACAACAGATATCAATGAAACTCTACATGTCAACAGTAACTAGAGATGGAAGCCTTTGACGGCTCTGGACCTGTGCTCACTGGAGTTTAGAAGGATGAAGGGGATCTCACTGCAACCTACCTGATAATGAAAGACCTTAGTTACCCTCTCCGGCTGTGTATTCCAGGTCCATTACCTCTGTTAATACCCTAATCATTCTACCAATTATTTTGAATCAATGTTTAGTTTAGTTTAGGAAGGAACTGCAGATGCTGGTTTAAACCGAAGATAGACACAAAATGCTGGAGTAACTCAGCGGGACATGCAGCCCTCCATTCTTACTCTCCAGAGGTGCTGCATGTTCAGCTGAGTTACTCCAGCATTTTGTGTCTATCTTTAGTTTAGTTTAGTTTAGAGATACAGCGCGGAAACTGGCCCCTTCCGCCCACCGAGTCCGCGCCGACTATCGATCCCCTCACACTAACACTATCCGACACACACTAGGGAGAACTTACAATTTTACCTAAGCTAATTAACCTACAAACCTGTATGTCTTTGGAGTGTGGAAGGAAGCCAGATATCCTGGAGAAAACCCAAGTAGATCACCGGGAGAACGTATAAACTCCAAGCACAAAAGCACCCATGGTCAGGATCGAAACTTTGGTCTCTGGTGCTATAAGGTGGCAACTCTACCGCTGCGCCACCATGCCACTGGTGCTTTTGATGCCCCTTGGTTTTGACCCTTCAGCTAAAAGAAGTGATCCTTCCTATTAACTTTGGCCATGTCTCTCGTAAGTTTACCTCCTTAATTGTCTTCCTCATTGAAACCTGCCGGATAACGAAAGGCCCAGATTGAGTGGACATGAAAACGATGTTTCCAATAATGTGAGATTCTCGAACCAGAAGGCACAGCCTCAGAATAAAAGGATGTACCTTTAGAATGGAAATGAGGAGAAATGTCTTTCGCCAGAGGGTGGCGAATCTGTGCAATTCCACAGACAGTTGTGGAGATTGATACTGTAAGTGCTTGATTAGGAAAGGTGTCAAAGGTGACTGGGAGAAAAGATAGATCAGTCTTGATCGAATGGCAGAGTAGACTCGATGAACTAACTAGCCGAGTTCTGCTCCTGTGTCTTACGGTCTTACGGAAACGCAGATATCCTCCCAATGCCCAGACTTGCCACCATTGTTGCCCACCCACGTACCTACTATTGGATATAGAGCACTGGAAGAACAGACCCTCCAGTGTCGCTAGATGGTCTTCTCCTCCAGTGACATGGCAGGTCACACACATACATACACATAAAAACAAACAAACAATAATAGTTTAAAAAGACAAAACCAATGCCCCAAAGTCTACGTTTAAGAAAGAACTGCAAATGCTGGAAAAATCGAAGGTAGATAAAAATTGCTGAAGAGACTCAGCGAGTGAGGTTCATTTGGCCTCTTAAAACTCAGCCTCACCTGCTGAGTTTCTGCAGCATTTTTTGTCTGCCCCCGTCTATGTAGGGTTAACAATGTTTAATAGCCTGATGGCTGTTAATTGTTCAAACGATCAGGGGCAAACCTACCACATCAGATTTAGTTGTGAATTTTTGCGTCTGTAGACTCTCCAACGCCATCCATTTCACAGGTAACTTGGCCTTCCTATGGTTTTGAATACTGTAATATTCCTTGTCCAAGACATCGCGAGCCATCCCAAAGTCGGCCACCTTGACCACGTATGTCTCATCCAGCCTAGAGCATCGGAGAAAACACAAGTCAACATGGAGCGGTGAAATGGAGACACAGGAAACTGGGATCTTCGGCAAAACACAAAGCGTTGGAGTAACTCCGTGGGTCAGGCAGCATCTGTGGAGGAGATGAATAGGCGATCTTTTGGGTTAGAACCCTTCATGTGGAGCTAGTCTTACTCCAGACGGTATGAACCCTGTAACAAAGAGAGATGCATAGTGTTGGGAGTAACTTAGCGGGTCAGGCAGTATCTCTGGAGAAAAAGGATGGGTGACGTTTCGAGTCAGGACCCTTGTTCAGACTGAAACTACGGGTGGGAGGGGGAGGGGGGAGGTGAAGAGCTGGAGGTGAGAAGCCAACCAGGGCCAGCCACTGAAGACATCAGCCGGGCTGGTACCTGGTTAGGCCATTGTTGGCCAGGGAAGGTGTGATCTCAGGAGGAAAGCAATGTGGAGAACTGTGGAACTGGAGAAGGGTTTTGGCCCGAAACGTTGCCTATTTCCGTCGCTCCTTAGATGCTGCTGCACCCGCTGAGTTTCTCCAGCACTTTTGTCTACCTGTGGAACTGGTAATTCAATGTTCATACCTCTGGGTTGTAAGCTACCCAGACAAAATATATGGTGCAGTTGCTCCAATTGTGTTTCGCCTCACTCTGGCAATGGAGGAGGCCCAGGACAGAAAAGCCAGTGTGGGAATGGGAAGGAGAATTGAAATGGTTGGCAACCGGGTGATCCCGTAGGCCTAGGCGGACTAAATCCTAGAAGAGAAGCCCTGAGAATTCCCAATAATAGCCATTTCCAGAAAAACACTATTCAACCTGTAATTTTCTTGGGAAAGTTATCGTGTGTGAGAGGGATTGGCGGGTAATGAAATCAATCCAGTGCATGTAATAGTTTGAAGAAGGGTCTCGACCCGAAACGTCTCCCATTCCTTCTATCCAGAGAAGCTGCCAGCATTTTGTGTTTATCTTCAATCCATTACATGGTACCCATGAACAATCTATAACAAGCTGACAAATGTCCAAATGATCAAAAGCAAACCTACCACATCAGATTTAGTCGTGAATTTGTGCATCTGAAGATTGTCCAATGCCATCCATTTATTAAAATAACATATTAGTTGTTCACATTTGGTGACCTAACCCAACGAATTTTAGATTCCTGTTCCCAACCTGATTCAGCAACCTGACTTCAAACCACAGACTAATTCCGTGACGTTCAAAAGTAAGATCTGTGCTCAGCAGTGAAATTGAGAGTCATTTTGGTAGAGCTACTGCCTCACAGCACTGGAGACTCGAGTTCAATCCTGACTATGTGTGCTTGTCTGTACGGAGTTTTTACGTTCTCCCATGACCTGTGTGTGTTTTCTCAGAGATCTTCGGTCTTACAGCATAGAAACTTTGCCCATGCAGACCTACCCATGTCGTAATAGTACCTGCCTCAACTACCTCCTCTGGCAACTCGTTCCATATATCCACCACCCATTGTGTAAAAAAGTTGCCCCTCAGGTTTCTATTAAATCTTTCCCGTCTCATCTCAAACCTATGCCCTCTGGTTCTTGATTTTCCTACTCTGGGTAAGAGACTCTGTGCATCTACCCTGTCTATTCGCCCTCATGATATTATACACTTATACATTTCTTTCAGTGGTGCAGCGGTAGAGCTTTTGCCTTACAGCATCAGAGACTCGGGTTCGATCCTGACTACGGGAGCTGTCTGTATGGAGTTTTTACGTTCTCAGGTGACCTGCGTGGGTTTTCTCTGAGATCTTCGATTTCCTCCCACACTCCAAAGATGTACAGGTTTGTAGGTTAATTAGCTTGGTATAAATGTAAAATGTAAAATTGGCCCTTGTGTGTGTAGGCTAGTGTAATGTACGAGGATCACTGGTCAGTGTGGACTCAGTGGGCCGAAGGGCCTGTTTCCGCGCTGTATCTCTAAACTAAACTAAACTGAAGAAGGCTCCTAATCCAAAATGTCACCTATCCATGTCTCCCAGCTCCCGTCTGGGAGAACGTACAGAAGCTTGAAAGCGCGCACCATCAGATTCATGAATAGCTTCTTCCCATCTGTGAGCAGGTTTCTGAACGGTCCTTCCATATGGTAGGGTACTGACTGCAATCATGAGGAGAATGTGCAAACCCCACACAGACAGTAGCCGAGGTGAGTTTTGAACCAGGGTTTCTGGCGCTGTGAGACAGTGGCTCTACGTACCACTGTGCTGGCTCTTTTTTTTAAGACTATTATAAATTCATTGTAATGTAAATTTAAAATAAACACACTAAACCATATTAAACCTATAAAATTAATGCAAATTAATCATTTAATTTGTGCATAATTTATTTAAACTATTTTTAATGTTTAGTCTCATTGGAGATATTTCAAGACGTTTTAGGCGGCACGATGGCGCAGCGGTAGAGTTGCTGCCTTACAGCGCCAGAGACCACGTGGGTTTTCTCGGGGTGCTCCGGTTTCCTCCCATACTCCAAAGACGTGCAGGTGTGTAGGTTAATTGGCTTCGGTAAAAAAATTGTGAGTTGTCGCTAGTGTGTAGAATAGTGCTAGTGGGCTGGGTGATCGTGGTTGGCGTGGACGCAGTGGGCCGAAGGGCCTATTTCCCTGCCATATCTCTAAAATAAACGTCAGAAGACCCTCAGTGCAGTTCATGGGCAGAACCTCGGCTTCCACCATCTGTGATCCGGTCGCTTGTGGTCCACTCTACCTCATGGGACAACTGTGGCAGCAAGACCAGCAGAGGCAAGGCAACGGCATCCGCACAAGGCAACGGCATCCCACAAGAGGCCAACATAAGAAGTGGACTGAACCTTGCGTCATCTATCCCAATATCATCAACTTACTAGGTTCACCAAAGTACTTACATACAATTCCTCGCCGCGAGATCCCGATGAACAAATTTCTTCTGGGCAAGGTATTCCATTCCCTTGGCTACTTGGAGGCCAAAGCCTATTAAATCCTTTACTGTTGGATTCTGCAGATGAAAAGGGAAGAAGCCAATCTGTTAGTCTTTGCAGCGCGGGAGGAAACCGGGGCACCCGGGGAAAACCCACGTGGTCACAGGGAGAACGTATAAACTCCGAACAGACAGCACCCGTAGTCAGGATCGAACTCGGGTCTCTGGTGTTGTAAGGCAGCAACTCTACCGCTGCACCACCCTGCCACCCTGTGTTGTCCTGCAAAACATTTGATTTTCGTCGACACCTGTAGAGAATGCCTGATCTCCTCATGCAGAATAACAAAGATCGGAAACTGTGTATTCACTACTGTACTCTACCACTCAGTGGCATCATCTTCGACAGGACAGAGATGTTTTCATGCAGAACTGCCTCGGAATTTTATTTACAGGCGTGACAGTCGCTGCTGTCCTGAAAATCTAGTACAATTTGCAAGGCAAAAAACTGGACTGGGAAAAAGGACCTTAAAAGCCTTAAAAAGAATGATTCCAGGAATGAGTGGGTTAGCATATGATGAGCATTCGACAGCGCTGGGCCTCTACTCGCTGCAGTTTAGAAGGTTGAGGGGGGACCTCATTGAAACTTACAGAACAATGAAAGGCATAGATAGATTGGATGTGGAAAGGATGTTTCCACTGGTGGGAGAGTCTGGGACCAGAGGTCATAGCCTCAGAATTAGAAAGGAGTTGAGGAGGAACTTCTTTAGTCAGAGGGTAGTTGATCTGTGGCACTCATTGCCACAGAGGGCTGAGGAGGCCAAGTCAGTGGATATTTTTAAGGCAGAGAGGGACAAATTCTTGATTGGAACGGGTGTCAAGGGGTATGGGGAGAAGGCAGGAAATTGGGATTGGGAGGCAGAGATCAGCCATGATTGAATGACAGAGTGGACGCGATAGGCCGAATAGCCTAATTCTACTCATATAACTTGTGAACATCCACCTGATGTATTCCTCTACTGTATCTCAAACAGATCATATTCTATAATGATATGAGGGGGTTTCAACGCAGCCAGGAGACAGAAGAATGAGGAAAAGTATCGAGGGGTGTCGAGTATTGAATGAGGCACGTGCAAATTACCTGGAGCAATAGCAGAAAATCACTATCCTAGGTGGTCACCCACAGCCCACCCATGAACAATGGTGCTAACCCATTGTATCACACCGCTACAGTCTCGATTCTCCAAGGGTAAGGGTGAAGAAGGCAGGAGAATGGTGTTGAGAGGGAAAAATAGATCAGCCATGACTGGATGGCTAGGCAGACTTGATGGGCCGAATGGCTGAATGTTGCTCTTATGTTTTGTGGTCTTTAAACATACATCGCACGGGCTTCAAAATTCTTTAGCTCATTTAGCGCAATTAAAGATGCTACATTTGGACATGTATATGACTAATGCATCGTCTTTCACAAGAAGGACAATGTTCTTCAGCACGCATGACAATAATGAACTGCGACTCGTTTATAGTAAACCCCAACCAAGCCATGCACGTTGGTGGAGCACGACTCATCATTACTTACTCGGTGCTCATGGCGGATAAAATGGCGGAGGTCTCCATGCTTCATATATGGCAATACTACCAACGGCAACCCTTCCTTAGGAAGGAATATTCCCAGCAAGGATAGAACGTTCTCATGGTGGAAATCCTTCATGATGATACCTTCCTTTAAAAACTGCTCCACTTCTTCAATGTCTGAAATTCCTGTTGAAACATCGCAACACAGTCAAGAACATTTTGCAGAATGCAAATTTTTTATTTGGCAACCTTCTTGGGAGCAGAACAGCATTAAGGGGGAGGGGTGGAGCAGGACTTTGAGACACTTTTGCATGTTTTATTTGCATGCATTTGTGCATTTTGAACGATAAGCTTTCGGGCTGGAAGACCGGCGGGTTAGAACTTTCTTCTGAAGCTGGAGATCTTAATATCACAAGGGTCAAGGTGGCCAGTGGCTAGACCTCTCGGTCCATTTAAAATGATGCAAGGATTGCCAAAGGTCCACTCAGGAGGCGGTGGGTACTAGGAATGAGCTGCCAGAGGAGGTAGTTGACAACATTTAAAAGACATTTAGACAGGTACTTGGATAGGAAAGGTTTAGAGGACAGCATGATGGTGCAGTGGTACAGTTGCTACCTTACAGTGCCTGAGACCCAGGTTCGATCCTGACTATAGGTGCTGTCTGTGTGTATTTTGTACATTCTCCCCTTCACCTGCGTGGGTTTTCTCCGGTTTCCTCCCACACTCCAAAGGCGTACAGGTTTGTAGGTTAATTGGCTTGGTAAATTTGTAAATTGTCCCTAGTGTGTTTAGAGATCACTGGTTGGCACGGGCTCCATGGGCCGAAGGGCCTATTCCTCGCTGTATCTCTTAACTAAATTAAAGGGATATGGGCCAAACGCAGGCAGGTAGGACTGGTGTAGATGGGACCATGTTGTCAATATGGGCAAGTTGAGCCGAACGGCCAGTTTCCATGCCGTATGACTCTATGACTCTAAAAGGGCTGAATAATGTAAATTTCAGAAAATGTTTAGTATCTCACTGATCCCACCCCAATCTCTTCAACAATCGGTTTCTGTTTTCTGGTAAAGATTTGGGATTGTCAGATATTTTCAAAGAACCTCTATCAGCTTGTCAACGGTGCAAAGAGTGGGCATTAACTATGGGAGCCCAGGAATTCTCTCCAACATATCTGCTGGGTAAGAATAGGGGCAGTTTCGTCCCAGCTGTTATCAGGCAACTGAACCATCCTCTCACCAATGAGACAGCGGTCCTCAGCTACAACCTACCTCATTGGAGACCCTCAGACTATCTTTAATCAAACATTGCTGGACTTTAACCTGCATTAAACATTATTCCCTTCATCATGTATCTGCACACTGCGGTCAGCTAGAGCGTAATCTTGTATAGTCTTTCCGCTGCCTGTTTAGCACGCAACAGAAAGCTTTTCACTGAACCTCGGTACACGTGACAATAAACTAAACTAAACCACGTCGAGACAGTACACCAGCCCTATGTGGACATAGCCTCATTTAAAAGTCAGCACTCCCAGCATAGAGTCATACAGCACAGAAACAGGCCCTTCGGCCCAACTCATCCATGCCGACCATAGTGAAGAAGCACTTTGCCATCTTGATGAACAAAGAAATGGGGAGGGAAGATGGAAGGAGATGGCACTCAAAAGCTCTTTGCACATCGTGGATCACCGTCGAGGCACCACAACTACCAAACGAGTCAGGACTCTCAAAATAAGTCAATCGTAATCATCTGGATGTGAACCAGTACATGATGTATGGATAGGCAAATACAGGGATTAAGCGATTCTAAAAGAAATCACTAAATTAGGATGAAGAGATTAAACAAGCACAAAACATTTTTTTTTCTTTCCTTTCTTTTTCCCGCTCCCCCCCCCCACCCGACATCAGTCTGAAGAAGGGTCTCGACCCGAAACGTCGCCTATTCCTTCTCCCCATAGATGCTGCCATAGTTCCTCCAGCATTTTTGTCTACCTACAAAACAATGATAGTGTGCTTTGTACGTACGATTCAAAGACTTCACCGCACAGTGAATCTCTTCGTTCTGATCTTTGTACAGACCGTGGTAAACACTCCCAAAATGTCCTGTAAAAAGATAAGCAATTTCAATTTATTGAGATCTACCATTGTGATCTTTTAATGCAACTTCAGTTATAAGTGAAAAGGAACACTCAATGCTTCTCGTCAATTGATGGCCAACTGGAAAGATTACCGCATGCAAAAAAGCTAACAGCATGCAAACCATCCCAGCATGGAATCTCTCATGGGTGGAGTGCAATTTGCCTGAAGAGTTTGCACCCTCATCCCCTAGCAAGGTGCCACATCGGTAGAGTTGCTGCCTTACAGCACCAGCGACCCGAGGTTTGATCTTGACTATGGGTGCCAGCTATACGGAGTTTGTACATTCTTCCCACGACCTGCAGGGGTTTTCTCCGGGTGCTCCGGTTTCCTCCCACACTCCAAAGACGTACAGGTTTGTATGTTAATTGGCTTTGGTAAAACTGTAAATTGTCCCTAGTGTGTGTAGGATAGTGCTGGTGTGTGGGACGAATGGCCTGTTTCCCCGCTATATCTCTAAACTAAACTAATAAGCAAGGCTTCAGTCCCTGAAGCCAGAAAACCAAAGCATTAATAGCTTAGGCTTTAAGACTTCTCAATCAGCTAGCATTTAACAACCTCGCTTAGGAACATTAGAAAAGCTTTTCCCATCTCTGTATAAGTGCTGGAGTGACTCAGCAGTTCAGGCAGCATACATGGAGAACATGGACAGGTGGTGTTGCAGATCAGAATGTGAAGAAGTCAGAGGTTTATTTCCCCAAACACTGAACTCTTTATAGTGAAGTATTTATGTTCTCACCAGCAATAAGTAGTTTCACACAAGATCAGCAGGACACTGAGCTTAACCAGCTGCTCAGCTATTTGCTACTGAGATTCATCTCCCCTCTTGCGAATCAAATCCCAGTCCATTGCTCCCCAAAAGCGGCAACACAAATAAATCAAGTGGTAAAGAAGGCGTTTGTTATGCTTGCCTTCATTGACAAGGGCATTGACTAGAAGACTTAGAAAGTCATGATGCAGCTTTACAAGACTTTGTTGGGCTACATTTGGAGTATTGTGTGCAGTTCTGGTCACTCCTATACAGGAAAGATGTGAAAGCTTTGAAAAGGGTAGAGAACATAGTGGCAGAGTGGTAGAGTTGCTGCCTTACGACACCCGGGTTCGATCCTGACCACGGGTGCTGTCCGTATGGAGTTTGTACGTTCTCCCCGTGACAGCGTGGGTTTTCTCCAGGTGCTCTGGTTACCTCCTACACTCCAAAGACGTACAGGTTTGTAGGTTAGTTGGTTTCTGTAAATGGCAAATTGTTCCTAGTGTGTAGGATCGTGCTGGTGTATCAGGAGATAGCTGGTTTGGCGCATACTCAGTGGGCCGAAGTGCCTGTTTCTAAGCTGTCTCGCTAAAGTCAAAGCTAAAAGTAAAGTATTGATTTCAAGAGAGAGTTAGATTTAGTTCTTAGGGCTAAAGGAATTAAGGGATATGGGGGAAAAGCAGGAACGGGGTACTGATTTCAGATGATCAGCCATGATCATATTGAATGGAGGTGCTGGCTCGAAGGGCCGAATGGCCTACTCCTGCACCTGTTTTTCTATGTTTCTATGATTATTCAAGGGAAAAAAAGAAGTTGCAATTTGCCAGGCTGTGTGGTTGTAAAAGGCACCAACACCTACCTGTCCCACAAACCTTAATGCGATGAGGAGTCTCACTAACCTTTCCCAACCACCTGGTCCATGAATGCAGTTAAGCATTCGCTTGGGATCAGAACATCTTTGACTTCTTCCAGAAGCTCTGGCCGTAGGTTCTCCACAGTAATTTCTTTCGGACTGAGCAGTGGGACGGCCGCACTGTCAGAACAGCTCTTGTAACCGGCTCCCCGGAATGTAATTGCACTCGATCCAGAAGTTGGTGTGTTAGAAAACCCTAGGCAAAATGATTGAGTTGAGTTGAGTTTATTGTCACGTGTACCAAGATACCGTGAAGAGCTTTTGTTACTCGCTAACCAGTCAGTGGAAAAACAATATATAATTACAATCGAGCCATCCACCGTGTACAGATACATGATAAAGGCAATAACGTGAATAACGTTTAGTGCAAGATAAAGCCAGTAAAGTCCGATCAAAAACAGTCTGAGGGTCTCCAATGAGGATATTGAGTAGTTTTATACTGAGTAGCAGTCTTATTAAATGAACAATGATGTTTTGTCCAAATTCGCAACAATAGAGTTGCTGCCTTACAGTGCCAGAGACCTTGGTTCGATCCTGACTGCGGGTGCTGTCTGTACAGAGATTGTACGCTCTTCCCGTGGTATTTTCCAGGTGCTCCGGTTTCCTCCCACACTCCAAAGATATACAGGATTGTGGGTTAACTGGCTTGGTAAAATTGCAAATCGTCCCGAGTGTGTGTAGGATAGCATTAGTGTACGGGGATCGCTGGTCGGCGCATGGTGTATCGAACTAAACTAAACTTGTCACGTATACTGCATGCATCTTGTTTCTATGCATAAGACAGTGATCATTATCGCTGGAATCAAGGAAGAGTACAGTGGCGTTGCTAGTAGAGCTATTGACTGCCAGCACCAGAGACCCTGGTTGGATCCTGACCTTGGGTGCTGCCTCTATGGAATTTGCACATTATCCCTGGGACCGCGTGGGTTCCCTCCGGGCGCTCCACCTTCTTCCCACATCCCAAAGACGTTGGAGTTTGTAAGTCAACTGGCCTCTGTAAGTTTCCCCCTAACATGTAGGGAGTGGATATGAAAGTGGGATAATATAGAACTAGTGTGAACGGGTGGGCGATCGACGGTCCGAATGGACTTGGTGGGCCGAAGGGCCCATTTCCATGCTGTAACTTTAAAACAAAACTAAACTATGTCCCAATTGGACACAAAATGATGCAGTAACTCAGAGGGTCAGGAAGCATCTCTGGAAAAAATGAATAGGTGACATTTCAGATCGGGACACTTCTTCAAACTGATTGTAGTAAATCAGTCTGAAGAAGGTTCCCGACCTGAAACGTCATCCATTTCTTCTCTCCAGAGACGCTGCCTGACCTGCTGAGTTACTCCAGCATTTTGTGTCTATCTTTGGTATAAACCAGCATCTGCAGATCCTTTTTATTACATTAAGTACTAAATGGTTTCTTTCTAAACTTACGTTTTTATGTTTCAAACTTATATACAGCTTTTCATAATCTCAGGATGTCCCAAAGAACCTTACAGGAAACATGGCAATCAATGTGCATCCAAGGAGGCTTTGCCAACGGCAATGACATAATGTGTAGGAAGGAACTGCAGATAGACACAAAGTGCTGGAGTAATTCAGCAGGACAGGCAGCATCTCTGGAGAGAAGGAATGGATGACGTTTCAGGTCGAGATCCTTCTTCAGAATAAGAGTCAGGGGCAAGAGAGTCGAGGGATATGGAAGGGTAAAGTGTGAAAACTACAGATCAAAGCAGATGCGGATTAGGAAATGTCAAATGGTTCATTGTTAGCTGTGGGGAGGGAGAGGCATACAATCAGTAAAATTAATCAGAAGGACAGTGAAACTAATCAGAGAATTAGGGTGGGGGAGGGGATGGGGAGAGAGGGAAGGCAAGGGTTACTTGAAATTAGAGAAATCTCTTTTCATACTGCTGGGTTGTAAACGGCCAAATATGAGGTGCTGTTCCTCCAATGTGCATTGGGCCTCACTCTGACAGTGGAGGGGGCCCAGGACAGAAAGGCCAGTATGGGAATGGGAGGGGGAGCTAAAGTGTTTAGCAACTGGGAAATCAGGTATGTTTAGGCGGATTGAGCAGAGGTGTTTAGTGAAACGATCACCGAGCCTGCGCTTGGTCTCACCGATATATAGGAGTCCACACCTGGAACAGCGGATACCTTAGATGAGGTTGGAGGAGGTGCAAGTGTACCTTTGCCTCATCTGAATGAACTGTTGGGGTCCTTGGACGGAGCCGAGGGAGGAGGCACAGGGACATGTGTTGCATCTCGTGCGGTTGCAGGGGAAATGACCTGGGGAGAGGTTTGGGTGGGAAGGGATGAGTTAGCCGGGGAGTTGCAGAGGGAACGGGCTCTGCGGAAAGCGGAAAGTGGTGGGAGGTGACGAAAATGTCGTAGGATTAGGTGCTGTATGCGATGGCTGATGGGGTGTATAATAGATGTCTGTCGAGAGTCTATCTCCTGTGATAGAGATGGTGAGATCATCGTCTCGCTGATATATAGGAGTCCACACCTGGAAGAGTGGATATAGTAGATGAGGATGTCGGAGAAGAGAGATGTCGGAGATGGTCCAAGTAAATTTGAGTGCAGGATGGAAATTGGTGGTGAAGTTAATGAAATCCGTGAGTTCTGCATGGGTGCAGGAGGTAACACCGATGCACTTGTCAATGTAACGGAAATAGAGTTCGGGGATAGGGCCAGTGTACGGGGATAGGGCCAGTGTACGCCTGGTACAGGGATTGTTTGACGTAGAGTCAGGCATAGCTGGGGCCCATGCCCATGGCTACTCCTTGGATTTGGCAAAAGTGGGAGAAGTCGAAGAAGTTATTGAGGGTGAGGACCAGTGTTGGTAGCGGGAAATTGGCTGGTTCTACAGTCAAGGAAGAAACGGAAGGCTTTGAGGCCTTTCCGGTAGGGGATGCAGAGTGACTGAATGTCCATGGTAAAGATGAGGGAGTGGGGGCCTGGAAAACGGAAGTCACTGAAAATACAAAGGGCATGTGAGATGTCTTGGACATAGGTCGGGAGGTATTGGACCAGGGGAGATAGGATGGATTCGAAGTATGTGGAAATGAATTCAGTGGGGCAGGAGCAGGCAGAAACAATGGATCTGCCAGGGCAGTTCTGTTTATGGATTTTGAGGAGAAGGTAAAACCAGACTGTACGGAACGATATGGTTGGAGGCTTTGGAGGGCAGACAGCTGGAAGTGATAAAATTAGAAATAGTCTGCAAGATTATGGCCTGGTGCTCATCAGTGGGGTCATGGTCCAAGGATAAGTAGGAGGAGGTGTGTGAGAGTTGCCGTCTTGTCTCAGCCCAGTAGAGGTCAGCGCGCCAGACTACCATGGCACCTCCCTTGTCGGCAGGTTTGATGATAATGTCGGGGTTGCTGCAGAGTGAGAGGAGAGCTGTACATTCAGATGGGGTGAGGTAAGGAAAGTGGAAGAGTTGGGACGGTTGATGTCACGCCGGCAGTTAGATGTAAAAAGTTCTAAAGAGGGTAGAGGGCCGTTCGGGGAGTCCAAGAGGAGGAGGACTGGTGGAGACAGGAGAAGGGGTCATCACTGGGTGGTGAGGACTTCTTCCCATAGAAAAGGGCACGGAGGCGGAGGAAGGAAAGCTCGTGGCGGACCCGAAACTCGTTGAGGTGGGGGCGGAGAGGGATGAAGATGAGGTTTCTGTTGAGGACAGACCGTTCCATGTCGGAAAGGGGGAGGTCAGTGGGGATGGTGAAGACATGCCAAGGGTGGGGGTTGGGGACGGAGGTTGAGGTTGGGAGATGGTGAGGGTTCAGAGACGTGGGGGGGGGGCGTGAGGATTGGTGTATGGGTGGGGAGTAGTCGAGGGTAACCTGACATATGTCCAGTTAGAACATTAAATTTGTTTATTTGAACGTTAATTGGTTTAAGGGTCAAAATTGTCAGGAAAACCAGGAGACTGGTGATGGCAGGTACAGATTAAAAATAACAATTGGAAGCGATTAGTCAGTGGAATGCAAAATATCTCTGATCCGTTACAGCTCTTGTTGTTATTGATGGCTTTTCCATAGGGGCCTACAGGGGAATGGAAAAAAAAGCGTGTCGTAAAGTGAAAACTCTAGTTTTAACAGATGTATCAGCTGGGGTCAGCCAGAGGTCACTTTCAGGCAAAAAGAACAAGCCTTTGGTAAGTGTCACAATGCCAACTATTTCATACCCTCGACATCGAACCCAGCCCACAATTAGGAAATCCACGGCTTAAGTTGGAGTTAAAATTATGACAGCTCAGGGCGGCACAGTGGCTCAGCGGTAGAGTTGCTGCCTTACAGCGCCAGAGACCCGGGTTCGATCCTGACTACGGGTGCTGTCTGTACGGAGTTGATACGTTCTTCCTGTGACTGCATGGGATGCTCTGGCTTCCTCCCACACTCCAAAGATGTACAGGTTTTTAGGTTAATTGGCTTCTATAAATTGTAAAATGTCCCTAGGGTGTAGGATACACGCTGTATCTCTAATGTCTAAAGTAAAAGTCTAAAGAGTCCTGAGCCGAAATGTTAGCTGTTTTCAGAGATGCTGCCTGACCCGGTGAGTTACTCCAGCACTTTGGCTCTTTTTTTTGTAAACCAGCATCTGCAGTTCCTGTTTCTCTAAAACAAAGTCTATCGCTATGCATGCCATTGTAATTAATTCACTGGAGATACAGCTGTGACCAGAGTAAAGCTACAAGATGGATATAAAGTACATCAGGCCTCTAGTCTTGGCATATTAAGGCCTGTTCCACTTATAGTCTGAAGAAGGGTTTCGGCCCGAAACGTTGCCTATTTCCTTCGCTCCATAGATGCTGCTGCACCCGCTGAGTTTCTCCAGCATTTTTGTGTACCCCTTATAGATAACCCAGTTCCATGGAGCTTTGCTGTCATGTGTGCACCGCGCAGTAAAATTCATCTTTGCATAAATCACAAATGCAAGAGTCGCCATGCTTTGGCGTCATTTACAAAAAGTCCAAATTCCACACGCTCGATGTACAGAGCGTAGGACCATTCTCTATTTGGTGATTGTGATATACATTTTTATTAGAAGCAAACATATTATAATGTAGAGTAACATAATATAATAGGAGAAGAAAAAACTTTTCATATACATCAATCACTCATACATTATTAAATTTGTCAATTGTCAGTTAATTCTGCTTCTAGTGGGGGTTTTTTATATAGATAGAAAAAGAAAAATAGAGAGAAGGAAGAATTACAATATCAAAAAAGAAAAAGAGGTGGAATGAATTACTTATAATACATCATAGGAGATAAGTTCGTAGGTTATGAAATATAATTACATCTAATCCTGAGTTCAAGCTTCAGTCGGGCTTTCGCGCTGGGCCATTCTATCCCTTCAAATAGGCAATGAATGGAGCCCATATTTTAACAAAAAGTTCTTGCTTGTCCATTAAGACAAGTCTAATTCTTTCTAGATGTAGGGTCTCCGACATTTCCACAATCCACATTTTAATTGTGGGGGTTGTAGGGCCTTTCCAGAATTTTAATATTAATTTTTTCCCAGTTATTATACTGTAGTCAAGGAAGTTTCTTTGGCTTGTTGCGAGTGTTAAACTTTGTTCTGATATCCCAAGTATTATTAATTTTGAGTCTGGAGCCAATTTGGTATTAACAACTTCAGAAATTATTTGAAAAATATCAGTCCAGTAATTTTTAATTTTTATACAATTTGCAACGGTATGTGTTAAATTGGCCTCTAGATGCAGGCATTTATCACATATAGGAGAGATATGTGGGAAAATTCTATTTAGTCTTATTTTGGAGTAATGTAATCTGTGTAAGACTTTAAATTGTATTAAAGCATGTCTGGCATTTAACGAACATTGATGTATATGTTGTAAACTTTCGTCCCAAATATCTTTCGTAATAGGATAACCTAACTCATTTTCCCATTTATGTCTATATAGTTCCATCGGTGGTACCTCGTTATTTAGGAGAATGTTATAAATATAAGCTATTAATTTTTCAGTGTTAGGATGCTTATTCAAACATTCATCAAGAATTTCTTGTTCCCTAGTCCTATAAACTTGTGTATTGGATTTAACATAATCTCTAATTTGTAAATATTTGAAAAAGTTATTTGAGTGTAGTCCATGATTCTGTTGTAACTCTTGAAATGACAGAAAGATGCCTTCCCTATAAAGATGTCCAATCCTTTTAATTCCATAATTTTTCCATTGTATAAAACCTCTATCCTATTTGGTGATTGGATGGTTCAGTTGCCTGATGACAACTGGGAAGAAACTGCCCATGAATCTGGTGGTGTGCGTTTTCACACTTCTGTAACTCTTGCCTGATGGGAGGGGGGAGAAGAGGGAGTGACCGAGATATGACTCGTCCTTGATTATACTGGTGGCCTTGCCAAGGCAGTGTAAAACATATTTGCAAATTAAGAATGAACAACTGCTTTTATAGGAAGAGAAACTAACGGTAAATTGGACTTACGATTGTTCCTATAGTCAGTGGGAGCAGGTGGTACTGTATTTAGAGACATCATATTAACTGAAGCTTCTAAACGGCTCATTAAGTCTGCATGCTCTGGAAAATAAGATAACGTTTTTTAATTGGGTAGCTTTTTAAGCCTTCACAAAAAATATATAAACTGATACAGTGAATCATAGCGGAGATAATAGAATTAGTAATGTGCACATCAAGGTGAATATCTTTCTCGGCCATTTCAACTGTTTTCAACCCATTGATGAACAGGTCCACCACCGATTTTCCGTCACCTTTGGTTCCCGAGCCTCTCTGGATTATCTGTTTTTCCGGACCAACAGAGGTCACGGCCTCCAAGAGGAGTCCAACGGAACCGGGACAATGTAGGCCGCCGAGGGGCCTACATAGCCGCCCTCGGAAGGCAGCTATGGGAACGGATCTGCTGGCTCCGGCCGGGCTGGAGTTCCAGAGCAAATTCAACCCGCCAATCAGCGCGGAATTTCTGATTAAAGTCGAGATCGGCCGCCTCAACCGGCCTAGGCGACATTTTTAGGGGGACTTCTGGGAGGGGATTTCAAGTGCGCTCTTGGAATTTAGTCCAGATTTAAGGAGGTGCAGGAAAATCGATGTAATAAAACCTGTAATAAAACTGTTGACTGAAAATCCATTAACAGAAGAATAAAACACACTATTGTAGAACATAAAACATAAAACAGCACAGCACAAAACAGGCTCTTCAGCCCATGATGTCTGTGCTGAACTTGATGTCAAATTAAACTAAACCAGCTTGCCTAGCCATGGTCCGTATCCATCCATTTCCTGGACATCCACATGCCTATCTAAAAACCTAGTGAACACCACTATTGTCTCTGCTGTTCCATGTTCTAACCCCAGCATTCTGATCCCATCACCTCTGCTGCCAGAGGTTAGCCTGCAACCCCAGGACTGAAGTCATGGTGAAGCCTGGCATCAGGTTGAGGTAGAGAAAAGCCCTTACCTTTGCTTTTCTTCTTGTAGATCAGGAACACAACAACCAGAATCATGATGGCCAGCAGGAGCACGATGCCGATGGTGATGCCCACAATCATGTTGGTACTTTCCTCTACGTAGATGACGATCCCAATAAAGTACTCCACGTGATTCACCCAGAGCTTGCGGTGCAGATGGCAAAGTTAAAAAGATCAAAGTAAAAAGATGGCAGTGTAAAAAAGATCAAATTTAAGAAACATTTAGACAGGTACATGGATAGGACAGGTTTAGAGGGATATGGGCCGAACACAGGCAGGTGGGACTAGTGTAGATGGGGCATGTTGGTCGGTCTGGGCATGTTGGGCCAAAGGGCCTGTTTCCAGGCTGTATGACTCTCTACAGAGATCAGAATGGGGTAGAAACGAACAATGGCAAAAAAAGGAAATGGATGTCCTCTGACTCCATCTGATAAGAAATGGTTACAACCGTGCCTTAAGGTGAACAGCGAAAAATAATTGTATCACAGAGAGCTGCAGAGTTAAAATTGTAAACCTTGACTGGAAGTCCTTCACGGGGAATCACATCAGTTTGGATTCTGCAGGTGATCTCTTGCATCAGGATTCTTGCGTCGCACACAGCGCCTCCCACAGTAAGTGTCACGTTCAAACACTCCTTCAACTTTAGCAGCATGACATGCTGTCTCCATTGGAAGAAAATAAAAATCTCACGTTAGACAGACAAACAGGTTCACCTTTCCCACCTTGAGGCAAAGACTGCCCCAAGCTCAAGTTGGAAGGCTTGGCCCTCACACCTCTGGTTCATTAGTTCTATTCTACACACTAAGGACAATTTACAGATGCCAATTAACCTACAAACCCGCACTTCTTTGGAGTGTGGGAGGAAACTGGAGCACCTGGAGAAAACCCACGCGGTCACAGGGAGAACGTACAAACTCTGTACAGACAGCACCATAGTTAGGATCCATCCCGGGTCTCTGGCGCAGTGAGGCAGCAGCTCCAACGTTGCGCCACTGTGCCGCCCCTAGCTATATGCTATCCCAATATCTATGCTTCCGCACCATTGCCTTTCACCTCTAGTTTTTATTTTTATTTTTAGAGATACAGCGTGGAAACAGGCCCTTCAACCCACCGAGTCCACGCCGACCAGAAATCACCCCATTTCCTAAATACTAGGAACAATTTGCAGAGGCCAATTCACCTACAAATCTGGACGTCTTTGGAGTGTAGGGGGAAATGGGGGCACCCAGTGGAAACTGATTTGTACGGGTGTCAGGGGTTATGGGGAGATAGGGTTAAGGCGAATAGGGTTGAGAGGGAAAGATAGATCAGCCATGACTGAATGGTGGCGATGTGCCAAATGGCCAAATTCTGCTCCAATAACCTATAAGCTTATGAAACCCATGTGGCCATAGGGAGAATGTACAAGCTCTGTGCACATAGCACCGTAGTCAGGGTCGAGCCCAGGTCTCTGGTGCTGTGAAGCAGCAACTCTACCGCTGAGCCACCATGCCGCTTCACTGTGCTATCTTTGACTTATCTCTGATCACCTCTGTTCCTCTGTCAGGATCGCACATGACCTTCCCAATGAATAATGCAGTCTACGGAAGATATTTTTTTCATATAAAATCATCAACTCACATGTAACTCAATCTCATCTTCACCCTTCGTTAGCTTCCAAACCTTTTTGTCATTTTCAAACGGGATGACCTCGTAGTTCTGCATGTATTCTATATCAAACGTCTTTGGCTTTGGCACGCCGTCCATAATCACGGTCAACTTCCCTTCAGCTTCATCTTCCTGGATTGCAGGAGTCTGGCAAAACATGACCTCGTTCGACTTTGGCTCTTGGCATGCCTGCAGGTAACAGGGAAGGGCATTCATGACTGAAGGTATTCTGATACATTTATCTGTTCGCACACGTGTTTCGCAAATTCTGGGCGGTGGAGGCAAGGGACAAAGAGGTTGGTGTTAGAGATATCAAGCCATGTAATGATAATGCAACAAGTAGCGTCACGGTGACGCAGCGGTAGAGCTGCTGCCTTTCAGCACCAGAGTCCCGGATTTGATCCTGACTGCAGGTTCCGTCTGTGTAGAGTGTGCATGTTCTCCCCATGACTGCGTGCGTTTTCTCCGGGTGCTCCAGTTTCTTCCCACATCCCAAAGACCTACAGGTTTGTAGGTTAATTGGCTTCAGGAAAATTGCAAATAATTGTCCCTAGGATAATGTTAGTGTATGGGGTGACTGCTGTTCAGTGCGGACTCGGTGGGGTGGGCCGAAGGGACTGTTTCAACACTGTATCTCGTCTAAAGTTTAAAGTCAGACAACAGTGGAGAGAGAAAACAAGTAAAAAATCAGGTCAGTGGCACTTCATCAGATGACCATTAAGACCCAGTTCCTGTGCCCCACACTAAATAGTAATTGGGAGAAAGGCACAAGATTTGTTGAAGGATCTACCACGATCACTGCATTAGTTGACACTCAACCCACTATTCATTCAATGTTACAACTCTCTGCTGTGCGGCATAGATTCTTAAGAAGGAACACACTCCACCAATCTAAAATAATCATTGCACTTCAGTTAATGGGCATGAGCCACAAACCACTGCACCCTAACTGGCAAATGTTCCTATCATTGTCAGTACTAAGCTCATTAATCCCTTAGAGATCAGCTTTGAGTGTAAACATAATCGCTGCACAAACATAATCAGCAAATTCACCTTGATGTCGAGAAGTGCTAGAGGTTTGGGGCCATAAAGGTATTAGAAATATTTTTTATTACTTACGTCATTACAATTAAGGATGTTTGATGCAAGTATATCACCAACTAGAGAGCGGTCCTGACCCTACCATCTACCTCAGACTAGCTTTAATCAGACTCTACTGGACTTT
The DNA here is from genome assembly GCA_038087875.1 of Malacoraja senta. NCBI lineage: Eukaryota > Metazoa > Chordata > Chondrichthyes > Rajiformes > Rajidae > Malacoraja > Malacoraja senta. The sequence continues at coordinate 55,069,058 of CM075980.1, read as the reverse complement.
ATAGAGTCTTTATGCTGCCTGTCCCGCTGAGTTACACCAGCATTTCGTGTTGTGTATCTTCGATTTAAACCAGCATTTGCACTTCCTTCCTACACAGGGTAAATACTGTACTGTACTAAATACTTCCTGGATTAAATATTATTTCACAGACACTACTCTGTCCAATCAAAAACTTGGCATGTCCCTTCAGTCAACCAAGATCATTAATACTGACAGGAGGGAATTCATAGTTTTGGTGTTAAAATGCTCCTGTGTCGTCCCTCTAATGCGGGCAGGTGTTTGGAAGTTGTGCTCACAGAGGAAGTGCAGAATAAAAAGTAAAAATGAAATATTTACAAGCTAATGACCTACCTTTTCAAACTTATCACCCTTTTCGTCGACAAATACAAGTTTGGGCTGATAGACGGAGTTCAGATTGGTCCCATGTATTGTGACATTGAGGCCTCTGTGGAAAAGAGTAACCTTTACTATTGTGAAGCGCAGGCATTATTATTATAGTATTAATGCACAGGATGGTTCTGTTCTAGAAACAAGGAACGGCAGACGCTGGTTTACATTAAAAAAAACACCAATTGCCACCAGGACAACCCAGGACACTGGGTCTTTAAAGCCATGATGAGACGGTATACTTTTACGAACTTTGAAACTTGAAGAGTATTAAATGGCATCAGAAATGTGGTGACTGTTTGTGTGCTCAGTATAATCTATTATTCTTAAACTACAGATAGACACAAAAAGCTGGAGTAACTCAGCGGGACAGACAGTAACTCTGGAGAGAAGGAATTGGTGACGTTTCTTGGTCCTCCAAAATATTCCAAATGGAATTTAAACTGGAGGTGGTGGAGGGAGGACTTATTCCAGAAAGGGTTTTTGGGAAGAAAGAGATATCTTAAATTTAGTTGCATCTGGTTGGGTAACTATAGTAGGGTGGAGATTATTCCATGCTTTAATTGTGCAGGGGAAGAATGAATTGCTGTACACATCTGTCTTGGTAGCTGGAATCACAAATTGGATCGAATGCCCTCGTCTGCTCCTAATTGGTTTGGGTTTGGTGTAGGTCTTGTAATCTATGTCGAGCTGACCATTTAACATTTTGTAAAAACAGGTCAAACGGTGAGCTTCACGTCTGTCTTGGAGAGGGTTCCTCCCCAGAGAATTCAGAAGTTTGGTAACACTCGCTTCTCTCTCATAGGTGTTAGTAACAAATCGAGCTGCCTGTCTTTGGACACGTTCGATGGAAGAAATGTTTTTGTTTGTGTATGGGTCCCATGCTGCAACTGCGTAGTCCAAATGAGGTCTAACGAGGGTGAAGTATAGCTTCTCCTTGACAGAAGTTGAGCAATGATGAAAGTTGCGCCTCAGAAAATTTAGGACACCTGTTGCTTTCACCGTTGCATGATGAGTCTGACCATTCCAACGCAGATCATTCTGCAATTTGATACCAAGATACTTGGTTTGTTTGGATTCTTCAAGGGTGGCACCAAGTATATTGTACAATGTTTCGCCTGGATTCCTCTTTCTGGTGACACACATGGTTTCACATTTGGAAGGGTTGAACTGCATGCCCCATTGTTGTGACCACTCAACCATTGTATCAAGATCCTTTTGGAGAGCATCTTCATCATCAGCTGACTTAATTGGACAGTTTGGGGTCGAAACCCTTGTTCAGACTTATTCAGTTTCTTTTATTTTTTTAAAAATTATTTTTATTAGAAGCAAGTGTACAAAGATAAAACATTCGGCATCTAAGATTATACAATTATTGTACAGCTTCATTTTTAACCTTATAACCTGAAAATGAAAAAAGAAAAGAAAAAGAGAACAAGAGAGGGAAAAAGTGAGAAGTGAAAAGATAGCTCGAAAAAGCACAAAGAAAAGACCCCTAAACTACCAAATAGTGTGGTCAGAAAAAAAAAAGTGGAGATATACCTGCCCCTCATCCCCCCCCCCCCCCTCCGCCCACCGCACCCCTTATTCAGTTTCAACCCGAAACGTCACCCATTCCTTCTATCCAGAGATGCTGCCTGTCCCGCTGAGTTACTCCAGCATTTTGTGTCTGCCTTTGAATTAAACCAGCATCTGCAGTTCCTTCCTACACATTCTTAGACTACAATCGTTTTAACCTATTTTGACTTATTTATGATTGTGTTCATGCATGATCATGTATGAATTGTATGTAAAGAAAAATAATTTCCCTGTATCCAGCTACATGGAATACACAAAGAATAGATACATCCAGATACATAAAGTACCATTGAACCATAGTCGTTCAGGTCAGGCATCAGTCACATCACTGAAAGAATGGAGTCTCTGAGGGACCATACTCTGCAGGGATGACTCGCACACCCAAGACCGAGGAATGAACCGGGATGATTTTTTAATAATCCATTACTGCTGCTAGCTTTCTATTACAGGTTTACTTAACTGGATTTAATACATCCGGCAGCTACATCACCACACATGCCCATTTTCCTTTCAGCTTCCCTAACGTGAATCTATCACCGTTGGGAAATACTTTTCCTCAATATACAAAAACTTTTCAATTAAAGCGCAAGATGGCAGGCATGATATAACTGAAAACTAGAATGGATTTGAAGGGCTGAACGGCCCTCTCCCGTTATACAGCCTTAGAGTGACACAGCTTGGAAACAGGCTAATCATCTCAACTTGTCCATGCCAACCAACATGTCCCATATACACCAGTCCCACCTGCCGGTGTTTTGCCCACATCCCTCTAAACCTGTCCTATCCATGTACCTGTTGAAATATTTCTTAAATATTGTGAACATGTTGTGTTAAATTCTTGTTCTTGTGTTCTATTCAAGTAAGAGGGCGGCAGAGACCCAGGTTTTATTCCGACTACGGGTGCTGTCAGTACGGAGTTTGTACGTTCTACCCGTGACCTGCGTGTTTTTTTTCCCAAAATCATCGGTTTCCTCCAAAGACGTATAGGTATGTAGGTTAATTGGCTTGGTGTATGTGTAAATTGTCCCCAGTGTGTGAAGGACAGTGTTACTGTGCGGGGATCGCTGGTCGGTGCGGACTCAGTGGGCCGAAGAGCCTGTTTCCGCACTGTATCTCTAAACTAAACTAATATTTCACAGCCATCTTATAGCACTAATTAGGACAGAGCTTCTTGTTATAACACGACCCGACTTAGCCAACTGCACAAGGCTGAGGTAAATGGTTATTGCTCACCGTATGATGCTGCAATTTGGGGACATCTTATGGACAACAGGATTCTTCCGATACTGGAACTTGAAATCGCCCTTGAGTGCTACATTTGCCACATCTATCACCACAATGGGAAACTCCTCCTTCAACTCATCCATTTTAGGAGTTATGCATCTTATGGACATATCATCTTGGCTGAAATTGAAATAGGTACAGAACACAGGATGAAAAACCATATCACTATGATGCTGCATAAATATATTTGCTCCTGCTATAATGCATCTTAGCAAATATAAAAGGTAACAGAATTTTTTTCCCCATTAATTGAGGGACATGGGTGTTCCTGTTCACAATTTACTAAAGTTTAATATGCAGATTTAGTGATCAATTAAGAAAACAAGCTGCTCGTTAGCCTCTGTAAGATAACTTGAGTACAAGGGTGGAGTTTAGAATTTAGAAATATAGCATGGAAACATGCCCTTCGGCCCACTGAGTCCACATCGACCATCAATCACCCATTCACACTATCCGGCTTTCTCATCCACTCCCTACACACTCAAGTGCCAATTAACCTACAAATCCACGTCTTTGGGATGTGGGAGGAAACCAGAGCACCCGGAGGAATCCCATGCTCACATGGAGAACGTGCAAACTCCACACAAACACCTCTAGCGCTGGGAGGCAGCAGCTCTACCAGCTGCGCCACTGTGCCACCCAAAGCGAGATGCAATAAGAGATATCTTAATCCCAATGCATATTACTCTGTTAAGACCACCATTAATGTATTATAATTATACATTTGTTCCAATAAATGTTGGAATACCATTTATAAGTCTGGTCTTCTACTGCAGAAAGATGTATTTGTGACAGAGGGAGTGCTACAATGGTTCACCAGATTGAATGATAGATTTGTCACACAAGACGTTAAATAGTTGACAGGGCCTACTTTCTGAAGTTTAGAAGTATAAGATTTGATCTTACTTATCTTTAAGGGATTTGGCTGGGGAGATGCAGCGAGGATGTTTCATTCGACCTGATACCTAACCAGCGATGATGGTCTCAAAGTAAGTGGTTTGCCTTTCAGGATAGCGATGAGAAGTTTCTTCACCCCAAGGAGGGTGAATCTTTGATCTTATTGAATGGTGGAGCAGACACAAGGGGCAGGATGGCCTGTTCCTCCTTCTAATCATTCCCGTTCTTACTTTAGGGAGCAGGAAATGTTCAACATTCCAAAGAATTAGGGAAGTGGGAGGCTGAGATCCAGTAATCAATGGGCCTCTAGCATTCTTGTGTCCAGAAATAATTCTCCCAAAAAACAGCTGGTGAGGTTGGAGTCAATTTAAAACTGCAGCACGATTCATCGGGCAATCATACTTGGGTGTATGAAACCAAGACAGATCAGACACAGTTCAACTGACACAGCTAGCTGTGTGGCCATCTTCTGGTTCATCGTGTTCTCCAACCTTTCATCTCATGTTCACCCCTGCACAACCAAGCCCTGAAGCTTTTTAGTTTAATTTAGTTAAGTTTGTTGTCACGTGTACCGAGGTAGTGAAAAGCTTTTTTGTTGCATGCTATCCACTCAGCAGAAAGACTATACATGACTATAATCAAACCGTCCACAGTGTTCAGATGCAGGATAAATGGAATGACATTTAGTGCAAGGTAAAGTTCATTAAAGGAGAGCTCAAAGGTCTTCAATGAGGTAGATACAAGCACAGGACCCATCTCTAGTAGTGATAGGATGGGTCATATGGCCACCAGCATAATCATGGACCCGTCGCACCTGAGCCACTTCTCCCCTCTCCCATCAGGCAAGAACTACAGAAGTATCAAAACGCACACCTCCAGATTCAGGGACAGCTTCTTCCCAGCTGTTATCAGGCAACTGAACCATCCTCTCACGAACTGGAGAGCAGTCCGAGATCTAATATCTACCTCATTGGAGACCCTCAGACTATCTTTGATCGGACTTTACTGGACTTTATCTTGCACTAAGCATTATTCACGTTATTCCCTTTATCGTGTAACTGTAATACTGTGGATGGCTCGATTGTAATCATGTATTGTATCTCCACTGATTGGTTAGCACGCAATAAAAAGGCTTTTCACTGTAGCTCGGTACGTGTGACAAAAGACGAAAGTCAACTGCCAGAGAGGCGTGCACAAGGCTGTGCCGGCAGCACACTGCATTGGACATCATTGTTAATCAATCTCTCGTCCACAGTGAATGCTTGTACCACAGCAGTCCAGATACTTACTGTACAAGGGATTTTCCCTTGAATCTTATCCTACATTGTCCAGGGCGGCACAGTGGCGCAGCGATAGAGTTGCTGCCTTACAGCGCCAGAGACCCGGGTTCAATCCTGACAATGGGTACTGACTGTACAGAGCATGTACGTTCTCCCTGTGACCTTTCTCCGGGTGCTCCGGTTTCAGCCCACATTCCAGTATGTGCAGGGTTGTAGGTTAATTGACTTCTGTAAATTGCAAATTAGTCCTAGTGTGTAGGATAGCGCTAGTGTACGGAGTGATTGCGGGTCGGCACCGAATCGGTGGTCCGAAGGGCCTGTTTCCACGCTGAGTCTCTAAAGTCGAAAGTCTACATTAAAGCATTAGGCATATCATACAAAACCAAGGCGCTCTTTAAACACAAACATCTGAAACCAAGTGACGTGTTCAAAGGTTAAAAGTTTGGAAAGCCCCCCTCCCATCCTGCAGCCATTTCCGATCCTCAACACCTCACCTCTCTATGCGACACACCTTCCCACCAATGGTCACATTCTGGGTGTTGCCAGCGGTCAGATGTCGCCCCAGTAATGTAATCAAAGTCCCACCATCTAGGGGGCCGTAGGTCGGTACCACATGAGTTATCACAGGTTCCTAATGGAGAAATAATAGACAATAAACAATAGGTGCAGGAGTAGGCCATTCGTCCCTTAGAGCCAGCACCGCCAAATTCAATGTGATCATGGCTGATCATCCACAATCAGTACCCTGTTCCTGCCTTCTCCCCATATCCCTTGACTCCACTATTTTTAAGAGCCCTATCTAGCTTTCTCTTGAAAGCATCCAGAGAACCGGTCTCCACCGCCCTCTGAGGCAAAGAATTCCACAGACTCACAACTCTCTGTGAGAAAAAGTATTTCCTCATCTCCGTTCTAAATGGCTTACTCCTTATTCTTAAACTGTGGCCCCTGGTTCTGGACTCTCCCAACATCAGGAGTGCACACCAGTTCAATGTTATCCCACTTTCTCAGCCACTCCCTACATGCTAGGAGTAATTTACAGAGGCCAATTAATCTAAAAACCCACACGTCTTCAGAATATGGAAGGAAAACGGAGCACCCAGAGGAAATCCATGCGGTCACAGGGAGAACATGCAAACAACCAGTGCCTGTTTCCATGGCTATTTCTCTAAACAAAACTAAACTCACAGCAAAGGAGAACATTGTTGATCAAAGTCATCACAATTTGGGGCATCACAGCGGCGCAGCGGTTGAGTTGCTGTCTTGTCGTAACAGAGACCCAGGTTCGATCCAGATTACGCATGCTGTCTGTACGGAGTTTTTACGTACTCCCTGTGACTGCGTGGGTTTACTCCAGGTGCTCTGGTTTCCTCCCACTCTCCAAAGACACACAGATTTGTAGATTAATTTGCTTCGGTAAGTTCCAAAATTGTCTCTAGTGTGTGTAGGTTAGTTTATGGGATGATTGCGTTGGGCCGAAGGACCTGTTTCCGCTCTTCATCTCCAGTGTCAAAAGTAAAGTCTAAATGCAGTGCACCTCTTATCAGCTCTCCTGAGAACGTTGAAAGCAAGTTGCTGCTTAATGTAATGTCTAACACAGAGGAAAACAGGATGGGAAACCAACCCACAGCAAGCCATTTGGAATGTCAAGGGGAGAGTAGTTTACTTTAGTTTTAGTTTAGTTATCGGTTAGTTTCCGTTTAGTTTAATTTAGGGATACCAGATGAAAACAGGCCCTTTTGCCCACCAAGTCCGCGCTGACCAATGATCACCCGTGCACCATTTCTATCCTACACACTCGGGAAAATTTGCAGAAGCCAATTAACCTACAAACCCACGCCTTTGGAATATGGGAGGAAACCGGAGCACCCGGGGATTACCCACGCGATCACAGGGAGAACATACAAATTTACACAGGTAACATTTTGGCTCAGGATACTTTTACTTTAGACATTAGAGATACAGCATGGAAACATGCCCTTTGGCCGACCGAGTCTGCACCGACCAGCGATCCTCCTGTACACTAACACTATCCTACACCCAAGGACATTTTACAATTTATAGAAGCCAATTAACCTACAAACCTATACGCCTTTGGAGTGTGGTAGGAAGCCAGAGCATCCCATGCGGTCACAGGGAGAACGTAACAACTCCGTTCAGACAGCACCCGTCGTCAGGATCGAACCCTGGTCTCTGGCGCTGTAAGGCAGCAACTTTACCGCTGCTCCGCCGTGCCGACCTAAAGTTCCTTCAGCATATTGTGTTTTTCCCTCGGATTAACTGTGCTGCCCAGTTCATGCAAGTTCCCAGTGGGGATTAGAACTGAGAAAACAGTGAGGAAACATTTTGCCTGTGGAAAGATTCAGGCCAGTGATCTGTGGCGCAGCAGTTAGCACAGCTAGTACACAGCTCCAGTGACCTGGGTTCAGTTAAGTTTTCCATGTGGACTTTGCATATCCTCCCTGCGACTGCATGGGTTTCTTATGGGTGTTCTGCTTTCCTCCCATATCCCAAAGACATGCCTGTGGGTTAAGTGGTTAATACCAACTGTGCAAATGGGTTAATGGAGGTTAATAGGCATTCCGGTTTCCTCGATATCCCAAAAGACATGCCTGTGGGTTAACTGGTTAGTTACCCACTGCGTAGATAGTTGGCAGGAGAATCAAAGGAGAGTTACTGGGCATTTGAGAGAGAATAAAGGGAAATAAAACGTGGGAAAGCAAGTTATGGGAATGTGTAGGAGGGAACTGCAGATGCTGGTTAAAACCGAAGATAGACACAAAAAGCCAAAGTAACTCGGCGGGACAGTTTCGAAACATCACCCATTCCTTCTCCCCAGAGATGCTGCCTGTCCCACTGAGTTACTCCAGCTTTTTGTGTCTATCTTAAGTTATAGGAATGGCCTGAAGCCTAACATAGACTTTAATCTATGTTGTAGAAGTACAACATAGTCCAATATATGTTGCTATCACTGTTGCAGAAGTAAAATCTTCACAGAACTTTGTCTGCAGAATATGGACAGTGAGTTGGTGAGCAGGGAAGTAGGGACACAGGCAACGGAGCTCAGCCTTCATGTTATTATGCAGCCAAATAACATGAGAAACTTGCAAAGAAGCATGATTTACTGCATACCCCTAAAACAACATTCACACATAGAGGAAAGGAATAAGCTGGTGCTGACTTGCACATAATCCTACCACATGGAAACAGGCCCTTCAGCCCAGCTTGCCCATGCAGACCAAGGTGCCCCGTATGTGGTAAACTAGTCTCACCTGCCTGTGTATTCCCCGTATCCCTCTAAACTAGGTGAGCACGTTGGTTGATATGGGCAAGTCGGGCCAAAGGGCCTGTTTCTGTGCTGAATGCCTCTATGATTTATAATTACAACACTGTAGCGTCCTCACCACAAATTCAAATCCAGCAATTGAGGTGGACCCGACGATGGAGAATTCTCCGCTGCGTTTGGTTTCTTGGATTGTGACAGTAATCTCTGTTGATTCAGCCGGCTGGGTCTCTCCAGTAATTTCCAGTTTACACACCAACCTGCCGGAAAACACACACTATATTTTTATTCCCTTCAACTAAGAAGTACATTATTGTGAGTGCCGGAGATCGGTCGAGGTCACATCGCGAGAGAACAAAGAGGGGGGTGGGGGGTGCCGAGTGTAGATGATATGTGCATGTACCTTTAACATAGTGACCTCACCACTACTAACCACTCCCCACATCATTGGTATAATTACAACCTTCCCACCCAGTTCTCTCTCTCTGGTTCCAGTGACAGACCACGGACAGCTAGGGCAGCAAAGTATGTGTATAATGTGTATTATGAATAAACAGTAGTAAAGATACAGTGCGTTATGACGCATCTTTACACCGAGAACACAAGGACGGACCGGACATGGGGGGAAGGAGCGAGAATGAAGAGGGACCGGCAAGGCGGGACCACCGAGAGAGCAAAGAGGGACCCTGCGTGGGGGGGGGGGGGGGGGCCGCCAAGAACAATGAGGGACCGTTGGGACGGCATTGAACACTTTGTAACGTTGCTGATGCCCCACACGTAGCGACTCTTTGCATACTTTGTGCATGGTGGGCCAAACAAAGAATCTCACTGTCACATGTCACATGTGATAATAAAGTTTCATTCATTCAATCATTCACTCACTCATTCAAATTAGGCAGGCCTTTCCCACGCAAGCAGCAGCCAACAGTGTTAACTCTAGCCCTTGAGTTCAGTGTTGAATTTAGCACCTTTCAGTGCAAATTCACAGCGATGGCAGGATGTTCTTGCATATACTTAGTGCCAGGGTCGATTATGTCCCGCTCTGTGACCACATATAAAGGGCAAGCATTGGCGGGACTACAGGATGAAATCCTTCTGCGCTTTCAATGAATTTTTTTTTTTAAAGATCTGCAGATGCTGAAATAAAAACATTGAACATGCCAGTCAGCCAGCACCTGTGGATGGAGAAAAATGCTAAAAGTGGCCAGTGGGAAGCTAAATGTTTTGTAAAAAGTTTAAGCTTTAATTTAAAATTGGATTCAGTTAAGATCATAAAGATTTTTATCTCTATTTTTATGTTTTTTAAATGCCTCAGAGTGTCCAAGTGAGGTTAAAATACCACACTGAGGCCCAGTCACAATGGAGATCTTGCTGCCTAACTCCAAGGTGTAGAGATTGCCCTGCGCACCTGGTCCAGGTGAGTGCAGGTGAGGAGGGACCGGGCCTAGACCAACAGATAATCTGTGAACCATTACCTGATTAAATTCACTTTGCTGCAAAAACAGCAGGTGAGTGCTACACCTTGACCTGAGGTTATCCAGGTTTCTCGAGCAACCATTTGATTCAGGAAACAAACCAACAATGGCTCGGTACGCAAGACAACATAAACCCACAAGCTGTAACTCACTGAGAATAAGACCAAGCATTGCATTATCTGGTCATGCAATTTCTTTGGTTATGTAACTACAAGTTTCCATTATGGCCACATCTGTCAAAAGACAGCAAAATGTTTGAAAACACAAGGAACTGCAGATGCTGGTTTACCAAAAAAAAGACCGCAGACCATAAGACATAGAAGCTGAATTAGGCCATTCGGCCCACCGAGTCTGCTCTGCCATTCAATCATGGCTGACCTAGTTTTCTCCCTCAACCCCATTCTCCTACTTACTAAGCAGGGTACATTCATTGATAAATGTCTATGTTTAATTTTTATGTGGTTATGTATCTTGTTGCTTTTTTGTATGACTGTTGGCAAATCAAATTCCTTGTATGTTTACATACTTGGCTAATAACTTAATTATAATTACAATTTAATTACAATTAAAGCAACTTTAAGGTGGAAACACAGGAAGGAACAAGGAACTGCAGACACTGGTTTGTAAAAGAAGACACAGAATGCTGGACTATCTCAGCAGGCCAGGCACCATCCCTGGAGAACATGGATAGATTACATCACCTATCCATGTTTTCCTGAGATGCTGCCTGACCTGTTGAGATAGTCCAGCATTCTGTGTCTTCTACAGGCATTTCTGATCCTAGGCGCAAGACGCAAAGCATCTGGTATGTAGTAGCCTCTTGTGTGAACATCTCCATATTGGGGCAGTCATTGAGGTGGGGCAGAATTCATAGTCCACAAACTCAATGCTACTGCTATAGACTTCCCACTGTGAAAGTTACAGGGACCCTAGGCAACTATTCACTACATGTTATCCTTTCTTTACACTGCTGGAGAAACAATTACCAGGAATCAGGGCCTGATAACAATTACCAGGCCTGAGCTATAAGGAGGGGTTGAGCAGGCTAGTACGCTGTGACTTGAAGCGCAGGAGGATGAGGGGTGATCTTATAGAGGTGTTCAAAATCATGAGAGGAATAGATCGGCTAAATGTAGTCTCCTGACCAGAGTAGAGGAATCGGAAACCAGAGAACATAGGTTTAAGATGATGGGGGGAACATTTAATAGGAATCTAAGGGGTCACACAAAGAGTGGTTGGTGCATTGAACGAGCTACAGTTGAGACATATTATTGCAATGTTTAAGAAACATTTAGGTACATAGGGATAGGACAGGTTAAGAGGGATATGGGCCAAATGCAAGAAGGTGGAAATAGTGTACATCACACATGTTGATCGGTTTGGGCAAGCTGGGCCAAAGGGCCAGTTTCCACGCTGTATGACAATGGCACCAATGATCGGAATAATTGGCCACATTAAATTCACCATATACTGTTGCTTCAACTTGCATTGCCTCCAATGGCTCCATGCAACCATCTGTACTGTTGGAAAGAGAATCATCCCACTTGATTTAAAACGGAGAAAAGAGAAAGTTGTAGAAGCGTACCTCCTTGCATCGCTGCTTTCAGGAATAACTCTGCAAGATCGGGTTCCCACTCGCACCACATGAGAGGCTGCCGTTATCGCAGGGCCGGTTGGAGACTTGAAGTCCCAGCCACACAGTGTCAGCTCAGTCTCACCGTTAACAGGAGCACTTTTGGGAAGAAACTGAAATTTATATAGAAGAGGGGGAAGCCGTTATTATGCAACATAACGAACGGAATCTGGTTTAACAACTTCCATTATAAGGAACTGCAGATGCTAGTTTACAAAATAAAAGACACAAAGTGCTGGAGCACCTCAGCGGGTCAGGCAGCATCCCTTGAGAGCATGGGTAGGTGATGTTTTGGGTCAGAACCCTTCTTCAGACCCCATTATAACTTCCAATATAAAACTTCCATGGGATGGGAAAAACACAGGTAAATATGGCTTTAGTCTCTTTGTTGATAGGACTAGGCAGAGGTTTACATGCACCTCCTCCAACCTCATCTACTGTATCCACTGTTCTAGGAGTGGACTCATATATTGGCGAGATCAAGCGTAGACTGGGCGATCGTTTCGCTGAACACCTTCGCTCAGTTCGCCATAGCCTCTGTGATCTCCCGGTTGGTTGCCAAACACTTTAACTCCCCCTTCCATTCCAATACTGACCTTACTGGCCGGGCCTCCTCAGTTGGCAAAGTGAGGCCAAATGCAAATTGGAGGAACAGCACCTCATATTTTGATTGGACAGCTGACAACCCAACGGTATGAATATTGATTTCTCTAACTTCAAGTAACCATTGCATATCCTCCCTCTCCATCCCTCCCACAACTTAGTCCTTGTACTAGTTTGACTGTTGTCCTGCTGAGTTTCACTGTCTGTATAACTCGTTATCACCTCACCCACAGCCAACAATGGACCATTGTGGGCTCCACTTATCCTTGATCAGTTACTTTTTGTATAGCTTTCATTCATTTGTTCTATATCTCTTTATATCACCGTCTCTATCCCTCATTTCCCTGAAGCAATGACTGAGAGCAACGAGGCATTCTACTCTGACCTTAAACTGATCCTTTAAGCAAGTTCCTCTCACAAAATCATACAATGGGACATCAAATCCACGCCGACCATCAAAATCTAGACACAAAGTGCTGGAATATCTCAGCGGGTCAGGCAACATCTCTGGAGAAAAAGGATGGGTGACGTTTCGTGTCAGAACCCATGGGTCAAATGCCCATTTCATGATGAGTTTCACTGTAACTCATTATCACCTAGCCCACAGCCAACAATCAACTATTGTGGGCTCTAAACTTCCTTGATTATCATTACTTTTTACATTTTGTTCATTCGTTTGTTTGATATTTCTCTATATCCGTCTATATATCTCATTTCCTTCCCCTGACTCACAATCTGAAGAAGGGTCTCGACCCAAAACATCACCTATAGTTTTCTCCGGAGATGCTGCCTGACCCGCTGAATTACCCCAGCTTTTTGTGTCTATCTACGGTTTAAACCAGCATCTGTGGTTCCTTCCTACACACTGAATATGACCAGTTTGGATTGAGTTTTGAGGATCAATACTGTATATATGAAGTGGATTCTGACAAAATCATTTTGCCAAAATCAGAGAGACACAAGTAACTGCAGATGCTGATTTACAAATTCAAACACAAAGTGCTGAAGTAACTCAGCAGCTCAGGCAGCATCTCTGGAGAACATGGATAGGTGACTGTTCAGGTCAGGACTTTTCTTCAATCTGAAAAGTGTTTCGACCCGAAACATCATCTATTTCTTTTCTCCAGAGATGCTGACTGACTTGCTGACTTGAGATACTCCAGCATTTTGCGTCTGTCTTCGGTGTAAACCATCATCTGCAGTTCCTTCCTACCCGTGAATAAAACACCATAACCGTTCAACTAACTAACCCCCTGTCTTTCGGAAGAAGGGTCCCATGCCGAAAGTTCACAAATCCACGTTCTCCAGAGATGCTGCCTTACCCACTGAGTTACTCCTGCATATTGTGCTCTCTTTTTGTAAACCAGTATCTGCAGTTCCTTGTGTCTCCAACCCACTCCCAATACCTGACAACCTCTTCCTTTCCTTCTCCAAATAAAATAATTTGTGAATCTCACTTCGATGTGACCTTCGAGCTCACCTGATCATTATCTAACTTGTTGTTCCCCTCTGTGCTTCTGCATAGATATTCTTGACTATGAACTCAAATCCTTCACAAGTTGTCAATAAATAACTGTGAAGGTGCCAAGTTTGGGAAAGAAAGCCATAACATGCATGTCCAAGGCATAAGAAGCCTGTGCTGAAAGGCAAGGATGTGTCATGAGTACCATTAGGGGGCAGCACGATGGCGCAGTGGTAGAGTTGCTTCCTTCCAGACCCGGGTTCATTCCTGACTATGGGTGCAGTTTGTACATGTTTTGCACGTTCTCCCTGTGACCGTGTGGGTTTTCTCCAGGTGCTCCGGTTTCTTCCCATATTCCAAAAGATGTGCAGAATTCAAGGTTAATTGGCTTCTGTAAATTGCCCCTAGTGTTTAAGATAGAACTAGTGTGTGTGTTGGTTGGTGAGGACTCGGTGGGCCGAAGGGCCTGTTTCCATCTCTAAACTAAACTAAACTAAGAACCCACTCAGTCTGCTTCACACATTTTAGAATGAGCTGACTTTTATTAACCAGTTACCCAATTACTTGGCAGGTTACTCGTTTACCACTTTATATAACTTATTTACCACTGCGAATGAAAATTACAAAGTTAAGTAAATCAATATATATTTAAAATGAGATTGGCCCCTTTCTCACCAAAGTCCATACTCAATAGAAATGCCATTCAGTAAGCATTGCATTCTGTGCCTTAGCAGAACATATAGACTTTGATAAAGTGGATTATAGAAATAGCTTACTGTGGCATTGGGTCAGATTCATATAATTGGCATGAATAAGGTTGAAGTGGGAAGAATTGTTGACACACATTGCATTGGGATTTGGACTAGCTGCCCCCTGTTGAAGTAGATTCAATAAAAAATATTTTCAAAGGGAGTTGCAGATGGACTTGAAGGTCAAAAAGATGCACTCCATGAGGTAAGATGAAGGAAGTGAGAATTTTACACAATGTTTAAGAAACATTTATACATATACACGGATATGACAGGTTTAGAGGGGTATGGGTCAAACGCAGGCAGGTGGGACTAGTGTAGATGGGACATGTTGGTCGGCGTGGGCAAGTTGGGCTGAAGGGCCTGTTTCACGGTATGACTCATTTTATTAGGTCTATATTCCAGAAAGGAGAAACGACGTTCAACTTCTTCCACAGTAGCTGAGCGGGATTAAATAAATTTGGAATTAAAAACTAGCGTTTAGTGATCTGATTCACTAATGTTTTCAGCGGAACAAAATCTGCTATCCTTACCCACTCGACTCGAGAGCAACTCACGAGCCACGACAATATAAGTGACTTTGGCAAACAGGCCTCTCAGCTCAAGGACAACTGGGTTGGGCAATTAGCACTGTACTAGCCTTTCAAGGTGATGCCTGTCTTTAAGGCCAAATTGGCTAATGTTTAAAGGGCTAGAACGGGTGCAATGGGCCAAATGGCTTCCTTCTGTGATGTGCATTTCCACGTGTCATTGTTGAACCCAACTGAACTGTTGGTGTTGAAACAGTTAAAGGTTTGTAGCTTTACTGTTAACACTCTACAAACGGCACAGTGGCTTTACTGCACCTGAACCAATCTCACTGGTTTGTTTCCTATTCCCGAAATCTGCCTTGTAACAGCGTTGTATTATATGATGCAACGAGCAAGTTCATACTTCTGAATAAGCTTCAAAGTAGCTTTGCCTCACATTTGGCTTAATTATTCAACTCACTTTCCTCACTTACACTTGTTGGAAGTATAACAAACCAAGTAGACTTTGTAGTCGATGCAGGCTTTGGGCAATTACAACATGTTCAAAGTGCAAACGTCAGCAGCCTAAATACAGATAATTCCAAAGTTCGAAACTGCACAATGATTTTAGTATCTGAACATTTTAAACATGTGGATTATTTTCCATTTTAATGTCATGACAAGGTTTTTGAACAATTATTCAATAGTTTATTCTACAAAGTTTTGAACATTGGTAATTGTTACCTATGTGGTTCATAAAAGTCTGAATCAAGATAAAACCCTTTAACTAAGTAGTTACAGCATTCTACTGTACAAAGGACTGCAACTGGGTTTACATTTCATTCCTTTTTCTCCTTATCTTGCACCCTTTATCTCCTTTTCGTCTCTAACATGTGTCCTCTCATCCTCCAATGAAACACTCCTCACAGGTATCCACCTATCACGCGCCTGGCTTTGTCCTGCCCTGCCCTGACTATAATCCCTTACTTTCTCCCCACATCAGTCTGAAGAAGGATCCTGACCCAAAACATCACCTATCTATTCCCTCTGCAGATGCTGCCTGACCTCCTAAGTTCTTCCAGCAATTTTTTTTTTTTTTTAACTGAAAATAATTGCTGGCTCGATGGGTCGAATGGCCTCCTCCTGCACCTATTTTCGATGTTTTCCTTATCTTTTCAGTTAAGCAGCTGAAGAGATTGAATCTCCATTTCTCAGCAGTCTGACTGATGTTTTTTTCCATTAATGTACAGGTCAACCACCAATTTACCGGAAAACGGTGGTCCAGCACCTCCTTTAATCTGGAAGAATTTTTGAGCGCACTTGAAATCTCCCTGCCATCTCCCCATAGCTCCCCCCAAAACGTGGTGCCTTGGCCGGGTGAGACAGCGGATCTCGACTTCATCGGGACTTTTGTGCTGATCGGCGCGGGTTGAATTTGTCCCCTGTGGCTGGGTTTCTGGAACTCTGGCCAAGACGCAGCTGGCAGATTGTTCCCATACCCGACTTCCCAGGCCGACTTTGCGGGCTGGTATCTCGGCCCCTCGGCGGCCTAGACAAACTGTTCTGGTAGCGACAGACTCCTCTCAGAGGCCGTGACCTATTGTGGTCCGACATAATGGATAAACCAGAAAGGCTCTGGAACCAAGGGTGCCGGAAAGTTGGTGGGGGAACTGTACTTGAATGTATTTCCTCATTACCAGTTGCTCTCCACCGTCACTCTTGAAGGCATTAACGGTATTTTAACTTGATTCAATGTCTGCAATGTTGCTTCCAGCACTTTGTTAAAGAGGCTTTGCTTAATGTTTGGGACATTTGCAAGGTATGCAACAATGAGTGGCATCAACTGGTCGTCATATGGTGGCACAGCGGTAGATTTGCTGCCTTACAACGCCAGAGACCCGGGTTTTCTCCTGACAACGGGTGCAGTCTGTACGGAGTTTATACGTTCTCCCTGTGACTGTGTGGGTTTTCTCTGGGTGCTCCGGTTTCCTCCCACACTCCAAAGATGTGCAGGTTTGTACATTAATTGGCTTCTGTAAATTGCCCCTAGTGTGTAGGATAGAATTAGTATACGGGCGATCGTTCATCGACGTGGACCTAATGGGCCGAAGGGCCTGTTTCTATGCTGTATCTCTGAACTAAACTAAACTAAACTAATTAAACCAGTCAAGGTCAACAAAGATCTTCATGGATATATCATAGTCATACAGATCAGAAACAGAAACAGGGGTTACTCCAGTATTTTGCGTCTATTTCCCTCCGTACCTGTCCAAATGTTTTTAAAATATTCTTATACTACCTGCCTCCTCTGGCAGCTCATTCCTTATACCCACCGCCCTTTGTGCAAAGAATTATCATCAGATAAATGTGCTGATCTATGAATAGGATGGGTAAAATAAAGAAATGTTGCACACATCTTGAATCCTACCTCAACAACAGCAGGCGAGCAAGTGTCCGGGACCCACGTTTGTTGGCATTCCTCCTCCCAAGTGCATTTTCTATCACACCAACCACATTTCATGAAGGACGGCGCCATCTGGCACTTGTAGCAGGTCAGGAAGTGATGACATCCCGGTCCATTGATGGGTACCTGGGTTACCTGCAATTCAAAAGGACAAAGCCTATGTCAGAGGGAGCAGGGAAAGCCTCAAACCATAATATCATAGAGTCATACGGAGTGGAAACAGGTCCATTAGCTCAACTTACCCAGACTGACCAACATGTCCTATCTACACGTCCTATTTGCCTGCTTTTGGCCCATATCCTTCTTCTTAGACCGCCTTCGGTTAACGTGGGGAGATTGGTGCACAGACAGCCATCACACGGTCCTAGACAGATCTGGGTCAGGATCCAGTGGCATGAAGTCCAAGATCACTGGAGACTCTATTCTGCTGCAGCCTTTATCCGCTTTCTCAGCCATTGTGATGCTCCACTAAGGTCAGCCATCATCCTACGTCTGTTCCACCGTTGAGGTCTTGGTTGGATTGCTCTTTGTCAGAGTGCTCCCCCTCGACCTTACCGCCATGGGTGGCCCTAACAGGTGCATAGCTCCAGACGGCATCCCTCTAAACCTGTCCTATCCATGTACCTGTCTAAATGTTTCTTAGACGTTGCGATAGTACTTGCCTCAACGACCTCCTTCAGAAGTTCATTCCATACACCTGCCACCCTTTGTGTGAAACAGTTACCCCTCAGGTTCCTATTAAATCTTTCCTCCCGCACCTTAATAGCCCTGTCCCACTGTGCGAGTTCATTCAAGAGTTCTCCCGAGTTTGCCCTGATTTATGGTAATAGCCGCTCGTCTGTACTCGAGGCTCTCATCGACATTTTTCAACATGTTGAAAAATCTTCACGAGTCTTCCCGAGCTAACCGCGTTTCCCGAGTACCTGCCGTTAGCGTTACGAGCTGCTAAGAGACATCCCAAGCTACGTTCATTCTACGTGCTTCCACGAGTTTGATTTTTTTGTTAAACTCGGGAGATCTCTTGAATGAACTCGTACAGTGGGACAGGGCTTTAAACCTATGTCATCTGGGTCTCAATTCCCCAACTCTGTGCAAGAGGCTGTGCATCGACCCGATCTGTTCCACTCATAAATTTGTACACTTCCATAAGATCAAAACATGGTAGTGGAATTAGGCCATGCGGCCTATCGGGTCTGTTCAAGTAGTTGTACCGTTGTGGCAAATTACACACAGAGAGAGCACCAGAGTTCAGGATCAAACGAGGGTCTCTAGCACTGCGAGGCAGCAGCACTACCAGCTGTTCCACTGTGTTGCTTATGAAGTGATTCGAGAATGAATCCAGAATAGTCTAATAGATTTAATTTCTCAGCAGGTATGAAAGTAAAACAAATGAACCGAAAGAGAACAAACAACTAGTAAAAAAAAACAAGTAATTTTTCAGATAACAACTGAAATTAAAAAATCATAGTTTCTTCAAATAAATTCCTTTTACCTAATTAATCTTGTACAGTTTGTTAAACCCAGTGACATGGGTTTGGAAATGAAAGGTTAAAATTCTACAATTGTTATGCAAAGGGTTAGCAATAATGGCAAAAAGGACGGCACGGTGACGCAGCGGATAGGGCTACTGCCTCACACACCCAGGGACCCGGGTTCGATCCTGACAACGGGTGCTGTCTGCACAGAACCTGTACCTGCGTGGGTTTTCTCCGAGATCTTCGGTTTCCTCCCACACTCCACGGACGTACAGGTTTGTAGGTTAATTGGCTTGGTGTAAATGTAAAATTGTCCCTAGCGTGTGTAGGTTGGTGTTAATGTGCAGGGATCGCTGGTCGCTGCGGACTCGGAGGGCCGAAGGGCCTGTTTCTACGCTGTATAAACTTAACTATCTAGTTGGGCCAGAGGGCCCGTTGGTATAACTCTGTGTAAATTTGTATAACATGCTGTATAACTCTAAGACTCTATGAGGGAAAAGATATTCAGCCCATTAAGTCTGTGACAACTGCTAACACGGCCATCCCCAGCCTCATTCATCCAGTGTTTTCCCAACATAGTACTTTGTTGCAGTGAGGGGTTCAGTTTATAATGCCCATGGTTTTCTTATCTCTTCCCCAGTTCCTACCTGTTTCCCGGTTACAAACAGCACGGAGTCATTCAGTTGGTTGACTTTTCGGGAAACGGGATCGGATTTGCTCAGGCTGAAGTTTGCATGTGGATAAAAGGACCTTTGAACAATCACCTGGAAAGAAGGAGGAATCAGATGACATATGAGGGGAAATCAGTCTGCTCTGAACATCAACAACATACAGTAAATATACATTTGGTTTCCATGATCAAAACACCAAATAACAACATGCAAAGTCTGAACACATTCACTATTTCTGGGTACTTTAGACTGTCCATGTTTAGATCGATTCACAACAGACTAGTTTTGGATGGAATGCACAACAAGGGGCGGCACAGTGGCAGAGTTGCTGCCGAGAGCGCCAGAGATCCAGGTTCAATCCTGACTACGGGAGCTGTCTGTATGGAGTATGTACATTCTCCCTGTGACCGCGTGGGTTTTCTCCACATCACAGATATGCAGGTTTGTAGGTTAATCAGCTTCTGTAAATTGTCCCTAATGTGTAAGATAGCACTAGTGCACAGATGATCGCTGGTCAGCGCAGACTTGATGGGCCAAAGAGCCTGTTTTCACACTTCCAACTAGACTAAACTCTGTTCTCCTTTTCACTCATGTTAGACACATTCTAAAGTCTGAAAGTTATAGCAGAACACAATAGTATTGGTTTTTGGTTTATTATTGTCATGTGTACTGAGTTTATTAATAATAATAAAAGTTTATTATGTAATTTATTATATAACTATTTTACAAAATAAAATTGTTGCACTGATAATATTAGTGGCTTTGCCAATGTAAGATAATTGTGGTTTAAACCTAGAGTCATAATGGCAGGAAACAGGTCCTTCTGCCCAACCTGTCCATAGCAGCCAAGTTGCTTACTTGAGCTACACCTTACTTGCCTGCACTTGGCCCACACCCCTCCAAACCTTTCCTATCTGTGCTCCTGTCTAAAGGTCATTGAAAAGTTGTTAATTACACCTGCCTTTTGTGACTTTCTCTGGCGGCTCATTCCATGGACAAAAAAAAGGATGAGATTCTGCCGGGTGCATATGGAGTCGTAGAGGGTGGAAACAGGCACTTCAACCAAACTTGCCAATGCCCACCAAGATGCCCCATCTACACTAGTCCCCGCCTGCCTGCATTTGGCCCAAATCCCTCGAAACAAATGCTATCCATGTATGTGACTAAAGTTTTTTTTTAACATTGTGATAGTACCTGCCTCAACTACCTCCTCCAGCAGCTCATTCCATATACCTACCACCCTTTATGAAATAAAGTTGTTCCTCAGGTTCCTATTAAATCTTCCCCCCCCCCCCCCCCCCCACCTCCACTTTAAACCTATGTCCTCTAGTTCTTTATTTCCCTACTCTGGGGAAAGGACTCTACATTTACCCTATCTATTCCTCTCATGATCGTATACACATCTGTAAGATCATCCCTCATCCTCCTGTATTTCAAGGAAAAAGTCCTAGCCTGCGCAACCTCTCCTTATAGTTCAGAGCCTTCAGTCCAGGCAACATCCTTGTAAATCTTATCTGCACCCTTTGCAGCTTAAACATCCTTGTGAATCTTCTCTGCACCCTTTCCAGCTTAAACATCCTTGTGAATCTTCTCTGCACATATTCCAGTTTACCGCTCCCTCCCATTGAGGAAATAGGAAACGGGTTAAAAATCAAGATTTTAGGGTTGGTAATCTCCAGATTACTCCCAGTGCCATGTACCAGTGAGGACAGAATATGCCAGAAGCATAATATGCCAGATGAATTCATGGCTGAGGAGCTGGAGCAGGGGTTTGGAGTACTTGGATCATTGGGATCTTTTCAGCCATGACTGAATGGTAGAGTAGACGCGATGGTCATAATGTCATAAGTGATAGGAGTAGAATTAGGCCATTTGGCCCATCAAGTCTACTCCGCCATTCAATCATGGCTGATATATCTCTCCCTCCTAACCCCATTCTCCTGCCTTCTCCCCATAACCTCTGACACATACTAATCAAGAATCTATCTATCTCTGCCTTAAAAATATCCACTGACTTGGCCTCTACAGCCTTCTGTGGCAAAGAATTCCACAGATTCATCACCCTCTGACTAAATAAATTTCTCCTTTTCTCCTTCCTAAAATAACTTCCTTTAATTCTGAGGCTATGGCCTCTAGTCCTAGACTCTCCCACTATTGAGACATCCTCTCCACATCCACGATATCCAAGCCTTTCACTATTCTGTGTTTCAATGAGGTGTTCACCCCATTCTTCTAAACTAAATTCCAACGAGTACAGGGCCCAGTGCCGACAAATGCTCATCACAGGTTAATCTACGCATTCCTGGGATCATTCTTGTAAACCTCCTCTGGACCCTCTCCAGAGCCAGCGCATCCTTCCCCAGATATGGTGCCCAAAATTGCTCGCAATATAACATCACGATGGGCCGAATGGTCTCATTCTGCTCCGATGACTTATGAACTTGTACCTCAGCAAAGGAGGAATGCAAAGGTTTAGTCCAGGTTAACAAAATAAGAACGATTGACAATGGGAGAAGTTAACAATGTGCAGCACCCAGTTTTGCTACGTAACTCAACCAATTGAACACTTGGCAAAAGCTCGGGATGAAGAGGCTACCTGGGTTACATATGACATAGAAACAGTGCAGCATCGGAACAGACCCTTCTGCCCACTATGTCCGCTGAAATAAATTACAAAAAAACGTCGCTCATGCAACCACAGTTACACCGAAGAGCAAATTTGTGGACAGATTTCTGCTCAGTGCAAACCATTGGATAGTAATTGTGGAGAATTACATTTACCCTCATATTAATTGAGATACTGCCATTGTAAATGGTTTTGCCTTAGAATTCCTTTGAATTATATTTCGGAAAATTTTATGGCCAGCATGCAGGAAGGCGGACAAGTGATAACAAGTATCTGCAGATCCTTGTCCCAAGGTGCAACTTCACTGGACTCCTTCTCTGGGCCGTCCTCTGCTGATCTCTCACTGCTGATATAAAGTCGTCACCAGGAGAGAAGGGATGGGTGGCGTTTCGGGTCGAGACCCTTCTTCACACTGAGAATCAGGGGAGAGGGAGTAGAGATATGGAAGGGTAAGGTGTGACAATGAGAGATCAAAGCAGATGATGATAAGGAAATGTAGAATGGTTCATTGTCAGCTGAGAGGAAGGTGACAACGCGGCCTGCAATCACTAATATTTAATCAGAAAGACAGTAGAACTAGTCGGAGAACTAGGATGTGGGAGGGACAAAGAGAGAGGGAAAGCAAGGGTTACTTGAAGTTAGAGACATCAATATTCATACCGCTGGGTTGTAAGCTGACCCAGCGAAATATGATTAAGAAGGAACTGCAGATGCTGGAAAAATCGAAGGTATCTGAGTCTGAAGAAGGGTCTCGACCAGAAACATCACCTATTCCTTCGCTCCATAGATGCTGCCTCACCCACTGAGTTTTTCCAGTATTTTTGTCTACCAGCTAAATATGAGGTGCTGTTCCTCCAATTTGCGTTGGGCCTCACTCTGACAGTGGAGGGGGTCCAAGGACAGAAAGGTCAATACGAGAATGGGAGGGGGAGTTAAAGTGTTTAGTCAATTGGGAGATCACGTAGGCCTGGGCGGAATGAATGGAGGTGTTCAGCGAAACTATCGCAGGCTCGGCATCTGCAGTTCCTTCTTACACATAAATTCTTCACCTCCAGCAAGACCTAACTGAGCGGCCCGTCAAATCCACCCCTTGCCTGGTGCTTCCCAAGGGAATTCCTATCCCGCGGAGCGGAAAGACTTCCTCAACGTGTCACGTCTGTGCTTACAGCCATCTCAGAGGGATAAGTGGACAAGCCAAACGTTTGAATAGAAACGTGGAAGCAAGTCGTCCCGGGGGACTCAGCTTGCTTCCCGTCATTGTTTGAATCCCTTTCACCTTGGTTTCCCATGGACTAACCTCTAGTTAGTGTTTACTCTCTTTACGACTGACTTCCAAGCCTAACAGCATCAGCACCCAGCAGACAATTCCACGGTCCCCTTATCTTGTTTTGCAATTGCCTGCATCATTGTCCTACGCTGCCAGTCAGTGAAACTGGTTGAATCTTTACTCTGCCAAGCCCATCTCCAATTACTTCTCGCCACGCCCAGCAGCTCACAATTAATCACCTACACCAGCCTTGTGGCCGCTTCAACGGTTCCGCTGCATTTTTCTGGTTGTTTTCCAAAAGGGACGCATATTAATGGATTTTCATTCTGCGGTACTTCACCTACATCCCAAAATAGCACCGAATGACATTGGATGTTGTTCAAATGGCAGTAAATAGAGAGCAAAACCTTCAATTCCTAGTTTGATTGAATTGGTTGAAAGACACAGCAAGAAAACAGGCCCTTCGGCCCACCGGGTCCATGCTGACCATCGATTCCCCCATTCCACTAGTTCCACGTTATCCCACTTTCACATCCACTCCCTACGCACTGGGGGCAAAACAACCTACAAACTTGCCCGCCATTGGGATGTGGGAGGAAACCAGAGCACCCAGAGGAAACCCACACGGTCCGAGGGAGAATGTGCAAACTCTATTGAAACAGCACAACAAGGTCAGGATCAAACCTGTGTCTCTGGCATTGTAGAGGCAGCGGTTCTAGTGCTTTGCCACTGTGCTGCCCATATCAGATGACCAGAAGTCAAAATAATTCCATTCTTTCCAGCTACTGATTTCCAAAGAAAAAGGTATCTCAACCAATCTTTGTACAGTAAGAAAGTCATTGTAGTAGAATCTCCAAACAGGTTGTGTTCTGGCAAAGATCAACTTTTTAAAAAAGAAAACCTATTGGCAACGAAGCGGGCTGACCAGACCATAATCATCTCTCTGGGCTCCTAATGCACATACAGAAAAATAATTTAACCACGATCCATTGGTGCAAAATGTTTCACTTCTGTTGTGAACATCAGTCACTTTAATTCTTCATTGTTAAGCTTGGACCTCATGCCTTATTTTTTGATACGTCTCTTTCATAGTTACTGGACCAAAAATCCAATAGGCTTCAGGAAAATAGTTTCCAGTGTACAAAAAACACATTCCCACAGAGCAGTTTGTTTTGGCAACACTGCTCCGTAAACTGATTCCAATTGTGAACAAAGATGCAAAGCCACAGCACCAGAATAGAACAGAGATGATTGAAGTGTAGACTTTTGGACTTTAGAGATACAGCACAGAAACAGACCCTTTGGCCTACCAAGTCCGTGCCCACCGGTGTACACCAGCGCTATTCAACACACTAGGGACAATTTTCAATTTTACCGAAGCCAATTAACCAACAAGCCTGTACATCTTTGGAGTGTGGGAGGAAACCGGAGCACCCGGAGAAAACCCACGTGGTCACAGGGAGAACGTACAAACTCCATACGGGCAACACCCATTGTCAGGATCGAACCCTGGTCTCTGGCGCTGTAAAGCAGCAACTCTACCCCTGCGCCACTGTGGCGCCTTAGGTGTGACTTAAGAGCCCACGCATCGCTGGATCATAAGCAATGGGAAGAGTAAGCCACACAGCCCATTGATCTTGCTCTGTCATTCAAAAAGATGACAACCAATCCGAATTAGCCTCCACTTTCCTCACTGTTTTGAAAATACTCAGCGAATCAGTCGACACAGTTCTTTGGGGATTGCACAAAGGCACAACTGCTGCCTCACAGCTCTGGCAATCCAGGTTCGATCCTGACCTCCCCTGCTGTCTGATGGAGTACTCCCTGCAAACACATGGGATTCCTCCAGCCACAAGCCCAGACAAGTGAGTTAATAAAGGGCCTGTCCCACCAGCATGCGATTGCATGCGTCTAGCGCGACCAAACGTGGTGGCTTGAGGCGTACGGCCTCGCGGGGCCGGTCCCACTTCCAACAGCGGAGCCGTCTGGAGTTGTGCGGAGCTGGTCCCGACATCATACTCACCAATCAGCTGGGCAGGAGGCGGGCCGACTGAATTTGGACATCGCACGGCGTCGGGCGGTTACGTCATCACGCAACGGCACGCCGGGCGGTGACGTCATCGCGCAACGTACGCCCGTCGAGACGCTGCGTACGGCCTCAATGCGGCTGCGGGCTTACAGGCCGTTGTCGCGCGGGATTTTTGGACAGTGTCAGTTTTTCGGAGGCCCGCGCGATGTCGGGACCAGCTCCGCACAACTCCATACGGCTCCGGCGATCGAAGTGGGACCGGCCCCGCGAGGCCGTACGGCTCAAGCGACCACGTTAGGTCGCGCTCGCCGCATGCAGTCGCATGCTGGTGGGACAGGCCGTTAAGTTAATTGCCTAATGTAAATTGGTCCGAAAGAGAAGGTGAATGTTAAAATCTGGATGGTGTTTAGTTTGGTTTAAAGGTACAGCATGGAAACAGGCCCTTCAGCCCACCGAGTACATGCCGACCATCGATCACCCATTCCCACTAGTTCTATGTTATCTCAATTTCGCAGCCACTCCCTACACTTTATATGAGCAATATCACAGAGGCCAATTAACCTTCAAACCCACACATCCTTTGAGATGTGGGAGGAAACCAGAGCACCAGGATAAAGCCCATGTGGTCACAGAGAGAACGTTCAAACTCCACACTGACAGCTCCCGGGATTAGGATCGAATCCGGGACTCTAACACTGAGGCGGCAGCTCTACCAGCTGCTCCACTGGTGCCACCAAAATTGATGAAAATGTGGAGCCATGGGAGAATTCAGAGAAAGACCAGACCTAGTCTGAAGATCAGGTCTGCATTTGGCCCATATCCCTCTAAACCTGTCCTATCCATGTACAGATCCGGATGGCCTTTAAATGTCATTACAGTACCAACGTACTATAGTACCAAGTGACCGTACTTCAAGAATCTGCTTTGAGGATCTGTAGATCACATAAACTACTCAACTCAATGCAGTCCATGCTGCACCTCTCAAGTTCTACTGAAATTCTTTGATAGACCAGTACAGCACTAGAACGGGCCTTCCAGCCTATGATGTTGAATCGAGCATGACGCCAAATTAATCTCTACTGCCTGCCCATGATCCATATCCCTCCATTCCCTGCATATTCATATGCCTACCTAATAGCTTCTCAAGCATCACTATCACAACTGCTTCCACCACCGCCCTTGGCAGCTTGTTCCAAGCAACTATCACTCTGTAAAAATAAACCCCACCCATCTCTTTTACTCCCTCTCACCTCAAAGCAATGCTCTCTAGTATTTGACGAATGCACCCTGGGATAATGGATCTATTGACTACCCTTTCTGGGCCTCTCCTAATTTTATAAACTACATTGAATTCTCCCAATTTTGTTAGCTCCTGCTGTCTCCTCCCCTTCCTATCTCTCCCTCAGCCCTCGGGCTCCTCCTCCTTTTTCCTTTCTTCTCCCCGCCACCCCCCCCCCCCCCTATCAGTCTGAAGAAGGGTTTTGGCCCGAAACGTTGCCTATTTCCTTCACTCCATAGATGCTGCTGCTCCCGCTGAGTTTCTCCAGCATTTTTGTGTACCTTTTATAAACTTCTATAAGTTTATATGTAGAGGGCTCTACAGGGGTGAGGGCAAAGCTTGTTGAGTGTCGAAGTTGGGGCGTTATGTTATGTACAATGCATTTGGAGCATTGTGTTCGGTTTTGATCACCCTGCTATGGAAAGGATGTTGTTAAGTTGGGAAGAGTGCAGAGATGATTTACGAGGATGTTGCCAGAACTCAATGGTCTGAACTATAGGGAGAGGTTGGGCAGACTAGGACTTTATTCCTTGGAGCACAAGAGGATGAGGGGTGATCCTTTTGAGGGGAATAGATAGGTTAAGTGCACAAAGTCCTTTACCCAGTGTAGGGGAATTAAGAACCAGGGGACATAGGTTTACGGTGAGAGGAGAAAGATTTCAGAGGAACCTGAGGGGAAACATTTTCACACAGAGAATGGTGGATAAATGGAATGAACTGGCAGAGGAGGTAATTGAGCCAGGTGCCATCACAACTTTTAGAAGATATTAGACCAAGTGCAGACCCGTTGGGTCTGTTCCCGCAACGCGTGGTTGCGAGGGGAGAGGGCAGCCTGACGTCATCGCGCAATGCCACGCGCTAGGCGTACGACGTCAAGAAGCTGTGTACGACGTCAAGACACTGCGTACGACATCAAGACGCTGCATACGCCCGTCGAGACGCTGCGTACGCCCTCAATGCGCCTGCGGGCCGACAGGCCGTTGACGCGCGGGATTTTCGGACAGTGCAAGCGTGCGGGCCGCCAGCGAGGACTTTTGCTTCCGACAGCGTGACAGAGCCGGGGCGGGGCGGGGGGGGGTGAAGTGGAGGAGAGCCGGGCGACAGCAGCCGTTATGGTCGCGTGGGGCACGCGATGAGAAGGTGGCCAGCGTGAGGTGAAAAAATGAGTGAGTGGGGGGGGGGGGTGGGGGGAAGGATTTTATTAAAAATGTGGACTGAAAAATGACTAAATTTAATGAGGAGTGGATGAGCGAATGTAAAAGTGAAATGGCTTGCGAAATGGTAAAAATCTCGGCGTTTTTGCGTCTGGTTTTGGTGGAGTAACGAATCAACGGCCAAAAAAATGACATACACCCACACACACACAGAGTTTTAAAAGTATATAGATTTGGTCAGATACATGGATGGGATAGGTTTAGAGGGATATGGGCCAAATGCAGGCCATTGGGAATAGTGTAGATAGGACATCTTGGTCGGCATGGGCAAGTTGGGCTGAAGGGCCTGTTTCTATGCTGTAAGACTCCATGACTACAGATCTCCCCTTAGCTCCGATGCTCCAGAGTAAACAATCCACCTTTGTCACCTCCCCTTCTAGCTAATACCTTCCAAGTGGTATGTTTAATGTTGTTACAGTGGTAAATATTCAATATAGGCAGATGAGAGCATCATGGGGCTGGATTATTGCCTTTAGCACAGCAGGAAGGATAATGCATCAGGCAGGGGACTCATTATTGCATAAGCTTTAGGTATCCTGTTTGTCTGGGCCAGTGTCCCAGTCACACAGACTGCTCAGAGCTGCCTCCAACACACTCACAAACAGCAACCAAGACAGAGAGACACACACAAATTTAAAAGGCTCACCTTGGAAATACAATTGCAGCAGAAGGTACTGATTTCCTTTGTTAAATTTCCGTTTTCACTGTACCAGAACTAACAAATACAGTGCAGTGGCACAGCTGTAGAGTTGCTGCCTTACAGCGTCAGATACTCAGTTCAATCCTGACAACGGGTACTGCCTGTGCAGAGTTTGTACATTCTCCCCGTGATTTGCGGAGCTTTTCTCCACAATCTCCGGTTTACTCCCACACTCCAAAGATGTGCAGGTTTGTAGGCTAATGGGCCTGTTTCTGCGCTATATCTCTAAACTAAACTAAAGTAAACAAAAGAAAATATCTCCATGACTTTATGTGTGTACGATTTAACGACAGCCCAGAGAATAGGATAGCAACAAGTAAAAATGTTCTATGTTTGGAACTGATTGTACTCCAAGCAAAACAAAAAATAAATCTTCCACACTGAGGGCACTATCTCAAAGTCTCATCACAATCTTCTATACAGGCCTGGCCCCCAAGCCACCATCACCTCACAATGTCAAAACTTTCCACATCATCTCAGTGATAATAAGGGTCCTGTTACGCTGTGGGACCAGAGATCACAGGGTGAGATCCCACAACATCAAGTGGTAAGATTAATTGAACGGTTGACTAGCTCAGCAAAAATAACCACAAAACTCAAGTGTTTTATTAAAGACTTGCATTTCATTGGCATTTCAGGAGATAAGGAGGAATTTCTTTAGTCAGGGGGTGGTGAATCTGTGGAATTAATTGCCACAGACAGGTGAGGAGGCAACATCAATAGATATTTTTAAAGCGGAGATTAACAGATTCTTGATTTGTACGGGTGTCATGGGTTATGGGGAGAAGGCAGGAGAATGGAGTTGAGCAGGAAAGATAGATCAGCCATGACTGAATGGTGGAGTAGACTTGATGGGCTGAATGGCCTAATTCTGCTCCTAATTCTATTCCTGGCATGGATTTGTACACAATGATATCCTTTCCATCAGCTTGATGCCTCAACCTGCGGCGCGCCACTAACAAAGAGTTGTGTGTCTGTTAAACAGCGTTTACCTGTAAAATCCTCCCATCTGCTGTCCCAAGATGAGCGACAGTGGAATTTTGAATCACGGTTACATAGATGGAAGTCAATATGGTATCATCGAGTTCACCATCAAATCGATCCAAGCGGATAAAAGCATGCCAGATCCTGGTTGGCTTGTTCACACAGTCTCTCCCATCCTGGAAGGAAAAGAAGAAGCAACTTCAGATATTGTACTGTTGGGAACAGGAGAGGATACTTCAATGTGGGCAAGAAGGGCAGGTGGAGGAAAGCCAATGTTTCTCAATGAGTCGCAGACAGATCCAACACAGAATCAAAATCGATAGCCCAACAAGACGGGGCCGTACAGTGGCGCAGCGGTAGAGTTGCTGTTTCACAACGCCAGAGGCCCAGGTTCAATCCTGACTACGGGTGCTGTCTGTACAGAGTTTGTCTGAGTGGGTTTTCTCCGGGTGCTCCATTTCCTCCCACACTCCAAAGAAATACAGGTTTGTAGGTGACTTGGCTTCGGTAAAATTGGAAATTGTCCCTAGTGTGTGGGGTAGTGCGGACTCGGTGGGCCGAGAGACCTGTTTTCGTGCTGTATCTTTAAAGTCGAAAGTCTAAAGTCCACATCACCCATCAACCATCCATTTAAAACACTCCCATATGAATCCCACTAATCATGAGGGAATGAAAATTCATTGAGGGACAGCGGAAAGATAGATCTCAGGAGCACAAGATTTTGAAGGAAGAAAGGGCAACGTGCAATGGTTTTTTGGCTGCATCTTCAAAAATTGGTGTCACATTGTAAGTAATGACGTTTAGTTTCGATTAGAGATATAGCATTGAAACAGGCTGCTCGGCCCACCAAGTCCATGCTGACCATCAATCACCTGTTCACACCAGTTCTATGTTACCCTAGTTTCTCATCCACTCCCGACAAATGAAAAGCAATTTTACAGAGGCCATTTCGCCTACAAACCCGCACATCTTTGGGGTGTGGGAGGAAACCAGAGCACCCAGAGGAAACCCACACGGTCACAGGGAGAACGTGCAAACTGCACACAGATAGCACCAAAGGTTCCGGATCGAACCCGGGTCTCCGGCGCTGTGAGGCAGCGGATCGAACAGCTGTCTAGTTATTTCTTCAGTATCACTGGCATTAGTTGAAAAAAACTTGGCTGATGCACTGAAAACGATAAAAAGGCACAATCCTGGCACAAACACAGAGGACTGGAAAGTCTTTTGTGAAGCACAACTATCAAGAGTATATATTTGTCACATGTACCGGATATGAACCGGAACAATGACATTCTTACTTACTGCAGCTTCACAAACTACCAACCCACCCACTCCCTCTTTATACCGCTAAATAAGTCCATACGGTTTACGTGATCTTATCCTCAGCTCCACATACACGACTTTTCCTAATAACCCTCACAACTCCACTGTGCACCAAAAGTCCAAATAGGAGGTGACACGGTGGTGCAGCGGTAGATTTGCTGCCTTACAGCACAGTGACACTGGTTCGATCCTGACTACGGGTGCTGTCTGTGGGGAGTTTGTACATTCTCTCTGTGAGTTTTTTTCCGGGGTCTCCAGTTTCCTCCCACATTCCATAGACGTACAGGTTCGTATGTTAATTGGCTTTGGTAAAAACTTTAAATTTTACTTCGGAGTCACGTGAGTGACTATGTGAAGAACCCGTCCAGCACGCATGCGCGACATTAGCGTTCACGCAGTGCAACAGCGACGAACGGGAGTACAGGTGCTCCCGCTACAAGTTTAAAAAAGCGGACCATCAGGTAAGTACTTACTCTGAGGTCATACTTAGGAAGCTTTGCTCTGCTTTGTGAATTCCAGGTTGAAGAAGCTGGAAAATGAGCAAAGCATGGCAAGGGAAAAAGAACGCCCCCCGTTCGACTCCAACAGAACAGGAGTGTCCCATCAGTGGGGGGCGAGAGGCGGCACCTGGACCGCACATGCTGTGGTCCACAATCATTGAGACCGAGCCGAGCCCAGTACCGCTAGCGCAGCCTGACCAAAGGCAGCGGACTGGAGGTAAATCAAAACGAAAAACTGACCGGCCGGTGATATCTGATAACTCCGATGAGGAGGACTCTCCGCCTGAGAGCGGCAGAGGTAGCCGCCTGAGCCGCATGGAAAGGCTCATGGAGCAAATGCTCCAGCGAGACTTGCTTCGGGAGCTGGAGCAGTCTCGCCAAGGGAATTCAGGCACTCCCACACCAGTGCCTTACAATGCACTGGCCATCACTTCCCCCTCAGCCGAGGGCAGCGTTGGCGACCAGGGCTGGGCTGGTCAGGAGCAGGGGTCATTGGCCGCAGATATCGGGAGTACGCATGGGGTACAGGACCAGGAAGAGCTGCTGGGTGTGGTGAATCGCTACGTGGCTACACCACGAGTAGGGCGGCCGTTGCAGCCAAAACTGGCGGCCAGCATTGACTACCTGTCCCTCAAACCCCTACAAGAACAGGTAATCAATGAGGCACTAGAACTCTACTCGCCTCTGGAGAACTGCAGTTCACTCAACGTACCGGCCGTTAACAGCCAAATCTGGGGGTACGTTGGACAGAGTATCCGGAACCAGGAGCTAAAATTACAGCGTATCCTCAAGCTCCTGACAACAGGTATAACATCCTATGCTCGTTCCGTGGATGGGGTGGATATGACCACCAACCAGCAAGACACTCTGGCTCTGCTGTGCAACACTCAATATGAGATAAACAACCTCCGCAAGGAGATAATAAGACCTGCCCTCAATCCCAAATATGCAGGACTGTGCAAAACACCGGCCTCAGAGCCACAGATCCTGTTATTTGGAAAGGACTTGTCAAAACAAGTGAAAGACCTGGAGGAAGAGTCCAAAGCATTCGGCCTCATGAGGGCAGGCCCCGGAACGAGCAGACCCACACAACCCAGACGGCAGTACCCCACCGCGTCCACCAGTCGACGTCAAACTTATGGGACTGGTGAAAGCTCGGGGTCCGCATACCATCCCGAAAGCCTTTTTTAGGCCAGGGCCCAGAGTGGACCCCATGGAAAATGCGCCACCCCCAACCTGCAGTACATCCAGCAGTACAATGACAGATGAAGAAACCGAAGAAAGGAACACTCCCTTAACTATGGAGGTAGGTGGGTCTGGTTCCTACCAGCATATAAAAAGTGGGGGAACTGTACTAACAGGGGGGAGATTACACCTGTTCATTGAAGCATGGAGGTCTATCACGAATGATAGTTATATACTTAACAGTATTCGTGGATACAAAATAGAGTTCATTCAAGAAAACATGGCACCAGTTCAGCATGTACCCCAAAGGGTCTTTACCCTCTCAGTCAAAGAAAAACTAGAGGGTCAAGCAGAACTGGTGAGGTTACTTACAAAGGGTATCATTGAGAAATCCAAACATGAACCTTTGGAATTTGTCTCAAATATATTTACCAAAAATAAAAAAGATGGTGGATGTCGCATCATCATTGACTTAACCTCACTAAATACCTTTGTTAAGTATATACATTTCAAAATGGAAACATTTGTAACTGCCAAACAACTGATTTCCAAAGGATACTTTATGGCAAGCCTTGATTTAAAAGATGCCTACTATTCAATACCCATTCAAAAGGGTCATCGCAGATACCTGAAATTTACCTGGATGGGGCAACTATGGCA
This sequence comes from Malacoraja senta, assembly GCA_038087875.1. NCBI lineage: Eukaryota > Metazoa > Chordata > Chondrichthyes > Rajiformes > Rajidae > Malacoraja > Malacoraja senta. The sequence goes on along the minus strand of CM075980.1, from coordinate 55,035,544 downwards.
GTTTAAAGCGTTGCCTAATGGGTTAACATCAGCCCCAAGACTATTTATCAAGATATTAAAACCAGCCTTGGCAACATTAAGAAAACAGAGACATATTGTCATGGCATATCTTGATGATATTCTAATAGTAGACAAAACCATGGAATTGGCTAAATCAGCTGTATTAGCTACCAAACAATTGTTTGTAACCCTGGGATTTGTCTTACATCCAGATAAATCTAAGTTGACGCCATCCACAACTATGGACTATCTGGGTTTCACAATTAACTCAGTCCACATGTCAGTAACGTTGCCAAAAGATAAAGCAGCTGAATTGGCACAGACGTGTAACAATTTAATGGTTAGCGATCGACCAACCATCCGACAAGTGGCAAGAGTAATTGGCAAAATGGTAGCAGCATTTCCAGCTACACAATTTGGACCTCTGCACTATCAAAACCCATAAAGGGCAAAAGTACAGGCGTTAAAACGACATGCAGGTGACTTTGACCGAACCATGAAATTACCCATTGAAGCAATATCAGAGTTACAGTGGTGAATAGTTGGCATAGTTCCAGCCCTATCATCATCAATAACCCAACGTTAACTATACAAACAGATGCCAGTGCTCAAGGCTGGGGAGCAACTAATACCATAACCAGCACAGGTGGTAGATGGACTAACCTAGAATCATCTTTACTACAAACACTGGGCATAAATTATTTGGAAATGTTGGGTGCGTTTTATGGTTTAAAAGCATATTCTACGAATATGCACCATTTGCATGTTCGTTTACCGATTGATAATACCACGGTGGTGGCCTATATTAACCATATGGGCAGAATAAAATCGATATCATGTGACAATTTGGTCAACCAAATCTGGCAATGGTGTGTCGATAGACATATTTGGCTATCAGCAACTTACCTACCAGGTAAGCTTAATACAGTGGCAGACACCAGGTCACGCAAATTCAATGATAACACCGAATGGATGTTAAATCCTAAAGCTTTTGCTAAAATTACAAAGCAATATGGCACACCAGATATTGATCTCTTTGCATCCAGACTAAATCACCAGGTACCAATGTATGTCGCTTGGGAACCAGACCCTGAGGCAGCAGCGATAGATGCATTCGCGCTGAACTGGGGAAACTATTTATTTTATGCTTTCCCCCCCTTCTGCCTCATCAGTAGGGTACTACTCAAAATACAGATGGACTCTGCTTCAGGTATTTTGATAGTACCCGACTGGCCTACACAGCCATGGTTCCCAGTGGTCCTCGACATGGTCATCGAAACTCCTATGACCTTTCCCAGTAGCCCAGACCTATTGACTCACCCGGTATCAGGCATAAGTCATCCATGCCATGACAAAATTAACCTACTGGGTTGCAGATTATGAAAAGACCACGGCTGGGCCTGGGATTGTCTGACAGGACCATCAACACGATGACAGCGTCCCACCGTATGTCCACCAGGAAACAATACCTATCGAGCATCAGGAAGTGGGAAAGATACTGCTCGAATACTGGGACAACATACTCATCTACAACCATAACCAATGTACTGGAGTTCCTGGCTGGCCTTCACCATAATGAAGGACTGAGCTACAGCGCCATCAATACTGCCAGAAGTGCTCTGTCAGCCTACTTAAAACAAGCACCAGGACAACAGGCCATAGGGTCTCACCCGCTGGTGATCAAACTCATGAGGGGTATATTCAACTCCAACCCCCCTAGACCTAGGTACACCCAAATCTGGGATATCAGTGTGGTCCTGACATACCTAAGGGGATGGTCACCAGCCAGGTCTCTCACCCTGGAACAGCTAACCCTGAAAACGGTCATGCTGATGGCACTAGTTTCAGCACAAAGAGTCCAGTCCCTCCACTTACTGCGACTGGACAACATGGTTACAACACCAGACCGGGTCTCATTCACCATTCAGGAGCTGGTAAAGCAGAGCAGGCCAGGAACTTCAGGCCTAGTTATGGATTTCGGGCATACCCACCTGACCCACGGTTGTGTGTCTTGACTCACTTACTCACTTACATCAACACAACAATGTGTTCCGGAAGTGGCGGCGCTGTTAATCGGCTGCGGCTCGCCTGCAGTCCGTCTGTTTTTACTTTTTCTGCTGTTTTTTTTTGTCCTGTTTTGTTAAGTTTTAGTTTGTTGGGTTGTGTTAGGGGGGGAGAAACATGTCCTCTGTCTCCTCCTTCGGGGGAATGCGACTTTCTCGTGTCGTATCCCCCTTCCCTGCCTCCGTCTGCGGTGAGGCCTAATGGCGGAGCTGGCCGCCTCCATCCTGCGACCGACCCCGAGGCTACGGAGGCAGAGCCAGCCAGGACTTACCAACGAGATGCTGGCCGTCTTCGGGGCTGAGGCAGCGGTGGCCCGACTTGCTGGTGCGGCGTTCTGGCTTTCGGCGGCGGCCTGGAGCTGATGCAGCAGGGTCCGGAGCGGAGACTGCGGGACCTGGAGCTGATACAGCGGGGTCCGGAGCGGAGACTGCGGGACCTGGAGCTGATACAGCGGGGTCCGGAGCGGAGACTGTGGGACCTGGAGCTGGTGCGGCGGGGTCCGGAGCGGAGACTGCGGGACCTGGAGCTGATGCGGCGGGGTCCGGAGCGGAGACTGCGGGGCCTGGAGCTGGGGCGGTGGCCCGGAGCGGAGACTTCGGGACCCGGGGCTGATGCTGTGGCGGGCCGTCTCGGAGCGGAGACGGCGTTCCGGCTTTCGGCGGCGGCGACATCACCACGGAGGTCCGCTGGACTGGAGGGCGGCATCTTCGGCCTGGATCGATCGCCTCAGCGCAGAGGGAGAACAAGGAGGGAAGAGACGGAGACTAAGACTTTGCCTCCATCACAGTGAGGGTGTGCTTGGTGAACTCACTGTGGTGGATGTTTAATTTGTGTTTATTGTATGGTTTGTTATTATTGGTTCTGTGTATGACTGCAGGCATCACAATTTTGTTCAGACCGAAAGGTCTGAATGACAATAAAGGAAACTTGAAACTTGAAACTTGACTTGAACAAGAGATTCCCGAGGGAGAGAAAAAGCCTTATGGGTCAGCCACAAGAAACCTCATTGTCGGGTGTTGAGCCAAACCATCTCAAGATGGCTCAAGCAGGTACTGGGAGCTGCTGGAGTAGATACTGACGTATATACATCTCACTCCACCAGGGCAGCATCCATATCGGCGGCTAAAAGGATGGACGTGCCACTGGACCACATCCTGGCTACAGCGGGGTGGTCCATGGAGAAAACGTTCCAAATGTTCTACAACAAACCGCTAGCAGAACCTGTGTTATTTGCAGAAAGAATTTTAGAATCTGCAAATATATAATTTAAGCCCGGGGGAGCATTTTTCTTTTGTTATTGTTTAATAAATACCATTATTGTTTATAAACAGATTACGATAACATACTTCCTCCCTTGAATGACTTCGGCAGCGAGTGAAGTATGAACTGTTACACGGTTTGAAATCACAGAGCTTTAAAATCTTCACGTAGTCACTCACGTGACTCCGAAGTAAAATAGTAAGATTAAACGAGAACTTACCAGTTTGAAGTTTGATCTGTATTTTATGAGGTGTTACGATGAGGGATTACGTGCCCTCCGCTCCCACCCTCAATTATAGAGATCAACTGGTATCTTAGTTCTCCTTTTCTTTACTATGTTTATTTCAATTATTGTGATTCCTGTGATTCCACACCGCTGCTTTGAAGAATGTCGCGCATGCGTGCTGGACGGGTTCGTCACGTAATCCCTCATCGTGACTCCTCATAAAATACAGATCAAACTTCAAACTGGTAAGTTCTCGTTTAATCTTACTATTGTCCCTAGTGTGTAAGATCGTGCTGGTGTACGAGGTGGTCGCTGATCGGTGCTGTATCTCTAAACTATACCAACGGATGATTTTTGATTTCTCTTAAAACAAGAAAAATTAAAATCACTGGGAGATGAGCGAGTAAGTGGGATTTGAATTCCTATTTTCTGTATCATTAGTCCATATTTGAGATTACCCCGAACATCACCCCTATGCCACCAGATCTGTACATACACCACCAGGCCAGTTGATATTGTTTGTGTTGTTCTGCAATGCCGAGTAACCATATGCAGCTAGCTTGCTAGTGGTTATAACACCGCCTCACTCTCACAGCAGTGAGGCAAGGAGGTCAGATGGATGTTGGATCCAACCCACAGCATGAGCTGAGTTAGTAGACCTCGTTACGACCATGGTATCGGTTGCAATTAGGGGCGGCACAGTTACGCAGCAGGTACAGCTGCTGCCTCACAGCACCAGAGACCCAGGTTCGATCCTGACCTCGGGTGCTGACTGTGTGGAGCTCGCAAGTTCTCCCTGTGACTACGTGGGTTTCGTCCAGGTGCTTCTGTTTCCTCCCGCATTCCAAAGACTGGGTGTCAGGGGTTATGGGGAGAAGGCAGTAGAATGGGGTTTAGAGGGAAAGATAGATCAGCCATGATTGAATGGCAGAGTAGACTTGATGGGCCGAATGGCCTAATTCTGCTCCTACAACTTATGAACATGTCATAAAGGTTTGTAGATTAATTAGCTTCTATAAATTGTCCCTAATATGTGGGATGAGAAAGTGGGATAAGAAAGTGGGATAACAAGGTGATCAATGGTCAGCATGGACTCAAAGGGCCTGTTTCCACGCTTATCTTTAAACTAAACTAGCCTGGGCTACACAGATGCCTTCAGACACTGGATAGAACAGTGAATTTCTTCTGACTAAAATGGAACAGCAAGTAAGTACATTTCTACAAAAGTCCGTTTTAAAATCCATCGCCGTTAGTGAATCTGACCACATCCTACACCAGAGACTGGAGCACAACAATTCTGGCTGGCACTCCTGCAATGTACTGTGGGAAAAAGAGTACTGACTCTACAAACTTTTGAGTGAGATATCAAATCAATATGTCTCTGTCAGTGACGCTTTGTTCACACAATAGGTCCCATGACACTACTCTGAAAAGCCTGACATCCTGCTCAGTGTCTACATCGCCAGAATCTTACACAGCAGAAACTTTGGGCAGCACAGTAGCACAGCGGTAGAGTTGCTGCCTTACAGCCCCAAAGATTCCGGTTCGATCCTGACTACGGGTGCTGTCTGCAGAGACTTTGCACGCGCCAACTGTGACTGCGTGGGTTTTCTCCGGGTGCCAAAGACTTACAGGTTTGTAGTTTAAATGGCTTCTACAAATTAACCCTGGTGCATGGCCTGTGAAACTGCGTTAACACTGAATTAGTGTACGGGTGATCATTGGTCATCGCGGATTCAGTGGGCCCAGTGGCCTGTTTCCACACTATATCTCTGAAATAAACTAAATGAGCGGGTCAGGCAGCATCTGAGGAGGAAACGGACAGGCAACATTTTGGGTCAGGACCCTTCAGTCTGAAGTAGGGTCCCTACCCTGCCCGAAACCTTCATCCAAGATGGCACCCAAACTAGGCGATTCTTTGAGCTACTGACAGAAGTGGATCTGCAATCATGTATTACAATCGCTCCACTCTTTTTATTTGTACATTGTGGACGGCTCGATTGTGATCATGTATTGTCTTTCCGCTGACTGGTTAGCGCACAACAAAGGCTTGTCACTGTACCTCAGTACGTGTGACAATAAACTAAACTCAAAACACAAAAAGATCACTAGCCAGTCAGAGGAAGGGTCCCAACCCAAAACATAACCTGCCCACTTCCTCCACAGAGGCTGCCTGACCCACTGAGTTTCTCCAGCAGTTCCTTATATCCCCACGCCCTCCTGATGCAGCATACCCTCTGGGTAAAAACACTCTCAGCTGAGCATGAGTTTGCAACAGCCAACACCATGCACCTGGAGAAGTTCACAAACATCTCTTCATTACCAGTTCCAGCACACACTTGCCAGCTTTCCATAAACAACTACCAAAGCATTTTAGACATTAAAGCCAATTATGTCCTGCTCGATTTCCCCCTTCACCAACACGCCTTTCCACCCAACTCACCATCACTTTAATCAGCTACCTTTACACTATAGAGATACAGCGCAGAAACAGGCCCTTCACCCCACCGAGTCCATGCGGACCAGCGATCACACCGACCCACGCGGTCACAGAGAGAACGTACAAACTCCGTACAGACAGCCACCCATAGTCAGGATTGAACCCGGGCCTCAGGCGCTTTAAAGGGCCTGTCCCACTTAGGCAATTTTTAGGTGACTGCCGACGACTGTCATAGCCGTAGCAGGTCGACGAAAAACCGCCGACTGGACCCCCCTTCGACATAAAATTTGAAATAGAATCATTACTTTAACAACGAAAGAAAACCAAAGTCAGCATTGGCAACAACCTACGTCATCTGGCAACAACCTACGTTAACCTGGTGACAACTACGACAGCACCTACGTCAGGATGTCAAGCTACGCTCATTGGCGTCAAAACCACTGTCGCAGATTGTCTCCGAAAATCATGTTGAAAATCCAGCGGTGACCAGAAAGACGCTACGACTTTTTGAGCGACCGAGGAGACTACTCACGACCATACTGGCGACACCCCAGCGACCATGTGGCGACAGCCTAGTCGCCTAAAAATCACCTAAGTGGGACAGGCCCTTCAGGCAGCAACTCTACCACTGCGCCACCGTGCTGCCCTCTTGTATGTGGGCTCTGCCGACTATTTCTGTACACTGCTAATCGAGGATGTGCTCGGGTATGGGAACACTATACTGGACTATATGCAAGAAAAATTATCTCACTGTGTGTTTGCACATGTGACAATAAAAGCATCATTGAAACATTGTCGTTCCATTGCAATAATTCTCTCATGTATCCCCCAGAGATAGGCCTCCCCGTGTAGTCTTCTTCCTGCTGGGCCGACATAACAACCTTCAATGGTTCATGCACTAGGATGGCCACATCCCCTTGTGCCTCAGCATTGCAACCTCTCACTTTAAATAATACACGCTTCTTGCTGTGTAGGTGACTCCAGTTACCATGGATAAGCAGTCCTTGGCACTGTTGCTTACAGTAGGTGTGAGGTTGGGGAGTGAACTTTGAAAGTTTTTTTTTAAAAGAGATACAGCATGGAATCAGGCCCTTAATCTCACCGAGTCGGTGCCGACCATTGATCACCTGTTCACACTAGTTCTGTGTTATCCCACTCTCTCATCCACTCCTTACGCACAATTTTACAGAGGCCAATTAACCTACAAACACACATGTCTATGGGATGTGGGAGAAAAATGGAGCCCCTGGGTGGAAACTCAAGCGGTTATAGGGAGAACGAACAATCTCCACACAAACAATACCCGAGGTTAGGATTGAACTCGGGTCTTTGGTGCTGAGACAGCAGTTCTACCGCTGTGCTGCCCATGAAAAGATGCAATAGATTTCAAAGAATTGATTCCGCACACTTAAATGCTTTTATTCTTGCAGTTCCTCGCTTTTTCCCACTTGAGGAAGAAAAATGGGATTAGTTTCTATTGTCTGAAGTGAATGATTGATGTGGGAGACACAGTGATGCAGCTGGTAGAGTTGCTGACTCACACAGCTCAACTCTAGTGACCTGGGTTCGATCCTGACCTCAGGTGCTGTCTTGAGTGGAGTACGCATGTTCTTTCTTGACTGAAGATAGACACAAAAAGCTGGAGTAACTCAGCGGCACAGGCAGCATCTCATTCATTGTTCTATATCTCTCTACATCATCGTCTCTATCTCTCGTTTCCCTTTCCCACGATTTTCAGTCTGAAGAAGGATCTCGACACGAAACATCTTCCATTCCTTCTCTCCAGAGATGCTGCCAGTCCCGCTGAGTTACTCCAGCTTTTTGTGTCTATCTTCCATTTAAACCAGCATCTGCAATTTTTTCCTACACATTCTTTGTTGACTGTGTTAGTCTCCTCCGAAGACTCCAGTTTCATCACACATCCCAAAGATGTACGAATCGTGGGCTGATTAGCCACTGCAAATTGCCTGTGGTCCTGAGGTGTCCCTGGTAGGATCAGGTCCCTGGTAGGATCTGGGGTGCTGGTGGAATGTGGGTAGAACAAATATGGCTTCGTTTATTGCATTAGCGCTAATAGATGCTTGTTGGTTGGCATGATTTAAGGGGCCTAAAGGGCCTGTCCCACTTTCACGACCTAATTCACAACCTTTTTTACTCGTGGACATTTTTCATCAGGCTAGAAAAACGCCCCGACCTACTTGATGCCACGAATTCCTACGACTAGCAACACGACCTACCTACGACCTCCTACGACCATGCTGTGAGTATGTCAAGGGCAAACTCGGCAGAGGTCGTGAATTAGGTCGTGAAAGTGGGACAGGCCCCTGAAGTATGGAATGTCTGCTCCAAATTATAGTGGGACATATTTATTGCTGTTCACTCTTAGTCTCCACTAGATTAAGTGCTTGCATAGCACAAAATACTAAACCAAATAGATGAAGCAGAAAGAATAAACAGGTTTTAATGGTTTATAGAAACACAAGACAGCACGTTTACCCCACACTTCACAACATTTCCAAACCTCGACGTGCTTGCAATATTGCGTGAACAAAAGCAAGAACTTCATCAGATCCAGTGGGAAAAACAGAGGATGGACTTCAGTCTATGGAAGTACAAGGCTACGGAACGGAAACAGATTCTTCAGCCCATTAAGACGTGCCAACCAACAAGCATCATTGGCAGTAACCCTGGACTGTGCGAGTGCTGTGGAGCTTGTGTTGGTGAGCAGGCGTGTCGGTGTGTGCGTGTGTTGATAAGCATGTGTTGGTGAGCAGGCATGTCGCTGTGTGTGTGTGTGTGTGTTATATTATTATTGTAGAAGTTGGTGAGGGTTGTTGGGCACGTGCTGAGCTCCCCCAGCCTTCGAAGGAAGAGAAGGCATTGGTGTGCTTTCTTGGCCATAGCTTCGATGTGGCCGTTTCAGGGCAAATTGCGGGTGATATTTATTCCGAAGAATTTGAAGCTTTTAATCATCTCGCATTGGGCACCATCAATGTATGCACGTGCATATTTGTTTGCGCTTGTGTGCATTGGTGTGAGTGTGCGCGTTGGTGTGAGTGCGTGTGTTGGTGCATGTGAACATGCGCGTGTGCATGTGTTGGTGTTTGTGTTTGTGTATGAGTTGTGTGCGTGCACATATATATATATATGTGTATATTTGTATATTTACACATACACGCATATATATATATTTACACATTCAATATTGTGTCAGCTCCCTTCTTGTTTATCAGCTAAGTAAAACAAACCAGCGACTAACTTACTAAATGTTCAGAAACCCTGCAATCTGATTTCTCACTGGAGAAACATACTTTGTGGATAATGTAATAACTTCCAAATGCATCAAAGCCAGAACATTCCTGGATTGAACTAACAGTGTCCCAGTAAGGAGAGATCCTTCAATAAAGCCATCCAACTGCACTGCAGTCCGGCTGGAATTGTGCTCCACTTGCCTGCATTCTGGAATTCCCTCTCCAAGCATCTCTCTCTCTATCTCTTTCTCTCTCTCAAAAATTAAACCAACCCTATGATCAGATATTTGACCACTTGTGTCAACCTTTCCTCTTGTAGCTCAGTATTAAATTGCGTGCAGTAATGCTCATGAGGCAGACAAGTGGGTCACGGTTAGGAAGGGCAAGGGGCAGAGGCTGAGACTAGTGAGTACCCCGGTGGCTGTACACCTTGAAAATAAGTACTCCTGTTTGAGTACTGTTGGGGGGGACAGCCTTCCTGGGGGTAGCGACAGCGGCCGGGCCTCCGGCACAGAGACCGGCCCTATTGCTCAGAAGGGTAGGGAAAAGAAGAGGAGGGCAATAGTAATAGGGGACTCTATGGTTAGGGGGTCGGATAGGCGATTCTGTGGACGCAGTCAGGAGACCCGGATGGTAGTTTGCCTCCCTGGTGCCAGGGTCAGGGATGTGTCTGAACGCGTCCAAGATATCCTGAAATCGGAGGGAGAGGAGCCTGAGGTTGTGGTACATATAGGTACCAATGACATAGGCAGAAAAAGAGAAGAGGTCCTGAAAGAAAAGAGAAGAGAAGAGGTCCTGAAAGGAGAATTTAGGGAGTTGGGAGGAGAGTTAAGGAGTTAATGAGAAGGACCGCAAAGGTAACAATCTCAGGATTACTACCTGTGCCACGCGATAGTGAGAGTAGGAATGGAATGAGGTGGAGGATAAATGCGTGGCTGAGGAACTGGTGCAGCGGGCAGGGATTCAAATTTCTGGATCATTGGGACCTCTTTTGGGGAAGGTGTGACCTGTACAGAAAGGATGGGTTGCACTTGAACCCGAGGGGGACCAATATCCTGGCGGGGAGATTTGCAAAGGCTACTGGGGAGACTTTAAACTAGAACGGTTGGGGAGAGGGACTCAAATAGAGAAAGCTAGTAGAAAATGTGGGAGGCTGGAGGCAGAGAAGGGAAGCACTCGGACCCAAAATGTAGGGGAGAAAGAAGAAAAAGATAATAAACAGAGAATAAGTGGTGGTGGGTTTCTTAAATGTGTATATTTTAATGCTAGGAGCATTGTAAGAAAGGTGGATGAGCTTAGAGCCTGGATTGACACCTGGAAGTATGATGTTGTGGCGATCAGTGAAACATGGTTGCAGGAGGGCTGTGATTGGAAACTAAATATTCCAGGATTTCGTTGCTTCATGGGTGATAGAATTGGAGGGGCAAGAGGTGGGGGTGTTGCATTGCTTGTCAAGGAAGATATTAAAGCAGTGCTTTGGCAGGATAGATTAGAGGGCTCGTCTAGGGAGGCTATTTGGGTGGAACTGAGAAATGGGAAAGGTGTAGCAACACTTATAGGGGTGTATTATAGACTGCCAAATGGGGAGCGAGAATTGGAAGAGCAAATATGTAAGGAGATAGCAGATATTAGTAGTAAGCACAAGGTAGTGATTGTGGGAGATTTCAATTTTCAACACATAGACTGGGAAACACATTCTGTAAAAGGGCTGGATGGTTTAGAGTTTGTAAAATGTGTGCAGGATAGTTTTTTGCAGCAATACATAGAGGTACCTACTAGAGAAGGGGCAGTGCTGGACCTCCTGTTAGGAAATGAGACAGGGCAGGTGGCGGAGGTATGCATTGGGGAGCACTTCGGGTCCAGTGATCACAATACCATTAGTTTCAATATAATTATGGAGAGGGTCAGAACTGGACCTAGGGTTGAGATTTTTGATTGGAGAAAGGCTAACTTTGAGGAGATGCGAAAGGATTTAAAAGGAGTGAATTGGGACATGTTGTTTTATGGGAAGTATGTAGAAGAGAAATGGAGGACATTTAAAGGTGAAATTTTAAGAGTACAGAATCTTTATGTCCCTGTTCGGTTGAAAGGAAATAGTAAAAATTGGAAAGAGCCATGGTTTTCACGGGAAATTGGACACTTGGTTCGGAAAAAGAGAGAGATCTACATTAATTATAGGCAGCATGGAGTAAATGAGGTGCTTGAGGAGTATAAAGAATGTAAAAAGAATATTAAGAAAGAAATTAGAAAAGCTAAAAGAAGATATGAGGTTGCTTTGGCAAGTAAGGTGAAAGTAAATCCAAAGGGTTTCTACAGCTATATTAATAGCAAAAGGATAACAAGGAAAAAAATTGGTCCATTAGAGAGTCAGAGTGGACAGCTATCTGCAGAGCCAAAAGAGATGGGGGAGATATTAAACAATTTATTTTCTTTGGTATTCACCAAGGAGAAGGATATGGAATTATGTGAGGTAAGGGAAACAAGCAGAGTAGCAATGGAAACTATGAGATTCAAAGAAGAGGAGGTGCGGACACTTTTGAAAAATATGAAAACGGATAAGTCTCCAGGTCCTGACAGGATATTCCCTAGGACATTGAGGGAAGTTAGTGTAGAAATAGCAGGGGCTATGACAGAACTATTTCAAATGTCATTAGAAACGGGAATAGTGCCGGAGGATTGGCGTACTGCGCATGTTGTTCCGTTGTTTAAAAAGGGTTCTAAGAGTAAACCTAGCAATTATAGACCTGTTAGTTTGACGTCAGTGGTGGGCAAATTAATGGAAAGGATACTTAGAGATAATATATATAAGCATCTGGATAAGCAGGGTCTGATTAGGAACAGTCAACATGGATTTGTGCCTGGAAGGTCATGTTTGACTAATCTTCTTGAATTTTTTGAAGAGGTTACTAGGGAAATTGATGAGGGTAAAGCAGTGGATGTTGTCTATATGGACTTCAGTAAGGCCTTTAACAAGGTTCCTCATGGAAGGTTGGTTAAGAAGATTCAATTGTAGGGTATTAATGGTGGAGTAGCAAGATGGATTCAACAGTGGCTGAATGGGAGATGCCAGAGAGTAATGGTGGATGGCTGTTTGTCAGGTTGGAGGCCGGTGACTAGTGGGGTGCCTCAGGGGTCTGTGTTGGGTCCATTGTTGGTTGTCATGTACATCAATGATCTGGATGATGGTGTGGAAAATTGGATTAGTAAGTATGCAGATGATACTAAGATAGGTGGTGTTGTGGATAATGAAGTAGATTTTTAAAGTCCACAGAGAGATTTAGGCCATTTGGAAGAGTGGGCTGAAAGATGGCAGATGGAGTTTAATGCTGATAAATGTGAGGTGCTACATCTCGGCAGGACAAATCAAAATAGGACGTACATGGTAAATGGTAGCGAATTGAGGAATGCAGTTGAACAGAGGGATCTAGGAATAACTGTGCATAGTTCCCTGAAGGTGGAATCTCATGTAGATAGGGTGGTAAAGAAAGCTTTTGGTGTGCTGGCCTTTATAAATCAGAGCATTGAATATAGAAGTTGGGATGTAATGTTAAAATTGTACAAGGCATTGGTGAGGCCAATTCTGGAGTATGGAGTACAATTTTGGTCGCCTAATTATAGGAAGGATGTCAACAAAATAGAGAGAGTACAGAGGAGATTTACTAGAATGTTGCCTGGGTTTCAGCAACTAAGTTACAGAGAAAGGTTGAACAAGTTAGGTCTTTATTCTTTGGAGCACAGAAGGTTAAGAGGGGACTTGATAGAGGTCTTTAAAATTATGAGCGGGTTACACAGAGTTGACATGGATAAACTTTTCCCATTGAGAGTAGGGAAGATTCAAACAAGGGGACATGATTTGAGAATTAAGGGACAGAAGTTTAGGGGTAACATTAGGGGGAACTTCTTTACTCAGAGAGTGGTAGCTGTGTGGAATGAGCTTCCAGTGGAAGTGGTGGAGGCAGGTTCGATTTTATCCTTTAAAAATAGATTGGATGGGTATATGGACGGGAAAGGAATGGAGGGTTATGGTCTGAGTGCAGGTAGATGGGACTAGGGGGAAGTAAAAAAATAAATTAAAAAAAGTGTTCGGCACGGACTTGTAGGGCCGAGATGGCCTGTTTCCGTGCTGTTATGGTTATATATATATAACCATATATAACCATAACAGCACGGAAACAGGCCATCTCGGCCCTACAAGTCCGTGCCGAACACTTTTTTAAAATTTATTTTTTTACTTCCCCCTAGTCCCATCTACCTGCACTCAGACCATAACCCTCCATTCCTTGCCGGTATTTTATTACAACCAAAGGACTGTATAAATTGTTACTGCAGTGCAATCTCAGGCATGAATGGGACGCAATAAAGATTACACGCAAGGCTAGTGACCAACAAAAACATTTCTTTTTCAATTTGGTTGGTTAAAGCTGGCTCAACAAGAGCATCAGAAGCACCCTACAAGAATTTTTTATATTCTTCCACAGGCTTCATTCATACTTTTCATATTCATACATTCTAGGAGCAGAATTAGGCCATTCTGCCCAACAAGTCTGTTCCACCACTCAATCATGGCTGATCTATCTTTCCCTCTCAACCCCATTCTCCTGCCTTCTCCCCGTAACCCCTGACACCCTTGCTAATCAAGAATCTGTCAATCTGTGCCTTAAAAATACCCAATGACTTGGCCTCCACAGCCGTCTGTGGCAATGAATTCCACAGATTCACCACCCTCGGACGAAAGATATTCCTCCTCATCTCCTTTCTAAAGGCACGTCCTTTTATTCTGAGGCTCTGGCCTCTGGTCCTAGACTCTCCTGCTAGTGGAAACATCTTTTACTGCCTGTCCCTGGTTACTTCAGAGTCAGATGTCTAGTTAGATTTAGCTCTTAGGGCTAACAGAATCAAGGGATATGGGGATAAGGCAGGAACGGGATACTGATTGTGGATGATTAGCCAAGATCATATTGAATGGCGGTGCTGGCTCGAAGGGCCGAATGACCTACTCATGCACCTATTTTCTATGTTTCTATGTTTCTAAACCACTCACTTCATCTACAGAAGGTCATCTCCCATTCCTGACATTTCCTGAAGTATATTTTGAAATTCTCAAGTTGATATTGCCAACCTCCACCTGAATGAAAAATGCCTCCTCATATACAACGAAACAATACGTGTTTATTTGTTAAGCTACTTGAATACTTGGGAACCAAGCCAAGGGGTAGTCCAGAATGTAGAAACAAGGAACTGCAGATGCTGGTTTACCCAGGAAATACACAAAATGTTAGAGTAACTCAGGGGGTCAGGCAGCATCCATGGAGAACATGGATAGGTGACGTTTCAGGTCAGGACCCTGTCTCGGACTGAAGAAGGGTTCCAATCCAAAATGGCACCTGTCCATGTACTCCAGAGATGCTGCCTAACCCGCTGAGTTACTCTGGCATTCTGTGCCCAAGGGATAATCCAATTTATTTGAAGGGACAGACCATCAGATCATCAAAGTCTTAAGGTTAAAAGTCTGAAACTCGTAACATGATATCGACTTCAAACTTTTGTTATGGTGCATTCATGGTATGAATAATTGTATTACAGATAAAATAGGTCCAGGGGGTATAAAGAATATTGTACTTCCATACATTCCTTTTCTATGCAGATAATACTTGTCCATGTGGAATCACTGGAGAAGGTCAAAAGCTATCACTGATCCAGCTACTAAAACAGGGAATGCAGTCGGAAGAGGTGTCCTGGTCAATCACAGTGAGGTGGACATCCCTAGATCAGCTGTGGATTGTTCTCAAGGAGGCAATGATGACCTGGAATTCATGTCGTCAGTGAGATGGAGAGCAGCGTTTGTTTATAATGGCCAACCGTCCGTGAGGACCACTTTCTCCACCAAAGGAACACGAGGAATTGCTGGATCATTTGTCCAGTCTCGCTGCTAATCCAAATATTTACTCATTTGCCCTTTATACATGGTTTCCTGCTCACTTATCTCTCCTTGCTTCTGTCATCATAACCCTTAGAAGAAGGCATGACCATAGCGTGGGCTCTGGTCTTGGAAATGCTCAGCAGTGCGGCACTGACATCAATATTCACAGCCACTGTTCACTTGTTTAATGTCAGAAATGATGCATGACACCGTTTTGTTTTTGAAGATAGATGTGATAAGGTTACCATCCCCATCAAAAAAATCAAGAAACCTGGCACCCATCTATAAATCTCATTTATTGAATACATTTCAAAGTACAAGTGTACTTCGTTTCCTTTGCGATAAACATCGTCATTCTAATGCCTTCTTAATTAGTTTTACGCCAAAGTGTATCCTGACCACATCCCGCTGTACAATGCCATCCTCTCTGCAATCTCTCTCTGTGAAGAATATTCTTCCTTTCGGTTCTTCCCAAAGTGAATAACTGTACACTTCCCCACATTACGTTCTCTCTGCCATCCATCCCTGTGCCTAATAACCTCATCTGTACAGAAAGTGTAGAAAGAAAAAACTACACATGTTGGTTTAATAAAAAAAACACAAAGTGCTGGAGTAACTCAGCGGGTCAGGCAAAACCTTCTCCAGTGAACTCACAGGCGTAGAAAAGGATGCATGGAAGTACAGTTTTTTATACCCCTGCATCCATTTTATCTTGTAATACACGAATGCGCCATAACATAAGTTTGAAGTCGAGATTATGCTTCAAGGTTCAGACTTTTAACCTTAAGTCTTTAGTGATCTGATGGTGTGTCCCTTCAAATATATTCGATTGCCCCTTAGAAAGACACAGAGTGCTCGAATAACTCAGCGGGTCAGGCAGAATCTCTGGAGTACATGGACAGTGATGTTTCGGGTCGGGACCCTTCTTCAGACTTTGAAGAAAAGGGTCCCGAACCGAAACATCACCTAGTCCATGCTACTTCCAGAGATTCTGCCTGACCCGCTGAGTTACTCCAACAGTTTGTGTCTTTGTTTAAAATCCTAATCAGTACATACTCTTTGCCTCCCCCACCTCCCACCCACCCAACCCGTGAACATTTGTCCCAACTCTACGTGAACGAGAAACTTTCTACTTTCATCCAAACCATCAGTACAGAGAGTAAAGAACAGCTGCCCCAGCATCAATCCTAGTGGCACCCCAGCAACTAGTTTTCCAAAATCATAATTTGATTAGAAGGTCATAATTTTACGAAGGATCCCGACCCACAACAGTCTGAAGAAGGGTCCCAACACCAAGCGTCATCTATCCATGTTCTCCAGGGATGCGGCCTGTCCCGTTGAGTTGTGTCATCATTTTAACCCCGCTCAGTTCTCTACCTTTCAACTACTAATTTATACAAACCAATAACATATTACCACAGTCCCGTGAGTCCTTATCTTATGCATTAAACTTCGATATGATACATCACGAAAAGCAGGAGTAACTCAGCAAGTCAGGCAGCATCTCTGGAGAAAAGGAATAGGCCATTTCAGGTTCTCGACTTGAAACGTCACCTATTCCTTTTCTTCAGAGATGCGGTCTGATGAGTTACTCCAGCTATTTGTGTCTATCTATGGTACATCTGATCGGATTGGATAACATGCAAAACAGAGCTTTATGAACCCCAGTATATAAAACAGTAATAAACCTAAACCTACATCAATGTAACTACATAAGGCCTAGCCACATTTTTTTTTCCAGTATCAAAAGGTGAATTTGGGAACAAGATTGTGTTGGCTTGGTGATTGCTTGTACATCAACCCTCTCACTCAATGGTCACGGTTGGTAAGTGACCCAAGAAGGTAAACAAGCACTGTTATGTCCTTGAATTAACCAATATAAATATCGAGTCACAAAACAACCAAGACGTTTCCACTATCTTTTGCAAAACCCAACTTTCCCAATACTCTCAACACTTTCTGTGTGTTAGAGGGTGGAGGGGCACAGTTGGAGGAGATGTGGTTGATATAGGAACCATTGATTGTATGCAAGAGCCAGCCTTCAAATTAATTCCAGTCCACGTTTATACATGTCCACCCCAGATTTTCCAGCACCCTTGGTTCCAGAGCCTTTCAAGATTATCCATGTAGCTGGACCAACAGAGGTCTCTGGGAGGTGTCCAAAGCAGCCAGAACAGTCCGCCTTGGCTACCGAGGAACAGAGATCCCGGCTCGCAAAGTCAGCCTCCAAAGTCGGCTACAGGAACGGTTCTGCCGGCTCCAGCCAGGCCAGAGTTCCAGAGCCCCAGATGCAGGAGGTAAAATTCGACCCGCTGATCGGCGTGGAAGTCCCAATGAGGCCAAGATCGTCTGTCTCACCCAGCCGAGGTGCCACATTTTCAGGGGGACTTCCGGAGAGGGATTTCAAGTGTGGTCTCATGATTTTGTCCGGATTAGTGGAGGCGCCAGACCATGAGTTTCCGGAAAATCGGTGGTGGACTTGTATTGTACGGAAGACCCAGGTTCTTTCATTGATGCCTGCACGCAGCCAGAAGGGTTCAAATGCAAAACTGAGACTGCACTCCATTAGAATGTTTACACTGTAACCAGCCACTCAACATATTCTTGTGCTGAAAACTAATCCCCACACTCATGCAAACATCCACTGCCGCCTTAATATGTCAATATAGATTTAATTCTGGGGTATCGCAAAATGTTCCATGACCACAGTGGTTTGTTTCTGGGATGTTTGCTCAACATTGCAGGTACCATAATGGACTACACTCAGGTAAACAAGGCAAAGTATAGACACAAGAGACTGCAGACGATGGAACCTTGAGCAAAACACAAAATGCTGGAGCAACTCAACAGGTCAGACAGCAACAGAGGAGAGAATAGACAAACAACCAAACAACTGATGAGTCTTAAGGGCCTGTCCCACTTACGTGTCCTTGGCATGCAAATTACGCGAGCTCGTGGTCGCGTTGAGCCGCGATGGTCCTGCGAAGGTCGGGCGCGATTACATGCGAACGCACAGCCGTCTGGAGCGCGTGACGTCATTTGAAGATGGACACAAAGCTGGAGTAACTCAGCGGGACCGGCAGCATCTCTGGAGAGAAGGAATGGGTGACGTTTCGTGTCGAGACTCTTCTTCAGTCTGAAAAGAAGGCTTGACCCGAAACGTCACCCATTGCTTCTCTCCAGAGATGTTGCCGGTCCCGCTGAGTTACTCCTGCATTTTGGGTCTATCTTCCATTTTCTTGGCCCCGCTCTGGGAGTAGAAGTGGGGGCGGATCCGGACCGCAACGGCCGTGAGCCCCAGGCCGAGTTGAAGGTGAGACGTCGCGTCGCGCCAGGGTCTTGGGCCTGTCCAACTTTGGCCGTCAGTTACGCGATAGGTCGTTGGCGCGCGAAGATTTCGTTCACTGCAAGAATTTCGGAGCCCCGCACGATGTCGTGTACAACTCCGCGCTTCTAAGTGGGACCGGCCCCGCGCGGCCATACGATGCCCGTACGCCTCAACGCGACCACGTAGTCGCGTAATTTGCGTGCCAAAGACACGTAAGTGGGACAGGCCCTTTAAGAAACTGGAGAACCTGCAGGAAACCCTTTATACTTTAGAGATACAGCATGGAAACAGGCCCTTCAGCCCACTGAGTCCGTGCCAATCAGCGATCACCCTGTACACGAGCGCTATCCTACACACGAGGGATAATTTACAATTTTACCGAAGCCTATTAACCTACAAACCTGTACATCTTTGGAATGTGGGAGCACCTGGAGCACCTGGAGAAAACCCACATGGTCACAGGGAGAACGTACAAACTCCATACAGACAGCACCCGTGGTCAGGATCAAGCCTGGGCCTCTGGCGCTTTATGGCAGTAACTCTACTGCTTCGCCACCATGCCGCCCCATGCACGATAAGGATAATCTGCAAACACCACACAGGCAGCGGAGATTAGGACATTGTTGACTGGAGCCATGTAGCAGCAGCTCTTATGGCTGTGTCACTGCGCCATCTCCAATAACAGCAAGGGGTGGGGGTGGCCATTGCATTTCCTGTCCATTCAGAGACAAAGTTGTTCATTTCAGGGGCAGCACAGTGGCGCAGCGGTAGACTTGCTGCCTTACAGCACCAGACACCCGGGTTCGATCCTGACTGAGGTTGCTGTCTGTTTGGAGTTTGCACATTCTCCCCTTGACCTCGTGTGGTTTCTCTGGGTGCTCCGGCTTCCTCCCACATTCCAAAGACGTGCACGTTTGTAGGTTAATTGGCTTTGGTAAAATTGTCCCGTGTGTAGGATAGTGTTCGTGTACAGGGTGATTGCTGGTCAGCGTGGACTGGGTGGGCCGAAGGGCCTGTTTCCGCGCTGAATCTTTAAAGTCTAAAAGATTTGGGAGTTCACATCCCTTGATTCAAGGATAAAGAAATTATTGATTCTTGATGAAACATATCGGAAGAAGCTGCGTACCAAATACAGCTAGGTACAAACTTGTTTTATGCAAAAGCGTTCGTGAATGAATAAATCACAAAAGTCAGGAATCCATTTCCTCCACCCTGCTTGGTAACTCTACCTTGCTGTTTGGTGCATTAATAAGTACCTGGCTATGTATCAACGAAGATTGGGCAACTGCACTGAGCAATGGTTTCACTGTCATAAGTAGTCACACGGAATTGTCCTTCACAAATGAGGCCAATTCACCTCAGAGCAGTGAGCTTGAAAGCTTCTGTAAACTCTCCCATTAGGCTGTGGGCCGAGGAGCTTTATTCCAGTGTTTCGTGACCCAAGTCACCAAACTACATGGAATTTTCACATATTGTGTAAAAAAATCATATAAATCACCCCTGAAACTCGTCATGAACAAGACTTGCACGTTTTCATTAAATTAGAGAAAAAACGGAACATTTTCGGGTATTTTTAGTCCAATCAAAGCACGTTTAACATTGGGTTGTATGCCAGTTGGCCAATCACGCGCTTTGTTTCAGGCTAGCTAGGCAGGGAGCACTGAGAGGGCTTCACTGATGCCTGTTTTACTGGAGATTCCGATGAAGTTTTTTCTAGTTCTGTGGAATACATGTCGTGGAAACTTGCAGCAAGGTAATTGTATTTAGTGAGAAAAGCATGAAGAAGTCTGAAGAATGTGCAGCTAAGTGGATGAAAGTCTTGAAAGCAATGTCCCTGCCTGAGGTGCTGCTGTCAAATTTTGTGAATCAACTGGAACTGAAAAGGTAAGATCTAAAGTCTGAATTTATGAAAATTAATCTGTATGCACTTTAATTAATTTAATTGCACCTTTATAATGTGAAAAATGAGATTTGGAGGCTGTACATTCACACATTCATTCACATTCATTCACTTTCATACATTCACCTGTTGCTAGCTGCCTCCGCCTTCAGTCCGGTATCTTTTTGTTTTTTTGTTATGTTTTTGTTATGTTTGAAGAGCGTTTTTTGTGGGGTTTTTTAAATGTTTTTATGTGGGGGAAGAGGGTACGATAAGGGGGATACAGTCCTTCAGTCGCTTCCTTGAGAGGATGTGACTATTATTCGAGTCTCGTCCTCGCCCCCCCCCCCCCCCCCCCGCACCGGCGGAAACATCGCGGGGCGGGCGATGCCTTCCCGGGGATCGCCGTTTGGAGCTCCGGAGTGCTGGGCCTGCTGCACTGACAGCGCGGAGCTGTGGTTCGCGGAACTCCCAACGCGGGCGGCGCTGACCAACATCGCAGAGTCTTGCCACTCCACCCGGCTCGGCCTGCGGACTCCGTTGGGAGGTGGCTGATCTGGAGGTCCAGGCCCTCTCGCCGGGAACGGTGGAACCCCGACACCGAACCCCGACGGAGAACATCCTCAGCGGCCCGGACCTCCAGATCAGCCACCTCCCACTGGAGTCCGCAGGCCGAGCCGGGTGGAGTCGCAGGACTCCGCGATGTTGGTCAGCGCCGCCCGCGTTGGGAGTTCCGGAGTGCTGGGCCTTACCGCACCGACAGCGCGGAGCTCCCAACGCGGGCGGTGCTGACCAACATCGCGGAGTCCTGCCACTCCACCCGGTTCGGCCTACGGACTCCGGTGGGAGGTGACTGATCTGGAGGTCCGGGCCGCTGAGGATGTTCTCCGTCGGGGTTCGGCGTCGGGGTTCCACCGTTCCCGGCGAGAGGGCCTGAGCATCGGGCCGCCCGTGGCGGCGACTGCAGGTGCTCGGGAGGCCCCGACCACGGGTGAACATCTGGGAAGAACGGCGGGGAGGCTGGCTGGACTATGGTACCTTCCTTAACTTTGGTGCCGCTGTGGGATTATGTTGTGTGTGGACTTCTGTGTTTGTGCTTTAAAAAAATATATTTATTTATTTATTATTTATTTTTATGTTACTTGACTGTAAGGAAAATCCATTTTGTTGTCTCTAAAATGAGATAATGACAATAAATTGAATACAACAACAACAATTCACTCATTCACTCACTCACTCGTTCATTCACTCATTCATTCATGAAGTACATGAACTACATATATATATATATATAGGTATAATCATATATAGTTTAAATGGCCTGCAACACGGAAATAGGCTGCCCATGGTGTAATATGGGCATTGGCCACTAGATGGCGGTTACTTTCCCGATCTTATTTTCTAATTAGTTTAATTAATTAATGTGCAGCTTTTGGCAATGACGAGTTATGACATCCTTCTCACTTATATTTCATCTAAATCTGTGGAAAATTTCATGTAGTTTGGTGACTTGGGTCACGAAAACTGGATTCTAGACACATTTTTGATGCTCGGCCCACAGCCTACATTTAGTGATTAATCTGTTTCTTTTTAGATTAATTCTATATTTGCTTTGGATCAGAGATAGTTATACAGCATTGAAACATGCCCTAATGCAGAAACAAGGAATGCAGCAGATGCTGCTTTACCAAGTAATGACATAAAATGCTGGAGTAACACAGCGGGTGTAGAACACATGGGTAGGTGACGTTTTGGGTCGGGAACCTTCTTCAGTCCAATCTGAAATGTCACCTATCCATGTTCTCCAGGGTTGCAGCCTGACCTGTGATTTACTCCAGCATTTTATGTCTTTCCATGGAAACAAGCCCTTCAGCACAACCTCTCTAGGCTGATCAAGCTGCCTAAACAAACTAGTCCCACTTGCCTGCAGAGTTAGCTTTAGGTTTATTATTGTCACGTGTACTGAGGTACAGTGAAAAGCTTTGTGTTGTGTGCTATCCAATCAGATCAGATATACTGTGCAGAGTTACAATCAATTCAAACTCCAGCCATGATCATATTGAATGGCGGTGCAGGCTCGAAGGGCCGAATAGCCTACTCCTGCACCTAATTTCTATGTTTCTATGTTTCTATAATAGATAGAGCAAAGGGAAAGATCAAAGATAGCCACAAAGTGCTGGATTAATTCGGCAAGTCAGGCAGCATCTCTGGAGAAAAAGGCCGGGTGACGTTTCGGGTCGGAACCCTTCTTCGGACTGAAAGTAGAGAGGAGGGATCTTGAGGTAAGAAAAGGCCAGAACAAATCAGGGCCGGCAACAGATGACCAAGGAAGGGAGGAGCCCACAATGGCTCATTGTTGGCTGGAGAAGAGGTGATAACGAGGGGATACAAGGATGTGAACAGTAGAACTAGTAGGGCTAGTAGGGGAGGAAGGGAATGCAAGAGTTACTTGAAATTGTGGTGAATCTGTGGAATTCATTGCCATGGACGGCTGTGGACGGCAAGCCAATGGATATTTTTAAGATGGATATTGACAGATTCTTACTTAGTGAGGTGTCAGGGGTTATGGGGAGAAGGCAGGAGAATAGTGTCGAGAGAGAAAGATATCAGCCATGCGGCAGATATCAACGATGGGCTGAATGGCCTAATTCAGCTCGTAGTATTTATGCACTTATGAAAATTATATAGATCGTGGAAGATAGATCTTAGAAAGATCTACAAAATAATTACAAAGACACAGAGTTATGCAGATACAATCAATACAGATACATTACAGAACATTGCAGTTTAACCTTCTATTCCTCTAATATAAAACATAAATTGCATTTTAAATTACTTTTCACGTCTGCCTTTTGTCCAGGAATTACAGTGCCCTCCATAATGTTTGGGACAAAGACCCATCATTTATTTATTTGCCTCTGTACTCCACAATTTGAGATTTGTAATAGAAAAAAAATCACATGCGATTAAAGTGCACATTGTCAGATTTTAATACAGACCATTTTTAGGTCTTTGTCCCAAACATTATGGAGGGCACTGTACATCTAAAATAATTATGCACATAATTTGAGAACCCTCTGCACATCAATGAGATCATCACACGGCACCTCCCTTCTGAGATCAAACAGCAGAAACTCAGGGCAGAATTGAAAGAGAATTGAAACTTAAAAACTGTCAAGCAGCTACGACACACACAGGGAGAACAGCAAATAGTTCATCTCTCCATGTGATTTTAAGTCTTTTTTCCAATTTCACCAGAATAGTCCCCACCCCCCCCCCACACTCACACACATATTTTCAAATTTGTAATAAGTTCACATTCGTATGCACTGAGTAAAAAACACACTGCTGGAGGAATTCTGCAGGCTAGGCAGCTGTTCCCTGACCTGCTGAGTTCTTGCAGCAGTTTATCTTTTGCTCCAGTTTCCACCATCTGCAGTCTCTCGTGTCTCCACTAACTTGCAATCATTTTATCACAGATGCATTAAAAGTTATAAGTTTTAAACTCTGAGATTTACTTTAGGTTAGTTCAGAGACATAGCATGGAAACAGTTCCTATGGCCCACCGAGTTAGCACCGACCAGCGCTCCCCATACACTAGCACTATCCTACTCACACGAGGGACAATTTACAATTTTACCAAAGCCAATTAACATACAAACCCGTAGGAAGGAACTGCAGATACTGGTTTACACCGAAGATAGACACAAAATGTTGGAGTAACTCAGCAG
Organism: Malacoraja senta; assembly: GCA_038087875.1. Taxonomy (NCBI): domain Eukaryota; kingdom Metazoa; phylum Chordata; class Chondrichthyes; order Rajiformes; family Rajidae; genus Malacoraja; species Malacoraja senta. Next base: position 55,011,445 of record CM075980.1, on the reverse strand, counting down.
GGCATCTCTGGATAGGAAGAATAGGTGATGGCCCAAAACGTCACCCATTCCTTCTATCATCGCTGAGTTACTCCAGGATTTTGTGTCTAATCTGTAAACCTGTACAGCTTTGGAGTGCGGGAGGAAACTGAGGCACTCCTGCAGTGATGGCTGGATGGTGGACCTCCCACCAGCGCATCCATCTTTGGAGCTGCGCAACCATTGCTCAAGGAGTGCCGCGCAGCAGCGCAGAAGATGTGATGCAAGATATTGTCATCATGCATGCTTCCATTATTAACTCATTGATGACACATCGCCTTTCTGCAGTGTGATTTAATTCAAACAAATAGCCTATCCATGTCTATACACGTCCTCCTGGCTACCTTTGCAATTGAACTGAAAATCTATTTTACTAACAATATTAAGCAAAAGGAAAACATTTTCCGCTTCACAATCTTCCCCCCATTCCAAAAGTGCATAGATACACAGTTAGATGTTTCTATCAAGGACAAAGCACAAGGGGACACTCCCTCAACTGGACACTAATTTAGATTTGAACCTGCCAACATATTAAAAATACCCACCATGTCCTGAGTCCTGCACAGGGCGTTGTTCTTCTAAAACAGAGATCAGGTGATTAGTTGACGTTAGATCATCGGCCTAACCGTGGCTGATGGAGAGCTGCAAGTCCAGGCAGAGTCAGATGATCAATCAACACAGAACTCACGACGTACGAGATTCTCAGCTGCACCTCAGCGACTTATTCCCGGTTAGAGACATGACACGGAAACAGGCCGCCCAGCCCACCAGGACCACGCTGACCATCGATCGCCCGTTCACACTAGTTCTATGTTATCCCACATTCACATCCACTCCCCACATACTCAGAGCAATTTTACAGAGGGCAATCAACCGACAAACCCACACGTCTTTGGGATGCGTGAGGAAACCGGAGCGCCCGGAGAAATCCCATGCGGTCACGGGGAGAACGTGCAAACTCCACACACACACACACACACACACACACAAACAAACACAGAGCCTAGCTTTCTGGCTGTGAGGGAGCGATACAAGATACTGCATGGCGGAGCAAGTTTTCTTCCTCATGTTCTGGACAAACATTGTCACCCTACATCTCATCATTATTATATTGATGATTGTAGAAGGTTGCGCACAAATCGGCTCTCAATAAGAGGGAGAGGGAGAGGGGAGAGAGGGAGAGAGGGAGAGGGAGAGGGGAGAGAGGGAGAGGGGAGAGGGGAGAGAGGGAGAGGGGAGAGAGGGAGAGGGGAGAGAGGGAGAGGGGAGAGAGGGAGAGGGGAGAGGGGAGAGGGGAGAGAGGGAGAGGGGAGACAGGGAGAGAGGGAGAGGGGAGAGGGGGAGAGGGGAGAGAGGGGAGAGAGGGGGAGAGAGGGGAGAGAGGGGAGAGAGGGAGAGGGGAGAGAGGGAGAGGGGAGAGAGGGAGAGGAGAGAGGGGGAGACAGGGAGAGGAGAGAGGGGGAGACAGGGAGAGGGGGAGAGGGGGAGAGGGGAGAGAGGAGAGAGAGAGGGGAGGGTGAGAGAGAAAAGGCGGGAGACAGAGATAAAAGGGGGGGGAGAGAGGGGGGAGAGAGAGATGGGGGAGAGAGAGATGGGGGAGAGAGAGATGGGGAGAGAGAGATGGGGGAGAGAGAGATGGGGGAGAGAGAGATGGGGGAGAGAGAGATGGGGGAGAGAGAGATGGGGAAGAGAGAGGGGGAGAGAGATGGGGAGAGAGAGAGATGGGGGGGAGAGAGAGATGGGGGGAGAGAGAGATGGGGGGGAGAGAGAGATGGGGGGGAGAGAGAGATGGGGGGGAGAGAGAGATGGGGGGAGAGAGAGATGGGGGGAGAGAGAGATGGGGGGAGAGAGAGATGGAGGGAGAGAGAGATGGAAGAGAGAGAGAGGGGGGAGAGAGAGAGAGGGGGGTCCAGTCGCCAGTTTTTCGGCGACCTGCTACGACTGTGACTGTCGCCGGCAGCCGCCGAAAAAATCGCCTAAGTGGGACAGGCCCTTAAGAGTACATTGCAGCATCTCCGGTAATGGGGTGTGAAAGAGGGCAGCACGATGACACAGCCTACTGTGCCAGAGGCCTAGGTTTGATCCCGACTACGGGTGCTGTCTGTACAGAGTTTGTACGTTTTCCGGGTGCCCCGGTTTCCTCCCACACTCCAAACACATGCATGTTTGTAGGTTAATTGGCTTCTGTAAAATTTTAAATTGTCCCTAGTGTGTAGGAAAGTGTTAGTGTGCGGGGATCGCTGGTCGGCACTGACTCGGTGGGCCGAAGGGCATGTTTCAATGCTGTATCTCGAAACTAAACTCAAACTAAACTGAAAGAGGTGGTTGGTTCCAGTGTCTGAGAGCCATGGGCAAGAAGCTGTTTGTGAGTCTGGATGTCCAGACTTTCAACATCTTGTATCTTCTCCTGGAGGGGAGAAGAGAGAAAAGGGAATGGCCAGGGTGGCAGGAATCCTTGATGATAATTCCATTGGTGGCAGGCAGCTTTCTGAGAGTTTATCCTCGTGAAAGCAGATCTGACTTCAGCCACTGGGAAGTCGGAGACAGAGCCAGCAGCCAACAGACCCTGATGATCTGCAGGGCATAAGCATTCTCTCTGGCCTTTTCCAGCTCTCTGCAGGAGGAACCGAGTCAATGAGTTTCTCACCTCTTTTCTCGCAGATTTTTACTTTTAGACATACAGAGCAGAAACTGGCCCTTCGGCCCACCGAGTCCGTGCCAACCAGCTTTCACCCCATACACTAGCACTATCCTACACACTAGGGGCAATTTACAAATTTTTTTTTAAACCGAAACCAATTAACCTACAAACCTGCACGTCTTTGGAGTGTGGGAGGAAACTGGAACACCCGTAGAAAAACCAACATGGTCACAGGGAGAACATACAGACAGCTCCCGTAGTCAGGATCGAACCCTGGTCTCTCACACTGTAAGGCAGCAACTCTCCTGCTGCGCCACTGTGCCGCCCACCGGCGTGTACACCCTCAGGTATATATCTAACAACCTTCTAAAAGTAACACCTGAATCCTCTTTCAGGCAGAGTACTTAAGACGGCTCTACCTCACTAGTTTTACCCCATGTCCCTCCTGACTTATTTGCCAGTCGCCATGAATTTGTGTCTTCACCCTTCCACCAATTCACTTTGTTCAGTTTGCCTCAACGCTTGACCCTTATGGATCCTTCAGCACAATCATCCCTCCAATGTGAAACCCATCCCACTAGTACTGTCATCTAGAGCCACTGCTTCCTTCCTCCCTCTGATCCTAGTGACAAGAACAGCGACTAGTTTAGCATTGGAAACACAGCTCTATCGCTATGCCACTGTGCCGCCCTATTATAACCAATTGGAAGGTGAACCTCTGCCCCAGTCTGAGGTCCAGAACGCTCTGGAGCAGGTTTTCATCAAGGATCTCTCTGTACTTTGCTCCGTTCATCTTTCCCTCAATTCTGACTATTCTCCCAGTTCCTGCCGCTGAAAAACATCCCCAAAGCACGATGCTGCCACCACCATGCTTCACCGTAGGTAGGTATTGGCCAGGTGACGAGGGGTGCCTGGTTTCCTCCAGACGTGATGCTTGGCATTCAGGTCAAAGAGTTCAATCTTGGTTTCATCAGACCAGAGAATCCTGTTTAGGTGCCTTTTGGCAAACTCCAAGCGGGCGGTCATGAGCCTTTTACTGAGGAGTGGCTTCCGTCTGACCACTCCACCATAAAGGCCTGATTGGTGGGGTGCTGCAGATATAGTTGTCCTTCTGGAAGTTTCTCCCATCTCCACAGAGGAACTCTGGAGCTCTGTCAGAGTGACCATCGGGTTCTTGGTCACCTCCCTGACCAAGGCCCTTCTCCCCCGATTGCTCAGTTTGGCCTGGCGGCCAGTTCTATGAAGAGTTCTGGTGGTTCCAAAGTTCTTCCATTTAAGAATGACGGAGGCCACTGAGCACTTCGGGACCGGCAATGCTGCAGAAATTGTTTTATACCCTTCCCCAGATCTGTGTCTCGACACAATCTTGTCTTGGAGGTCTACGGACAATTCCTTCATCTTCGTGGCTTGGTTTTTGCTCTGACATGCACTATCAACTGTGGGACCTTCTATAGACAGGTGTGTGCCTTTCCAAATCATGTCCAATCAATTTAATTTACCACTTGGTGGACTCCAATCGAGTTGTAGAAACATCTCATGGATAATCAATGGAAACAGGATGAACCTAAGCTCAATTTTGAGTGTCATAGCAAAGGGTCTGAATACTTATGTAAATGTGATATTTCAGTTATTTCTTTTTAATTACTTTGCAAACATTTCTAAACACCCGTTTTCGCTTCTTCATTCTGGGGTATTGTGTGTAGATTGGTGATAAAAAAATAAAGAATTTAATCCGTTTTAAAATAAGGCTGTAACGTAACAAAATGTGGAAAAATAAAGGGGTGTGAATACTTTCTGAATACACTGTATGCTCTATATGTATTGTGTTTACAGGCCTGTTATGCTGCCGAAGGTAAGAATTGTTGTTTTATTGACAGTTCAAATGATAAATAAACACTCTTGACTAATGACCGTTGAATGTGATGGTCTCACCAGAAAATGTGGTAATACAGCTGACTGCCTTCAAATCTAAAGACAGATTGGAAGTGCTTCCTTTCTCTCCATCCCTTCAATATCCAAACAAACTTCCAATAGCTTTCATTGGTCAGACATATACACCCAGATCATCTCCCCATAGAGAAACGTCACTCACAACTTACATAACAAATAGATTTCCTGGTTGGAACAAGGATGGGATTGGTTTCAGAGAAAATTCTTGATGTATCAGCGGCTTCAACATACTTGTCACGAGGCAGAGATATGAGCTGCACTCTCTTACCCTGGGAGTTGACCTCATTAGAATAGTGGTGATTTCCTCCCACAAATTTTCTAAAACTAAAAAAAAAGCAGATTGTGTACACAGCTGAACTATTTCTAAAATGCCTCAAGTGTATCTGGGCAATATGGCTCAATATTTTTTCAGAGTAACAAAGAATTTTTGAAATTCCACTCTGTGTCTCGGTATTTCATTGCAGATTGTGTTCGGTGCCGGGTCATCCGAATGATTCCTCCCAGAGCAAAGAATATCAGGGGGGAAAAAATGACGCAGTATTTCCTTGGGATTGGGAATGGTGAGAGAACGGGCGTAATCTTTGGACAAGAAATGAAGCTGCAGGGTGTGTTTTGAACTTTATCAGCAAGTTTTCTGATCAGCAGGCAGCTGGGGCTGTCTACTTGTGTGGGAGGGCCAGCGGTGAGTAGCTGCCAGATAGCTAATGTGTTACAGCGGTAGAGTTGCTGCCTTACAGCGCCAGAGACCCAGGTTCGATCCTGACTACGAGTGCTGTCTGTATAGAGATTTGCACTTTCTCCCTGTGAACATACAAGTTTTCTCCGGGTGCTCCAGTTTCCTCCCTCACTCCAAAGATGTAAAGGTTTATAAGTTTATTGGCTTTGATAAAATTGTAAATTATCTCTAACGTATGTCATTGTGTTAGTGTAAGGGGTGTTCGCTGGTCGGCATGGACTTGGTGGGCCGAAGGGCCTGTTTCCATGCTGTATCTCTTAAGGCGATGCATATCTCCAGTTAAATGTAGCTAAGGTGATCCATGTCTCTAATTGCATGCAGCTAATGTTAATGTGGCTGGGGAAGTACTCATTCAGCTCCCATCCGACCAGCAGTATACCAAGTCCATTTATAACACTGCTACCTTTACTCTTACTGGTATTGGTTTTATTGTCAAGTGTACCAAAATACAGTGAAAAGCTATGTTCGCAGGTTATTCAGGTAAGTCATATCATAAATAGATCAATGTAGAGCAGGAATGGAAAAAAATAAAGCAGAATATAGGGTTAAGGGCCTGTCCCACTTACACAATTTTTTCGGGGACATGTCGAGGGGTGACACCTGTATGGTCATGGGTAGTCGCCCAAAGAGTCGTACCTTTTTCTGGTCGCCGCTGGATTTTCAACATGTTGGAAATTTTCGGCAGCCTGCTGCGACTATGACGGGTGCCGAAAAAGTTGTGTAAGTGGGACAGGCCCTTTACAACTACAAAGAAAGTGCAGATAATTAAAAAGTGCAATGAGGTAGATTGGAAGATTAGGATTTCATCCTCAGCAATAGAGGTCTGTTCAAATAGTTTGATAGCAGTGTTCTTGAATCTGATGATGCGTGCTTTCAGACTTTTGTAGTTTCAGTCCGAAGAAGGGTCCCAACCTGAAGCGCCACCTAGCCATGTTCTCCAGACATGCTGCCTGACCTGCTGAGTTACTCCTGCCCTTTGTGTCCTTTTTCGTATCTTCTGCCCGATGGGAGAGGTGAGAAGAGAGAATGACCAAGGTGTGAATGCTCCATGATTGCTTGGTTGCTTTCCCGAGGCAGCATTACATGGAGATGACTTGATGGGGGGTGGGGATGGGAGGCCGGCTCACAAGTGGGTTGGGCACCATACGCAACTCTCTGCAATTTGGGCCTAGCTCAGATGGGGCTCCCTGGTCGGCATGGAGAAGTTTAGTTTAGTTCATTGTCACATGTGCCGAGGTACAGTGAAAAGCTTTTTTGTTGCATGGTATCCAGTCAGTGGAAAGACTATACAAGATTACAATCAATCCGTCCACAGTCCAAAGATACAGGACAATGGGAATAATATCTAATGCAAGATAAAGCCCAGTAAAGTCCGATTAAAGATAGTCCACGGGTCTCCCATGAGGTAGATAGTAGCTCTAGGACCGCTCTCTAGTTGGTGAGAGGATGGTTCAATTGCCTGATAACAGCTGGGAAGAAACAGTCCCTGAATCTGGAGGTGTGCATTTTCACACTTCTGTACCTCTTGCCTGGAGTGAACGGGATGCAACTCATCCTTGATTATGCTGGTGGCCTTGCTGTGGCAGCTTGAAGTGTAGATGGAGTCAATTGAAAGGAGGTTGGTTTGTGTGATGCTCTGGGCTGCGTCCACAATTCTCTGCCATTTCTTACGATCTTGGATGGAGCTGTTCCCAAACCAAGTTGGGCTGAAGGGCCTCTTTCTGTGCTGTGTGACTATGACTCGCTGACATCTGTGATGTGACCATGGATACACGTGCACTGAGCCAGTCAGGATGGGCCATGTCATTCCACTGACCCTGAATTTAGCTCATCAGGGAGGAGTGTTATAACTAGCGTTCCTGCCCAACATTGCTTTGTAGACAGTTATAGCCTTGCCACAATCAATAGGTGTCTGTGTGGTCAGTCTAGGACTAACTTTGTTTAATATTGTGCCGCAGCATCCCTGACATACATACATATATATATATATTTTTTTTTTCATTCATTCACTTATAATTGAAGCAAAAACAAAGCAAAACCAGATCATTGGAAAATTACCAGTATTACCCCGCTGCACAAGAAGGGAGCAGTGCAGAACAGTGGAAACCATAGGCCGGTTAGTCTGACTTTGGTGGTTGGTAAGATTTTAGAGCCCATTATAAATGGGGTTGCCACCTTTCCCATTCCAAAATAAGGGACAAAAGGTCAAAATAAGGAACAAATTCCCGACGGCAATTCGTTGACCGACTCGACCATGGCTGGGTGAATGATGAATTGGCCCGGGTGCTGGACTGCACACAAAGCCCAGACTGCGGGCCAGCTGAGGAGTTTTGGCCCGGGCATGCGCGAAGTTGCGCGCAAAGTCCGGCACCCCATCCAGCTCATGAACCGATGGTCGGCCATGAGAAGGAGGGGTGGTGGTGTCGGCAGTAAGCGAAGGTCCGATGGTCGGACAGCTGGCCAGGCTGCCGACCGACGAGGCCACAGGTGAGGCGCTGCTGCTGCACTCCATGGGTTGCACTATGTCGGGACGGGTGAGGCGGGGCCGGACGCAGCGCTCCGGCCCGACACTCCAATCGACCCGGGTAATAGCAGTCAAATACGGGACAAGAGCAGTCCCGTATATGACAAAGCAATTTAGCCCAATATACGGAATGTCCCGGCTAATACGGGACCGTTGACAACCCTAATTATATCGGGAGGTTACGGAGCACTTAGAAGTTCACGATAAAATAGGCCAAAGTCAGCATGGTTTTCTGAAGTGTTTAAGAAGGAACTGCAGATGCTGGAAAATCGAAGATAGACAAAAATGCTGAAGAAACTCAGCAGGTGAGGCAGCATCTATGGAGCGAAGGAACGTTGCCTATTTCCTCACCCGCTGAGTTTCTCCAGCATTTTTGTCTACCATGGTTTTCTGAAGGAGAGGTCTTGCCTGACAAATTTGCTGGAATTCTTTGAAGAAGTAAATAGCAGGACAGACAAAGGAGTCAGTAGATGTTGTTTACCTAGATTTTCAGAAAGACTTTGATAAGGTGCCACATGGGAGGCTGCTAGGAAAGATATTAAAGCCTTTGATAAGGTGCCCACGGTATTAAAGGGTAGATACTTGCATGGATAGCAGGTTGGCTGGATGGCAGAAGACAAAGAGTGGCGATAAAGGGGGCTTTTTCTGGTTGGCTGCCAGTGACTAGTGGAGTTCCGCAAGGGTCGATGCTGGGGCCGCTACTCTTCACGTTGTATATTAATGATTTGGATGAGGGGATTGAAGCCTTTGTGGCAAAGTTTGTGGATGATACGAAAATTGGTGGAGGGGCTGGTAGTGTAGAGAAAGCAGGGACTCTGCAGAAGGACTTGGATAGGTTGGGAGAGCGGGCAGAGAAGTGGCAGATGGAATATAGTGTAGCAAAGCGTGGAGTCCTGCGTTTTGGTAGTAGGAATAAAGGTGTAGATTATTTTCTAAATGGGGAGATAATCCAGAAATCAGAGGTGCAAAGGGACTTGGGAGTGCTGATGCAGGATTTCCCAAAACGTTAATCTGCAAGTCGAATCGGTAGTAAAGAAAGCAAACTCAATGCTTTCATTTAATTCAAGAGGGCTTTTCTACAAAAACAGGGATGTAATGTTGAGGCTCTATAAGGCGCTGTTAAGGCCGCATTTGGAATATTGTGGGCAATTTTGGGCACCATATCTGAGGAAGGATGTGCTGGCTCAGGAGGTTCCAGAGGAGGTTTACAAGAATGATCCCAGGAATGAGTAGGTTAACCTATGATGGGCATTTGTTGGCACTGGGTCTCTACTCACTGGAGTTTTGAAGAATGAGATGCAATATCATTGAAACGTACAGAATAGTGAAAGGCTTGGATAGAGTGGATGTGGAGAGGACGTTTCCACTAATGGGAGAGTCTAAGACTAGAGGTCATAGCCTCAGAATTAAAGGACGTTATTTTAGAAAGGAGATGAGGAGGAATTTCTTTAGTCGGAGGGTGGTGAATCTGTGGAATTCTTTGCCACAGGAAGCTGTGGAGGCCGTCAATGGATATATTTAAGGCAGAGCTAGAGAGATTTTTGATTAGTACAGGTGTCAGGCAGGAGAATGGGATTAGGAGAGATAGATGATTGAATGGTGGAGTAGACTTGATGGGCCAAATGCCCTAATTCTGTTCCGATCACTTATGAAAACAACTGCAGATGCTGGAAAGCTGAAACAGGAGAGTATGCTGGAAACACAGCAGGTCAGGCAGCATTTAAAGGGAGAGGATAACAGTTAACATTTGAGGCACGTGATCCTGGTATGAACTGGGTGTAGGACAGTGTGTAGGATAGTGCTGGTGTAGTGATCATTGGTCAGCGCGGACTCAGTGGGCCAAAGGGCCTGTTTCCGCACTGTATCTCTAAAGTAAACTAAACTAAACTGGAAAAAATCTTATGAATGATTATCAAGCTGAAACAATCTTTTTTTTTTTTTCTTTCCACAGATGCTGCCTGACCTGCTGAGTGTTTCAGGCTTTTTCTGATTTTTGCTGGACATCACCTGCAAGGCCAAACATACTGTAAAGACCACGGCCTTCAGGCCACTTTAGATCGTCTAGTTGTAGATAGGATTCACAACAGTCTAATTTTGGATGGAATTCACAACAAGGGCAGCACCATGGCACAGCGGTAGAGTTGCTGCCTCACAGCACCAGAGACCCAGGTTCAATCCTGACTACAGGCGCTGTTTGTATGGTGTTTGTAAGTTCTCCCTGTGACCCCTTTGTTTTTCTCTGGGTTCTCCGGTTTCCTCCCATACTCCAAAGACATACAGGCTTGAAGGCCTTTTGTAAAAGCCGAAAGGCTTTTGTAAATTTCGAGAGAGTGTAGGATAGAGCTAGTGTTCTCTGGTCGACGCTGTCAGTAGGCCAAAGGGCCTGTTTTCACGCTGTATCTCTAAACTAAACTAACTCAGTGGGTCTGGCAGCATCTGTGGAAGGAAATGGACAGGTGATGGTTTGGGCCTGGACCATTCTCCGCAGAATCCCTCCACAGATGCTGCCCGACCTGCTGAAATTCCTCCAGCACTTTGTGTTTCGCCTGAGATGCCAGGATCTATCGTTTCTTATGTCTACATTTAATTCAAGGCCCAGTTAAAGGTGGGGATAGAACAAAGAAAGAAACAAAGAAAGAATTCTGTACTCGCTGAACGAGGGCAGTACTCTAACTCCTGGTAAAAATCTTAGCGTTTCTCAGGTATACATTTCATTCAATGCCCAATTAATCTGAAAAGCCCTCTTGCACCAAATGCCACTTGTAAATTCAGCTGAAAATTTGTTAGAAAAAGTTGGGAATAGAATAAAGAAAATAACTATGTCATTCTGTACTCACAGTATGAGGGCAGTACTCTAACTCCTGGTAAAAATTTAGCCCCCTTGACTGGGATTCTTCTGATGTCTTGCAACAAGCCGCCATCCCATTTTCGATGATCTCAGCGATTGCCTTGACCGGGAAAGTACACAGTGCGGACTTCCTGCGCAGCGTTCTGCTATTGGGCTCGCTCTCCACGAACACGCCGAAGAGCACGTCGTCCTGCATCGAAACGTCGAGCTCTTTGGCCAGCTCCGTGCCCGGTTTGGCCAAATACGCTGCTTGCAACACATTGTACAGGATGTCGCCATCACCCAGGGTCCTCTTCCTCCGCCTCGTTTCGTATTGGCACTCCAGGACGATCTCCCGATAGTTCCTCACCTCGTACTCGCCAGCCTTCAACTGCAAAATTCTCGTGTGATAGTTGTTCGATTCTATTGATTCTTTCTGCACGGTGAGAAAGTAGATATATTCGTCAGAGCGGAAGGAATAAATATATTCAATGGGATACGTGTCCAGGAATTCATCCAACACAGTTAAAGAGTGATCTTGAGTAGTCAACTCAAATCCATCCAGTGATCCGAACAGTCTCTTTATTGACACAGAATTTGGACTGTAAGATTTTGCAATGGTTCTGTTGACTGTGGCACCAATAAACAAATAGCTGGTAAATCGTTCTTCATAAACAACCACCTGGGTGCCCAATGGGCTAGCTATGCAGTCAGGGCAAAAGTCAGCATGATTATTTTCTGGTTTAAATAGGCACAAGTTCTCACTTCTGTTTTGGATGTTGTGCCTGTAACAGATGCCATGTTGGGAGCTTCCACAGATAAACAGGACTGGCTCATACGAGTCAAACATCAGCAGGACATTGTCGTTATCCTCCATGTCAATGCTTGACTCCCAGTTTGTGACGCAAAGTTTGCAGATCTCGCAATCCGGGCTGCCGACGGGGCCAGTCTGCAGTTCATAGTCCTTCTGGAGGGAGAAGTTCAGTGAGTAGATTCGATTCCGCACGGCAATGTAGATCCCTTGATATTCGGAGTGCACCACGATATTCTGGATCGGCCACCCCGCATCAAAGCTTTTCATTCGGTATCGGACGTCAAAGTCAAAATGCTTGGGCTCCCGCATGCAGGCTTGGCCAGAGCAGGGTGAAGTGTTTCCCAATATCCAAGCACTTAGCCAGAGGAAGACCACGGATCCAGTTGTCATCACGGTGCCAGGTGTCACTTCAATGATAATGGTGGATGAGAATGAAGAGATGAGCAATTTAAAAACAATCAAGAAAAAATCCGTAAGATTTGAGCATTCCCTTTCAAAGCTCGTACCATGACACTGTAGGCCGAGACAAGGGCACAAAAGCAATGGAGGATGATTTCTTGTGTCCTAAAGATGAGGTAGAGGATTACGCATATCACACTCCAGACTCTTCAATGAAGCTCTTCTTCTGCAGAAAACCACACCAGAGAGAATAAAAATAGTTAGCTTGTTAAAGATTATGCCTCTTATATAATAATCTTTATGTTATAAATGCTCCATTTGACGAATGACCTTTAAATCATACACAGTTTAGTTTGGAGATAAAGCGAGGAAATAGGCCGTTCAGCCCACCGAGTCCGCGTAAACCAGCGATCACTCGTCCACACGAGTTCTGTCCTACACATTGGGGCCAATTTACAGAAGCTAATTAACCTACAGACCTACACGTCTTTGGAGAGTGGGAGGAAAGCGGAGCTCTCAGAAAACCCACGCGGTCACAGGGAGAACGTACCAACTCCGTACAGACAGCACCCGTAATCAGGATCAAGCCCGGGTCACGGGCGCTGTAAGGCAGCAGCTGTACCGCTGCACCGCCCTGAACACTGCACCGCTGCACCGCCCTGAAGTTCTTCCAAACATTCTGCACATTCTAAAAGGATCACCTCAGTAAAAATAAAGACAAAGACTCTTCACTTAATCATTTCCTCTGAGTAAAAGGTCTTTTACATCTATCGCAGTGCTCGGCGTTCCTTAACCCTTGCACACAGACACTGCTTGGAAGGCACTGTCTTTTCACGCAATGTGCAACCACTGAACATGTCCATACAAGTGACCTTTTCTCAATGAATCCAATCCATTTGTTAAAAAGAACTTTGATGCCCCCACTCCTTAATGATAATGGTAATCGGTGCTCGGTTATTGTGTTTGAGCTTTAGTTAGTTGGTTTAGTTAATAATCACGTGAACCGAGGTACGGTGAAAAGCTTTTGTTGATCTTTGCCCAGCTAGTTCTCCGCACGCAATTAGTTGGCACTCACTCACTAACTGCAACACTCTCCACTATCACTGAGCAGCTTACAGGGAGGAGACCGGTTGCCATGGATCAACTACAATTTAAAGTATATAACCTTTTTTACTATCTGCAGGTGGAAATTTCAAAACAGATCAGGAGTCTTTCTGAAACACTCTCCTGACAACAGCAACACTGGGCCTGTACTCGCTAGAGTTTAGAAGAATGAGGGGGGGATCTCATTGAATCGTACTGAACAATGAAGATGCAGCCGAGATAGAGTGGACGTTTCCAGTAGTGGGAGAGTCTGGGACCATAAGGCACAACCTTAAAATAAATGGCTGCACATTGAGAATGGAATTTCTATATCCAAAGGGTGGTGACTCTGTGGATTTCATTGCCACTGACTTGATGGTGAAGACCAAGTCATTGGGTATATTTTAGGTGGAAATTGCCTTGATTAGTTTAGTTTGGAGATACAGCATGGAAAGCCACACATTCGCAGGAGGAACGTGCAAACTCCACACAGATAGCATTCAAAGTCAGGATCAAACCCGAGTCTCTGGAACTGTGAGGCAACAGATCTACCACTGTGCCAACCACGGATTAGTATGGGTATCAAAGGTTATGGGGCGAAGGCAGGAGAACGGGGTTGAGAGAGGAAAACAGATCAGCCATTGTTGAATGGCAGAGCAGACTAGATGGGCTGAATGATCTAATTAGTGTCATAGTCATAAAATCATAGAGTGTGGAAACAGGCCCATTGGTCCAACTTGCCCACACCGACCAACATGTTCCATCTACACTAGTCCCACGTGTTTGCCTTTTGCCTATAACCCTCTAAACCTGTCCTATCCATGTGCCTGTCTGAATGTTTCCAAAACATTGCGACTTTACATGCACTTTTTGTCTTAAAATGTTAGTTTATGCTATTTATTATTGCAATCATTTAAGACATAACGTTCTAAATTCCGGGTATATCTACTCCCTATAAAACGTGTTCCACTAAATGACCTGTCGATGGAGCTGAACACTATCACCATATACACGATGCACATCCCATTTTATTTAACACGGACGCCATTTGCAAGCAAGTCATCCACATTGGAGACGAGGAGGAATTTCTTTGGATAGCGGGTGGTGAATCTGTGGACTTCATTGCCACAGACGACTGGACAGGCCAAGTCATTGGGTATTTTTAAGGTGAAGATTGAGATTCTTGATTAGCAAGATGAAAAGTGAGAATGAGGCCTAAGGAAGAATATTAAAAATTCTTGCAGGTTGTTTCAGGTACTCCTGTTGAGCCAGCTTTAACCAACCAAATTGAAAAAAATGTTTTTGTTGGTTACCAGCCTTGCGTGCAATCTTTATTACATCCCATTCATGCCTGAGATTGCACTGCAGTAACAATTTATACAGTCCTTTGGTTGGTGTATTTGGGGTATTTTTAAGGTGGAGATCGACAGATTCTTGATTAGTATGGGGAGAAGGCAGGAGAATGGTGTTGAGAGGAAAAAATAGATTAGCCATGAATGAATGGCGGAGTAGACTTGATGGGCTGAATGGCTTAATTCTGCCCCTACGGCATGACCTTATGATAGAGCGGGGCACTAAGCCATCCTTTTATTGCGTGGGTGAATGGAAGGATCGGAGGAAGGTTTGATGAGAATGTGGGAAGAATAAAATACAGTTAGTATAAGTGGTGCTGGATGTTGTTTGCAGATTTGGTGAGCTGACGTACCCCTCTCTGTGATTATGACTATCACAGTCCATTGACATTTTGCTTTAGTGTTGTCTAAGTCGATGGAAGACCGGGAGAAGGATATTCGGTATAATTATATTTAATCAGCATGTGACTGCTAAATGTAGTGCCTCCAGGAAAAAGCAAATTACACTACGTAATACGCAAATCAAAAAAAAAGTGTGTGCTGAATAAGATCATGAGACCATAAGTAATTCAGCCCATTGAGTCTACTCCACCATTCAATCATGGCTGATCTATTTTTCCCCTCACAAACTAATTTTCCTGCCTTCTCCCCGTAACCTTTAACCCCATTCCTCTGCCTTCTCCCCATAACATTTAACACCCTGACTAATCAAGAACCTATCAATCTCCGATTTAAAAACACCCAATGTCTTGGCCTCTACCACTGACTGTAGCAATGAATTCCACTGATTCACCACCCTCTGGCTAAAGAAATTCCTCCTAGTCTTCAGGGTCTTTCAAACTGATGGGTATGAGTTTTCCCAGCAAAACAACCATTTACAGCCCGTTTTCTCATTCTTAAAAATTAAAGAATAGCCATCGACAAGGAGATTTTATTTGCGAGAGATCCAAAGGGCACCTTTTCCCTTAAATGAACTGTCAAGTTTCACAACTTCAGTGAATTATTAAGCAGCATCAGGGAGAAATTAAGGCTTAACAAAAAAAAAAAATTCTGAGCTTAGTTAGGCAACTTCTGCAATAAAAAAAAATAATAACTTACTGAAGAAACTTGCAGCAAACAATCTTGTGAATACAGTAGCAATCTTTCCCAGCACCTAACCATTTGAGACACTACTCCAGTGGTTCAATGATGCTTTGTTGTCACATGTACCTAGGTACAGTGAAATGCTTTGTTTTGCATACAAATCCCAGTAAAATCATTTAGGCAGTACACGATAGTCACCACGTTTCTGGCGACAAACATGCAAACAACCAACATTCTTATCTTCTGCCAGCCGGCGTACATGGCAGCAGGCCTTCCCTCCCCCTCTACACCCCCCCCATCCTCTCCCCCGGCGGATCCCACTTCCTTCTCGGTGGTCCCCGCCCTGTCCCACCTTCATTCTCCGCGGCCCCCTTTTCGTTCTCAGTGGCCACCCCCCCCATCGGATCCTCCCTTCATTCTCAGCGACGACCCCCCCCCCCCCTCCCTGCCGGGTCCCCTTTCGTTCTCGACGGCCCTGTGAATCAGTAAAATTACACGGTTGATTCCCTTCCATAGATTTTTATTTTTTCTTTAACTGGTGTATTCCATTATTACCACTAAGAGTAATAATGGTGGTTATTTTACCAAGAGGTTGCTAATCTCACCTCTGGTCAGATTTTGGATTCTACCGCCTATAACCGTTGGCACGGTGGCGCAGCGGTAGAGTTGCTGCCTTACAGTGGCAGAAATCCAGGTTCGATCCTGACCACGGGTGCTGTCCGTACAGAGTTTGTAAGTTCTCCGCGTGGGTTTCCTCCGGGTGCTCTGGTTTCCTCCCACACTAAAAAGACGTACAGGGTTGGAGGTTAATTTTTGGCTTTGGTAAAAATAGTAAATAGTCCCTCGCGTGGAGGATAGTGTTAGTGTACGGGGGTGATCGCTGGTCTGCGCTGACTCGATGGGCCTAAGGACCGGTTTCCACGCTGTATCTCTAAAGTCTAAACTCTACTAGGATGTCTTGAAAACTGGCCTCCCTCATCCAGTATTTAAACAACCCTAATAGACAGACTCCCACTCCCAAACATGTGTGATCAACCACTTACCTGACCCAGGTGTGTGGTGCTAATCTGGCTGGCCCGGCAGCCTGACTCATGGTGTGGTGAATAGGAAGAAACTGCAGACGCTGCTTTACACCAAAGATAGACCCAAAATGCTGGAGTAGCTCAGCGGGACAGGCAGCATCCTGGATAGAAGGAATGGGTGACTTTTCGGGTCAAAACCCTTCTTCAGGGTTCATGATCTCGACCCGAAACGTCACCCATTCCTTCTCCCCAGAGATGCTGCCTGTCCCGCTGAGTTACTCCAGCATTTTGTGCCTAACCTGGTGTGGTGAGTGACAGGTTGATGCAGAGCGAAGACCCGCCTCCAAAATGGCCGACAGCCTTTGACAGACAAACAAAAGATGCCTTTGCTAACCACAAAACCTTTACTTTATTTTAATAGTTTAAGTATCTTTGACATTTGAAGACAATGATTATTTTGATTTCAACAGCTAAAGATTGAATCTTTAAAAATTAACCAGCAACAATTAAAAGCACTGGAGCAAACCAACTCAAAAAGAAGCAACTAAATTGTCGTTTTCCTGCTGAATAAGAGGCAACACCAACCCCACTGAAAATCCTGGACACTTGGAGTGAATGCCGGATAATCCCAGCAGGCAGCAAACTACAGGAAATCTGTTTAAATGGGTGAATACCAACATATAATATAGAACAGTACAGAACAGGTACAGACCCTTCGGCCCACAGAGTCTGTGCTGTATGTAATGCCAAGACCCAATCTTATCTGCCTGTAATCCAAATCACTGCAATCCCTGCATATCTGTATGCCCATCCAAAAGACTCTTAGGTTCCATTATCACATCTACCTCCACCACCAACCCTGGCAGCTCGCACCAGTGACTCACCAGAAAAATCTCTTTAATGAGTGGCATAGATGCGGTAGACAGTCAGAACCTTTTTCCCCCAGGGAAGAAATGTCAAATGATTTGCCCCATCTTACCTTACAGCTATGCCCTCTTGTATTTGATATTTCCATCTGAACACAAAGGTTCTGTCTGTCTAACCTACCTATTGAACCTGCCGTTCAAACAGCCAGCAACATCTGGCCCAGGACATTCACATACAACCTACAGTCACATAACGTTCAAGTATACACCAGGCGATTTTTCCTGCACCACATAGATACAAAGACAATAGGTGCAGGAGGAGGCCATTCGGCCCTTTGAGCCAGCACCACCATTCAATGTGTTCATGGCTGATCATCCACAATCAGTACCCAGTTCCTGCCTCCTCTCCATACCCCTTGATTCTGCTAGCCCTAAGAGCTCTATCTAACTCTCTTTTGAATGCATCCAGTGAATCGGCCTCCACTGCCTTCTGAGGCAGAGAATTCCACAAATTCAAAACTCTCTGGGTGAAAGCTTTTCCTCATCTCAGTTCTAAATGGCTCCCCATTATTCTTAAACTGTGGACCCTGGTTCTGGACTCCCGCAACATCGGGAACATGATTCCTGCATCTAGCATGTCCAATCCCTTAATAATTTTATATGTTTCTATAAGATCCCCTCTCATCCTTCAAAGTTCCAGTGAATACAAGCCCAGTCGCTCCATTCTTTCATCATATGACAGCCCCCCCCATCCCAGGAATTAACCTTGTGAACCTACGCTGCATTCCCTCAATAGCAAGAATGTCCTTCCTCAAATTAGGAGACCAATGTTGCATCAGCAAATCACTGTTGCTCCTCAAAAGCTTTGGGACTGCAATTTCAATCCATTTTCCTCTTCCCTTTGAGGTTTGAGCTTGATTGATTGATCGTGGAATATTACAGGCCTGTTCTAGTTGCGTCTTCATGCCCAGATATCAGGATCTTTGCGCTTGCATTATAACACCACTTCAACCTGTAATAGTTCTGTGGTTGTAACTGCTGTGGAAAATCTAAATCACCATTCCACTCACTGCCATTAGATGCAGCCACATCCTAATCATGTTGAAAGCCAACGAGTTAAAAGGCAAGAGAAACAATTGTATGTCATCATCTTGGCCCTTACAAATTGCCAACATGTCCCAAAGTGGTAAAGAGAGGTTGGAGCCACAACATGAGACGTGAGGCACTGAACAACTTGGTAGTGTTTAAGAAGACATTAAACACTGCAGATGTTGGAGTCATGAGTTGAGAACAAACCACTGGAGGAACTCAGCAGGGCAGGCAGCATCTATGGAGGGAAATAGACACGAGACCTTTCAGTTCAGGATCCTTCTACTGTCTGAAGAAGTGTCCCGACCAGTCTATTTCCCTCCATAGATGCTGTCCGACCCACTGAGTTCCCCCAGCAGTTTGTTTTTTAAAACTTAGTCTTTAAGGAGTTTGTGCTATAGAGGGTAGTCAAATGCACAGGCTTGATTTAGGATGATATGGAATTTCAGTGGCAGACCAAAGGAAAATAGGGATCTACAAGGGGAAAGATCTGGAGGAATGCCATTATAGAGTCATAGGGAGATACAGCACGGAAGCAAGTTCTTTAGCCCATTGTATCAATGCCAACCATTTACACTAACTCTAAACTGTCATTTGACTGGCTTTTAACCCACACCACCCCGCCACACTCTCATTTCACTCCTGCCATCGGGTAGATCATGTAATAGGAGCAGAATTAGGCCACTCGGCCCGTCAAGTCTACTTTGCCATTCAATCATGGTTGATCCATCTCTCCCTTCTAACCCCATTCTCCTGCCTTCTCACCATAACCTCTGACACCCGTACTAATCAAAGGTTGTTTGATTAAGGATGGGAAATTGAATTAGTTTGATTTGAAATGGAAGAAGGTACGGGAGCCAGAAAACTGGAACATCCAGGTTCAGGAACAGCTTCTTCCCTCTGGCCATTAGGCTATTAAACACCGCAACCTCCAAATAAGCTCCGAACTATATAGAGTGTTTAAGAAGGAACTGCAGATGCTGGAAAATCGAAGGTAAACAAAAATGCTGGAGAAACTCAGCGGGTGCAGCAGCATCTATGGAGCGAAGGAAATAGGCCTATTTCGTTCGCTCCATAGATGCTGCTGCACCAGCTGAGTTTCTCCAGCATTTTTGTCTACCTCCAAACTATATAGACTTGGGGTTATTGTTTTTGTCTATGCACTATTGTTGGTTGTGGGTGCGTGTGCGTGCCTGTGCTCGTGTTGTTTACAGAGTACTATGTCTACATATCTGTTGTACTGCTGCAAATAAGAATTACATGTACATAAGTAAATTAAATAAGAATTATATTGTTGCGTTTCAGGATGTATGACATTTAAACACTCCAGACTCTTAACTCAAATATCCTCCCTGGCATATCTTTCATTCATTGTTCTTTATCTCCCCACATCACCGTCTATATCTCTCGTTTCCCTTATCCCCAACCAGTCTGAAGAAGGGTCTCGACCCAAAAACGTCACCCATTCCATCTCTCCAGAGATACTGCCTGTCCCGCTGAATTACTCCAGCGTTTTTTGTCTATCTTCGGTTTAAACCAGCATCTGCAGTTCCTTCTTACACATTTCCTCCGTTTAAGTCTTACAGTTTTCCCAGCTAAAGTAGTCAAACCTGCTCCCGGACTGGTGTTGACATGTCCCAGGTAAGCAGTAAAACAAGTCCCCGAGTTAGGTCGACCCAAGCCCTTGATTTTTCCGTCATGGCAAATGACGAGAATCCGTCACGCATGGTGTAGCAGACACAGACCCACAAAGCCGTAACACAGAAACTACGAAGCATAGCCAAGTATGGTGCAGGAGGATCTTAATACCCAGTCCCCCATTTATACATTCTGATATTCCATGTAGTTTCGGGAAATAGTATACTGTATATAATAAAATACCCTTTGTTTGCACAATTGCGGAAAGACAGAAATAGGGTCCAAGGAGGTTATTTTAACATGGGCTCTTCCAGCAGTCTCAATGATGATGAATTAAAATAATCAGTTGCCAAGAGTTCCCGATTCAAACAGAACCTGTACTGAGTTACCAAGTCTTAGTTTTAGGTTTTGGGATACAGTGTGGAAGGCCCCTTGGCGCACCATGTCTGTGCCAACCAGTACACTAGTTCTGTCTTACACACTAGGCACAATTAACAGAAGCTAATTAATCTGCACATCTTTGGAGTGCGGGAGGAAACCAGAGCACCCGGAGAAAACGCAAGCGGTCACAGGGAGAACTACAAACTCTGTGCAGCCAACACCCGTCGTCATGATCGAACCCGGGACTCTGGCGCTGAAAGACAACAATTCTATTGCTGTACACACTGTGCCACCGCCACCTCCCTCCAAATGTGTAGTGTAATGGAGTCGTAGTCATATAGCATGGAAACAGGCCCTTCAACTTACTGACACTTTCCTATGTATGTCCCTTATCATTTTGCTAAACCTCCCCAAGGTTATCCCTACATTCCTATGAGAATAAACACCGACTATCCCATTGTTTTTTGCACAATCTTTTTCTTTTCAGTGTCTTATAGAATTTCTATAATTTGCGTTTATGTGTGCTACCTGAGGCTATGTGCCTTTGATTCTGTTGTAAGCAAGATTTCCATTGTACTTGAACCTCACCATACTTGTGCATGTGACAATAAACTCAACATGATTTAACTTGCTATCTCTCTTAACAGCGTCAAGTGAAACGATGAAACCCATAAACATTCATCTCCCCATCTGGTCATCATTGTACCGGTAGTTAAAAAAATGTTAGCCTCCAGGACATTTTTGGTACCATCCTTCAAATTCCCTCTCCATGCTCATTTCCAACTCAAGTGAAAATGCCATCTTCTACAGTCATGGAGCTGTGCAGCACAGATATAGGCCACGCCAACTAATTGTCATTCTGGGCTAGAGCCATTTGGCCCATAGTCCTCTAAAACCTTCCTACTCAAATGTCTGTGCAAATGTCTTTTGAAAGTCATAATTGCCCTCCAGTTTTAGAATCCTCTACATTGGGGGAAAGATTGTGAGCATTCACTTTAACCATGACCCTCGTGATCTTGTACACATCAAACAGGTCACTCCTCAGCCTTCCACGCTCCAAAGAAAAAAGTTCCAACCTATTCAGCTTTTCCCTATTGCTCAAGCCTGCAAGTGCACCTAACTTTCCGGTGAACCAAGGCTGGGAGCTAAACATGGAGGGGTATTCGATATTCAGGAACGATAGACAGAAAGGAAGAGGAGGTGGGGTGGCATTGCTGGTTAAAGAGGAGATTAATGCAATAGCAAGGAGAGACATTAGCTTGGATGCTGTAGAATCGGTATGGATAGAACTGCAAAATAGCCAAGGGGCAGAAAACACTCGTTGGAGTTGTATATCATTCCACCAAACAGCAGCAGGAAGGTTGGGGATAGCATCAAGCAGGAAATTAGGGATGCGTGTAGCAAAGGTACAGCGGTTATCATGGGTAACTTTAATCTACATGTAGATTGGGCCAACCAAATTGGTAGCAGCGCTGAGGAGGAGGATTTCCTGGAATGTATACGGGATGGGTTTTTAAACGAATATGTAGAGGAACCAACTAGAGGGCAGGCCATCCTACACTGAGTATTGTGTAATAAGGAAGGATTAGTTAGCAACAGTGACCATAATATGGTGGAATTCTGCATTAGGATGGAGAGTGACACGGTTAATTCAGAGACTAGGGTCCTGAACTTTAATAAAGGAGTCTTTGAAGGTATGAGATGGGAATTGGCTAGGATAGACTGGCAAATTATACTTAAAGGGTTGACAGTGGAGATGCAATGGCGAAGATTTAATGACCGCATGGATGAACTCCAGATTCATCCCAGACAGTTCATCCCTGTCTGGCGAAAAAATAAAACTGGGAAAGCGGCTCAACCTTAGCTGACGAGGAAAGTCAAGGATAGTGTTAAACGCAAGGAAAAGGCATATAAATTGGCCAGAAGAAGCGGCAAACCAGAGGTCTGGGAGAAATTTAGAACTCAACAGAGGAGGACAAAGGGGTTAATTAAGTGGGGGGGGGGGGGGAAAGAGCATGAAAGAAAGCTTGCAGGGAATATAAAAACTGACTGTAAAAGTTTCTAGTGGTATGTAAAAAGGAAAAGATTACTGAAGACTAATGTAGGTCCCTTACAGTCAGAGACAGGTGAATTTATAATGGGAAACAAGGAAATGGCAGAACAATTAAACAAGTACTTTGGTTCAGTCTTCACTAAGGAAGACACAAACAATCTCCCGGAAATACTAGGGAACCAAGGATCTAGTGGGAGGGAGGAACCGAAGGGAATGCACATTAGTCAGAAAATGGTGTTAGGTAAACTGTTGGGACTGAAGGCAGATACATCCCAATGGCCTGATGGTCTGCATCCCAGAGTACTCAAGGAGGTGGCCCTAGAAATCGTGGATGCATTGGTGATCATTTTCCAATGTTCTCTCGACTCTGGATCAGTTCCTGTGGACTGGAGGGTAGCCAATGTAACTCCACTTTTTAACAAAGGAGGGAGAGAGAGAATGGAGAATTATAGACCAGTTAGCCTTACATCGGTAATGGGGAAGATGCTAGAGTCGATTGTTAAAGATGTTATAGCAGCGCATTTGGAAAGCAGTGATGGGATCAGTCAAAGTCAGCATGGATTTATGAAGGGGAAATCATGTTTGGCTATACTTCTGGAATTTTTTGAGGATGTAACAAGTAGAATGGATAAGGGAGAGCCAGTGGATGTGGAGTATCTGGACTTTCAAAAAGCCTTTGACAAGGTCCCACACAAGAGATTAGTGTGCAAAATTAAAGCACATGGTATTGGGAATAGGGTATTAACATGGATAGAGAACTGGTTGGTAGACAGGAAGCAAAGAGTAGGAATTAATAGGTCCTTTTCAGAATGGCAGGCAGTGACTAGTGGGGTGACGCAAGGCTCGGTGATGGGACCCCAGTTGTTTACAATATATACTAACGATTTAGACGAGGGAATTAAATGTAACATCTCTAAATTTGCAGATGACACAAAGCTGGGTGGCAGTGTGAGCTGGATGAGGATACTATGAGTCTGCAGGGTGACTTGGATATGTTGGGTGAGTGGGCAGAAGCATGGCAGATGCAGTATCATGTGGATAAATGTGCTCATCCACTTTGGTGGCAAGAACAGGAAGGCAGATTATTATCTGAATGGTGTCAGATTAGGAGAATGGGAGGTGCAACGAGACCTGGATGTGCTTGTACATCAGTCACTGAAAGTAAGCATGCAGGTACAGCAGGCAGTGAAGAAAGTCAATGGCATGTTGGTCTTCATTGCGAGAGTATTTGAGTTTAGAAGCAAGGTGTACAGGGCAATTTTGGTCTCCTAATTTGAGGAAGGGCATTATTGCTATTGAGGGAGTGCAGCGTAGGTTCACCAGGTTAATTCCCAGGATGGCGGGATTGACGTATGATGAAAGAATTGGTCGACTGGACTTTTATTCGCTGGAATTTAGAAGGATGAGAGTGGATCTTACAGAGACATATAAAATTCTTAGAGGATTGGACAGGGTAGATGCAGGAAAAAAATTCCCGATGTTGTGGGAGTCCAGAACCAGGGATCACAGTTTAAGAATAAGGGGTAGGCATTTAAAACTGAGATGAGGAAAAACGTTTTCACTCAGAGAGTTGTGAATCTGTGGAATTATCTGCCACAGCAGGCAGTGGAAGCCAATTCACTGGATGTTTTCAAGAGAGAGTTAGATTTAGCTCTTAGGGCTAACGGAACCAAGGGATATGGGGGAAAAAGCCGGAATAGGGTACTGATTTTGGATGCTCAGCCATGATCATATTGAATGGCGGTGCTCGAAGGGTTGAATGGCCTACTCCTGCACCCATTTTCTATATTTCTATGTTTCCTATAATTGGGGGATTAGAACAGCAGACAGTACTCTTTGTGTGGTCTCACCAATGACCTCTGATTCCCCAGCCTCTCATTTTTGCCAGACGGTATTTGTTGGAAATCTACAAATTCACATAGATAACATTAAAAAACGCTCCTTTATTTACCTTGTTACTAATGGCCCTGTTATGACAAAAAGAGACTTGATTAGTCAGACATCCCTCGGTGTTAACAGAGCTAACCTCCCCTTTCTTAAGTCCACCGTCATTCTATTGCTAATGACGAAGAACTGTAGATTAGACCCATCTGATGCCAATTTTCCAGCTATGATATAGCACCTAAACAAGTAGTGAGCAGTCCCAGTGTTGGCAGATAAAGGTTGGCCAAGAGTTGGCAGATAAAGGTACTTAAAGCAAACAAACAATCACGCCTTCTCATCAGGCCGCTAACAGAAAATAGTTGTCTCACTGACGACACAAAATGCTGGAGTCAGGTCAGGTCAGGCACTCTCCCTGGAGAACAAGGATACAGGTCTGAAGAAGGGTCCCAACCCGAAACATCACCTATTCACCAGGATAGACGCAAAATGGTGGAGTAACTCAGCGGGTCAGGCAGCATCTCTCTAGAAAAGAAATAGGCAACGTTTTGGGTCGAGACCTTTCTTCAGGATTCTTCAGTCTGAGGAAGGGTCTCAACCTGAAATGTCACCTATTCCTTTTCTCCAGAGATGCTGCCTGACCTGCTGAGTTACTCCACTATTTTATGTCTATCTTTGGTGTAAACCAGCACCTGCAGTTCCTTCCTACACATGTTCTCCCGGGATGCTGCCTGATCCGCTGAGTTACTCCAGCAGTTTTTTTGTCTTTCCTTGATAAACCAGCATCTGCAGTCCCTCGTTTCTACAATCGTCTCTGTGAATCCTGGCTTCAGGAATGTGCCGTGTGGCACCATTTTTATCATTGACCTCTGCCTGATATTCCAAGACCACACAAAAATATAAAATGAGAATTCATCAGGAAAGCCTATAAATACCACACACAGCCTCACCAACCATCGATGATGTAACAAGACATCTATCTATATATCTATTATTAAAACTCCTGTTTCTATCCATCTAGCTATCTATGCGTGTTTGCCCATGTGATCCTGGAACTACGCCAAAACAGTACACGACAGCGCTAAACCTTTTTGCACTACCTTACTCACCATTGTCGATTGTGTCAAATTTCGTTCAGATTGATATTATATTTCACAAGTTATTGACATTTAAAAATTTACAAATTCAAGTTTAAGAAAATTTTAGCAGATATATTGGGATCCAAATCCTTGCTGGCCCAGCTTGCAACAAAGTTGCAATCGAGGGACACTCAGTCCTTCCAGCAAGTTTTTAGCTGTACAGGAGGGGGAGGGGGCAAATGCATTCTTTTTTTAAGTCCTCGAAGCAAGAGGAGGGGGAGGCAGTGCTGGGGGATACGCCCCTGCACAGTTGGGGGCTATGGGTGAGTGGTGGAATATGGGGGAACAGGTGAGTGGTGGAATATTGCGTTGGGGAACGGGTTGCCCAACAGTCCTACCGTGTTACAGGGACCCAACGGTTCCCACTTGGTCTACTCTTTAATATAATCGCATCTCCGTCGAGGTAATAGTTACAACAGAGCTTTGCTAACAGTCAGTCTGTCCCTTCCTTCTTTGTGGTTTTAATAGTATGTGTCAAATGTACGTTTTTCGTGTTCTTTAGCTTGTTTTATGTGGGGGGTGGGGGGTGGTTGGGGGAAACTTTTATTAATCTCTTACCTCGACGGAAATACGATTTTTTTTCAGTATGATATCTCCGTCCGCACTGCGGCCTAACATCGAGGAGTTGGCGGCCTTTGCTGGAGACAGACTTCGGGAGCTACAACCGCGGGAGCCTGCGGACTTATCATCGTGGAGCTCGCTGTCTGGTTAGAGACCGAATTTGGGAGCTCCAAGCCGCAGGAGTTTCGACCACCCCGATGCGGGTGCTTCAACCACCGGCTGCGGGAGCTTCGACCGCCCCGACGGATGGTTTGACTGCCTCGACCGCAGGAGAATAAAGAGGAAGAAGATTGGACTTTATTGTCTTCCATCACAGTGAGGAATGTGGGGAATCCACTGTGGTGGATATTTATGTTAACATTTATGTAGTTGTGTGTCTTGTTGCCTTCTTTTAGTGTGGCTGTATGGTAATTCGCATTTCTCTGTACCTTAATTGGTACATGTGACAATAAAAGACCTTTGAAGAGCAAAAGAAAATTACAAAACATTTTAATGATGCAACACAAGGCAAAAAATAAGTTGCTCACTCAAATGTTATTCAATAAAGGAAAGGACAAGCATTGCAACAATTTCCCCTTCCATGTCCTGCAATATTATTTCAGGAATTGTGCAAGTGATTTCCTTACCAAATACCGATTCTAGTAATCTTGATGAAAATCTTGTTTCCAACACAAAAATTAGTTCTGCCAAGAATCAATTTCCCACACGTTTTCCCTCATCCATGAGCAGTGAAGGTAATGGCCAACTGGTGGTTAGTGTTAACAGTCTGCAGGGGAGCAGCAGAGGCAGTAAAAGGCATCCCAAGTCTCGAAGAGGTCACCTGCAGGATTAGTCCATCTCATGCAAAACTAAGAGTATACGAGGTCTCCCAGGACGTTACTTAGTACAAGATCTTTGACATGCGGTTGAGAAGGTAAAGGAAAGTGAATTGCAGGGAACAGAAAGGGGGAGTGCTCACATCCATGGTACTACCCATTCCGATAAGGCCACAGATTCAATGGTACTTAACAGTCACATGAACCTAGGCACAGTGAAATTCTTTTGCATACAATTCAGAAACGCTATTCATAAGCACAACCATACCCAATTACAGGAGTATAAGAATAGTAGATTACACTGAGGTAGCACAGAAGAGTCGCCATGTTTCTGGTGCCATCTTGCATCCTGCAACTTTCAAAGTTATTAAAATTGTAAGGTTTTAACTTGGCTGTAAAGGCACGTTGTCCTGCCGGGTCAGTGTTGCAAGGGTCAGGCTAGCCTAGCGATGGACTTTATCTTGCACTAAACTCTTAGCCAAGTTAAGACTATAGTTTTGTCCCTTTATCCTGTATCTGTACACTGTGGACGGCTCTGTATATTTTTGTCCCTTTATCCTGTATTTGTTCACTTGTGGGTGGCTTAATTATAATCATGTATAGTCTTTCCACTGACTGGATAGCACGCAACAAAAAAGCTCTACAGTAAACCTCGGTACATGTGACAATAAAAACTAAACTAATGCTGTAGCTGTTATGGATCTCTGGACTTAAAGGGGCAGTACAATGGATGTGGACACATCTCAGTCTATTTCCCATACACAGTCTATTCCTCAGCTAATGCATCCAAATTCATAGTCAGCTTCAACATACACACTTGTAAGGGCTACCTCCTCCCTCTCGACCCCTATTCTGTTGTACGGTTCAGTACTGGATGAGCAGAAATACGCTCTAGCTATATATTGGGGGAAACCAACGTCATCAAGCCAGTTGGTACTCAATCCAGCCTCACCAAGAC
Organism: Malacoraja senta; assembly: GCA_038087875.1. NCBI lineage: Eukaryota > Metazoa > Chordata > Chondrichthyes > Rajiformes > Rajidae > Malacoraja > Malacoraja senta. The sequence goes on along the minus strand of CM075980.1, from coordinate 54,983,615 downwards.
TCAATGATGGTAAGTTCTTGGTTCCATCAGGGGGCGGCACAGTGGCACAGTGTTAGAGTTGCTGCCTTTCAGTGCCAGAGATCCGGGTTCAGTCCTGAGTACGAGTGCTGTCTATATGGAGATTGTGCGTTCTCCCTGTGACCATGTGGGTTTTCTCCGGGTGCTCTGGTTTCCTCCCACACTCCAAAGATGTACAGGTTTGTTGGTTAATTGGCTTCAGTAAAATTGTAAATTGTCCCTAGTATATGGGAAAGTGCTTGTGTACGGGGTGACGCTGGTCGGCACGGTCTCGGTGGGTCGAAGGGCCCGTTTCAGCACTGTATCTCTAAAGTCTAAAGTCCAAAGTGCAGACCAGCTCATGAGCGGAAACCAGATCCAGGCCAGGGTTGCTAGCTCACTCACTCAATGGTATGCTTCATCCATTGCCTCATACCGAATGGAAACAGACCCTCGGCCCAACTTGCCCACACTGACCAACCCCTTTCAGATATCTTTGATAATCAGACATTTTTATAGGTCGTTGAAATGTTTTGAAGTACTTAAAAATTGTTTTTAAAAAGTGCATTCAAAAACACAAATTATTAGTTCGACATAAATAGGTTTAGGTTCATTCTTGGCATGTGTACAAAGTTACAATTTTAAAAAAGTTTTATTTTGCATGCTATCTAAAGAGACCAGATTTCCTCTACATATAATCGTCAAACTCAAATACACTAGATAGAGCAAAATGGAAGATAGGAAATGCAAAATATCATCCAATGTCATCAAGGGGTAATGGTGAATCCTAGTATCCTAGTTTATGGAAGAGGAAAGAGTTGTTCCTGAGTCTGGTGGTGCGCGCTTTCAACTTCTGTATCTTCTGCCGGATGGGAGCAGGGAGCAGGAGGAATGACCAGGGTGGGACGTCTTTGATTATGTTGGCTGTTTTTCTGAGTCAATGGTGGGAAATCTGGTCTGTGTGATGGACTGGACTACAATTAATCAAATTAAAAGAAACTAAACATTTAGCTAACTCTAAAGAACATGTCAGAATACAAAAGAATGCACCAACTATGGTTGACATAAAGCAGACAAAAAGATGAAAAATGCACCCAGTCCCTTTACTCATCCACTCACAGTCCACACCAGGACTTAATGGTGGGCCCAGAAGCCTCCATACAAACTCCATCCTTTCCCAACAAACTACATCTCTCCCAAGAATCAGAAAGCTGAATCGGAACATCATCAAGCAGCATCTTAAGTTTAGTTTACAGATACAGCACGGACACAGGCCCTTCGGCCCACCGAGTGCATGCCAACCAGCGATCCCGCACTAACCTACAGCGATACATGTATACAAGCACACACTACGGAAAATTTACAGAAGCCAGTTAACCTGCAAATCTGTACATCTTTGGAGTTTGGGAGGAAACGGGAGCACCCGGGGAAAACCCAGGTGGTCAGGGGGAGAACGTACAAATTCAATACAGACAGCCCCCATGGTCAGGATCGAACCCGGGTCTCTGGCGTTGTAAGGCAGCAACTCTACCGCTGCGTCACTGTGCCACCATGTAGGGGTAGAGGGTGCAAGTCAACAACGTTTCACGTCGAGACACTGCACCTATCCTGATGCAGTGTCTCTGCCCAAACTGTAATCTTATACTTTTTACATCCACAGATCCTGCTTGACCTGCTGAGTGATTCCAACAATGCTCTAGATTCTAGCATTTGCAGTCTCTGTTGCCTTCAGCCTCCCATCGATATCCCTGGCAAGTGTCTGAAACTCTGTCTCAGGCTCGCTGCCATATTCCCTATCTATTTTTTTTAAATTAGAAGCATTGTACATACATCTTAATCATGATATGCAACATAATACATTTTGTGTACAACTTCTCTTTTTTTTTAAACTTTAACCCGTAATAGAAAAAGAGAGAAGAGAAAGAAGAGAAGAATGAGGATAGTAGTAAAGTGTAGTCCGCAGTAGTTGGCGTTAAATGAATGATGATGGTTAAGTAGACTACGTGCTTGAGAATGTGAAAAAAAGGAAAGAAAAAAGAAAAGAAAACAGGCCCCAAAGAGAAGAGGGCCTTAAGAAGGGAAAGGAAATAAGTAAAAAATCCAAAGAAGGTAGAGCTTAACAAAAAGAAAGGGAATGTATCTATCTATTCCCTATCTATGTCGAGCTTTAGGTTTATTGTTGTCATGTGTATTGAGGTACAGTGAAAAAAACTTTGTTTTGCATGCTATCAAAACAGATCAGATATACAATACATAAAATCAATCACGTCGAAGACAACACAATACAATGCACAATAGATAGAGCAAATGGAGTGCAGAATATAGTTCCCTGCATTGTAGCACATCAGTTTCATAGACAACATAAAACCAGTACAGGCCCTTTCGCTCACAATGTCTGTGCCCAACCTGAAGCCAAGACCAAGACAGAACCCATGTCCCTCTATTCCCTGCATATCTATTTGCGTATCCAAAAGGAAACAGAGACTTCAAAATTACACTGACGTATCTGCTTCAACCGCAGCACATTCCAGGTACTTACCACCCTCCGTGTAAAAAAACCTGTCCTGTACATCTCCTGTAAACTTTGCCCCTCTCACCACAAAAAATATGCCCTATAGTACTTGATTATTCCATTCTGGTATAAAATATTCTGTCATCTCTATCAATACCTCTCTTCATATTACAGTACGTGCCTGTATCAGGTCTCCCCACGAGCTCTGGTGTTCCAGAGAAAACAATCCAAGCCTGTCCAGGGATCGTACTGAGGTGCATACTCCTCTGCACCCTTTCCAGAAGCCGCCACAACCCCCCTGTAATGGGACGACTGGAAGAGCACACAATAATCCAAAGTCCAATGTCCTCAGTGGGATAGAGGTGAATCGGACACTATCCTAGCTCATGGAAGGACAAGTCAGAGGCCTGATAACGGAGGGGAAGAAGCTGTTCCTGAGTCTGGTGGTCTCTGGAGAAAAGGAACGGGTGACGTTTTGGGTCGAGACCCTTCTTCAGACTGAGAGTCAGGGGAAAGGGAAACGAGCTGACTGCTCCTCTTCCTCAGGATGAACCACAGATCATGCATCTATTCCATACAAATCCATCCAGACAACATCTGATCGAACCCGCATCTCTGGCGCTGTAAGTCAGCAGCACTACCACTGTCCCACTCTTGTCACACACTAGAGGAAGTATGCAGTTGTGCTGGAGAAAGAGCAGCGGAGACTCACCAGGATGTTGCATGGATTGGAGACATTTAGTTATGGGAAAGATTTGATAGATTGGGCTTATTTTCCCTCGAGCAAAGGAGTTGGAAAGGTTACCTGATAGAGGTATATACAATTATAAGTGACACAGATAAGGTAGATGTCCACAATCTTTTTTTTTCTTTGATAGGGGTATCATAAACAACAGGGCATAGGTTTATATTTAGAAGAAGGGGATCTGAGTGGAAAATTATTTTGTCAGACAGAGAGTGATTGATGTCTGGAAATTCTGCCGGAGATACACATGATAATAACAAACCAGTGCCAATGTCATGGTGGTGATGGAGTCAGATGGAATCACTATGTTTAAGAGATATTACGACAGGTACTTACATAGGCACGGTATAGATGGATACAGACCTAATACAGATAAATGAAATTAGCGCAGATAGGCAGAGATGTCAACATTGACAGTGGGCTGAATGTTGAATTCTACGGTTTCAGATAACTTCATTTCTCTCTCTGTATTAGTTATCCATCTACAATATTAGTTCAGCCAATTTCTTTCTGCTTCTCCTTTTTCTCTCTCTGGGAAAGGCCAGTTGTGTAGCCGCAGAGTTGCTGCCTTACAACGCCAGAGACCCAGGTTCGATCCTGACTACGGGTGCTATCTGTGTGGAATTTGCACGTTCTCCCTGTGAGCGGGGATAGCGGAGGCAGGGGATAGGGGAGAAGGCAGGAACGGGGTACTGATTGGGGATGATCAGCCATGATCACATTGAATGGCGGTGCTGGCTCGAAGGGCCGAATGGCCTAATCCTGTACCTATTGTCTATTGACCGCGTGGGTTTCTTCCGGGTGTGCCATGTTCCTCCTACATCCTAAAGGCATGCAGGTTAATTGGCCTCTGCAAAATCACTGTGTGTCAGGAGTAGATGAGGAAGCTGGATAATGTAAAACCAGTGTGCACGGGTGATCGACGGTCAGTGTGGAAGTGCCTGTTTCCATGCTGTATCGCTAAACTAAAATCTCTGCAAAGACATGCCCAGCCTGACATGCAGAGCACAATTGCCTGCTCTACCTTTCCCAACTCCTACGTTACTTTGTCTATGTTCTCACTCTCTAACAGCTCCAATTCACTCATTGACTGCATAACATTGATTATAGCTCATAACTTCATGTCATAGGAGCAGAATTAGGCCATTCGGCCCATTGAGTCTACTCCGCCATTGAATCATGGCTGATCTATCTTTCCCTCACAACCTCATCCTCCTGCTTTCTCCCAATCACCTTTGACACTCTTACTAATTAACAATCAACCAATCGCCGTTTTTAAAAATATCCAATGATTTGACCTCCACTGTCGCCTGCGGCAATAAATTCCAGCGAGTACAGGCCCAGTGCCGTAAAATGCTCATTGTACATTAACCCATTCATCCCGGGATCATTCTCGTAAACATCCTCTGGACCCTCTCCAACGACAGCACATCACTCCTTGGATATGGGGCCCCATGCCTGATGGACCCCACTCCCCCCTCCATGGTCAACCTAGTTTTACCCTTCCAGAGGAAACCTGCTTCCCACATACCTTTCCCTGTAGCCTGAAAACATAACTCTGTTTCCCGTCCCACAGATGCTGCCTGACCTGCTGAGTATTTCCAGTTCCTGGCATTGAGAGCTTTCCTTTTATTTTCACTGTAATGTCACAAGGAGATCCTGACTATTCCAAACAATCATATGTTCATAATGTACAAACAAGGAACTGGCAGATGTTGGTTTATACCAAAGGCAGACACAAAGAGTTGGACTAACTCAGCGGGTGAGGCAGCTCTCTGGAGTAAACGGACAGGTGACCTCTTGAGTTGGAACCGAAACCTATTCTTTCCCCCCCCCCCCCCCCCGAGATGTTGCCTGACCCACTCCAGCACTTTGTGTCTATCTTACCTCATGTTTATTGCTGTCTTGTGAGGAACTTAAGCATTTTCACACATACCTGTTAATTATAGAGAGACAAAGAATATGATATGATGGGCACAGAAAACTGGAGTAACTTAGCAGGACAGGCAGCATCTCTGGATAGAAGGAATGGGTGACGTTTCGGGTTGAGACCCTTTTTTGGTCTACTTGCAGGGTCCGTGTCAGAAAAATCCAGCATCATATACGATCTCCATCCTTAACCTCTCTCTTTCTCTCTAGCCCCCTCAATAAAACACATACAACCTCTCTATTTCTCTCGTGCCTACACACACAATATTCCCTGGTGGTGAAACTAGTGTCTCGTCCACACCTGAATGATTCCTTCTTGGGGATTTCACTGTCCCCGGTTAGTGAATAGGTTTTCATTTGATTGGCTCTATTTTATGGGCGGTGGACACACAATTGCGACATACAATTAAAATCACTTAAAATCTCACTAAATCTCACTTAAAATCTCACTTAAGTTCTCACTTAAAATCTCACTAAATCTACCAATATTCACTCTTCCCCCTAGTCACAGCCCCTGCATTAGAACCCATTGTAATTGGGCCCTTGTGAATACAAATAATTGCCCCATTTGTTTAGACTTCCAGTAGTCAGTCCCTAACGGACGAATTCCTAACTATTCCGATGTTATGTAAAGGATCTATATCCGCGTAATTCTCAGCTGATTATCAAGAGAAGGCTTTTAAAGGTGTCCTTCCTGATGTTGCACCCTTTGATCGGCGATTTCCAAAGTGTTAAGGAGGCCCCTCGGTGAGGGGAAGGAAGATAAGGAGGGGTATAGGCGCCCGAGCTTCACTTACCTGGCTCAGGTAAGGCTGCCGCAAGTCAGCCTGTGTAGAGTGGCGGAGCTCTCGCTTCTGCTCCTGAAAGGTGCCTCTCGTCGCTTCAACACTGGGGACTCGGTAGACTCGTCCAGCCTGCTTGTACGTTCACCTGGACGTAATCCCTGAACCCTGGGAGCGATACTTTAGCGGTGAAAGAGAGGGTTGGGGGGGGAGGGGGGGGGGACAGGCTGGTAAAACCGGACGTCCTACTCGCACCGCCCCACTGACTCAACCACAACTTTCCCACATCTGCCTAACATCTAGCGGCAGTCGCCCTCTGCTGTCTCACCTCTCCTTACACCACGTCCACAACCCCAGTCCCCGAGAGCTCCACACTCCACAAGCAAATACTGCAATAGAACAAATATTTGCAATGCATTTACGCCCTTCACGTCGCCCTGTTTTGAAGTCCAGTCATTGCCGCAAACGTAAGAATGATGACAGCTTGTGCAACCATCAATCATAAAAAAAATAGATGTGTAGGGAAGAACTGCGGATGCTGGTTTCCACCGAAGATAGACACAAATAGCTGGAGTAACTCGACGGGACAGGCGGCATCACTGGAGAAAAGGAATAGGTTTCGGGTCGAGACCCTTCTGCAGACTGAGAGTCAGGGGAAAAGGAAAACGAGAGATAGAGACGGTGATATAGAGAGATATAGAACAAATGAATGAAAGATATGCAAAAAAATAACGATGATCAAAGAAAGATGGAGCCTACAATGGTCCATTGTTGGCTGTGGGCTGGGTGATAACGAGTTATACAGACAATGAAACTCAACCGTATTCCATTAAGGGATTAATATTTACAGGAAAATGGAGAGAACTTTCCAAGTCATCCTTGAAATAGTCTCAGGGATTTTATTTGACATCATCTCTACTATCGTTTACGAATCCTGCCTGGATTCGGGGTTCTTTGCTACAAGCAGAGATTGGACAAACTTGGGGAAACAAAGAGCAGCAGATGCTGGTTTACAAACTCAGATGGTCGGGCAACAACTCAGGAGAACACAGATAGGTCAGGGCCCTTCTTCAGACCCGAAACGCCACCATGTGCTCCAGGGAGGCTGCCTGACCCACTGACTTACTCCAATATTTTGTGTTTTATTTTTGGACATAATGGATTGTTTTCTCTGGAACGTCAGAGGTTGAGGAGAGATGGGAGAGAAGTATAGTAAATTAGGAGGCTTAAATATGGTAGACAGTCAGTAGCTTTTCCCCAGGGTGGAAGTGTCTAAGACTAAATCGCATAGCTTTAAGGTGAGTGGGGGAAGGTTTAAAGGATTTTTTTTTACATAGAGAGTTTTGGGTTTCTGGGAATCAGGCAACTGAACCATCCCATCACCAACTAGAGAGTGACTCTGACCTACCATCTACCTCACTGAAGACACTCAGACTCTCTTTTATCAGACTTTACTGAATTTTATTTTAGTTTTTTAGTTTAGTTTCGAGATGCAGCGTGGAAACAGGCCCTTTAGCCTACCGAGTCCGCGCCGACCAGCAGTCCCCGCACATTAACACTATCCTACACAAACTAGGGACACTTTACAATTTTACCAAGTCAATTAGCTTACAAACCTTTACATCTTTGGAGTGTGGGTGGAAACCGGAGCTCCCATAGAAAATCCACGCAGGGGGAAAGTACAAACTCCGTACAGAGAGCACCCATTGTTAGGATCGAACCCGGGTCTCTGGCATTGCAAGGCAGCACGTCTACCGCTGAGCCAGCGTGGACTAAACGTCATTTCCTTTATCCTGTTTCTGTACACTGTACAGTCTTTTCACTGACTGGATAGCACACAACAAAACAGCTTTTCACTGTGCCTTGGTCCACATGATAATAAATAAATAAATGAAATTAAACTAAGCAGTTGGCTCCCAAAAATTGAAATAACCGACTCGTTTTTTTAATCAACATTAATTGCGGGATATAGTTAGTCAACAAGTAGGGAGACATCTCACTCTTCCATTGCCATTTCTCTGTCATCTAGCCAGAAAAAAACTACCTGCCGATTGATAGAAGGAAACAGGGCTGGTGGGGGGGTGGGGTTGACTGTTGGACAGTTTAGAGATGAAAAGAACACAAAAGGGTGTTAAGGGCCTGTCCCACTAACGCGACTTCTCAGCGACTGTCTTTGACCGTCAAGCTCGAGGGCACTCGCCTGAAAAACCGTGAGCTGGATCGACCGTCAGCGATGAAACCGCGAGCTGGATCGACCGACGCACACACACAAACACATCGCAAAGGCGGGGACAGGGAAAGTGGGGGAGCGCTGTCTGAAATTCACACCCGCAATGAACAGACATAAAAGACGGCTGGCATATAACGGTAAGTCCCTTAGAGAATGCGGAGAGGGGGGAGAAGGGGGGGGGGGGGGAAGGAGTGGAGACACTTTTAAGAAGCCAGACAACTTTTAATAAATTTTAGCGGGCATTTAACATTACCGGTCGGTTTACTTACCTTTTTTTTCTCAACGACCTTTACTTTAGACTATCCTTGATTTCTTTCGACTACCCTCGATTACCTACGAATAACATGCCGACCTACTACGACCTACCTCGACTAAACCTACGAGTAAAAAAATATAGATTTTTTTCCATGGCGACCTTTTTTTACTCGCGGGCATTTTTCAGCATGTTGAAAAATATACGGCGCGACAAAGCTGAGGCCTTGAGTACGCAGGGACTACTCTCGAGCATGAAGGAGAGTTACAAAGACCTCCTAGGACCTCGTGTCGACCATGCTGCGAGTATGAGTCAAGGGCAAACTTTTCTGAACTCACAGGATTAGGTTGCCGCAGTGGGACAGCCCCTTAAGATAAGTAGAGAAGAGTGAAATTTAAAGTCAGAGGAAGGGATATAGGTGGAAAGGGACGATGGGGGAAGGGGGGGGGGAGGTTTAAGAGGAGCAGGATAGTGGGGGAATTGGTAGTGCACCGGGATTTATTGGGGGCACAGGAAACAGAGAGTTACATTTAGCTATGTTTATTGTCACAGCGGAAAGCTTTTTGTTGCGTGCTAACTAGTCAGCGGAAAGGACGGCACGGTGGCGCAGTGGTAGAGTTGCTGCCTTACAGCACCAGAGACCTCGGTTCAATCCTGACTATGGGTGCTGTCTGTACAGAGTTTGTATGTTCTCCCTGTGATCATGTGGATTTTCTCCAGGTGCTCCAGTTTCCTCCCACACTCCAAAGACACACAGGTTTGTTGGTTAATTTGCCACGGTAAAGATTCTAAATTGTCCCGAGTGTGTAGGATAATGCTAGTGTAATCAGATTGCTGATCGGCACGGACTCGGTGGGCTGAAGGGCCTGTTTCTGCGCTGTATCTCTAAACTAAACTACATATGATTACAATCGAGCCGTCCACCGTGCACCATGAGAAAGGGAATAACATTTAGTGCAAGATCAAGTTCAACAGTCCATTTAAAGATAGTCTGAGGGTCTTCAATGAGGTAGGCTGCAACTCAGGACCGCTCTCTAGTTGTTGGTGGGATGGTTCAGTTGCCTGATAACAGCTGGGAAGAAACTGAGGGAGAGGGGCAATGTAACTAGTAAACATTGTCTCCTGTATTCATGAAACTTTGATTAACACGGCCGTTAAATGTAATGACAAAACCAAATGCCTATTAAATAAAATGACAAAAAACAAAACCAGCAGTTTTGCTTTCATGGGAAAGTGGTCAGAATTCAGTCATGTTACGACAGAACTTTATTTATCCCTGGAGGGAAATTGATCTGCTAACAGTCATAAAAACACAAAATACATGAAACATGAAATTAAAGTGAGGAGTGGAAAAGGCTTGGGGGATGTGCAAAGTTTGGGGGTGGGGGGGCAGTCAGTCTCAGTCTACCCCACAACAGAAGGGGGAGGAGTTGTAAAGTTTGATAGCCACAGGGAAGAAGGATCTCCTGTGGCATTCTGTCCTCTATCCAAAGCAATTTAAATTAATTGACAAAATAAAAGCTGAAGTTCACCATAAAATGATATTTTTGAACATAACGGATGATGTTAACACTGCACTTCAATGGTATATGGACACACTGATCTGTTCTGTATTATTTATGCCTGCAATATTCTGTTGTGCTGAAACAAAGCAAGAATTTCATTGCCCTATCTGGGACACATGACAATAAACTCTCTTGAATCTTGAATCAAAATATAGAATTGGCTTGAAGCGCTGTGTGGGAATTGTATATGCCTTAGTTTGCCAATGTTTTTTTTCTGAATGATTAAACATCCCTCCCACTGGGATTTGACCAATGCATTGGAAATTCCCTGAGTGACTATTATAATGACGTTTTGCTTGTACATCCGATGATACTGCATGTTTATTTTTGCATCGCTGTGCAATGATCAAATGTTGTGACTACGTTCCCCAGCTCTTTCTCCCAGTCACCCTGTTATTAAACATAATGAATGTGGCCGACGAGGTGATGATAGTCATAGAATCACACAGCACAGTAATAGGCCATTCTGAGTCTAAGTTTAGTTTACTGTCATGTGTACCGAGGTACAGTGAAAAGCTTTTATTGCATGCTAACCCGTCAGTGGAAAGACAATACATGATTACAATCAAGCCATCCACAGTGTACAGATACATTATGAAGGGAATAATGTGAATAACGTTTAGTGCAAGATAAATCCAGTATAGTCCGATCAAAGATAGTCCGGGGGTCTCCAATGAGGTAAATAGTAGTTCAGGACTGCTGTCTAGTTGTTGGTAGGATGGTTCAGTTGCCTGATAACAGCTGGGAAGAAACTGTTCCTGAAACTGGAGTTGTGCGTTAGCACACTTTTATACTTTTTCCCTGATGGGAGAGGGGAGAAGAAGTAGTTGCTGGGATGTGACATCCTTGATTATGCCGAGGAAGCGTGAGGCATAAATGGAGTCAATGGAAGGGAAGTTGGTTTGCGTGATGGTCTGGGCTGCGTGCACAATTCTCTGCGATTTCTTGCGGTCTTGGATGGAGCTGTTCCCAAACCATGCAGTGATGCATCCCGATAAAATGCTTTCTATGGCGCATCTGTAGAAGATGAGAGTTGCCCAACTCTTCTAAGTTGACCAAGATACCCCATTTAAGCTAGTCTCGTATACCCGCATGTTGTTATTTATTATTATGATCTCAGTGCTCTAAGTAATGTTATAAAATTAAGTCGTTACTGGAGATTTTCAATTTAATTTTCCCTATCCAGTCACATTACCTCACTTTGTAATTCATTTGCTATTCTGTTTGTTTACAGAAAGCTTGAGAATTGTGCTTTCAATTTTGATCTCTGCAAGTAAAACATAACGAGGCAGCGATAGTGTTGCTGCCGTCCAGCACCAGAGACCCGGGTTCGATCCTAAATATGGGTGCTATCTGTATGGAGTTTATGCGTTCCCTCTGTGACTGCGTGGGTTTTCTCCGGGTGCTCCGGTTTCCTCCCACACTCCAAAGACGTGCAGGTTTGTAGGTTAATTGGCTTCAAAATTGTAAATTGTCCGTAGTGTGTGGGATAGTGCTAGTGTACGGGATTATCACTGATCGGCACAGACCCGGTGGGCTGAAGTTCCCACACTGTAATTCTAAAATCTAAATGATTTGGGCACTATTTTCTTGGGTTCCTTACAGCCCACTCAACAATTCCCTCAGAGATAACTACTGATAATAGCATCATGCAATTGTAACAGCACAGTAGAACATTTGTTCCATCAGGTAAGCTCCTAGTAGAGAAAGATCATCAGTTTCCTTTGCCCTCAACCCAACTTCTTTCCATTGATTCCATCTCACCCCAGTCACTCCCTCATCTCCCCTCTCACACCAGGCATGACATATAGAAGTTTGAAAATGTTTTCCTCCTAGGTTCAGGGGCAGTTTCTTCCCACCTGTTATCAAGCACTGAACCATCCTAGCATCAACTATAGAGTGGTCCTGACCTACCCTCAACCTCATCGGACCCTCGTACCATTTTTAATTGGACTTTACTATACTTTATCTTGCCCAAAACAGGAGTTGCCAAACTTTTTTGTCCCGTTTACCCCTGACAACCTTAATAGCACATAACAATGTTATTTCACTTATTTATGAACAACTAATGATGAACAGATACCGGTATACCAGAACCAAACACAGTCAGTCAATAAGAAAAAATATGTACAAATCCAGAATCAACAAATTTACCCCCTGGGGGTAAATTTACCCCAGGTTGGGAACCTTTGTCCTAAACGTTATTCCTTTTATCCAGTATCTGTACACTGTGGATGGCTTGATTATTGGGGGTTGCACGAAAGGTCATCGGGTCAAACGGCGTGACGCACGGAGCAGCTCAATCCATGTGGAGGACATGGCAGCCTCCGGCATATACTGTTAATACACGAAACGAGTACTTTTTTACCTGTTAAAAACCACCGAGATGGTCAATTTATGCGCTGTAAATAATTGTGGAAATCAGGGTAACCGTGAGAGACATCTATCCTACTTCAGAATTCCAAAAGTGAGGAGAAATGATGGTAGAGAGAAGCGAGAGCTGAAGGGACAACAACAGCTAAAGTGGTTGGCGAACATTGGCCGGGCAGATATCAACATTGAAAATATTGGGAATTATCGCGTTTGCTCACTGCATTTCATCAACAGTAAGGCATTATTTGTGTTTTTCTTGATTCCTTCGGTATCTAAAAAGTTTCAGAAGTGATAAATCCGGCTGTAAAATTTAAAAATCGCCCATGGTTCTCAAGTGGGTTTTTACATGCAAAAGAAAACGCTTCTGAAGCTAAATTAACCATTAAAAAAAAAATCGCAAGCCATACGTGGGTTTTGAATTACATTTTACTCAGATGCAAGCCAAGGAATGGCATAATTGTTAGCTGTTAATTGGACAGAATCAACCTCAGCAAATTTACAATATCTTTGAAAGGAGTGGGTGTTTAAGCTGTCAGCACATTTTATTATTTGCCAAAATATACATCTCAATAGCATAATGATAGAAAACTTACTTTTCCACACACCACTCGTAAGTCTGGAGATTTTTTATTGATAAAAGAAAGTACTCGTTTTGTGTATTAACAGTGTATGTCGTAGGCTGCCATGTCATTTACATGGATTGAGCTGCTCCGTGCATCACGCCCTTTGACCCGATGACCTTTAATGCAACCCCCCCTATAGTCATGTATTGTCTTTTCACAGACTGGATAGCACGCAACTGGATAGCACACAACATAAAAGCTTTTCCCTGTACCTCGTTACATGTGACAATAATAAATGAAACTAAAATTAAAAAGCACCATTTTTCTTCATAGAATCATATGCACAGGAATAGGCCCTTCAGCTGACCGTCCATATTGACCATCAATAACAGACCCACACTCATCCCATTTACTGCCACTTGTTCCATTGCCCTCTCTGCTTTTGCAATCAAGTGTCAGTATTAATACAAGTTGAATATTGAGAGAATATTCCCTTCCACTATCATTAAGGCAGTGTGTTCCAGATTCCAATTACTGGAAAGCCGTAAACTATACAGGTCCACCACTAATTTTCCGGCACCTCCTTTAATCCGGTCAAAATTACAAGAACGCACTTGAAGTTCACCACCGGGTGGCGCCACCATTGGCTGCCTCGCCAATAGTCTGTCTGTCCCTTCCTTCTTTGTGTTTTTATAGTATGTGTTAAATGTATGTTTTTAGTGTTCTTTAGCTTGTTTTATGTGGGGGGTGGGGGAAGGGGTTAGGGGAAACTTTTTCTAATCTCTTACCTAGACGGAGATGCGATTTCTTTCCATATCATATCTCTGTCCACACTGCGGCCTAACATCGAGGAGTTGGCGGCCTTTGCTGGATACCGACATTTGAGAGCACCACGGCGTGTGCCTGCAGACTTACCATCGCGGAGCTCGCGGTCTCTGGTCAGAGACTGACTTCGGGAACTCCGAGCCGCAGGAGCTTTGACCGCCCCGACATGGGAGTTTCGATCGCCCCAACGCGGGAGTTTCGATCAACCCGACAGATGGTTCGACTGCCCCGACCGCGGGAGAATGAAGAGGAAGAGGATTGGCTTTTTTGCCTTCCATCACTGGGAAATGTGGGGAATCTGCTGTGGTGGATGTTCATGTTAACTTTTATGTAGTTGTGTGTCTTGTTGCTTTTTTTTCCGTTTGGCTGTATGGTAATTCGCATATCACTGTACCTTAATTGATACATGTGACAATAAAAGACCTTTGAAACCTTTGCAGTTGCTGGGTGGCCAGAGATGGCGCCGTGTGTGGCGCACTGTCTTTAGGGACGTCTCCCTCTGTCCTGATTGTTATATGTTTACATCTGCAGTTGTAGATGGTGATACCTTGGTTTTGTGCAATTCTTAGCTTATTTTACACAGATACATAGATACATAGACAATAGGTGCAGGAGTAGGCCATTAGGCCCTTCGAGCCAGCACTGTCATTCAATGTGATTATGGCTGATCATCCCCTTAGGAAAAGGGGAGATGCAGCGAGACCTGGGTGTCATGGTACACCAGTCATTGAAAGTAGGCATGCAGGTGCAGCAGGCAGTGAAGAAAGCGAATGGTATGTTAGCTTTCATAGCAAAAGGATTTGAGTATAGGAGCAGGAAGGTTCTACTGCAGTTGTATAGGGTCTTGGTGAGACCACACCTGGAGTATTGCGTACAGTTTTGGTCTCCAAATCTGAGGAAGGACATTATAGCCATAGAGGGAGTGCAGATAAGGTTCACCAGACTGATTCCTGGGATGTCAGGACTTTCATATGAAGAAAGACTGGATAGACTTGGCTTATACTCGCTAGAATTTAGGAGATTGAGAGGGGATCTTATAGAAACGTACAAAATTCATATGGGGTTGGACAGGCTAGATGCAGGAAGATTGTTCCCGATGTTGGGGGAAGTCCAGGACAAGGGGTCACAGCTTAAGGATAAGGGGGAAATCCTTTAAGACCGAGATGAGAAAAAACTTTTTCACACAGAGTGATGAATCTCTGGAACTCTCTGCCACAGAGAGTAGTTGAGGCCAGTTCATTGGCTATATTTAAGAGGGAGTTAGATGTGGCCCTTGTGGCTAAAGGGATCAGGGGGTATGGAGAGAAGGCAGGTACGGGATACTGAGTTGGATGATCAGCCATGATCATATTGAATGGCGGTGCAGGCTCGAAGGGCCGAATGGCCTACTCCTGCACCTATTTTCTATGTATCTATGTATGTATCCACAATCAGTACCCGTTCCTGCCTCCTCCCCATATCCCTTGATTCTGCTAGCCCTAAGAGCTCTTTCTAACTCTCTCTTGAATGCATCCGGTGAATCAGCCTCCACTGCCTTCTGAGGCAGAGAATTCCACAAATTCACAACTCTGTGTGAAAAAGTTTTTCTTCATCTCAGTTTTAAATGGCCTACCCCTTATTCTTAGACTGTGGCCCCTGGATCTGGACTCCCCCAACATCGGGAACATTTTGTTTACATTTATCCCTAGCTCTGGCTGCTAAGCAAGGTCGAAGTAACAATCATGGTGTCAAGCATAAGCAAATTTATTTTACATTTAATATTTGTTTTCTTTAAGTTTTTAGCAGTCCACAGTGCTTTAGAGACATGGGAGTGGTATAATTAGTGGGCCAGGGATTAGTTTAAAGATACAGCACGGAAACAGGCCCTTCAGCCCACGCCAACCAGTGATCCCCGTCCACTACCCTGCACACTTGGGACATTATACAATTTTTACTGAAGCCAATTAACCTACAAACCTGTACGTCTTTGGAGTGTGGGAGGAAACCGGAGCTCCTGGAGAAATCCCACGCGGTCATAGGGAGAACGTACAAACTCCGTACAGACAACACCCGTAGTCAGGATTGAACCCGTGTCCCTGCCGCTGTAAGGGTGTATTGTTGCATCATTATTATGGGACCTCTGTTGATCTGGCAAAATGGATAATCTTGCAGGGCTCGGTAATCACAGGTGCCGGAAAATCGGTGATGGACCTGTAGCTGAGAAGCCATGTTCACGCTGATTATCTTTTTATTCCCTCCTTGTCGTCAGCTATCCTCCCTCCCCCACTACATTCTACCAGAGGGGCAATTTATAGTGGCCAGTGGCCAGTGTGGGGGGGGGGGGGGGGGGAGGGGGAGAGAGAACACCTAGAGGAATCCCACACCGTCACAGGGAGAATGAGCAAGTACTGCATGCACACCACCTGAGTTCAAGGGCTCAAGTTGGTTCTCAGACTCGAACAGAACAATCCAGCCCAATGAGTCGGTTCATTTACTCTCTGACGTAACATTAATCTTAAACAATCTGAACAGGGTAGCGCACTGTACTTGTTCTAAGCAAACACAATAGCTTCTTTATGCCAGGTGATTATTAGACTCGAGTAAAGCACAAAGTGCTGGAGTTACTCAGTGAGTCAGTTTGCTTCTCTGGAGAATGTGGATAGGCAGCGTTTCGGGCCGGGATCCTTCTTCAGCACTGAGACAGATGATGCAAAGAGAGCTGGAGAGAACAGGAGTCCCAACCCGTAACGTTGCCTACCCATGTCCTGCACAGATGTCAACTGACCTATCAGACCATAAGACATAGGAGCAGAATTTGGCCATTTAGGCCCATCTACTCCACCATGGCTAATCTACTTTTCCCTCTCAACACCATTCTCCTGCCTCCTCCCTGTAACCTTTGGCGCCCACCCTAATCAAGAACCTATCAATCTCTGCCTCAATGTGTCTGTCCTCCACAGCCGTCTGTGGCAATGTCCCAGTGAGTTACTCAGGAACTTTGTTTTACTCAAGATTCCAACATCTGCAGTTCCTCGAGTCTCAATTTCAATTTTTCAACTCTTCCTGATAGTTACGAGATGAGCTGAAATGCTATGGACATCCTACAAACAATGAGGAAGCAGCCTCAAGAACTTTCAGTTTCCTCGTGTTGAGAGTGAAGAGGTTCTTGGAAACTGGAGCAGTCAATGCAACCGGCCTTTATTTAGTCTGAAGAAGGGTCTCAACCCGAAACGCCACCTATTCCTTTTTCTCCAGAGATGCTGCCTGTCCTGCTGAGTTACTCCAGCTTTTTGTGTCTATGTTCGGTTTAAATCAACAGCTGCAGTTCCTCCCTCCGGCCTTCATTTAATCTCAAATTAGGCAATCCGCAAGAATTAAAACAGATAGTGTTTTATACACGTTGGCCACAATGACAAGGTGTGACAGAGGCTTGACAGCCCACCAAATGTGATCCAAGACCATTTCAGGCATTGCATAGGTTGTAAACAGAGGGCCGTGCTAGGTTTATCCATTACAAAGATGCCAAGTATTTTAATTCTCAAATGTATCGTGCTCCTAATGCCTTGTCCAAATAGACACTGTCTACTTCCTATCAATGACTTATTTTCAGCCACCTGTCCCCAACCCATCGCCTTCCACCTATCTCCCACCCTCTGGCTTTACTTCACTTCTCTTCTCTCCACATCTGACAACTGTTTGTCTCCCTTTATCCCCTTTTGTCCCCTTTCATCTCTAGCCTTTGTACACCCTCAAAACTCCCCCTCCCATGAATTTACCTATCATTTGCCAGAAAAATAATACTGAAGTAATTACTTAAATTTATACATATTGTTTGGAGCATTGAGATCATAACCATGAATGACAGCATTTAAAAGACACAAAGTGCTGGAGTAACTCAGCGGGTCAGACAGCATCTCTGGAGAACATGGATATGTGACGTTTCGGGTTGTGACCCTTCTACAGACGGCTTTGTCCTGCCCCCACCTCTTTTCCAGTTTCCTCTTGCCCACACCAGTCTATTGGCAGAAGGGTCCAGACCCAAAACTTCACCTGTCCATGTCCCCCAGAGATGCTGCTGGATTCGCTGAGTTCCTCCAGCACTTTGTGTTTTGAGTATATTTAACACCCATTTACAGTACATTCATCTGTTGGTATCCTTATCTCTTTAGTATTTACTGGCTCATAGTTTCAAAGTGCGTCTAAAGGTGTGGCTGTGGATTTCTGTAACTCAGCTCTTTGCCTCACCCGTCTCAATATGACCTGCTACACTCTGTCTACCTCTGTCCGAGTATCCCAGAGGGTCCAACGTCATGTCACAATTGTCTGCTTCAACAGTGAACAAATGTGTAGGAAGGAACTGCAGATGCTGGTTTAAACCAAAGATAGACACAAAATGCTGGAGTAACTCAGCGGGACAGGCAGCATCTCTGGAGAGAAGGAATGGGAGACGTTTCAGGTCGAGAACCAGCTTACAATGATCTATTCTCCATTTTCCTTGATCGCCATCCCCTTTGTCCTATTTTCATACCTTACACTTCCTTATCTCCCTCTCCTCTGACAACAGTCTGAAAAGGGGCCCGAAACGTTACCCATTCCTTCTCTCCAGAGATGCTGCCTGTCCCGCTGAGTTACTCCAGCATTTTGTGTGTAGCAACAGTGAACAAATATGTATACAGTCACTCTGCTATAACATTATTATGTATGAAAATTAAAAAAAAAACTGCAGATGCTGGAAATGTAAAACAAAAACAGAAAATGCTGGAAATATTCAGCAGGTCAGGCCACCTCTGTGGATAGAGAAACACCATTAACGTTTCAGATCAAAGACCCTTCGTCAGAATTGGGAAGACCACGAAAGAAGATTCTAAAGATGCAGAGAGAGTTGGTGAGTTGGCTGTCTTTGAGAGTAAACCTGGGGTGACTACAGCGGTAAAGCTGCTGCCTCACAGCGCCAGAGACCTAGGTTCAATCCTGACCTCAGGTGCTGTTTGTGCGGAGTTTGCATGTTCCCTCTTTGACCATGAGGGTTTTCTCTGGGTGCTCTTGTTTCTTCTTACATCTCATACCGGTTTAGTTTAGAGATACATTATGGAAGCGGGCCCTTTGGCCCATCGAGTCCACGCTGACCATCGATCACCCATTCACACTAGTTCTATGTTATCCCACTTTGACATCCACTCCCCATTTACAGAGGCCAATTCACCCACAAACCCGCACATCTTTGTAACGTGGGAGGAAACCCGAGCATATGGAGGAAATGGATGTCACAGGGATAACGTGCAAACTCCACACAGACAGCACCTGAGGTCTGGATCAAACCTGGGTCTCTGGCGATGTGAGGCAGCAGCTCTCTCTGTCTATACGGGTGCTCCGGTTTCCTCTCGTATTCCAAAGATGAGAGGGTTTGTAGGTTAATTGGCCTCTGTAAATTGCCCCTGGTGTGTAAGGAGTGGATGCTAGTGTGAACGTGTGATCGCAGGTCGGTGTGGACTCGGGCTGCAGGGGCCACAGACGGAGTGGGAGTAAGTTGGAGAGGTAAAGTGGCAGGCACCAGGAAGATCAGGGGTGCCTATGCAGACTGAATGCTGCTGCTCTGCAAAGTGGTTTCTCCAGCATAGAGACCACACACATTGAATGCAGACAATTATATTGAATGAAGTGCACGCGAATCTCTGTTTCACCTGGAAAGCCTGTCTGTGTTCCTGAGTGGTGGGAAGGGAAGAGGTGAAAGGACAAGTGTAGCATCACCTTTTAGTTTTTAGTTTAGAGATACAGCGCGGAAACAGATCCTCCGGCCCACCGAGTCCACACCAACCAGCGATCCCCGCACATTAACTCTATCCTGCACACACTAGGGACAATTTATCAAAGCCAATTAACCTACAAACCTGTACGTCTTTGGAGTGTGGGAGGAAACCAGTGCTCCTGGAGAAAACTTACACAGGTCACGGAGAGAACGTACATTCTCCACACAGACAGCACGACTAGAGTGGGGGAAGAACTGAGAGAGGGGCAATGCAAGAATTACTTGAAATTTGAGAAATTACTACTCATCTAGGTACCTGATGTGTTTTATGCTGCAGTTCATTCAAAGGAGACATACTGTATAATTATCTTTTAATGGTTGAAATACATGTCTGTAGGAAATGATTTAGATCCAAGGAAGAAATTAGATGTTTGATGTTCCATTACACTGCTGTGAGTCATCCCAGACGATGCTATCTTATCTGTATTGGTTTACATGACTTGCAGAAAGGAAAGTGGTTTTGTGACTCACAGGTTTAGTTAAGTATTCTGGTATCTTGGCGATGTCATCGCTGAAACAAGTGGAGGTTTCAGGAATAATTGTTTGCGATCTGCTATCTTTGATATTATCTGACTCAGCAGAACATCTTTTGAAGGAAAGATTGAGCTACTGATAGAAGTGTGATAGTGGCGCAGCTGGTGGAGCTGCTGCCTCACAGCGCCAGAGACCCTGGTTCGAACCTGACCTCGGGTGCTGTCGCTGCAGATTTTCTACATCCTCCATGTGACCCCCCTGCATTTCCTCTGGATGTTTTAGTTTCGTTTTAGTTTAGTGATACAGCACAGAAACAGGCACTTCAGTCAACTGAGACCGCGCCGACCAGTGATCATGGTACTATCCCACACACTATGGACAATTTACAATGTTTACTGAAACCAATTAACCTACAAACCTGCATGTCTATGGAGTGTGGGAGGAAACCCGAGCACCCGGGGAAAACCCATGAGGTCACAGGGAATATGGACAAACTCCGTACAGACAGCACCCGTAGTCATGGTTGACCCCCCTATGGCACTGTAAGTCAGCAACACTACCGGTGCTCCTGTTCCCTCCCACATCCCAAAGACGTGCGGGTTTAAAGGCCAATTGTCCTCTGTAAAATTGACTTTAGTATGTAGGGAGTGGATGCGGAAGTGTGGATAACGTAGAACTAGCGTGAATGGATGATTCATGTTCGGTGTGAAGGGCCTGTTTCCATGCTGCATCTTTCTATTCAGTTCAATTCATGTCAGCTGTCCACCATATTGGCACTGAGCCATTGTGGCACACTTTCTCCTTGTGCACAGTATATCTCCTGTGTCATAGAAACATAGAAAATAAGTGCAGGAGTAGGCCATTCGGCCCTTCGAGCCAGCACCGCCATTCAATATGATCATGCTGAGCATCCAAAATCAGTACCCCCTTCTGGGTTTTTCCCCATGTCCCTTGATTCCCTTCGCCCTAAGAGCTAAATCTAACTTTCTCTTGAAAACATCCAGTGAATTGGCCTCCACATTCCAGGAAATGCTCTCCTTGCTGAACACAGTGGTGTAATTTCAGACTGGGCAATCCCAGTCACACCCATAGGCAGGTTGCTAGGGTACCTGCAATCATCGTTCAATACCTAGCAGCTTGGTCACCTTCCTGTGATATGTGCTCCCTAATCGGAGTTCCCCTGGTCAGAGTTCGTCACCCCGGGAGGACTTCCTTAGCAGTGCACAGCTGGGGTCTTGAGTGATCTGGCATCATGCACTTTGACCACAGCCATGCAGTGGCACGGTGGCACAGCGGTAGAGTTGCTGCCTTACAGCAACAGAGACACCAATTCAACTACGTTCACTGCCTGCACAGAGTTTGTATTTTCGACCCGTGACCGCCTGGGTTTTCTTTGGGTGCTCTGGTTTCTTCCCACTCCAAAGATATATAGCTTTGTAGGCTAATTGGCTTTGGTAAAACTGTTATTTGTCCCTAATGTGTAAGGTAGTGCTGGTGTACCAGGTGATCACTGGTCAGCATGGATTTGGTGGGCCGAAGGGCCTGGTTCCACGCTGTATCTCTAAAGTCATAGAGATCACACAGCTGAAGCAGTTTAAGAACAGTTTTGAGGGGAATAAGAAGATTCAATTAACCTGGTCCCTGGAAGCAGGGGGTGGGGGCGAGGTTGCTCCAAGCCTTTGTGGAGAACCTTTTATTCACTCGGGACTTGAACCCATTGCAGTACCATCTCGGTGAGTTGCTTTAAAGATACTCCAGGGAATCAATCCCAAGGAGCAGTGTGGTTAGGTTGGAGATCGCCAGGCAAATAGTCATGGAGTCACACAACATGGATACAGGCTCTTTAGCTGAACTCCTCCGTGCCAAACAAGATGCCCTATCTAAGCTAGTCCCAATTGCCCAATTATTGCTCCATAACCCTGTAAATCTTACCATTCCAAGTGGTTTTTAAATGCTGTTCTTGTACCTGCCTCAACTACCTCCTCTGGCAGCTCATTCCACACACCCACCGGCCACTGGGTGAAAAGGTTGCCCCTCAGGTTCCTGCTAAATCTTTCCCCTCTCACCGTAAACCTGTGCCCACTGTTTCATGATTCCCCTCCTCTAGGTAAAAGACTGCGCAAAAGAGTTGACCATAGGACAGTTGATGAAAAGCTTGGTCAGAAAAGTAGGTATTATGGTGTAACAAAAATAGAGGCAAAGAGAGAGTCTATCGCTTAGGAGATGCAAGGTTTGGAACAGAGGGGGACTGTGTAAATTTTGGTTTAGAATTGGAGGAATGTAGAAATCTCAGAGAGTCAAGGGCTGAGAAAGGAGCAAGGCCAAGAAGCAAACTTCATTTTAAGGGCGACACTTAAAACTATTTATTATCTCAACTAGGAACCAGCATCAGCTAAAAAACACAATGACAGACAAGACCATCATGCAAACCAACCTCCTTTCCACTGACTCCATCTACACCATGCAGCCTTGGCAAGGCCAGTAGCTTAATCAAGGACCAGTCTCACCTCAGTCACTCCCTCCTC
The DNA here is from genome assembly GCA_038087875.1 of Malacoraja senta. Taxonomy (NCBI): domain Eukaryota; kingdom Metazoa; phylum Chordata; class Chondrichthyes; order Rajiformes; family Rajidae; genus Malacoraja; species Malacoraja senta. The sequence goes on along the minus strand of CM075980.1, from coordinate 54,961,057 downwards.
TTCCCTCTCCCATCAGGCAAGAGGTACAGAAGTGTGAAAATGCACACCTTCAGATTCAGGGACAGTTTCTTCCCAGCTGTTATTAGGCAACTGATCCTAGCACCAACCAGAGCGGACCTGAGCTACCTTCTCCCTCATTGGAGACCCCAGGACTAATTTTACTTGGACTTTACTGGACTTTCTCTTGCACTAAAAGTTATTTGCTTTAACTTGTATCTGTACACTGTGGACAGCTCGATTGTAATCACGTATAGTCCTTCCGCTGACTGGTTAGCATGCATTAAGCTTTCCACTTTACCTCGGTACATGTGACAATAAACTAAACACACTATCCAGGTACATGTAACAATAAAGTACTATTTACTTTAACTAAAAACAGCATTAAGGTACTCACTAACCCCAAACCAATATATCCTTCATGATAGCAGCTTTATCTCCGACCCTTTGGGGAAAACCTACTCCCATTTTTCTGCCTGAGAAAGAACTTAATTTAATCGGGCAGATAATTCTTTTTTAAACAAATACAGTACTCATAGCAACACCATTCGAGTCACAAAGCTCGTTCCATACACCCACCACCCCGTGTGTGAAAACGTTCCCCCTCAGGTTCCATTTAAATCTTTCCCCCCCTCATCTTAAATAGCAATAGGTGCAGGAGTAGGCCATTCGGCCCTTCGAGCCAGCACCGCCATTCAATGTGATCATGGCTGATCATCCACAATCAGTACCCCATTCCTGCCTTCTCCCCATATCCCCTGACTCCACTATCTTTAAGAGCCCTACCTAGCTGTCTCTTGAAAGTATCCAGAGAACCGGCCTCCACCGCCCTCTGAGGCAGAGAATTCCACAGACTCACAACTCTCTGTCGTAAACTGTTGTTCTCTGATCCTTGATTCCCCTCCTCTGGGCAAAAGACTGTGTGTGTCTACTCGATCTATTCGTGGGATGGCAGGACTTTCATATGAAGAAAGACTAGATAGACTCGGCTTGTACACGCTAGAATTTAGAAGATTGAGGGGGGATCTTATAGAAACTTACAAAATTCTTAAGGGGTTGGACAGGCTAGATGCAGGAAGATTATTCCCGATGTTGGGGAAGTCCAGAACTAGGGGTCACAGTTTAAGGATAAGAGGGAAGTCTTTTAGGACCGAGATGAGATAATCATTTTTTACACAGAGAATGGTGAATCTGTGGAATTCTCTGCCACAGAAGGTAGTTGAGGCCAGTTCATTGGCTATATTTAAGAGGGAGTTAGATGTGGCCCTTGTGGCTAAAGGGATCAGGGGGTATGGAGAGAAGGCAGGGATGGGATACTGAGTTGGATGATCAGCCATGATCATATCGAATGGCGGTGCAGGCTCGAAGGGCCGAATGGCCTACTCCTGCACCTATTTTCTATGTTTCTATGTTTCCTCTCCTGATTTTGTACACGATTGAAGTTGAACTATAAAAATATTTGCAAAAGAATATATGGTAAAATAAAAATTTCTAGTAATCTTTTATTTGAATTATTGTACATGTGTCTTCACATTTTTCCACCGAAAAGTAGTAATTATGAAAATTCAAGGAAAATTGTAAATTTATTTCCATGTTGTTTAATTACTGTGATTTTCAACATTTAAGTATTTTCATTCTCTTTAAGCTCACCTGCCACTTGAGGGAGGTGACTCCAGTAGCAGACAAACTGCCTCAGAGTAAGATGCCACTCAGTTATTTTTGTATTAATCCAGAGGCAACGTGTACAACAATAATAATGTGTATTTTAATAG
>CM075980.1:54846939-54959088 GCA_038087875.1 Malacoraja senta | reverse complement strand
TGGGATGTTGTGTTACAACCATACTAGTCGCTGGTGAGACCATACGGTCACGGTTGCTGCCTTACAGCGAATTCAGCACTGGAGACCCGGGTTCGATCCCGACTACGGATGCTGTCTGTAGCGGGGATCGCTGGTCGACGTGGACTCGGTGGGCCGAAGGGCCTGTTTCCGCGCTGTATCTCTAAACTAAACATATGGAATTATTGTGCACAGTTCTGATTGCTGAGCTGAGGGGTTTAGTTTAGTTTAGAGATACAACGTGGAAACAGGCCCTTCAGCCCACCAAGTATGCACCAACCAGCGATCCCTGTTCGCTAGCACTACCCTACATGCTAGGGACAACTTAATCTTTACCAAAGCCACTTAACTTACAAACCTGTACATCTTTAGAATGTGGGAGGAAACCGGAGGACCCGGGGAAAACCCACGTGGTCATGAGGAGAACGAACAAACTCCGTAAAGACAGCACCCGTGGTCAGGTTCTAACCTGAGTCTCTGGTGCCCCAGAGGAGACCTTATGAGACATTTCTAAGATAATGAGGGAGGAAGATAGGGTGGATGGTCATATTATTTTTATCAGGGAATGAGAGTCCAAAATTAGAGGGCGTAGAGTTAAGGTGAGGTGGGAAAGATTAAAAAAGGATATGAGGGCAACTTAATCCACTCAGAGAGGAGTGGGTATATAGAGGAGCTGCCAGGGAAGCTGTAGAACTGGATACAATTACAATGCTTATTAGCAATCTATTTTCTGCCTATAAACAATCTCCACCAAATGACTACCTCCAACAGAGGCAGCTGAAAGACAAAACTCAAGCTTCTATATACAGCACAATCCATAATTTATCTTGCAAATGAACCTTCTCAGTAAAATCTCTGGAGGAAAGGAATAGGTGACGTTTCGGGGCAGAACCCTTCTTCAAACAAAAGGATGTGTCAGCTCAATCTGTCTGTGGGTCCACAAAGATTATGGACCAACCAGATTCCAAAATCGTCAGATGCTTGACAGTTTATGCAACAATTTAAAAAAAAGATACTTTCCATGGTATGTCTGATAATGTAAGGAAAGCCCAAAATGCTTTTGGAATATAGAAACAACTGCAGATGGTGGTTTATACCAAAGATAGGCACAAAGTGCTGGAGTAAATCAGTGGGACAGGCACCATCTCTGGAGAAAAAGGATGGGTGACTTTTCAGGTCAGGACCCTACTTCAGACTGAAGATCGAGTCTGAAGAAGGGTCCCACCACCTGAAATGTCACCCATCCTTTTTCTCCAGAGATGCTGCCTGGTCGACCCGCAGAGTTACTCCAGCACTTTGTGTTTGCCTTTGTCCTGCTTTTGGAATACGTGTCCTATAAGCAAACACTGTTATCTTGAAGGTAACACGGCAGTTAACTTGGAGAGCAAACTCCTACGAACAGCAAAGCGACAATGATCGGATCAACTGTCGTACTGTGACGCAGACTGTAGTGACCCTGAGGAGAACCCCTCACTCCTCCCAAGGGTCTTGAGATCCTTAATGTTCAAGAGAGCGTGCAGCATTCAAGAGGAGTGACAGTCAGGATCTTTGCACTCATGATGAAGAAGCAGAACCTTCAAACCAAAGGCAAGACCAGTTTGACGTTTGAATAATAGTTTATACAATTTGTTTTAAAAAAATGGAGACTCCTATTCGGGATAAATGAATGAAGATTCAATATGAGATTTCTCATTGCTGGCGAGGTGCACTACCCCGGGAAACTACTCACCTGTTTCAAGCAGTGACCATTTTATCTCAGTGCGTTGGATCCTATAGGTTTATTTATTGTTCCTATAATACAAACATACCTCCGCAATTCAACACTGGATAAGAAGACAGAGGCTTGCGACACGTGAAAGGGGGATCTAACAGGTCTGTTTATGAATGGAATAGTGTTTTTACGAAGGGTTACCGGCACGTTTCTCACTCTTGGTATTGTCGATCTTGACGGTCTGTCGGCTTACAATCGCCTGCCACACATGATGTCAGTAGTTCGTCTGTCTTTCTCTGTGGGGAGTGAGAGAGACGCAAGGACAGCCAGTGTCAGTACGTCACTGGGTTGAGGATGAAAAGCTTGTCCTCTTCCTTCCTAATCCATTTCATGAGTTTGGTGATGGCATTGACTGCCGCTACTTTGGTTCCCATTGGAGTAAAACACATGTAGAGTTCAAATCCATTCGTCACCTGCACAATGAGTAAAACACAAGGCGAGAGTTAGAAAACAAACTTTTCTCAATACAGGTCCACCACCGATTTTCCGGCACCCTTGGTTCCACAGCCTTTCTGGATTATCCATGTTGCCGGACCGACAGAGGTCATGGACTCCGAGAGGAGTCGAACCGGAACGGTCCGTTTATGCCACCGAGGGGCCGAGATACTGGCCTCGGAAGTCGGCTTCCACAGCCCTGGTCACAGGAGCAAATTGGAACTGCCGATAGACTGTGGAAGTCCCGATGAGGTAAAAATTGGCCGCCTCACCCGGCTTAGGCGCCACATTTTCAGGGGGGAGTTTCAAGTGCGCTCTCCTAAATTTGTCCGGATTAAAGGAAATGTGGATTCCACCAGTTGCCGGAAAAGCTTTAGTTTAGTTCAGTTTAGAGGTACAGGCACTTCAGCCCACTGAATCCACGATGACCACTGATCACCCGTTCACACTGGTTATTTCACTACACACTTGGGACAAGTCACAGAGGCCAATTAACATAGAAACATAGAAACATAGAAAGTAGGTGCGAGAGTAGACCACCAGGCCCATCGAGCCCGCACCGCCATTCGCTCATGGCTGAACACTAAACAGACACCCTTACCCACAAACAGTAGACACAAGACACAGAACACAAGACACTACCCTCCCCTTTATACCGCTATCACCCCTCTCCACCCCAAGAACCGCGTGATCTCCTGGGGGAGGCAAAAAAACGGATAAAAACCCAGGTCCAATTCGGGAAAAAAATCCGGGAAATTCCTCTCCGACCCCAATCCAGGCGATCGACACTTGTCCAGGAGATCACTCAGGTCTTACTATACTAACCATACCTAGGTCCATATCCCTGCCCTCTCCCCGTAGCCCCTTATCCCCTTGGCAGCTAAAAAAACATCTATTTTAGACTTAAATATATTTAATGTTTCTGCTTCCACTGCTCCCTGGGGCAGTGAATTCCATAAATTAACCACCCTCTGGGTGAAGAAGTTTTTCCTCATCTCAGTTTTAAAAGAGCCCCCCCTTATTCTACAACTATGTCCCCTAGTTCTAGTTTCCCCGATCATTGGGAACATCCTCGGTGCATCCACCCGATCAAGGCCCCTCACGATCTTATATGTTTCAATGAGATCAATGTTTCAATAACCTACAAACCCGCACGTCTTTGGGATGTGGGAGGAAACTGGAGCACCCGAAAGAAACCCACGCGGTCACAGGGAGAACATGCAAACTCCACACAAACAGCACCCGAGGGCAGGATTGAACCCGGGTCTCTGGGACTGTGAGGCAGCCGCACTACCGCACTGCCACTGTGTCGCACAAAACTTAAGATGTAACTTAAATCTTTCCTGTGGATTCAATAACTGCGATAGACAATTGCAGTATCGATCCAACTTCGAACACTGCATTCATCAGAAATTCATGGACCCACTCAAGAGATGCTTAAAGCTATTTGCAGAAGGTCTGATGTGACAATAGTTGCACTACTTACGAGAAACAAAATTGTGTCATTGCTCAATACAAAATCGTTGAGACAGTTTAAGATCAGGTGGGGAAAGAGTGGAATTTCTCTTCTTTGCCTGAAGTTTAAGAAACTTTATTTCAATCAACAGCCTGACAAATTTCAGTAAAATATCTTTACTCGACAATCTTGTGCATCATCCATTTATATGGAATGATTGTTAAATCTCCATTTGTTATTTCCAGATCTTTGGCATTATCAATATGTTTTTAAGGGGTCTGGATCCAGCCCCTTAAAAGATGTTGATAATGCCAGAGGTCTGGAAATAACAGAAGAGTTTCTTGGACAGTTCAATAATCTCTAGGGTCAGGGAGGACTGATGTTATCCTGTTAGACTGCTCTGTTGCTCCCAGACCTATCACTTCATTTAATTACTATTTCGATTAGTGTCATCCAGCACAATTAGGAGATTCCAACAGGTATCTGTAGGGATGGTCTTATTAAAGTGGGGATGAGTATCTTGTGAAGCACTGGTGCAAGTCATCTGCTTCTCCTTGGGGGTTGTTTCATTTCTTACCCACGCCAAGAGATTCTCCCGTTCGCCTGCGTAATAGATGTACTTCAGAGGCCTTGCAGAGTTGTGAATGCGGCTGTACAAATACTGATACAGCTCCAGGAGTCGTTCCCGCTGCTGCTCACTTGTGTAAGGAGCCTCTACTTCAGGACTGGAAGAGGAAACAAAACGGATGTCATTGCTAAAGATATAAAATTGTTGAGATAGATTATCAGAATGGGAAGCAATGAGATTTCTCTTGGTTTGTCTGAACATAGAACAGCACTGCTGAACATGTTTATGCTGAACATGATGCCAAATTAAACTGATCTCATGATCAATACATGATCTATATCCCTCTATTCCCTGCGTTCCATGTGCCAATCTAAAGGGCCTGTCCTACAAGCATGCGACTCCATGCGGCAAGCGCGACCTAACGTGGTTGCTTGAGCCGTACGGCCTCGCGGGGCCGGTCCCACTTCGAGCCCGACATCGCGCGGGGCTCCGAAAAACTGACCGTGTTCAAAAATTCCGCGCGGCAATAGCCTGCCTCGACGCCGTGCGCAGCGTCTTGACGCTGTACGCACCGTCTTGACGGCGTACGTCACGCGTGAACTTCCCGCGGACTTCGCTCGAACTTCACGTCACTCACTCGACCTCCGCTTCCGGTTTGGTTGCGCTCGCCGCATGCAAGCGCATGCTGGTGGGACCGGCCCTGTACGGGGATCACTCGACCTCCGCGCGGCCCCCGCTTCCGGTTTGGTCGCGCTTGCTGCATGCAGGTTGCATGCTCGTGGGACAGGCCCTAAAAAGCCTCTTAAATGCCACGATTGTACCTGCTGTCACCACCACCACCCCTGGCAATGCATTCCAGGCCCCCACCACTCGTGTGTATAAAACTTGTCCCACACATCTCCATTAAACTTTCTCCCTCTCACCTTCTGGGTATGCCCTCTAGTGTTGGATATTTCCATCCTGGAAAAAAGGTTCTGACTGTCTACTCCATCCATGCCTCTTTTAATTTTATATACTTCTACCAAATCTCCCCTCAACCTCTGATGTTCCAGAGAAAACAATCCAAGTCTATTCAACCTCTCCCCTCACCTGAACCCCTCTAATCCAGGCAGCATACTGAAGTTGATGACCAATTATTTTTTCCGACAAATTTCAGTATCTTTCCTTCACTGGACAATTTTGCGTACCATCCATTTATGTGGAATGGTTATTTAATCTCTGACCCCTTCTCATTACATACAAAAAGAATCATTCAAATAGTTGCAGGGATGATGGCCTTGAGTTAAGTTTAGACTGGATAAAATTAGGTTGTTCTTATTGGGGTAAGGAAGGTTAAGAGGAGTTTGGACAATGCTGGGAACACTCAGCGGGTCAGGCAGCATTTGTGGAGGCAGAGACAGAGTTCTAAAGTTGTTAAATTGCTTTAAATTTGGATCTCCAGCATCTATAGTATTCTGCTTTTGTATGGGCCATGTGAGGTTTGATCAGTGTACATGTGTGCAGATGCTGGTTTAAATCGAAGGTAGACAGAAAATGTTGGAGTAACTCAGCGGGACAGGCAGCATCTCTGGGGTGAAGGAATGGGTGACGTTTCGGGTCGAGCCCCTTCTTCAGTCTCGACCCAAAACGTCACACATTCCTTCACTCCAGAGATGCTGCCTGCCCCGCTGAGTTACTCCAGCTTTTTGTGCCAATCTTTGGTTTAAACCAGCATCTGCAGTTCCTTCCTACACAATAAACAATGGTTAAATAGGTAGACATTACATCTATGCACAGAGCTCTGGGATAAAATTCCATAGTGACCAGATCCAAACAGCTAATGCAGGAACCACTCAGCAGATCAGTGGAAGCAGAAACATTATGTTTAAAGTTAATAAATTGCTTGGTATTGCCTTTATTTTAAATTTGCAGCATTTGCAGTATTTTGCTTTTGTATGGTTCAAATGAGGTTTGATTGGTGTACAGAATTGTTACTGGTTTAACTGGAATAAACAGAGGAAGGGTTTCTCATCAGACGGTGATACAAAGACCAAGGAAATTAGATTTAAAATTGAATGCAAGGAGTGGTGATGGAGACAGACTCAGTCAGTGACCACAAAAGAGAATTGCACAGGCACTTGAGAGTAAATCATGAATTTACATACACCCTGTGTGTCTTGTTATCCATTGTCTAGCCAATAATTATCTCCTACAATCACATCTTACAATCAGGACTACTGGGTGTCACAGGGAGAATGCGCAAACTCCACACAGACAGCACCAGAAGTCAGGATTGAACTCGCGTCTTTGGCACTGCACGACAGCGGCTCCACAGCTGTGCCAGTGTGCATCCCATCTCTGTGAAAGTGTCCGCTATTCTCTCTTTTACACATCAATACACAATTAGTCAGCAGCCTTGCATTGAATCTAAAGTTCACCGTGAGACAGCGGCTCCACTGTGCCGCCCTATAAATTAGAAGCCTTAGACCACCAAGTTGGTGGTCACAATGCATACATTACAAGAGAATCTGTTTCCATGGTTGTAAAGGGCCTGTCCCACTGTACGAGGTAATTCAAGAGTTCTCCTGAGTTTCCCCTGATTCGAACTCGGAGAATTACGGCAATAGCCATTCGTAGGTACTCGGGGCTCTCGTGACATTTTTCACAGTGCTGAAAAAACTTCACGAGTTACCGCGTTTCCCGAGTACCTGCCGTTAGCATTACGAGCCGCTACGAGACATCCACGAGCTCCGACGTAGCCGCTACGTACATTCTACATAGTTACCACGAGTTTGATTTTTTTTTAACTCAGGAGAACTCTTGAGGTGGTACAGGCCCTTTAAGCATTTGAGATCACGAAAGACACTGTATAATTCCAAGTTAGTCTTTTACAACTTGAATAACTGGGTGAATGGTGCATAAGCTCAGAGCATTCTCACCTGGTGAATAAACCCGAGCTTCTTGACTTGTAGATGAAGTGCCTCAGGTCTGGTATCCCCACTTGAGAAATGCTATAAGATGGAGTCCGCAGCTCCTCCAGCAGCATCTGGAAAGTATTCCTCTTCTTCAGCCGCTCCAGGAATCTACTTTTGCAGTTTGAGATGGGAAAAAAATGCTCCCTGTCTGTGGAGATGAGGAGCAAGCACAGGCTGTTGGCCTGATCAAGGTAGGAGATGTGGACATGAAAGAAACCATTGGAGTTGAACTTGGGTAGACATATCGGTGTCCAGACCTCTCCATCTCGGAAGGAGGTAGATGCACTGATGAGGTTGAACAGAAGATGGAGATCGATGGGATGTAGAAACTGGTCCTTTTTCCTCACCAATGATACAAGTTGGTTCTGGGCAACGAGAATGGAGAAGACGAGGCTTTTGTCTTTGGCTTGCTGAAGGCTGCTGCTGATCATGTCCCTCACAGAAGAAGTCAATGGTAGACATCGCACAGCACACATAAGGAAGCTGGGATCCTTGTCCATCAGATTGAGGAGGTTATCTGTTATCCTCTCTGACCCCGAGAGCAAGCGGCGCAGATCGTAGTTCTTCTTCTGCTCAAAGATTCTGTTGAGCTGCGTTAAAGTCAGGAGACTGACTATTTGGTAGTAAACGTACAGAAGTTCTTTGGCCACTTCCTGCTCTGATTGGCGGGTGTGTGAGACTGCCACCAGGATCAGAGGACTGCGACGGATAAAAACCACCTTGTAGCCCTCTGCTAAAGGGAAAGATAGACTTAGTCAACACATTCGGAGAAAGTCAAAGGAAGGGGAGGATTATCAGTCCAGGGCCATAGTATAAATATCTCGGATGGATAAGAAGACTGCTCACCATCATCCCAACTGTTTACCAGCTGCCCATAACTAAAACGCTTAGTCACAGAATCCTGCAGAGATACAGCACAGAAACAAGTCTTTCGGCCAACTGAATCAACGCTGACCATCAACCGCTCAATCCTACTTTAATCCCATTCTCTTTTTATTCTCTCTATATTCACAAGAACAATCCCAGATTCCCATCGTCACCGTCACACAAACCAACCTCCCTGCCATTGACTCCCTCACATCTACACTTCACGCTGCTTTGGCAAGGCCACCAGCATAATCAAGGACTAGTCTCAACCCGGTCGCTCCCTCTTCTCCCTTCTCCCATCGGGCAAGAGGTGGAGAAGTGTGAGAACGCACACCTCCAGATTTAGGGACAGTTTCTTCCCAGCTGTTATCAGGCAACTGAAACATTCTATCAACAATTAGAAAGCGTTCCTGAGCTATTATCTACCTCATTGGAGATTCTCGGACTATCTTTAATCAAATTTTACTGAACTTTATCTTGCACTAAATTTTATTCCCTTCATCATGTATCTGTACCTGTGAATGGGTCGATTGTAATCATGTATAGTCTTTCCGCTGACTGGTCAGCACGCAACAAAAGCTTTTCACGGTACCTCGGCACACGTGACAATAAACAAAACTACCAATCCTGCACGTCTTTGAGATGTTGCAGCCAAAAAAACGACAAGGATCCGGGAGCAGATAGCACCTTGACTGAGGTGCTCCCATTAACAGATGGCTCAAGGATTGGGAACACAGAGAGGACAAACGGGGTTATGAGGAGAAACTGTTTTTACTTAGAGAGTGGTTAAGGCCTGATTTCATTGCCTGTGAGGGCAATACAAAAAGAAGCAACAACTGCTTTTGAAAGGGCAGGCACAAGAGAGAATGTGAGCGCTGTGGGGAAAGAACTGGGGGTTGGGATTGCTCTACCAGGAGTTGGCATCATCTCAATGGGCTGACTGGCCTCCTGAGCCATAACAATCCTATAATTTGCAACCCAACAGTATGAACATTGAATTCTCCTATTTTAGGTAACTAACTTACAAACACCAGCCCCCCCTTTATTTCACCGCTCTCTTCTGCGCACACATTCCCCCTCCCCCCCCCCCCCCCCGATCCCCCTCCACCTGTATTTCATCCTGTGGCTTCACATTACATGCCTCTTTTCTCCTTATCTCAATCCCTTTTGCCTTTTCGTCTCTGATCTTTGTCCAACCATCCTCCTGCAGTCAAACCGCCCCCCCTCAACTGTATCCACCTATCACTTTGCCCTGCCCTAACCTCTTTCCGTTTTCTCCTCCAACCCTACAATCAGTCTGAAGAATGGTCCTGACTCGAAACATTGCCTTTCCATGTTCTCTAGACATGCTACCTGACCCGAGTTTCTCCAGCACTTTGTCTTTTATGTAAATCAGCATCTGCAGTTTCTTGTCTCGACAATTATATGATTCAAAGATTAGAGAACATTCTCTACAACAATCATTTCATTGGCAAGTTCATTTTTTTAGTTTTAGTTTGGAGATGCAGCGGGGAAACAGGCCCTTCAGCCCACCCAATCCACGCTGACCATCGATCACCCGTACACAAATTACATGTTATCCCATTTTTGCATCCTGCACATTAGAGGCAATATAAAGAAGCCAATTAACCTACAAAAATTAAACAGCCGCACCTCACGAATGAATACATTTTGAAAACAAATTCCCAGTCACCTCCGATGCTATGGGTGGGATATGACTTCACCTGGAAAAGGCAAATCTAACATAAAGATGAATGAAACCAAACTCACCTGCATGGATGGACTTGATCATGTCTTTGGTTGCCTCAATGAAAGCAACAAGAGCCACCATCACTCCTGTCAAGGAAGAAAGAGCTTCCTCTGTCCCATAACGGCAATATATTGGCTTTCCAGCGTCGCTGAAGACGAAGATGTGCTTGCGGTGCTGCTTCCACGAGTCGCTCGTTATGTCCTCCTCTTTGTCACTCAGCACTGACTCTCTGCGCGGAGGCCCAGACGACACCTCGCCCTCCGCATCACTCTCTCTTATCTCCTTGTTGACGTCCATCGCCACGCCCGTCAGCTGCGTGCTCAGCTCGTTGAAATCTTTGCTGATCTCTTCGATTTGGGATTGCTCAGTGCCTCCCTCGTCGGCGCTGTCCAGGCACCTCTTCACCTCATCGTCCGCCGTTAGGTCTTCGTAGGACCTTGTGTGGACAAACATTGCACTCTCTTGTCCTGCACCTAGATAAGAAGTGTATAAAAATAAACCATTCTCCTATCCATCTTGTCACCGATGACATGTGGCAGCAATGAATAATGACCGCGTGAGTGAGAAGGTTCAAAGGTTTGTTAGCTATAGAATAACCTCTCCAGGAATGAGATAATGGTTGTCATGGTTTATATGATTTGTATAGAAAAATAGACACATGGAACAAGAAATTGTTTCATAATAATGCATTGATATGTCTTTAGACTAGACTTCAGAGATAGAGGCCCTTCGGCCCACCAGACACTAGTATGATCCTACATGTCTTGCTTAGATCCTAAAAGCAGGGCCCAGGAAACAATGCATAAAAAATGCAGCAATTAATATGCATCATAAATCTAAGTGTATGTAGGATTAAGTTAATAATTCGCAATGCAACTGTGGATTTGACTGCTACTGAATGTTTTGGAGTGAGTTCCAAGGCTGGAGAAAAAGCTCCTGTTAAAGGGCATTTCACATTAACAGCAACATCCTGCATTTACATAGTGCCGTTAGTCTCCAGGGCATTTCAGGACACTAGGACAATTTGATATGCCTGCATTATTTTTAAATGACAAGAAAACGTGTTGATGGGGAGGTTGTAAGGTGCTTTACAAGGGATCGTGGAAAAATTAAGTTAAGCCTAGGTCAGGTCATTGAGTATAAAAGTCAGGAAGTCTGTTGCAAATTTGTTAGGCCGCATTTGAAGTATTGTGTGCAGTTCTGGTCGCCCCATTAGGAAGGATGTGGAGGCTTGGTGAAGGTGCCGAAGGGGTTTACCAGATTGCTGCCCAGATTGGAAGGAGTTAGCTATAAAGAGGGGTTGGACAAACTTGGATTGTTTTCTCTGGAGCATCGGAGGTTGAGGGGAGTTCTGAAATATATAAAATTATGAGAGGTGTGAATGGGGCGGCAAGGTGGCGCAGCTGTAGAGTGGTTGTCTTACAGCGCCAGAGACCCGGGTTCAATCCTAACTACGGGTGCTGTCTGTACAGAGTTGGTACGTTCTCCCTGTGTCTGTGTGGGTTTTCCCCGGGTCCTCCGGTTTCCTTCCTCACTCCAAAGACGTACAGGTTTGTAAGTTTTGGTGATGATCGTAAATTGTCCCGAGAGTGTGGGATAGTCCTAGTGTACAGGGATCGCTGTATCTCTCAACTAAACAGGGTGGTAAGTCAGAACCTATTCCCTCGCGGTGGAATTGTCAAGGACTATAGGGTATAGCTTTAAAGGGAAAGGGGTAAAATGTATAGATGTTTTGGCCTTTGACCATTTTCAAACCTGCTTCAAAGCATAAAAGTCCATGACAGACAGACCAGCAGCTGGAGGTAAGATCAGTTCACCCTGATTCACAACTCAACCACGGATTGTTTCATTGGCCTTTGATGAGGCGTAGCACAGGATGGCATAAATCAAAATAGCCTTTAGAATCAGGGATTATTGCACAACAACATGTGGAGAGTATTCAGTTGCTGGACAATTTTCATTGTTGAAAAACAGATTTTGAACTCTACTTACTTAAGCCTTGTAAATTCTCCGTTTCACACCTTTTCCTCGCTCCAGCTAAGGAGGATGGAGGACCAGCCTAGGAGGCCCACTCGCCCGCCCATAGTTGAAGGAATCGGACGGAGGGCCAGTAAACAGACCGGCTGCGGGGGGGAGTATGCGGCCTCAACGGTGGAGTTGGCCACTGGAGGCCCTGCAACAGCCTGGGGCTCGGCTAGACTGGACTTCGCTCCAAGAGGCTGAACGCGTGGACAGCACGTGGCCTTCAGCGGTGGAGGACATCATGGCTACGCTTGGCCAGGCCAACCCTGCAACGTTGCCAGGACAACAGGCCTTGGTGGTCAGGTCATAAACCCTGCACTTACAACAGATGTGACCTGAAAATGGCGCCAAAAACTAGCGACTCTGTATACTGTGTCGGTGTACTACTGCTGTACACTTATACCGTATCTGAGATGCTTATCCAAGATGTATCTAAGCGCTTATGTATAGTAATACTTGTACTGAACTTTATACAAAAACAAATTTCACTGTACCCTGGTACATGTGACAAATAAAGTACCATTGAACCATTGAGTTATTACCTGGCTCCGTGCCTTCCACCAGTCCTGGGGTGGGACTCTCCGATCTGTTACCACGCTGCAGCTCAACTGGGACCAAGGAGCCATTGACCTCCCAAGACACTTTCCGGTTGTGAACATCGGCCTCCATGTTCTCACTCCTTGGATGACTGTAAGTATGCAAATAGACAATTAGGTGTTAAGGGGAGAATCTATTTAAACTAAATAATGGATGAGTAGGACCTGGAGAGGTCAGGACTCCTGAGTTGGAAGATTAGCTGGACCATGGAACTGGCTGAAGAGGATCTTATTCCAATTTAATCTCTTCCATAACTCAGCATTATACCAGAGATTACATTTTGCTGTGTAGATTTTCTGATACATTTCCTCCTGAGCCTGGCAAATCCACTCCAATGTAATTAATTGGAGGTTAAATACCATAAGACACAGGAGGAGAATTAGCCTATTCGGCCCATCGAGTCTGCTCCACCGTTCAATCATGGCCGATCTGTTTTTCCCTTTCAACCCCAGTCTCCTGCCTTTTCCCCGTAACCTGTGACACCCTCACTAATCAAGAATCTAACAATCTCCACTTTAAAAATGCCCAATGACTTGGCCTCCGCAGCTGTCTGTGGGAATAAATTTGCCACCCTCGGGCTAAAGAAATGTCTCCTCCTCTCTATTTTCCAATTATATGTCTTGGAATATTGAGATACAAGGTCCCAATAAATAATGTCTGGCTTTGTTGTCATTGAGATTGGGTATTACATTAGTTATGTTAATAGACAAACACTTAATTAACTCCTACAGTAATAAGAATTGATGAGGTGCATGTGCTTGATGCCACCTCTTGTGGATTATAACAAGGCTTTTTTGACAAAATTAGGTTTGACAGACTGATCAATGAAGTTAAAGCCCATGGGATCCAAGGAGAGTGGGTTCAAAACTGGCTCCATGGCTGAAGTAATGGATAATAGATGATGGGCAATTTATGACAAATAGTCTGTTAACCGTAGAGTTTCATGGGGCTCAGTATTCACACCATTCTTTTTTGTGATATGTAATGATGATTTAAACTTAAATGTAGGGGGTATGATAAAGAATCTTTTCTGACATGTTATTGTTAGTGAGAACAAGAGATTTAAACTGTAAGAAAATGAATGGTATAACAGAATGTTAATTATTAAGAGGGAAATTGAATCAGGATGACACAGTGGCACAGCTAGTGGTGCTGCTGCCTCACAGCTTCAGAGACCCCGGTTTAATTCTGGCCTCGGATGCTTGCATGTTTCCCCCGGCGACCACATTGTTTTGTCACATAGGTGCTCCGGTGAAAGAAGAAGTTACACAACTAAAACTGGAATGGACCGTTTGTTTACGAGAAAAGGTTGGAACATTCTAGGCTTGTATTGACTGGAGCTTGAGAAAACAGAGCAAGTTATGACCCAGTTCTGCGATGTTAAATTAGGCTGGCCAGCTTTGGCAGCACGGCGGTAGAGCTGCTGTCTCACACCGTCAGTGACCCGGGTTCAATCCTGACTATGGGTGCTGTCTGTGCAGAGTTTATACATTCTCCCTGTGACCGCGTGGGTTATCTCCGGGTGCTCCCAAATTCCAGAGATGTAGCTTCTGTAAATTGTCCCTAGTGTGTCGGATGCGAAAGTGGGATAACATGGAAATAGTGTGCAGGTGATCAATGGTCGGCATGGACTCGGTGGTCCAAAGGGCCTGTTTCCATGCTGTATCTCTAAACTAATAGCGCTGTTAATTATTTAATAGTTTAATAGTCATACAAACTACCAACAAAACAATAAAATTCTTACTAGCTGCAGCGTAACAGGCTTGTAAATGCAATACACACCGATAAAAATACACAAAATTCAATAAACCAAAGAAATGAGCACAAACAGAATTGGCCGATTGGTCTCCATCTGTCTTGTAAATTTTTCACAATTACATGAGGTTATTCCATCAGTTACGTTAATGGGAGAACCTCAAATAAGCTAGAGTTTTGATTTGAAGATGCTCATTTGTGGGAGAAATTAAGATTAGCCACCATACTTACTTTGTGAAACATTAATGTAATTCACATTCACTTAGGAAAATACATCTGCTTAAATTTGTGTTAGTGAATAATTGACTGTAGTTACACCATACTATTACCACAAAGTGAAACTATTAAACTGTTGCAAATTCAAAGCATTTAAAATATTTTTTTTATTTGAATTATACACGAGATATCTGTAGTGGTAGGCTTAATGAGTATCAAATTGCTTTTACCTCAGAAACTGTCACAATATTACAAGGTGTGGTATTGTGATGTACAGGAAGGAACTGCAGATGCTGGTTTACATTGAAGATAGACACAAAATACTGGAGTAGCTTAGTGGGACAGGCAACATCTCTGGAGGGAAGGAATGGGTGACGTTTTGGGTCGAGACCCTTCTTCAGAGTCTGAAGCTAGTATCTTTGGTCTGAAGGTGGGTCACGATACAAAGCATCATCCACTCCTTCGCTCCAGAGATGCTGCCTGTCCCACTGATTTAGTCTAGCATTTTGTGTCTATCTTTGGTATTGCGATGTAGTTGTATATGTTGCCCTAATAATAAAGAAGGTAAGTAATCTGGAGGACACAATCTCAAATTCCATCTCTCCCTGGATTGTGGCCTCCACCAGGGACACTAATTGATTTGTCTCTTCCTTCTCCAGATTGCAAGAACATTCAAGGTGTGTTAAATCTAAGATCAGGATCTTAATACCAGCCAGAGATTGGAGGTGATGAGTTCCTAGGTTGATTAACAAAATACAACACTAACTGGTGCTTTTGAGAATGTTGACTTTGAGACACGGCACAGTGGCCCAGCGGTAGATTTGCTGCCTTACAGCGCCAGAGACCCGGGTTCAATCCTGACGTAGGGTAGTGTTAGTGTGCAGGGATCGCTGGTCGGCACAGACTTGGTGGGCCGAAGGGCATGTTTCTGCACCGTATCTCTAAATTAAACTCCGCAGGTACATCCTAGATCGCTCCCTGAACAATGCAGAGCCACTCGGGAAAGGCAGAGCTTGCTTCTGACAAGCTGTTATCACATCTCACTATTCCCAAGGCGTAACTTCTATTTATAAGTATATTTTGTATGCACTTTTAATAAATAATTTTCAAATTGAAAAGCTAAGAACACAACCAACAGTGACTAAACTCGGTAGATACTTCAACATGGGCAGTGTTATTATAATCTATTGATGGAGGATATGTTCCTGTATTTGTAATTATGGACAGAAAACAGGATTTATTTGCAGGCAACACTCACACAGACCTCCTGCCCTTCAGATGGATAAAGTATAAAACAAGTTTACTTGAAATGTAATCTGTGTTAAAAATAGAAAAGATGAGTAAACAAAAGATATAGATACAAAAGACAAGGTGTGTTAATTTTATAATAACAACCTTTAAGACATTTGGACAGGTACATGAATAGCAAAGGTTAAGAGACATATGGACCTAACACAGGTCAATGGGACTAGCTTGAATGGGGCTTGGCCAGCATGAATGAGTTGGGCCGATGGGCCTGTTTCCCTGCTGTACGACTCGTATGACACATACACACTTCATTTAGCATATATTCATTTCAATGAATAGATGCTAAAGCCAGCTGAAGTCATTTCCATCCATAGGGTTACAAATTGTGATTTACACTAAGCAGAGGGATGAGTGATGGCAATGTTACTTTTCTACTATCTACACCATGCAGTCAATGCAATCCTGTTTTTTTCCAATGGCCGTTTTCCACAGTGTCGTGAAGGTACCAGAAAGTTGCTTTTGGCCCAATCATTTAAAAATATTGGCATCCAAGAAATGTTTGCTTGCGAGAGAGAACACCCTCTATATCCACTGTAACTGAGGAGATATCCCTGATAATACTCACAGGTGAAAAACAGTCAATGTTACTAACTGTTGAGAAGCATTCTGTTACAAGGAAGTAAAGTGTCCAAACCTTTGCCCCTTGGATGTGATAAGGGAATTTTTGGATTACTAAAAGCAAAATGAATCAATTATTAAACCTTTGCCCCTTGGATGTGATAAGGGACTTACTGGATTACTAAAAGAGAAATGAATCAATGATTACAATGAGTTTCAGAGTGACTGATCAGTAAATGTTGATGAGGTTAGGTACAGCAAAATCGCTTGTACTATATCCATTGGGACATTTATCGATTGGGACCAATGCCACGTTTTGGTGGGTGAAAGAGTTGTGCAGCACAGAAACGTTAACAGCATAGAAAGTTAATTTATTTGTCTGTGTTAGATGACCATCTATGATATTGGCTCAGCTTCTTTCCCCCCCCCCCTCTGGGAATAGATACTGTGCTCAGCCTAACCTGCTCTGCATATCTTCCTGGTCTGCAGTTTGCAACTCCAAGTCTTATCTTTTTTGCTCAGGGTTCCAGCATCTGCGGTTTCATGTGTTTCCAGTCATTTATCTATGTTCTTTTATCTTTGTTCTCACTCTCTAACTGCTCCAATTCACTCATTGACCAGATAACATTGTTTTACAGCTTATCCCTATGGTCACCCAGTTTTAATCAGCACCCTATTCTATCCCCACCATCCCTGGTGCTTAACAAGCTACTTTTGTCTCCTTCCCGGTTCTGAAGAATGCTCTCTGTATGGAGTCTTTACGTTCTCCCCGTGACCTGCATGGGTATTCCCGGGAACTGCAGTTTCCTCTCACACTCCAAAGACATACGGGTTTGTAGGTTAATTGGCTTCAGTAAAATTGTAAATGTAAATGATCCCTAGTGTGTAGGATAGTGTTAGTGTATGGGGGGGGGGGGGTCGCTGATCACGCAGACTCGGTGGGCCAATGGACCTATTTCCCCGCTGGATCTCTAAACTAAACGGGTGAAATGTTCATTCTGTTTCCCTTCCCACAGAGGCAGCCCAAGCTGCAGAGTGCTTCCAGCATTTTCTGTTTTTATTTTAGATTTCTAGAATCTGCTGTATTTTATTTTATTTCCATAGTTTTTAAGTTGTTACGAAAAGGGTTAGATGATGATGGTTGGGGGCTAAAACACTATGCCTGGAAAGGTGGTAGAAACAGAAATCTTTGAAACATTTTTAAAGTGGCTGAATACAAACACAAAGAGCCGTGACTTGCAGGATTATGGATCAAGTACAGAAAGGTTGGATTACAACACAAAGCTCTTTTTCTGCTGACTTGGACACAATAGAACAAATGTCATAAATTTCCCAGTATACCAAACAATTTTTTTTTTCCCCCACCTGATTTATATCCCTTCAAGTCCAAAGGTTTGGCCTTGAAAACCCTCCATGACTGATCACGATAGCCCACAGCACAGAGGGGCAATGATTAGTGATGTTACTACAGACAGCTGGATTTAATACTCATCTTGGGGACTGTCTGCGTGGGGTTTGCATCTTTTCCCTGTGACTGAATGGGTTTCCTTGCTTGGGTGCTCAGGTTTTCTCCCACATTGCAAAGTGCTGGTTGGCAGGTTAATTGGCTACTGTGGGGTGGAATGGGAATAAGTGGTGGGGTGGAGGTGAGATTAGTGAAGATGGTGCAGGACGGTTGACATAAATATAGTGAGCCAAAGGGTCTGTTTCTCAGCTCTAACATTCTAACTAAAGGACTAAAAGCCAAACATTCGAAATCCATTGACTAAATAAATTTCTGCTCCATCTCAGAACTAACCATCCAACTCCATCAGGCTATATGTCCTCTCATTTAAAAGTTATACATCACCTCAGTTTTCCATTTGCATAAGGAAATGACAGGTACAACATTGGTTTTCTGGCATCCTTTGTTCCAGAGCCTTGCCGGATTATCCATTTTGCCGGGCCAACAGAGGTCACGTAATAATAATTCAACAAAACACCTCTGACCCACGAATTATCCCCCTCCCGTATCTTTAGAGCACTATGGACTGCAAGAAACTTAAATAAAGAATTAACAACTAACAAAAAAGTAAATAATTTACTCTTTCAGGATGGAAGCACACGTCCAAAAGAACGTGCGCTACACATAATGCTCTCGTAATTTTGTCCAGATTAAAGGCGGTCGGTCCATCAGTTGCCGGAAAATCGGTGGTGGATCTGTCTTGCATATATATATATATAGTTATATATATATATATATATATATATATATATAGTTATGTGTGTATATATATATATATATATATAGTTATAGATATATATATATATATATAGTTATAGATATATATATATATATATATATATATATATATATAGTTATATAATAATTATAGGAATTATATAATTGTATTATAGGAATTGTATAATTATATAATAATTATACAAAATATAATATATTATATTATCTAATATAATAATCACATTATTATATAACATATAACATTATTATATAACATAATATAAATCCTCAATATTACTTACATTTTGGGGAATTTCACCACAGGCCATTTTATTTCTAGCACCTTTATTATTGCGATCGATCTGTTGCCTTTACAGCTAACTATGTATGAAGGAACTGCAGATGCTGGTTTAAACCGAAGATTGATACAAAAAGCTGGAGCAACTCAGCAGGTCAGACAGCATCACTAGAGAAAAGGAATAGGTGATGTTTCGGGTCAAGACCTTTCTTCAGAGAGTCAGCCCTGACTCTTAGTCTGAAGAAGGGTCTTGGCCCGAAACGTCACCTATTCCTTTTCTCCAGAGATGCTGTCTGACCCACTGAGTTAATCCAGCTTTTTGTGTCTATTTCCAGCTAACTATTCTGATTATACAGTGTTCTGACAAAAATTTAATTGGTTCAAAACATTAACTGGTTCTCTCTCCACTGATGGATGCTGCCTTAGACTTTATCTTGCACTACAAGTTATTCCCTTTATCCTGTATATATGCACTGTGGACTGAATTCATGTATAGTTTTTATGCTGATTGGATAGCATGCAACAAAAATCTTTTCACTGTACCCACGGTACACGTGACAAACTAAACTGCTGAATACTTCCAGCACATGGCATTTTATTTATGATGTTCAGAAATCTATATCTATAATAAGCATTATTTCAAATGAATTAATTTTGAATAAATCAAATAAAATCTATTTATTCCAACTTCACTCTTCTTTCCCAAGTTAGTTGCAAAGACAGCAATAACCCATAACCACCTCAATAAAAAGTAAAAGGCAATCTCCACCCTGCAGGGTCACTGAATCATAGTGCCTGAAGTCCACCAAAACAACATGCACGACAGGACTCAAAATATACTAGTACACAAAATGCTGATGGAACTCAGCAGATCAGACAGCATCTGAGGAGGGAATGGAGAGGTTGCGTTTCAGTTCGACCACCTTCTTCAGATTCGGAGAATAATGTAAAAGGGTCCCAACCCAAAATGTCGCCTCTTCATTCCGTCCACAGGTGCTGCCTGATCCGTTGAGTTATTCCTGCACTTTGTGTTTTACTCAACACTCTCCTACACTCTTACACACTTCCTTGTGTCACTATCAATGGAAGCATGTTCATACACTCAATTTAATGCCCTTCTTGCCATGCTCTTCCCATGTCATTAACAATACCACCTCATACAGACAAAATCCTTGGTGGGTCGCAGGAATTGAGAGCATGAAAGGAATAGTGTAGATGAATTATAGAAAGATCAACGCCTGCTTAAATTAACGTGTAACCAACTTGTTATTTTGAGCACACAGAACTTTTTTGATATAAAATGTACCAATGTAAATTTTATCATTTTGACAGAAAAAACCCATTTCGTTAGGCACCTAAATCGGTCAATAAAAGTCACAGATTTACATTCATTGGCAGATAAAAATGGAATGGAGAGGAAGGGGAATTTTACTTTAAAAGCACAGTAAGTTGGTGTGATTTAGAATACACTGCCAGAAAAAAGGCAGATCCAAGTGTAACTTTCAAAAAGATTTTCATAACTGTTGGCAAGAGGTGGGAGGGGAGGTCCAATGAAAAGGAGAAATGGTGCCAAGCCAAAGAACATAGAACAGTACAGCCCTTCAGGATCAGGCCTGAAGGGCCTCGATCCAAAACATCCTTCTATCCCATTCCTTCTATCCAGAGATGCTGCCTGTCCCACTGAGTTACTCCAACATCTTGTGTCTATCTTCAGGATCAGGCCTTTCAAACCACAATGTCTGTGTGGACATGATGCTTTATCTCAGTAGAAGGGGAAATCAGACCGATCCCATACCAGTAAAGTGTTCAAGTTCCTACACACTGGTGTAAGGGTTCAATTCTACCCTCTAATGGTTACTACATGAGGTTATTGTATTAAGAACCGATCTCAACTTCAGCTGTCTAGCCAAATTTTTCAATTCGGGTATTTCCCACACAGAGGAAACCAATGAGTGAAAATTTAAGGTAAGAGCTGAATCGCCCACGCATAACTTCTATTTGAAGGTTATCGTTTCTCCAACTTCCCCTTCTATCAAATCTGTCCCCCTAAACCTGACAATGGCCAACATTATCACCTCCGTGCAAGAAGCACATTGAATCAGGCT
Organism: Malacoraja senta; assembly: GCA_038087875.1. NCBI lineage: Eukaryota > Metazoa > Chordata > Chondrichthyes > Rajiformes > Rajidae > Malacoraja > Malacoraja senta. The sequence continues at coordinate 54,938,189 of CM075980.1, read as the reverse complement.
GTTGGGTACAATCACTGGCTCTCTTCACCAATTCCTCCCCCTGGCCTCATTTCTCCTCCCCTCTTCACACCACACGTGCAAATTACATTTTATTCAAAAAGCATGCAGATAATTATCATGGTTCATTTTTTTGTTGATTTGTGCTTATGGGATTATCTTCAGTGACGAATCGGTTTAGAACAGGAAACAAACACAGTAATATGTTTTAAAGGAAGTTCCAACCTCCTCCACCATATCGACTATTAATTATTAATTCCTGATGAGAGCATTTAATTAGACAATACAGTCGGTACGCTTACACTAACCTGCTCAATCTGCAGGCCTTTGTGCTGCAGTCCCCGAGAGGAAGGGCAGAGATGAAAAACGTTACTGTTATTATTCACTCTGCTCCTGTGCTGCCCCTTGCTTCCCCGCAGCGTTACTCGGGCTGTTTATTGCACGGCATGCTCGCCCCCCCTCCCCTCGGTCCTTCTTTGCAATGCGTCCAGTCCAGGGTGACGTCTCTTCCCCCCCTCGGGAAACTTCCTCCTTGCATCACAGAGGTCAACACCAATATCGCAATGAGGAAGAGCCTCTCTTCCCCCCTCCGCCCCCGCCTTCTGCAGCGGTTAGCTGGGACTTGTAGTCCGCAGCCGCACGCCATTCACTCGAAACATCAAGGGACGTTCTCGACCGACCAATTTCCAGACCCTTATAGGTTTCATATATCACTGCATTGTGGACCCGTGTCATATAAAAGCTTCTTCGCACAAAGAATGTTTGGGAATTGGGGAATCCCTTCTTCAAAAGCTCCGAGCCTAAATGGGCTGATTGAACACGGGTAGGAAATAAAATTAGGAAAGAGAATTGACCTGCAAACGAGCTTTAATCTAATTAGTTCTATTCCTAATTTTCTCTCCATCATTTCAAACCTAATTGATACCCCACATTTCTGGCTTTCTGAACCCAAGCATTATTTTTTTTGAAGAAAGAGACACACAAGTGACTGCAGATGCAGGAAATCGTACCCGAAGAACAAACCGCTGGAGGAGGAATTATTTTCTTGAATCTGTTCTGCAAGTTATCCCATACCTACGATTGTCCCATAAAATCCATTGATTTGACACCTTAAATGGAGCACACTGTTCGACACATAATACCTGACGACTTGAGGGTAGTTTTCTCACTTGATTGTTCCAATTTGGGGCAGCACGTAAAGCAAAATAACATTTGTTCAGGTCACAACCCCTTTCTCTACCTGAAATGGCTGGAAGTTCTTGGTGCAAATGCAAGCCATTCTCTCAACAGTATCAGTACATATACTGCACATTGACCCTTCCGATCATTGGCTTTCTTAGAACCCTTTCACACCCAAAAACATAAAGTACATATACATTTCTCATAAATTCTATAAGACAGTGAAAAGAAAAAGACAGCCAAAAACAAGGCACGAGCGCAAAACAGAATTAGGGAACAATCCTATCGTTATGCAAGAGGTGGTTTGTAGTGTTCTGTTGCCTAGATAGGATTACGGTTGTGCAGTTTGGTTCAAGAACCCGATGTTTCTAGGAAAATAGCTGTTTACTACACCTGGTGGAGTGGGACTTCAGGCTTCTGTACCTCTTGTCCAGCAGTAGCAAAAGAGGACATGGCCTGGATGGTGGGTGTGCTTGATAGATGCTGCAGGCTTGAGGAAGTGACTCATATTGGTGTTGTCGATGTTGGGGAGGACTGTGCCCATGATGGACTGGGCAGAGTCCACCACTCTCTGTGTGGTTAAAAGTTCCCGTGTGTATAAATATTTCCCGTAAAAGACATGAATTGAAGTGATAATAGAAGATTATTATTTTCAGTGAATAATATCACTGTTAAGAATTACCATTGGCAATGAAGAAAATTGGTTCCAAACTCAGTTACAACCAAAGAGGAAGCTTATTTCTTGCAACAAAATGTTCTTCTTCTTCTTTTCGTGTCTTTGAAGCTGGTTGGCTATATGAGTTTCCCATTCCTTTACACAGTCCTTTGCGTTTTTATTGAACACTGCAAGATCCTTTGAGCTGCACTGGTTGGGTAGTAGGGGGCAGACAAGGCAGTGCTGCATTGTGTGGTCCTCTTCTCCACATTCACAGGTGGTTTGGCCAGTTTCATAGCCCCATCTGGCCATGGCATCTTTTGATCGCCCTGTTCCTGTTCTCAGGCGGTTGAGCGTCTTCCACTGGACCCATGGTGCTTCCGAGCCCGGAGGGAGGGCTTCAAAAGGAGGGATACCCATGTCAGTAGGAGGGGGGTCGTCCTCAAGCCTTTTTGTCCATAGTTGGAGTCTGGTTTCTTCCCGTGATGCTATTAGGGGCTGGACATGGCTGAGAAAGCTTCTCCTGGACTTCAGCCGTTGGGCCGGGGGTACACGTCCGTAGAGGAGGTGGCGTTCATCATTGGTGGCCTTGGTCATCTCTACTCGGCTGGCGACTTTCCGTCTCACATCAGCAGGGGCAATGCCAGCGAGGAGGTGCAGGTTGTTTATGTTGGTGGGCTTCAAGCAGCCAGTGATTGAGCGGCAGGTGTTATTCAACGCTGGGTCTAGTTTCTTGGCATGGGATGATCTCTCCCAAACAGGACATGCATACTCCGCAGAGGAGTAGCACAGGGCCAGAGCAGTAGATCTTAATGTGTGAGCTGTGGCTCCCCATTTGGAGTTGGTCAGCTTCCGGAGAATGTTATTCCGGGAGTTTACTTTCAGTTTGGTGTTTTTGACTTGTTCCTTATAGGAGAGAGTGCGACCCAGTGTTACACCGAGGTACACAGGGTTGGTGCAGTGCTCAAGAGGTGTTCCAGACCATGTGATGTTAAGGGGTTGAAATGTTGAAAGCACATCTAGCAATTGTTTGCAATAAAAATCAGGAAAAGGAAAATTACCACAATAGGCGCAATATGCTTTTTATATCAAGATATAGGGGAGAATAATGAGAAATGTATTTGTTCATCACAAACAACATTGATGAAGATAAATAGAGGACTATTCATATTAATGAGGTGGGAGTCCCTTGATAATTCGGCTCCTATAACTTATGAACTCATAAATGTAGTTAACACTGTGGGGGGGGGGGGGGGGGAATATATTCCCCCAGAATGCCGGTTCAGACAGAAGTGCCACAGGTGTGATTTAAAAGGCCACATTACCAGAGCCAGTTGGCATCAACGTGGAAGTACACTGAGCAAACAAAATTAAAGTAAGAAATTAAAGGAAGGCACTCAAAAATTTCTGAAGTTTTCACCTCTCTCACCAAGTGAAGGAAGCATGTAAAAATAGTGTTAGAGAGGTAGAGTTTACAATGAAATCAGTGCATATAATGGTTTTCCTTTGACTTCATAAAGGTCTCAGTGACAGAGATGTACACTTGAGCTTGAGTTTCTTTCCTGAAACTGTATCCCATTACCACTGATGATATATTTGCAGTTTTGGCTGGAGGGCAGCAGTCCACTAAGTTGGAGGGGCAGTCTACAAGATTACATACAAGGGATTGTTCATGTTTCACCAACTGGCCTTCACAGCTTTGCTTGCACTAGTTGCCTTTCAGATAACTATGGAGCTGTTGCTCTTGGGTGTTCCCAGGGTTTCTGTATAATATCCTGGTTATGATAGGCTTGGTAGGTAAATACCTGCAGAGTTTGGAAGTGTTGGCCTACCTTTTCCACTCAGCTTAGCTTTTTAGAAGTGTACATCCTTGGCACAGAACATGAAGTTGAACGAATGTGATAAATACTTGCCAATTACAGCAATACTCTTACATCAATTGCAACAAAAGGAAGTGAGGTGGGTCGAAGCTCATGATAATCCTTTTGTGCATTCCAATCATTTTAACTGTCTGCTGATATGCTGGTCCATTGAACAGAGAGGTAATGCAGTATGACCTTGTGATGCATCACCTTATGGTATCATTGCTATAGTGTCCCATTAATCGGAAGACAGGTCTGAATTGACAGGAGGGTTATGTCCAGAACATTGACAAGAGTTCACTTTGCATTTCTGGATGTTACTTCAGCATTTACACTGATCACAAACTCCTAACAATCCCGCTCAATTAATTGAAATCAGTTAGGGCGGCATAATGGGGCAACGGTACAGTTGCTGTCTCACAGCGCCAGAGACCCGGGTTCGATCCTGACTATGGAGACTGTCTGTACAGAGTTTGTATGATCTCCCTGTGGGTTTTCTCCAGGTGCTCCAGTTTCCTTCCACATTCCAACGACGTACAGGTTTGTAGGTTAATTGGTTTCGGTAAGTTTTTAAATGGTCCCTAATGTGTAGGTTAGTGTACGGTGTGATCACTCGTCAGTAGATCGTAGAGCCTGTTTCTGCACTGTATCTCAAAAGTCTAAAGTTGCATTAAATGGTTACCCTTTGAATTCAATGATGTGCTTCAAACTTGTGAACACTCAAGCATACTCTTGCTTGCAAATCTGAGGTACTGTGTGCATTGTCTTATGCCATGCTTGTGTGTTTACTCCACAAATTTGACAACTCACAGCAAAAGAGAGCATCACATGGAAGTCAGATGCTCTACCAGAGAATTCCGGGAGAACTCCAGCAGATCCCAAAGGGTTTCTTAAATGATGTTGAACTAAGTAGGAGATTGATAATGTTTGTAATTCATGCAGCAGTATACAGTGCCCTCCATAATGTTTGGGACAAAGACCCATCATTTATTTATTTGCCCTCTGTACTCCACAATTTGAGATTTGAAATAGGAAAAAAAAAATCACATGTGGTTAAAGTGCACATTGTCAGATTTTAATAAAGGCCATTTTTATACATGTTGGTTTCACCATGTAGAAATTACAAGTGTTTAAACATAGCCTCTCCATTTCCTTGGCATGCAATGATTTCTTGAAGTCTGCGATTCATGGACATCTTCTCTGGTGATGTTCTGCCTGGCCTGTATTGCAGCCATCTTTAGCTTATGCTTGTTTTGGGGGTTAATCTGCTTCAACTTGTCTTCAGCATATAAAAGGCATGCTCAATTGGGATCAGATCATGTGTTTGACTTGGCCACTCAAGAATTGACCATTTTTTAGCTTTGAAAAACTCCTTTGTTGCTTTAGCAGTATGTACATTTCAGAATTCATTATGCTACTACCATCAGCAGTTGTTTCATCAATGAAGATAAGTGAGCCCAGTACCTTCAGCAGCCATACATGCCCAGGCCATAACACCCCCACCACCGTGTTTCACAGATGAAGTGATATGCTTTGGATCTTGGGCAGTTCCTTCTCTCCTCCATACTTTGCTCTTGCCATCACTCTGATATAAGTCAATCTTCGTCTCATCTGTCCACAAGACCTTTTTCCAGAACTGTGGTTGCTCTTTTAAGTACTTCTTGGCAAACTGTAACCTGGCCAAATCCTATTTTTGCGGCTAACCAGTGGTTTGCATCTTGCAGTGTAGCCTCTGTATTTCTGTTCATGAAGTCTTCTGCAGACAGTGGTCATTGACAAATCCCAACCTGACTCCTGAAGAGTGTTTCTGATCTGTCAGACAGGCATTTGGGGATTTCTTTATTATAGAGAGAATTCTTCTGTCATCAGCTGTCTTCCTTGGCCTGCTTGTCCCTCCGCGATTAGTAAGCTCACCAGTGCTCTTTCTTCTTCTTCATGATGTTCCAAACAGTTGATTTTGGTACGCCTAAGGTTTGGCTGATGTCTCTAACAGTTTTATTCTTGTTTCTCAGTCCTATAATGGTTTCTTTGACTTTCATTGGCACAACATTGGCCCTCATGTTGATAAACAGCAATAAAAGTTTCCAAAGATGATGGAAAGACTGGGGGGAAGGCTAGGTGCTGAGAGCTGCATTAAGGATTCATGCCAGTGAAGTAAAACAATGACCAACTTGATATTAAAATTCAAGCCTAGTAAAATTCAGACCAGCCATCTTACCATACCAGCTTTTGTTTAAAATATTCCTTCAGGTATCGTTTCTCACCATTACCTTCTTGCCCGCCCCTCAAAAATACACATGATTCACTGTCATTGCAGATGGGTGGCACAGTGCCACAGCGGTAGTTACTGCCTGACAGAGACCTGGCTACTGGTGCTGTCTGTACATTCTCCATGTGATTGCGTTGGTTTGCTCCTGGTGCTCGTTTCCTTCCACACTCCAAACGTATAGGTTTGTAGGTTGATTGGCTCTGGTAAAAAATATATATATAAATTGTCCCTAGTGTATTGGATAGTGCTAATGTACAGGGTGATTGCTGGTCAGTGCAGACTCAGTGGACAATTTTCACGCTGTATCTCCAAAGTCTAAAGCCTAAAGATGGGAAAACCACCTCCAAACTCACTGAAGACGCTTGAGCATGTTGACAGAGAATAGAGTAGAACAAAGTAGATTGTCAGAACATTTTTGGACCTAATAACATTCTGGAGACGTAACAGACATCTTAGCTTCCAGTCATGTGCAATAGTGATGAAGTGCTGTGCTGTCTCCAGTGCCATCTCTCAGGCGAGACATCAAACCAAGGTCTATGCTCGCAGTTTGCTTTCAAGGAGGCTATAGAAAATTCCCAGGCTCTATTTTGAGAACAATCAAGGAAAGTATCCTTGTTCTGACCAATATTTACTCCTCAAAATCACTAAACGCTTTATTATGCTGCAGTTAGAGGAGGCAATCTATGCATAAGAAGATACATACAAAATACTGGAGTAACTCAGCAGGTCAGGCAGCTTCTCTGGAGAAAAGGGATCGGTGATGTTTTCGGTCGAGATCCTTCTTGAACAACTTGGCTGTCACATTGATTACATTACATCAATGATTACATTTCAAAATGGTTTCATTGGATGGAAATCTCTTTCGGATATCACATTTACATTAAATTATTTTTCTCTTGCCTAATTGGTAGAACTGCGCAGTAAGCCTGCTTCCAATCATTATGTTGTATAAGCCAATGCAGGTAACAACCCATGAGATGGAGTTGCAGGATGTGCTGGTTGCAATTACATTTGAAATGCACCACTGGGCAATGTCAACAGAGTATGCAATGGAGATTTATGACTCAGAATATCAAAATAGCCCCTTGTTGATCTGCAATTATATTCATCTTACAAAAAAAGGATTGAACATTTTTGCAATACTTTTTTTGAGCATTCAATCAGCTTTCACGGAGCAGAATGAAATTTGTTGGCAAACACAAGGCTTTTTTTGGATCTCTCTTACACTGGGGAGCTCTGTCTAAGGTAGGGATGTGGAGCAACATTGTTACCTTGCCAATCTTGTTTCCTTTCATTTTCCTGGACTTATGCCTTGGTAGTTAGTCAGCATGTATTGACCTTCCCTAATTGTCTTTGGAAAGATACCAGTGAGCCACCATCTTGAACAATTACAACCCTACAATGCATTTCCAGGAGGGAGTTCCTGGATTTAAATTAAGCAACAACCACATTGCAGTGATATATTTCCAAACCAGGATGGTGTACATCTTGGAGCAGAAACTGCAGGTGATGGAGCTCCCATAAACTCCTCCTTGGTGGTACGATGGTTTAAGGAGATCCAGCAAAAATCATTCCTTGCACGAATTCTTTGGTGTTGAGAAAACCATCCACAGTCTGAGCACCAAAAGACTGTGAGCAAAGAACAGGAGAGAGTTATATAAAGAATGGAGAGGCATGCAGGACATACTGGAAGGAACAATTCAAAACGCTTTCATCTAGGAGGAGGAGACATGCCAGGGGACCACAGAAAGTTGAATATTTCAAGAAAGGATACCAAGCCAACTGCGATAACTGCAGAAGGGTTTCCCTACATCAGAACATCGGTAGAGTCCTCCTCAACACTCGCAGTGACTGAAAAAATGCTCCTTGAATCGCAATGTGGATTCTGTCAATCCAGGAAGCATGAACAACTCTTCATGACCGTACAGAGGCTTTCACTCTGTCAAATGAGAGGGTTTCTCAAAATTGGCTGTCCTCAGAAATTCATCCCCATTTGCTGCACGATGTTATTATCTTAACCCAGTCTCACTGCAGAGTAATGTCAAACAAGTCAGTGTCCCAATGTCTCAATGCTTTTCTCAGTCTGTTTGGCACAATGCTGCAACTCACCACCAACATGCTTCTTTCTGCAATGGAACTAACCTACATGACATATGGGAGACTATTCAATCTGCATCACCTCTCCTCCAATTACTACGTTACTCCCATCTCGGTCAAACTGAAGCATATGGATGGTTGCTGTATTTACAGAGGCGAAGCTCCAAGACATGGCAGAAAATAGGCCTTACGCTCAATACCTGCAAAATTAAGGTTCTCTATCAACCAGTGCCCAAACCATTACAACACCCTACCCTTAATAACAAAGATCCACATTAACACCTTGTGAAACATAGACCATTTTTTATATCTCAGCAGCCACCATCATCATGATGAAAGCCACCATCATCTTCAGGCCACCAGCACTGCCGTTAGCCATCTAATGAGAATGATATAAGATCAAGACTTCAAACCCAGCACATGGTGTACCAGGCAACTGTGGCCCTTGCCACAATAAATGCTTCTGAAATTTGGACTAGTCACAGCAGTCAGGTCAGTGTTGAATTGCTACCACCAATGTTGGCTTTGCAAAACCATCCCAATCCATTGGCAAAGCAAACCAATATCAGTATCCTCTCCCATGCCCGCCTCTGGCACTCAATTTGTTGTTAGGCCAGCAACATCTCTTACATGCTTGACACCTGATCCCTGAAACAGGCACTCTAATATGAGCTCTGCCATGGCAACAGATTACTGTGGGCAGGGAAAATAGATGGCTTCAAAGCTTCCTCGATAGAGAATAAGAAAACAGTGACACATGGGAATAATTACAGCTGCTCAACATGGAGGTGGAGAATTTGGAATGACGCAGTTGAATAAACTGGCAAAATGAATGGATAGAAAGGTGATAGATTCTATGGATCTGATGATCTGCATCCTTGGGGTTTGTTGGAGATGGTTATGTATGCTTGGCATCTTCCAAAATTCCATAAAATCTTGTATAGGGGGGTTGCACGCAAGGTCACCGGGTCATAGGGCTTGACGCACGGAGCCGCTCAATCCATCTGGAGGACATTGCAGCTTCCGGTATATGTTGTTAATACACAAAACGCGTACTTTCCTACCTGTTAAAAACCGCCAAAATGGTGAATTTTTTGCGCTGTAAAAAATTGTGGAAGTTGGGGTAAGCGTGAGAGACATGTACCCAACTTCAGAATTTAAAATGTGAAGCGAAATGAAGGTAAAGAGAAGCGAGAGCTGAAGGGACAACAGCTAAAGTGCTCGGCGAACATTGGCCGTGCAGATATCAAAATTGAAAATATTGGGAATTATCGCGTTTGCTCACTGCATTTCAGCAACAGTAAGGCATTATTTGTGGTTTTTCTTGATTCCTTTGGTATCTAAAAAGTCTCAGAAGTGATAAATCTGGCTGTAAAATTTTAAAATTGCCCATGGTTCTGAAGTGGGTTTTTAAATGCAAAAAGAAAACGCTTCTGAAGCTAAATTTATCGTTTTAAAAATCTCCAGACTTACGAGTGGTGTGTGGAAAAGTAAGTCTTCTATCATTATGCTATTGAGATGTATATTTTGGCAAATAATAAAATGTCCTGACAGCTTAAACACCCACTCCATTTCAATAGGATATTGTCAATTTGCTGAGGTTGATTATGTCCAATTAACAGCTAACAATTATGCCATTCCTTGGCTTGCATCTGAGTAAAATGTAATTCTAAACCCACGTATGGTTTGCGATTTTTTTTTAAATGATAAATTTTGCTTCAGAGGCATTTTCTTTTTGTATGTAAAAACACACTTGAGAACCATGGCCAATTTAAAAATTTTACAGCCAGATTTATCACGTTTGAAACTTTTTAGATGCCAAAGGAATCAAGAAAAAACACAAATAATGCCTTACTGTTGATGAAATGCAGTGAGCAAACGGCCAATGTTCGCCAAGCACTTTGGCTGTTGTTGTCCCTTCAGCTCTCGCTTCTATCCACCATCATTTCTCCTCACTTTTGGAATTCTGAAGTAGGATAAATGTCTCTCACGCTTATCCCGATTTCCATAATTATTTACAGCCGAGAAATTGACCATTTCGGCAGGTTTTAACGGGCCTGCTACTCGGGAAACAATGGTCAGTGCTTACCTGCAGTTCATCGCGTGTACTCCAGTTGGTGTAGTGTAGCAACAGTACAGGTCATGGGTCGTGACCCGACTGCCGTGCAACCTCCCTATTGCTTCCATAAATTGGAAGGAAGCAAATATATTATTTCATGATTTAAGAGAAAATAAGGTGGACCATTATTTCCCCATCAGCAATAGAAAAAATGCTGGAATTTATTAAGGAACTGGTATCAAAACATAGAAATAACAGGATTGGGCAAAATCAATGGGATTTATCATAGGGAAACAACTAATCTGGCAGAGTTTTTGAGGTTGGATCAATACATAACAAAATAGATAAGTGGGATTCCATTGTAGTATATATGGACTCTCAGAAAGCGTTTTAAAGTGCCATACAAGAATATTAACAAATATACAGTGCATGATATTATCATCCCCTTTTCACTGCACCTCAATATTTCCACCATAACTCAATCCACATCACAGATAGGTCAGGGAAGTGGGATGGAGTACTAATGTGGCAGACAAGTGGTCACCCAATCGACATTTCTTTTTGCCGGTGGTGAGAAGATCACACAACTGCCCTTATTTCATGCCCGTTCATTTTTCCTCGCACTCGCATTAACCAGACGGCCACAATTTATCTCCCTCGCAATCATGGGAATAACTCTCTCCATCCATCCTCCCTCTCTTTAAAACGACTTAATTTTCTCCTTTCCCCCAAATGCGACGAAGGATTTTCAACCTGAAATATCAATTCTGTGTCTCCTTCCACAGATGCTGCCTGATTTACAGGACCTATCATTCTTCTTAATCTCCGTTCCTCAGTGTTGCCTTGATGCCGATAGGCCGACCTTCTCTCTCCCGACGTGCCGCGCGGCCTCCCCTCGCGCAAAATTACGTAAATAGATCTTCTTTCTCCCAGCGTGCATCGCAGAATCATCTCACACAATAATGCGTTGAATGCAGTGGGTCGGAGAAGAAAACCTTATTTCTCCCAACGTGCCGCGCTGCACTCAACCCCACTCAATACTGCGTTGAAGACAGCAGGAGTGGGAATGACTTTCTTTCTCGAGGCGTCCCTTCACTCAATACTGCGTTGACGCCAGTGGGGATGACCTTCTTTCACCCGGCATGCCGCGCGGCGTCCCCTCATTCATGAAAAGCTCTTTTTTTCAGACTGAAGGAGGGTCCCGGCCCGAAAGGTCACCTATTCCTTTTCTCCAGAGGTACTGCCTGACCTCCGAGTCACTCCGACATTTTTGTCTCAATCTTCTGTGTCAACCAGCCTCTGCAGTTCATTCCGCCACATCGGGTTGAATTTAATGGGGATGACCTTTCTCCCGGCGTGCAACGCGGAGTCCTGTGACTCAGATCAGGGGTGGGAGGGGAGTAGAGACCTTCTCTCTCCCGGCGTGCCGCGCGGCGTTCATGCCAGATTGAAGTATTGAAGACCAGTTGTGTACGTTAGTATGCACAACACATTCAAGTTGGTGATATGCAGAGTACTGCCCTGCCGACTACAAGTTCAGAAGGATGCTGCATTGAAACGAAAGGCGGAGCTTATCCCGCGCTCGGCTTGCCACGTGACAGCCGGGGTAGCTGGGTGCTGCGTTGAAGCAAGTGGGCGGAGCTTCTCTCTCCCAGCGTGCTGCGCGCCCGCTTCGGTTCCCATTTGACGGCGAAAGAGAACCGGCGCCATTTTGTCGGCGTTGGCTGCGAGGCGGGGAAAAAGGGGAGCAGAAGCGAGAGGTGCTTGTCCGCTCTGTTGGATAAAACCCCGGCCGTTGCGACGCGGCGTCGACGACATTGAACAGCCGAGTGTATTTCCTGGCGTCTGTCGGGTATATTCTGGTGGGGGATAAAGTAAGTGTTCGGCGAGGTGGGAGTGTGAGGTTGGCGGCTGTGGCCAGTTGGAGGCCGCCGAGGCAGAGAGCAGCAGCCTGGGCCACAGCGTCAAGCCCAGGGCAGCGATTCGCAGAACCCATGCCCACACGCCAAGTGCTTTAAATCAGTATGTGTGGGTGGTGAGAAGATTTTAATACTACACTTGTACAAAATTGTATGTTTTTAACGTTCAAATGTTATTTTCCTTTTCAAATTTTCTTGTCCAAAAACACCTGATATATATTCTGGAAAAATGTTAAAATACGTTGTAAAATAGTATTTTTGTAAAAATAAAGTATCTGCCCATGTTTTATCAACCGAAAGTTGTGAATTATATTAAGGCCGCAACATAACAGCTGTGCGATTTGGCACAACTGGTCTTCAATACTTCACGACCCTCCCAGCCAAAATGCAATTAACCTTTTGGATTTGGGCGTCTCTTACCACTTACATCTGTCAGTAGTAATTGTACATTTTCCCCACATTACCCTCAAATGTCCTAAATTATTTATGTTAGTCCATATTTACTCAGCCTGGCTTTGAGCTTTCAAATGTATATAACTTCCAAATCCACCATGTTGAACGTCTTCATGTTTTCATATGTTATAGGAGCAGAATTAGGCCACTCAGCCCAGCAAGCCTACTCCACCTTTCAACCATGGCTGATTTACCTTTTCCTCTCAACCTTTCTTCTTCCTCCTCCCCGTAACCCCTTACACCCGTACTAATCAAGAATCTATCAATCTCCGCCTTCAAATATCCATTGACCTGGTCTCCAGCCTTCTGTGTTTTAAATGTCTTTTTTGTGTGTTTCTTAATCTGAGATCTACTGACTTTATTTCATTGGTTACATCCTACAAAATCAAATTAAAATATTGTCTTCTAGATTTTATTCAGTATTTTCTGCATGGTCTGTGCCAGGAGCAGCTTAACTAAGGCTGTACATACATTGAAACAAGGAACTGCACATGCTGGGTTACCAAGGAAAGACACAAAATGCTGGCATAATTTAGGAGGTCAGACAGCATCCCTGGAGAATAAGGTGACATTTCAGGTCAGGACCTTCCATCAGTCTGAAGATGAGTGCTGACCCGAAACGTCACCCATCCATGTTCTCCAGGGATGCTGTTTGACCAATTATTCCAACATTGTGTACATATATTGAACATTGCTTCTTAGCCTTTGTGTTCTTTGCCTATAGAAATGCATTTGATATATATCCAATTTGTTTTCCTATATTTTTAACCATTTATGTATTTGTATTCCTAGATCACTGCCTTCGTTTACTACTTTCTTGGACCGTGTCTTTCTTCTTCCTTCTCTCAAAATGAGGAACCTCGTATATTGCAATATTCAGCTTTTTGTTGAAAGATTATATATATTTTGGCATATTAGCTAAGACCCATTGTAACTAGAGTACGAAAGTTAAGATTTCCAGGCAATGAGGGAGTATTGCTCTTAAAGTGCCATCCTTCAAATGAATGTCAAAGACACTATTTTGAAGCACAGCAGAAAGAAATGCTATTGCCAAGGAATAAACATTCCTTCAGCAAAAACGCTGTTGGAGAAACTTTGGGTCAGGTCAAGTTGAGTTTATCGCCACGTCCGCAAGTACAGTGAGGTAAAGGTACAATGAAAATCTTACAGCTCATCACAGGCACATTGATCGAGACAAATACACCAAATATAAATCACATACAAAAATCAACATGACAGTAAAAAAGGTAAAAACACATGTGCAAAATACAACTAGGATAAAAATCTAGTCTATGTTAGTGCAAGAGGCGGTCTGTTGCTTTCTGTTGTCAAGGTAGGATTAGGGTTGTGTGGATTGGTTCAAGATCCTGGTAGTTGGAAGAAACTAGTGTGCAATTTCTGGCTTCCATACCTCCTACCTGATGGTAGCAGCAAAAAGAGCATGGACAGCTGAAATAACTGAGTAGGTCAGACAGCACCATGGACATATGACATTTTCACATGGGGCTGCTTTGAAATGTCAGCTGTCCATTTCCCTCCACAGATGCTGCCTGACCCGCTGGGTTCCTCGAGCAGTCCCCCCCCCTATGATTCCAGTATGTGTGGTCTCTTATTTCTCCATGAGTTCTTTAAAGGATTGTTGGTGAGACAGATTATCAGAACATTTCACACTGTTGGAGCTAGTTGCGCCCACATTGTTGGCTGAGTTCCCCTTGTTGCAACATGGTTAGTGCTTTGGTAAAGCCATGTGATAGGAATAGAATTAGGCCATTCGGCCCATCGAGTCTACTCTGCCATTCAATCATGGCTGATCTATCTTTCTCTCTTAACCCCATTCTCCTGCCTTCTCCTCATAACCTCTGATACCTGTACTAATCAAGAATCTATCTCTGCCTTAATATCCACTGACTTGGCCTCCACAGCCTTCTGTGGCAAAGAATTCCACATATTCACTTCGCTTTGTGAGTAAGTGCTTCATTGGCAGTGAAGTATTTGGGTTCATCATGAAATGTACTGAAAAAGCATACTCGAAACCCAAATCTCTTTCTGGTTAGGTATCAACTGAATATTGAAATACCAAGGATCGTTTATAAATTTAATAAACTGCAGTGATCTACTTTTCATTTTGCATCTTTCTAACAAGTTTCCTGCTTGGTCCTTGGTTTCCAAATGATCTGATTTTGCCTTGAGATTTCTTCCCTCTTCTGAGTTATAGATCTTTGAAATAGGACCTTTACCCACTCAATTTGCACTGAAAATCAACCATATATTTACATTAATCCCACATCAAGCCCATTTTTATTCTCTACAATATTCTCATTCCCCGAGATTCTATTACTCACCTACATGTGAGGGACAATTTACAGTGGGCATTTAGCCAGCTAATCTGCAAGTCTGAGATGTGGGAGTACGTGGAAGAAATGCAGACTGTTGTAGAAGGAACATGCAGATTCTATGCAGCACCAGAGGTCAGGATTGAGCCTGGGTTTCTTGCAATGAGGCACTGGCTCTGCTAGTTATGCCACTGCCAGTTTCAAATAAAACCTCTAACAAGGTGTCTTCTGTAACACCTTGGTAAAGGTTTTATTTGAAAGTACATATCCTCATGTGCTTGTTCTTCAAACATTTAAAGGTCGCCTAAATGTAATTGAAATAAAGTACCGTCGATACTGATTTCCAAAAAAAACAAAACAGTGCAGGACTAGTACATCAGGAAGATTGCTTGTGTCCTCCTTAGTGAAGGCGGATCCAAAGTACCTGTTCAACTCAACTACCATTTCCTTGTTCCACATAATAAATTCATCTTTTTCAGTCTTCAAGGGTCCAACTTTGGTCTTAACTAATTTTTTCCTCTTCACATATCTAAAGAAGCTTTTACTATCCTCTATATTCTTGGCTAGCTTACCTTCGTACCCCATCTTTTCTCCCCGTATTGCTTAATGCTTCACTAAAAAGAGCATTTTCATAATGGTTTAAAGCATTTTGGGGCATTTCATCAGGCAGTATAGGAGCAAATCTTGTTAGACGTATGATATCTTTTCAAAGAGAAGCACATCTACTTGGGTATAAAATTGTCAAAACATCTTGAATGGTCATTGCGTTATGCTTCCTTCCATAGGAGAATGCCTGCTTCATGCATTCTCATCGCTTTTTACTCACTACTTTCAAACATGTCAATAAGACGCATGAGTGGCACAATCGGTAGAGATGAGCGCCAGAGACTTGGGTTCAATGCTGACCTTGGCTGTTATGTGTGCAGTGTTTTCACACTCCCTGTGATTACGTGAGTTTCCCCTGTGTCCTCTGGTTTCCACCCACATTCCAAAGATGTGCGGGTTAGTAGATTAATTGTTCTCTGTAATATTGCCCCTTGTACGTAGAGAGCTGGTGGGATAATAAATAAATAATGTGAATGGGGGAGCAGTGGTTGGTGTGGGACTCATGGACCCAAGTGCCTGTTTCATGCCATATATAAACTAAATTTTGCTTGCAATTTAGATTTGAAATCTAGCAAGCAATTTGGAGAATGTTTCTGTAACAAATTCTAGAGAAACTCGTGCATTTGGTTTGGTTCCGCGTTTGCCCTCACCTAAGCCATAGTGTTCCTTTGGAATTTAGAATTATTAAGATCATCAACATATAGTCCAATACCTGCTCGTATTTCTGAAGTTTCTACCTACCCATTTGTACTTGGAACCGCTGTGAAAATTTAATGAATTATGATATTTCATTAGTGAAAGGAATGCCATTAACATGGGAGGGAGTAATTACATTGCAATAGATTTTATCATGAATTAATGTATATAGAGGGATTTCTAACGACTCAAGTATAGAATCATACCCATGCAGTGGTCCAATTATCTCTACATACTTTCCTTTTGCTTTCTCAGTATAGAACTGAATGACGAATCATAAGCATTGAAATAACCTTCTGCCCAACTCGTCCATACCAACCAAGATGTTCATCTAAGCTGGTCACATTTGCCTTTATTAGAACCATATCCCACCATACCTTTCTTATCCGTGTGACTGTCAAACTATGTCTTGAGTGTTTATAATTAACCTGCCTAAACTATTTCCCACCACTCCCTGTGGGGGGAAAAAAGGTGCTGCTCAGCTTCCTGTTAAATCTTTCCCCTCACTGTAAACCAATGCCCTCTAGTTCTTTTTTTTGGCCAACCCTGGGGAAAAAGATTCTATTCACTCTATCTATGGCTGTCGTGATTTTATACACTGCTATATGATCACCCTTAGCCGCCTACATTCCAGAGAATAAAGTCCAAGTCTGCTCAACCTCTCCCCATAACTCAGGCACACGAGTTCTGGCCACATCCTCGTAAATCTTTTCTGCGCTCTTTCCAACTTAATATGAAGAGTGCAAATTGTACCCAGTAGCTTAGAATTGTTAAGAGTCGATTAAAAAGGAATATCATCAATGTCCTCACTACTGATTGCGCTGCGTTTATTATGCTGCAATTTGGATTTACTTGGAACAATTCTTGTAACTTTTGGTCTTTCAACTGAGAGCTCAAGTTGACAGCTTTGAAACCCAAAGAGGATGTTAGGAGGAGAATGATGTGTCATTTAATAACTCTGCCTGAATTGTGGCATGTTCTTGAATGTTTCACATTTACATTTTAGAGTGACAGGCAGTAACTTTTTTTCTCCGTCTGTCATGTACAACAGTATTTCAGAGTTGTATGAATTCAACTTTTCTTGGAAACACACGCACAGCAACTTTATATAGTAACTGCATTACAGCTGTTAAAATTGGTCCCCAAGGTGTTGCATATTGACTGCTGGTCATGATTAGAAAGTACCACCATTTTCTACAGAACATGCAATACTAATGCAGAATAATCATTTTTTCCACTTAAGCAACTTTTGGGGGGTGGTATTGTAATTATGTGAATACACTGGCAACTTCACAATTTAGCTGGGTTAAGCTACAGATGAGGAATTTAGATTGGAATTCAACTTATTCATGCTCTTCCCTTCGAAGCATGTCTTGTCTGCCCTATTGGAGACATTGAAATTTTGTCTGGAATTTTGCAGTTTTTTAAGGTCATGAGGTGTTTAAATTACATTGCTCTTGGGAGACTGACTGGATTGGGAGGAAATGGATTGCTGTAAGTTTTAAAAAAATGATTGTTACTTTAATTTCAATGCTTGCATTCAGAATATTTTCCTTTTTTTATTGAAGATTGTTACTTAAAACGATTTGGGGAAAAACTGACTTCAGGATAATCCGTAACAATGGGCTACGATAAATATGACAAACGGTAAGAATGTTTTAAATAACTAAAATACTGCTGTAAATCTGATATAAAAACAACATTCTGCAAGTACTCAAATGGTCAGGCAGCTTTCAGTGTGTGAAGCAGTGATTACATTCAGGTCTACGACCTTATTCAGAATTGGCAGAATGCTCTGTATTATAGTCATTACACAGATACATTGACTTTCATTCACCATAGATGCTGCCCAGGTATTTTCAGTTTATGTTTTTAAGAATTTAATTTGGGGTATTTGTTTAATGTTATTGCAGTCACCTGAAGGAGGCTGTTTTGAGATTTTGATATATTGACTTCAAAAGAGGATACATTTGCCAAAGAACTTTCTTGACTTTGCACCAGTTCTGTTAAAACATAATTTGAAATCTTTAAAACATCTTTTGGAAATAGTTCTTCTGATGGCATTAATAGAAAAGTAATTTTGACTTTTCTTATCCCATCATGTTTACTGAGCAGTCTTTGTTCATTTAAAACATTTGGATCCCTCAGCTTGACTTTAGTCTTTTCCAGTTAAGTTAAAATGTAGTATTTTCTTGCCAATGATTGTATTCTTCAAATTGAAAATAATTTGCTTGTCAGTTATGTAATTTTGCTGTCTCTTTTTAGAGATTACATCGTATAACATTGAAAGTGCACATTAAGACACGCCTTCTACATTGTCAAAATGAACACAAAATCAGCGAGCCCAATGTTGTGCACAATCTTACCTGGTATTAGTTTAGTTTAGAAATATAGCATGAAAACAGCCACTTGGGCCCATCTCATCCCTCATCGCCCATCTACATTAGTTCTTTATAATAATACCAACTTCTCATTGAAACCCTACACACAAGGGGCAATTTTAAAGAGATCAATTAATTTACAAACCTGCACATCATTGGGATGTGGGTAGAAAGGGGAGGATCTTTGAGCTATATAAAATAGATTTTAGTACCACCTTGGAGAAATGAGATTCAAAGTTAAATTTAACTTTATGGCTTGTATGTTTGCATTTTAAAAATAAATACAGAAAGGGTTGTAAAAAGTATCTTATTCTCATGGAAATTGGTGAAGTTGCTAATATTCAAAGTTGAATTGAAATCATTTTTTAATTATGGACTGTGACCAGATCATTTGTGCGTAGAAATTTTTCAGCAGGCTTAATACTGCATGAGGGAACTTGAAACCTGTTGAATGGTCACAAACCATTAAGGAGATAATAGCTAAGTGGTCTATTCCACGTCTAGTGCCAGACTTGGCTAACGTGAACCTGGGGCTTTCATTGCTGGTTTAGGTCAGTCATTCATTGATTATGATGGTCGAGCCTTTGATATCTGACTTAATGGGGAACAGCAATTTTGTCCCACAATTTGTATACTTTTATGGTGTTGGGAGACATATTGGAAAGCTCATTTCCTTCATGGGGACGATTATTAGGATAATGCAGAATCCACAATTTTATCAATTTTATTTTTTCTCCTCTTTTCAGTGAAACTAGTCGAAGTGAACGAAGTGGACGTTATGGTTCTGAATGGAACAGAGATGAGCACAGAGAGTCGCGAGGTAGACGAGACTACGACTATAAAGATGTTGACTATCGTGCTCCACCAAATCACGGCAGGGACTACGAGCGTGATAGACGTCGCGGTGATTATCGGAATAATGAACGCCATCAAGACTATAGGGATTATGACAATTCCTGAGGTATGCGCCCTTCCTTAGCCGCAATATTTGATATCACTTCCATTCGCTTTTTGCTGTGGCTGTTTGTTTTTTTTGGAGTCCAAAAGAATGGAATATGGATGCACCGCATCTCTTGTCAATAGAAGACTAGGTGGATGGAATAGTCAAAGCTGAGAGGAAGTGCTGAGCCTTATTCAGGATGGTAGTTTTCCGACATTTTTGTTTCAAATATTTACCATGTTCGTTGGGTCTTAGATGTCAATTATCAATTTCTCGGGTTAATTATAAAGATTATTAATGGAGCTAAACACAGGTCATTAATTAAATGCTTGTATCTGGGAAGGCTGATTGGTACAAAGGTTCAAACGTATTTCTTGGGGGCATTTCTAGAGCAATATATTTTGTGTGCCTCAGTTTGTTGCATTGTACTGTAAAATCTCCATTTAGAGATGCAGCAGGAGACAGGCCCTTCTGCTCACCAAGTCCACACCAACCATTGATCACATACACCTAGTTCTATGTTCTCCCACTTTCATAGAAGCACACAAGGGGCAATTTACAAAAGCCAATTAACCTACAAACATGCACGTCTTTGAAATATGGAAAGAAATGGAGCGCCCGGGGAAAACCCACACGGTCACAGGGAGAATGTACAAAACTCCGCACAGACAGCACCTATAGTCAGGATCGGTCTCTGGCGATGTCAGGCAGCAGCTGTACCACTGTTGCGGTGCTGCTCCCAACCTTGTGATCACTTGCAACCTCTTGTTCCAGCCCTTCGCCTTGCCTTTCTCTGCCAGCTACAGTGCCCTCCATAATGTTTAGGACAAAGACCCATCATTTGTTTATTTGCCTCTGTACTCCACAATTTGAGATTTGTAATAGAAAAAAAAAATCACATGTGATTAAAGTGCACATTGTCAGATTTTAATAAAGCCCATTTTTATATAATTTGGCTTCACCATGTAGAAATTACAGCAGTGTTTTTACATAGTCCCTCCTTCCCCCCCCCCCCCCCCCCATTTCAGGGCACCATAATGTTTGGACACAGCAATGTCATGTAAATGACAGTCATGTTTAGTGTTTTGTTGCATATCCTTTGCATGCAATGACTGCTTGAAGTCTGCGATTCATGGACATCACCAGTTGCTGGATGTCTTCTCTGGTGATGCTCTGCCAAGCCTGTATTGCAGCCATCTTTAGCTTCTGCTTGTTTTGGGGGCTAGTCCCCTTCAGTTTTCTCTTCAGCATATAAAATACATGCTCGTTTGGGTTCAGATCGGGTGATTGACTTGGCCACTCAAGAATTGACCATTTTTTAGCTTTGAAAAACTCCTTTGTTGCTTTCGCAGTATGTTTGGGATTATTGTCTTGCTGTAGAATGGAACTGCCGGCCAATGAGTTTTGAGGCATTTGTTAGATCTTGAGCAGATAGGATGTGTCTATACACTTCAGAATTCATTATGCTACCACCATCAGCAGTTCTATCATCAATGAAGATAAGTAGCCAGTACCTTCAGCAGCCATACATGGCCAGGCCATAACACCCCCACCGCTGTGTTTCTTGATCAGTTCCTTCTATCCTCCATACTTTGCTCGCCATCACTCTGATATAAATTAATCTTCGTCTCATCTGTCCACAAGACCTTTTCCCAGAACTGTGATTGCTCTTTTAAGTACTTCTTGGCAAACTGTAACCTGGCCATCCTATTTTTGCAGCTAACCGGAGGTTTGCATCTTGCAATGTAGCCTCGGTATTTCTTTTCACGAAGTCTTTTGCGGACGGTGGTCATTGACTCCTGAAGAGTGTTTCTGATCTGTCGTACAGGTGTTTGGGGATTTTTCTTTATTATAGTGAGAATTCTGTTATCAGCTGTGGAGGTCTTCCTTGGCCTGCCAGTCCCTTTATGATTAGTAAGCTCACCAATGCTCTCTTTCTTAATGATGTTGCAAACAGTTGATTTTGGTAAGCATAAGGTTTGTCTGATGTCTCTAACAGTTTTATTCTTTTTTCTCGGTCTCATAATGGCTTCTTTGACTTTCATTGGCACAACTTTGGTCCTCATGTTGATAAACAGCAATAAAAGTTTCCAAATGTGATGGAAAGACTGGAGGGAAGACTAGGTTCTGAGAGCTCTCTTATACCTGCATTAAGGAGGCAATTAAACACACCTGGACAATTACAAACACCTGTGAAGCCATGTGTCCCATACATGGTGCCCTGAAATGGGGGACTATGTATAAACACATCTGTAATTTCGACATGGTGCAAGCAAAATGTATAAAAATGGCCTTTATTAAAACCTGACAATGTGCACCTTAACCACATGTGATTTTTTTTCTACTACAAATCTCATATTGTGTACAGAGGCAAATAAATAAATCATGAGTCTTTGTCCCAAACGTTATGGAGGGCACTATCTCCCCACCAGTCTTGAAGAAGAGTCCTAATCTGCCCGTTTCCTTCCACAAATGCTCCCTGACCCCGGAGATGTCTTACCAGGTGTTTTCCCCCACTTTAAATTATGCTGATTGTGTTCAAATTGTTTAAAAATAGGTATCATGAATTACAGGTCATAATTAATCCTTCATTGCCCTGCTTACTCCCTATAACTATTTGCCCCCTGATTCTCCTCCCATCCACTTACCCTGGGAATGAGTTAATCTGCCGAATAGGATATCTTGGGTTGCTGAGGTTATGAGGCAACAACACCACTCTATGCCACCCATAGTCATTCTAAAGGTGTATATTATGAATTGAAGCTATTGCGAGGAAGCAACTACAACTTCTGCTTCATGCTTTCCAT
Organism: Malacoraja senta; assembly: GCA_038087875.1. Lineage (NCBI taxonomy): Eukaryota > Metazoa > Chordata > Chondrichthyes > Rajiformes > Rajidae > Malacoraja > Malacoraja senta. Next base: position 54,915,936 of record CM075980.1, on the reverse strand, counting down.
TGTAAGAAAATTGTTTTGCCCACCATTAGGAATTACTAGAAATTCTGCATCTAAACGGAGTAGAATTTGAATTGAGAATCGATGCTGAGAACATTAACAATGTCTTTGCTTCCAGAATTATGATGATGATGGCAGATATGAAAGACCTGAGGGAAACCAGTACTGTGATGGTGACTACAAGGACCATGATTATAGAAATGATGGCTCTGAAGAGAGGGAGAACAAAACAATTATGTTAAGAGGTCTTTTACCATCAACAACGAGGGAGGATGTACGTATATTGCTAAAAATTGGGTTTATCGGCACTTGATAGGGTACGAAAGAACCATTGGATCATTTGGGGAGGGATTGGAAACAAAATATATGACTATATCTAACTAGCTGAAACCTTGTTTCAATGGATGACCTGCTGTGAAATGGGATCAAGTAACTTCATTTGATTTGTGAGGATGGGAAGAGCTATTGTATTGGTCTTTGCTCTTCCAGGATATCCAGGATATAATCATATCCAAGATATGATTATCAAGAAACAAGCAGTAAACCTATGGGTAATTGGCATATCAAAGTAACTTGCAAAATGCAAGAAGTTGGGAGATGCAAACTTGCGATAATACAAGACTTTAGTCGGAATGGTGAAGTGTGTGTTTGATTGTAAATGAATAACCAAAGGGTAATTTCATTGTGTAAACTTGCACAAACCTATGCTTGACTAACAATAGTACTTTCATTTTCGAACTGCCAAGAGACGCATTGACCGACCACGTAGGTATTGTGGTCTTAGAACAGTGTTGGCATTCTGCAGTAGGTGACCAACGTTCTGATCCTTTCCGTGATCTACAAGACAACTATCGGAAGCATGAGAGTTTGTTCATCATCTCTGTTAATGAGCACAATTCCAACAATATTAATGCTCCGTGCCATCAAGGACGAAGCAGTTGTTTGGTATTTTAATTAAAGCTCCAAACATTGATTCTTTCCATTACTAATACCTAGTGGTTAGATTATGTACTATGCACAAAATGCACTGTAGTTATTTTCTTTTGTGTGCCAAAAAGATGCAACTTCAATTGCTAAGAAGGAAGGCAGCTTTGGGCACTTGGGAATGTGGATTCCTCTCTGTTGTCTGAAGGATTTTGTTCTTCCTGCATTGTCATTGGATCTGAATCCTAAGGGAAGTGGGTCAAATATGATGAGATGGATGGGCAGCTCTCACTATGAGTATGCCATTTGCACCTTTTTCTTACCATCCATGATTAAATGAGATATTTCTGATATACACCTTTTTTGTGCTGTCAGTTTGAATTTTTAGTAAGGTTAGATTTAGATCACCTTGCAAAGTTACATGTAATGCAAGATCTAAAATCTCTTGTCCACAATTGTTTTTCCTGCCTTTCTAATGGTGTTCATTTGAGTGCCAGAATCTGTGTTCCAGTGTACAAACAATCAAGGAATGGAACCCAGAGCTGGTTTAAGATATTATGATATAATCATCTGCCATCCTTTTTTTTTTTTTTTTTTTTGAAAATATTTTTTATTGGAGATAAGTACATAACCTATTAACATCATTACAGTCTTACATTTTTAAATTGATAATATTATCAATTATTATTACATTGTCTCCAATACCTTTTGCCTTTTTTTTAAATTTTAAACTAGATAGAACTAAAAAGATAGATGAAGTAAAGAAAGAAAAGAAAGAAGAAAAAGAGAGAAAAAACAAAAAACACAAAAAAAATAAACAAAACAAAAGAGAAAGATAGTTAAAGAAGAGTGGAAAAATTTATTGAAATAAAAAACTTCATTCGAGATATATTTGTACATTTCAGAATATAGCATTTCATCCAGTGTACAAACAATCAAGGAATGGAACCCAGAGCTGGTTTAAGATATTATGATATAATCATCTGCCATCCTAACAGTGGAACAGTTGAAACTGAGACTTCCCTGTATCTGTTAAAAATGAATGTTTTTATCAACTAAGAATAAACTAGAATATTTTCAGAAGCTGCTTTTAGAAATTCAAGAAATTAAAACAACAAATTTTAAAATATTCCTTTCAGATTCTTGAAATATTTCAGGATAGTGATGAATTTCAGCCCAAGGATGTGCGAGTGATGAAATGTAAAGTTTCAGGTGAGATTTTTGCTGGTTTTGCAGGTGTACGTGAAAATATAAATATTGTACTTTCTGTTTTTAATGGGAAAATCACAGATTTCGACTGGGGAACACTTGTTATAAAATTGAGTTCAAGCAAATGTTTTTAGTGCATGGGGCAGATAAGGGTATCTTGAATGAAATTTGTTGAAACTATTTGCAATTGTCATATATAGAACAAAAGCAGTCCCCTAACTATTTCCCAAGTAACGACTGAGCAAACTGATAAATGTTTTAACTACGTCAGCACTGAGGTGTTTCTGCCAGTGGCTCACTCTTCAAACATTAGTATGTTCCACACAAACTTCTCTCATGTTTACTGGATTACCTTTTTCGATTTCTCAAGCCATTTCAATTTAATTTCATAACCTTTTAAACTGAAAAAAGTTGGATCATATTAATTTTGATTTCCCTTCAACTGTTGATGAATTCCAAAGCAATTTAATATTGCTTTTAGAAGAGAAGATTAATTATTCGGAATGTCAAGTGTATTACTTATTTTCGATAATACATCATCTATAAATAGGTTTTGTTCATTTCCTTTCAATGCCTTAAGGAGTTTTATTACCGGTTCGCTGAACTGGGTTTAAGACAATTTCCTGTAGAGGCCAACAGAAGAACTGCGTGGATAATGCAATATTATTGATAAGTGGTGAGGTGTTTTAAGTATGTCAAATGGCAGGAAGCTGGGGTGGGGGGAGTTGACTTGGCAACCCTTTAATTGCCACATAATATCAGTCCAGTTTGTATATTTTGCATTCTGGCCAAAATTAGTCAAGACTAAGTTTATTCAAGGAAGATGGAAAGAAAGTAGTGAGGAATTTAATTATCAGAAATTCACAAAGTGCATCATTCTTTTTGAATAATACTTTTACTTTATTTTACAAAAATCAGTGCTCTGTTTGATATCTGCACACATTTTATTAAAAGCTTCTTGCATTTAAATATTTTTTACTGCTACCAGTGAGTCTTGACAGACTTGGTATTAAGGAATACCTGGGAAAAATTACGCACATTATGCTATACTCTTTGGGGAGAAGCCAATCTAAACAGACTTTTTTCTTGTAATGCATGTTTGCCAACCTTTTAACTAAACATTTTCTTTGTAAAAATGGAGAGGAGGGGTCTGGTAGTGTTAGCAAGGCATTGCTTTTGTTTTGAAAAATGAGCTGAAACAACTTTTATCAGAGCTCCGATAGGAACAGAACTGTGTGAGCTTTGCTGTGAAAGTGTGCCAGTTGTTTATATGTTATATTGTGACAACAGTGAAAATTAGATGTGCCTATAGTACATTTGAGGTATGTGTGCCATTTTAACTACTCTTAAACAATCATGGAAAAAGCAGAAGTTCAGAATTTCACATTCTTAATGGTTGATCACACAAGCAAATTCTAAAATAAAAACCCACTCCAAATTTCTCATCTATATCTGCTGTATTAAATATTCAAAAATTATCCCTGCAGAGGCTTTGGAAGTATTGAAGTGTACAATTAAGGTCAGAATATAATAATTAAGAAGTGACACTTAATTAGCTGTTCCTTTTCATTTGGCATTTATACATTTGATTACAGGTAAAATCAATTATGGACTTTGCACGTCACAAATTTGTTAATGTTAACATAATCTGAATTTTCTCCATAAAGATTCCATTGAACAAGTAGAGAAATAATTGAACGATATAATGACACCCAGGCAATGAGATTTTCAAATTTCCTTAATCTCGAGTAATTCCTATTAAGTGCTAAGAGCTACAATCCATTACAATTTTTTCCTGGTTTATAATGTCAAATTGTGCAATTCCCATGAGATGTTCTTAAGCAATATTGTTAGGAAGGCAGCCTATTGTACTTCACCTTGAAAGGGCATTGCTCAGAGAATTTGTGTGATTTAGACCATGGGAATGTTATTGACCCTTCAAGCACCGCATTTACATGACCGCTTACACATGGCAAGAGTTTTCTGATACATATCTTTGGGAGTGGTGAGAATTGTATTTAGCAATACTACCACTGAGACCTAAACATTTAGAACTAGCCTTTTGCCTACTGGCTGCAGTGTTTTTTTGATGTGTTTGTTCTACTTTAAAAAGTGGGCTGTAAATGTTCTTTTTGTCATTAGACTGATCTTCCATGACATAATTAAGATAGGAGGGTGAGGAAGGTTTGTGGATAAAATGTTAAGTCATGGCTGTCCATAGCAAAGTATTGTGACAGTAATTTGATTTAACTGCAAACATATTTGATTAATAGACTGCTTTGTGAAAAACTTTTAAATTTGATATCATGATGCATAGCCCTGCATAGTATAAAGTAGAATGAATTTTGCAGTACCCAAAAAAAATCTTCATTTGTGAAGAATTTCTGGAATTGAGACATCATGAGTTGGGTCTTTTTACGGTGTGAATTTGCAGCGAAGCACATAACTGTTGTTGATTATATCCTTGTGGAGATTGGTCCAACCATGAAATGGTGCATTACTGGATGCCCAAGTTTTAATCTAGTGGGAGGAACATTGCAAAATACTGAGATATAGGACGCTAGCTAATTTGTTTGAATGGTGAAGTATTTTAATGCAGGTAGGTTAAACTAAGAGTGTTTAATTTTAAATTATAACTGTCTAAATCTAAAGTTGGAAGAGGATAGGCTGTTAATGGGAGATAAAAATGCTACAGAATGTGTAAAATTTCAAGTACATTCTTGAAAATGTCTTTAAATGTATTTGTTTACTTATATGACAAAACAAAAACCAATAAGCCTACTTATGAAGCCACACAAATATAGACATTTTTACATAACACGTGGCGACATGATGAATGGCTGCTTTAAACACACTGACTAACACAATCCCGTCTATATCTGAATGCTGTCTCTAGGTCAAAGCCGTGGTTTCGCCTTCGTGGAGTTTAATCACTTGCAGGACGCAACAAGATGGATGGAAGCCAACCAGGTTGCTTCATCACGTCTAGCTTTATTGGAGGGGGAAAGATCAAGTATTCATGCTGCAGAAAAGACCTAGAGGCACCAAATATTACCCTTTCCCTCAAATACCATTGCCCTTCTATTACATTTATGGAACAGACACAAGTTATTTTATGGGTGGTTACATTTTAATATCAGCTTTTGTGGTCATGAGCTTAACTGCTTGCAGTAAAAAGGATAAACAAGTTGTGATTAGTTGCTCATTTTAATGCCCTGTATCATACGACACATTCCCAAGTACATTTTAAGGATGCCTCTATTATGCAATACTGCACCATTTATTTTGTTGTCCTCGTACATGTGCAAACGTCGTACATCATAAGTGCTTGCTTTTTGGGTCTTTCCCTCTTCCACATGCAAAAGAACTCCAGTGATGCAGAGTCTTCAGTGCTTTGTTCTGTTTTAAATTCCAGTAAAATGCAGTTCATGTGTGCTTTGTTGGTCTGATTTTCATGAATGTGACTTCTAGTTTCTGTTTTTGTATCGGGAGAGAGAAGGAAATCGGAACTGATCATTTCCAGTCCATTCAAACCAACTTGTATTTAAGGGGAGGCACTGATTTGTTAGTGCTCTGTGTTTGTAGCATGTTGTATACATAGTCAAGGTTAGAAATGTATCTAAGCTAAGGGGGAACAAATGTTCAATACGCTTTGTTTTTCATTCACTTAGCTGTTTTGGAGAACCTCAGTTACCTTAAAATTAGTGAGGGCATCTGAGCAGTTGAGTAAGCATATCTTGGCTGCTGTTAATTTAATGCTTGAGACGTGTGCTAGTTATGGAATTAGGTGTAATTAATTGTGTCATGACACGAAAGGTTAATGGCAATTGGCAGCATACTTGCAGGTACAGTATCTTGTTGAATCGAACGTCCAGCTTCTGAACTGTAAACAAGAAGCTGGATCTTTTGTGGAGATGTCCTAATTTTTGCAGATGACAAAATCTATATTTCTAATAACTTAGACAATGCAATACTTGAATTGAGGGAGTGTTGTCATATTGTAAATTAAAGCAGTAATCTCAGGGTGGAGTTTAATTTTGCAGAGTAAGTGAGGAAAGTGTAGAAGGCAAACAAAATGCAGCATTTAATGTTTGTTGTATCAGTGGAGAATCAACAATTTACCTTCAAGCCAGCATTAGATTGGTATTTTAGCTGGTAGGTGGGAGGGTGGATGGAAATCATATGTGTCCCTCTTTCAAGAGTTGTGACCCACTTTCAGCTCTGAAGTAAAACATTATCTGGGAGACTAAATCATCTGTTTCCAGGCGAATCAAATTTCTTGAGCTCGCAACCGGTGTGATCTGTGTCGTCTAAAGGAAATCTGTTACTTTATGTAGATTTTGACTTGCCCTTTCGTTTGCAGCAGCGGTATCTTACAATTCTTGGAAAGTCCGTCTCGATGCATTACAGCACAAAGCCTTTTGAAGACTGGGGCTGCAACAAGGTAGTAAAAATTAACTGCAGCAAACTCGTGCTTGTTATTGAATTTTTGTCTCATGCATGAACAAATTAAATTTGAAAGTTATTTGTAAAAACCCAATAGTTAAATTCTGAAGAAGTCTCACATTGTAGAATAGCACAAAGACATTTCTGTTAATGTGAAAAAGGGGGTTAGGGGTTAGAGAGTTTCAAATTTGCCATAATAAAGTTATTTTTCCTGCTGCTCTTTCAAAACGAAGTCTTTTAAATAACTACATTTATTTTAGTTACTGCAAGCTAAAAATACTAATGGCAGCATATTATACTGTCATTGCATAACTGTCAATTGAAGTGATTGCGTGTCAATTTCAGTGGCCACATATCGAAGTAGCTGCTGTGTTCTTAAGAGATGGTGTGTGAATACTGCGGCGAGATTATATGGAAAGCTTTTTTTCCTGTAATGGCTATTTTACCCAAGACAGCTTTTGGTTTTTTGCTTTTCGATTTCCAAAGGAACATTTAAGTGGTGCTCTAGTCTGAAATCGAGTTATAACCTAAATGGTGCATAACATAAATGGTGTTCCTAATTCATCAGTTGCACTTTATCCAATTTGTGTTAAGAAACTCATAGTATTACTGTTACTCAAAACTAATGCTGTTTTAACAATGTTATTTTGGATGCAAGCATTTAGAACTGTTACTGATTTATTGTTGCATCTGGGTATTGTATAGATTAGTAGAACAGAGTTTGATAGTCTTTTCGCTCTGTTACCTAGTGATCTGGAATTTTACCCGTTAGCCATTAACAGATCTGTGGGCCATTTCTAATAAATCGGTATGCATCAGTGGAGAAGATTAATTGTTTTGTTTCCATTGGCCATGAGCTTCAGAAACTGCATGGACTGTCAAAGTGTTCTTTTTGGAGCAGGGGAGGTGCATGCATACTTTTGCCTTCCTTCCCACTTTGTATTTTGTTAAAAGTAGAAAGTTAGATGTTTGGATTGAGCTATTTAATTTTTTTTAATGTTAAACTAACATGGCTCTCCGTCTATTATAACACATTCTTAAAATGAATGCTGAGTCTAGAGAATTTGGAAAACACATTAAAAAAAGGTGAAAATCTTGTTCTCATTGAACAATGGCTATAGATGTTGGGGTATTCGGGGATTTTAGAGCCGAGATGCCGATTAATTGACAGAGATGTGACCATGGAATAAATGGATTTGAGATTTGGATCTATCCTACTTTAAATGAATGGTAGGACAGTGAAGAATTATGTGGTTTGCTCATTTCATGAATTTGTTATCTCGGAAAGGCCTAACAATTTATGCACAATTTATTCTGTGTTTCTTTTTCACCATATAACTTTGCTAAGATTGCAAAGTTACTGTGTTGTGAACGTTCTGTTAATTGTGTAATATTACGTGCTTATACCATCTCATGTTTCCCCTTTGGAAAGGTTAAACCAGCATGTAAATTAGGGATGGTAGCAAGGGACTCTGTTATGCTACGATTAAGGGAAAACACTTCCTTTTTAGAACTTATTAGTTGGCGATGACTAGCTGTAATGTTTTTTATACAATTTCATACTTCTTGGTATGAGGGATATTGATGTAGGAAATGTATTGTTTCCATGCCATGCTCGCCCATCCACTCAAACTTCTCAGTAGCAGCCAGAAAATAGACAAGAGTTTTTAAACTTGATTTAAATCAGATTCTCAAAATTAAGCAGCGATGTTATAAATTACCACATCTTGTGATACCACAGGTTTTATTGAAGGCACAGGAAACTGCAAAAGCTGGATTCTTGAAAACAATCTAAAAACTGGTCGGAGGAACTCAGCGGGTCAGGCAGCATCTGTGGAGGGAATGGACAGTTGACTTTTCTGGAGCCCTTCTTCCACCTGATCAGTCTATTAAATTCCCTCTACAGATGCTGCCTGACTTGCTAGGTTCCTCAAGCACTTCGTGTTTTACCACAGTTTTTAAGTTTTGTCTCTGTTTTACAAATTTTGAATCTAGCTGTCAATCCCAAAATTTGGATTTTTGTTTGCAATCTGTCCTATATTTCATGTTGAAGAGATAACGAAAACAAGGGTTATTGTATAGATAATGTTGCTACATACATCTTTCTATTTTGTTTGCTAGTGTGGAGTGACTAATTTCAAGCGACGTGAAAGATGCTTTAAATGTGATGCTCAGAAGCCTGGTAAGCAGTGCTGAGAGATTACAACATTTGATTGGTATGGTTTCAAAAATGTTATTTCACACCGCGGTGGGCTTGAAGTTGTTAATGCTTTTTCAGTGCACCTCCTAGAGAAATTTGCAGAGGGAATCATAGGGGTTTTGATTTGCCCGTCAAAATTAACCTGAAGTGATGTTGAGTGCTAAAGAAGAGATGTTGTTCATAAGGTTCTTGATGTTGGTAAAAATGTGAACATTCTTTATCTTTGCAGTATGACCTGTTAGTAACTATATTATTTATTGACAATTTAATCTCAATGAGCAAACACAAATTTTAATAGTTCCATTCTTTTCATGTTGAGGATATTGCATTGAAAATAATTAGCAAGTGCCTTGGTTCTCACCATCTTACCTCTTCTCATTGATTGCTCTATGATTGGATGAATGGTATTTCTTAATTTCTTCCAGAAACTGAAGAAGAGCAAGTTCGTGTGCAAGGAGAGCCATTTATGTCTGATTATGCAAATGACAGTAAGTTTTTATATAAAGCAAATTTATCGCTTAGTATAATATTTTGAGGTTGGCTTTATTTGGCCCCCACAAGGTGTATAAATATGTATTGATCTGATCAACATTTGATAAGATTCAATCTTGATATGGTAGTGGTTTTGCCTTTGTATCCACTCACTAGCCAATATATATGACAAACTGACGTCACTGTGTTAAATTGTATATGGTTTCAAACATCATTAATTTATTTACAGGAATTTATTGGGGAAATTTGGAATTAACTTGCAGAGTCTCTCTTTCTTTAGTTCTAAATTTAAAGCTATGGTTGTTAAAAAACATTGACGGCACTTGGAACTTTGAAGCCAGTGCTGTTTCATTGAAATGACTTAGGACTGCCTTTCTATGTGAAAGAAACTCGATCAATGCAGTTGGCTGTTAAAACCAAAATTTCAATATCCTGCGAGGTGTCATGCTTCCTAACGTTGTGAGCAGCACTTTGAGTTAAACATATGTTCATCTAACAATACTGGAAGAATGAGGAGAGTAAAGGAAATATAATCCTTGTACATTTGAGTATTTGAAACCAAGGGAGGAAAGGTGTTGTACAGTCATCTTCTGTTTTTAAATGGAAGGTGCATGTTCATTTTAATTTTGTTAGAGGTGATAGCAGAATATGATGCTTTTCACATTCGTTATCTGTTGCTTGGTAGAACTGCTTCTACATTCCAATCATAACAGAATATTTTTACATTTTTTGGACTGGGATTTTGTTGTGAACTGGCTGCTGTCTGATTTTTTTAAATCTGATTGGCTCCAAACTAATTTGGTCATCAATATTCCAATGACCAGGTTACAACTTAAATTATGTATGGAGCAAGATTGAAACCGTAGTCATTTGACCTTACATATAAAAGTTGCCATTGTATTCTAATATCATTTTAATTGTCAACAGCCATTATTTTAAGAAACATAGGCCCACACACGCCAATGGAATCTATCCTGAGTGCATTGGCTCCATATGCTGTGCTTTCCACTGCAAATGTAAGGTTGATCAAGGACAAACAGACCCAATTAAACAGGGGGTTCGCCTTTGTTCAGCTGGATTCGTCTTTTGTAAGTTTTATATTCCCTCTTACATAATGACATATCATAAAGTGATCATATTGCCACAGGGTTATTGTGACTAAGATATTGAATCAATTCATGCTCTGTGAAAGCATTGTAGCCAACTCTTTGCTTGAATGTTTTATGTAAATTGAGATAGCAAGACGTTCAAGTAATTATTGCTCTGCAGGAAGTAATTTGGGATATGATGAGCATTGGCATGTTTATTAAGAAGCCAGTTTATTACTAGTGGGGTGGAGACATTTTGGAGATCACGTCTTCTGAAGGAATTTAAAGTCGGTTTTATGGACAATGTGCTCAATAGAGACGCAATTTTTTTTAAAAACGATTTCATAGAGAACTTGATCTTTTATGTAATTGTTCCCTGATCTACATGCACATTGACGCCTATTCATTGATGTCATGGCTCAGCTTTCACAAGACAATGGAATTTGCAATATTAAGTATAATATTTGATGGGCTACCAAGTTCCATTATGTCCTAAGGCTTATTTTACTAGCTTTGTCAACTTATTAGATTCTTGTAGGTTGTTTTTCGGAAGCTGTTCATTCTGCACGACTGAGCCAGGAGATATTTAAAAAAAAAAGATGGAATGTATTCTTGAAAATTGTGATTTTTTTCTCCTTTTACAGGAAGCTTCTCATCTTATTCAGATACTGCTTGCACTACAACCTCCATTAAATATTGATGGGCGAACTATTAATGTTGATTTTGCCAAATCTTTAAAAAAGTAGGTTGTCGCCGAATGTTAAAACCTTTTAAGTACAGCTGCAATATTTTGATATAGGTTCCTTTTTCTGAATTTTTTTTTAAAGCTTGCAAACCTAAAATGTGTTATCTGTCACCTAATTGCATATGTGATGAAGTACTCCACTCCGTTCCATAATGGTCAGTTTGAACTGATGGGAAATGGGTTAAAGCTACATTTCTCATTTTGTTTTTCCTTTCCCATGTTTTATATCTTAAAATTATCTGAAAAAATGTAGTTTGCTATCTATAAATTTGCATGCCACCAGCTAGAACAGTGTGGCTAAAGTGGTTAACTCTGGCTGGAAGAGACTTTGGTATCACATAACACTCCAATGTTGCTTCCTATCCATGGTGCCAATTCTTTTTTGGCACCTCGCTGAATGGATATTTTACTGGTTCTAATCATAGCATGTTTCCAGAGTAATAGGAAGGTTTGGTTTCTTAAACGGGAAAGCACACCTGTTGTGCACTGAAAATTGGGTCTGGACTCTGGCATAGATTTCCCTTTCTAAGTGAAAACTGGTTGCTCCTGTACTCATTTTGATGTCCTCATCAATCCATAATGAACTGTTTATCTTAGGGACCATATCCTTTCTGATGGTAATAAGATCAGTTCGTCAGCTGTTGCAATCACAGCTATAGCTGCTGCCCAGTGGTCGTCGAGCCAGGTAATGGTCTCTTTTATGTGGTTTTCCTACATATGTTAGTTGTACTGCCTATTTAGTTATTTAGTGTGACAGCAGTATCTTATTTACATTTAAGGTGATGATCACCACCTCGTTTAAAAGTACTCGTCTACTTATAATCCATATTAATCCTGCACAATGTGGATGCAATTTGCCTGAGTTGGTCATAAATGTGGACCAGTCAAAAGCTGTAGGCTGTCAAGGTTGCTGCATTTTACGATGTGTTCTCTATTTTTCTCGAGTACTAATCCTGATTTAGGTTACAGTTCCAAACACGCATTGCTCTTCTGCTCTCTTGACCATATGGGTTCTTCAGTGTGAGCCTTGAGTGCCAACTGGTAACTCCGCTGCAACAAACTATTTCCGTGAACTTGAACCAGCTCCTGAACTGTGCAATTGTTAACGTTTGAAAATGGGATTACTGTTGCTTCAGTCGCATGCATTTTTACCTGCTGTAGGTGCAACAAGGATCAGAAGATGGAAATATTGACTATAACTACTTCCAGCCAGGACAAGATGGCTACAATCAATATGATCAAGTATGTTTAGAAAAATTATTGCAGTGCCTAATTGTAGGTAATTATTTGTGATTATTGTGGAGTTGAGAAAAGGCAAAAGTTAAGACCACTTTTATTTTGTGCTGCTTAGCAGTGCAATGCTTTTAAGGACTCCCTTGAGCATCGCCACTGATGGCCATTAAGCCATGGAATGAATTCTGTAGAAGGATATTTATTCCGAGTGTATATTCTCCTGATTGCTACATTTTCCGTGTTTTTGGAAATGTAATCCAATTGTCTTTTTTTAACAAGATCCAAATGATTTTAAAAGCTCTGTGGATGTAACTTCACACAAACTGCAGCAGTTCAAGAAGGCAGCTTGTCATCATATTCTCCAGGGCAGTTGAGTGGCCTTGTTCCATTAGTTATTTTTTAAAATAGTAAATCGCTTTTGACAGTCCTCAATTTGATCCTGTATGACAGATACGGTTTCAGTAAATCCTAGTCTACACCAGCCTACACTTATTTGTATGTGAAGTTGCAATACAATGCTGCATTGTGAGAGGAGAGTAATGCCCAGCCAAGAAAAATGTTAATGATTTTACTGTTATATCTGCTTTAGATGTCGTATTCACAAGATTATGGTCATCAAAGTGGTTCTTTGGATTCCACACAGCAAGGTGTGGCAACTTACCAGGCACCTGCTGTAATCACAGGTGGGATGTCTAGTTTTTCACATAATATTTTATTAATACTGTTTACTATTTAACTGTTGGTCTTTGTAACTGCACATATTATTTGTTAAAGAATTACATCTGTACCTGAGAATATACTCTATAATAACTGAGAAATCCTGATGTTGCCTTAATAGGAAATTTGCTGCTCGAAATTTAATGAAAAAAATGGGCATCTCTGATGAGATATGAGCGGGGACTTGAATCTTACCACGTGGCTCATTATTAGTATTCCATATGGAATTTGTCATCGGGGAGTTATTAGTTGGCTTTTCTGCCTGCCATTGAGGCTTTGGATGCCATTGGAGGTGTTTTAAGAGTCACATGATGTGTCCCAACTATGTGGCTTCTAATGTATTAGTATCTGAGACCTTGAATCTTAATAGAGTGCGCTAACGTCCTAATTTATCACTGCTGCTTGATTAGAATGTAACATTTCAATACTGTTCTTCGAATCATTCTGCTCTAAATTCACTTTAATTATGTTAATTTCCTGGTTTAATTCCAACAGAGTTGTGAATCTGGAATTCTCTGCCACAGAAGGCAGTGGAGGCCAATTCACTGGATGTTTTCAAGAGTTAAATTTAGCTCTTAAAGGGATATGGGGGGAAAAAGTAGAAACGAGGTACTGATTTTAGATGATCAGCCAAGATCATATTGATTGGCTCGAAGGGCCGAATGGCCTACTACTGCACTTATTTTTTAATGTTTCTATGGATGACATCTCAAAACAATTCCTGATTTATAATTCTATATAATTAATACTGGAAATGTATTCCATCAATTTTAAATTTTCTTACATTCTTTAATGTTCTTACATTTTTACATGTTTCTTACATTTCTTTAACATATGTTCTTGGAGAACTTTGACCACTCTGGATGTGGTAAGCTCCAAATACATCAAACTGAAAGCACTGTCTCTGTCCTGGGATGGTTGTTTCTAACGCTGTATCACAGCACTTTTTTTAGCGTTGTCATGAGAGATTACCAAGTGGACAGAGGAAAATTATCAAAGACATGCTCAAAGGTTCTATGAAGACTTGCTACATCCTTAATTACTCCTGGGAATCAGTCCTCTATACCATGCATTGGGAACGCATCATGGCCTTACAGAAACTACAGACCATCTTGCACAAACTACCATTCAGCGGGCACTGTCATCCATCTGCGGCAGCCATTGTCGGCGCTTATGCCAATTTGGGACCTATAAAACCCAAAGTCAGTATAAGTTGGACTAGATTCTGAGGAGTTGCCCAAGAAAATGATTCTGATGTCACTGCAATACTGATACTTTTCATTATTTCTATTCCTGCCAGTTTTTTTGTTTCTGTGTTCTTTCCATATTACCAGTAGAGTAGGTTATTTCCAGTTGATGAAGACAATGCTCATGGATTGATTGTTTCTATAATGTATTGCATCACTGTTCACTACTCACAGAATATTTGTGAACTGTATCTCTATTACAGGGGTTCCCAACCTGGGGTAAGTTTACCCCCAGGGGGTAAATTTCACCTACCCAGTGGGTAAATTTGTTGATTCTGGATTTGTACATTTTTTCTCATTGATTGACTGGTTCTGGTATACTGGTATCTGTTCATCATTAGTTCATAAATAAGTGAAATAACATTATGTGCTATTAAAGTTGCCAGGGGTAAACGGGACGAAAAAGGTTGGGAGCCCTGCTCTATTAGAATAAAACTGGTCGTCGTCCTGCAATAGTTGCGGGTGAAACTTTGGTAGTAAACTTGTGTAACTTTAATACCAGTCATTTGTAATGTTGGTGTTTAAGAAGGAACTGCAGATGCTGGAAAATCGAAGGTAGACAAAAGTGCTGGAAGAACTCAGCGGGTGCAGCAGCATCTATGGAGCTAAGGAAATAGGCAACGTTTCGGCCCGAAACTTTGCCTATTTCCTTCGCTCCATAGATGCTGCTGCACCCGCTGAGTTTCTCCAGCACTTTTGTCTACATTTGTAATGTTGGCTTGACTAATGCATGGTACATTAACCTATGTAAATGTGGATCCTCCTGGACTATACTACTTGTTTATCGCTCCCTCCCTTGATATTTTTTTGTTAAGTTTATATTTTCCTTTGACAGCTGCTCCTACGGTTTCTAAACCTGCAACAGCTTCCCAAGATGGTCAAACCTACCAGTCACAGAATCAATCTGAGGTATGTGGGGACATTTCAGTGTTCTCTCGTTTGAGATTTTTGAGGGTACTGAATTGTTCAGCCCAAAGAGACGCAAAATGCTGGAGTAACTCAATGGGACAATCAGCATCTCTGGAGAGAAGGAATGGGTGATGTTTTGGGTCGAAACCCTTCTTTAGAATTGTTCAGCCCCTTGAGTTAGATTACAGAAATATATTCTCTCAAGGGTTATTCCAGAAATCCAAAATTACGCTGTTGTGCACACTTTGAATTATTCGCTGTATAATTTAAAAAAAAATTAAATATTACAGCAACCTTTCTGCTAAATGTTGAAGCTGAACCTGTATAAACAAGAAAATAAAATTAGACACCTGCTTGCCGCATTTTGTAGCTTTGAACTACATCTACATATTGGCATTAAGCTGAAAGCACTATTTTTTTGCAGATTCCATTCTTGTTAGTTGACTTTGGCAGCAGATTACAAAATATATGAATGTGGGTTGTTGCAGGTGGTAGTGGAATAGTTTCCATCAGGAAACTGAAGAGCTCGTTGATAGTGCTGAGGAGGAAAAAAATCAATTACAAATATTATTCTTGGGATATCTCGGGGGGGGGGGGGGGGGCAATCGGATGGTGGCAGAGGACCTTGTGGAGCCTCTTTGTTCCTGCATTCAGGAAAACTAAGTTTATTGAGCTTTACCATTTTGCATTAATCCAGCTGGCGTGGACAGTCTTGATGAAAGGTGTAGATCAAACAGTATTGCTGATTTGATCCGTGTCTGGTTTTGCTGCTGTTGACCTGATCTATAATCCATGCCAGGTTTCCCACACCAACGCACGTCGTGCATGCGGGCAGCCATGTTGTGTTTTGGTTTTAACTTGTGATTCGGAGCCTACAGTACTCATCTCGATGGTCTCTGTATGTGTGCAAATTAAAGTACTTGTTATGATATATAATGTCTCTGTATCATGTACTTTGCACAAAAGGTTCACCTTTTCATTCCCTACTGTAATTTTGATACAACAGTTTTATTTTTGAGATAGTGATGTATTTTGATGCCAAATTATCCCTTTGATCAGTTTTCAAACAAGTTCTTAAATTCTTTCTTAGCTGTTAAATTCACCCTAACTGTTGAGATGAGGTGAACTAACTGAATCATCTTTAAAGGGGTGCCACAAGGCTCAGTGCTGGAACCCCAGTTATTTACAATATATATTAACGATTTAGACAAAGGAATTAAATGTAACACCTTCACGTTTTGGGATGACACAAAGTTGGGTGGCAGTGTGTCTGCGAGGAGGATGCTATGAGGCTGCAGGGTGTCTTGGATAGGTTGGGTGTGTGGGTAGATGCATGGCAAATGCCGTATAATGTGGATAAATGTGAGGTTATCCACTTTGGTGGCAAGAACAAGAAGGCAGATTATTATCTTATTAGGTCAGATTAGGAAAAGGGGAGGTACAACGAGACCTAGGTGTTTTGGATATGGATCTTGACCTGGTGAAAGTAAGCATGCAGTGAAGAAAGCTACTTCACAGCCTTCACAGCAAGAGGATTTGAGTATAGGAGCAAGGAGGTCCTACTGCAGTTGTACAGGTGAGACCGCACCTGGAGTATTCTGTGCAGTTTTGAGAAAAGACATTCTTGCTATTGAGGGAGTGCAGCGTAATTCCTGGGATGGCGGGGCTGACATATGATGAAAGAATGGATCGACTGGGCTTATATTCACTGGTGGCTGAGAGGGGATCTTATAAAAACAAAATTCTTAAGGGATTGGACAGGTTAGATGCAGGAAAAATGTTCCCGATGTTGGGGGAGTCCAGAACCAGGGATCACAGTTTAAATAAGGGGTAGCCCATTTAGGACTGAGATGAGGAAAAACATTTTCAATCAGAGAGTTTTGAATCTGTGAAATTCTCTGCCACAGAAGACAGTGGAGGCCAATTCATTGGATGTATTCAAGAGAGAGTTAAATATAACTCTTAGAGCTAACGGAATCAAGGGATATGGGGAGAAAGCAGGAACATGGTACTGATTCTGGATGATCAGCCATGATCATATTGAATGGCGGTTCTGGCTCGAAGGGCTGAATGGCCTACTGCACCAATTTTCTATGTTTCTAAAATAATGTGTTTGACTTTTTATTATGCACTAAATTCACTCAAGCTGCTAGTTAGTTTGTAATGGCTCTCAAAGTGTGTCTTGGATATGGATCTTGACTAGATCTTCAGCTACAGACTTACTCCATCATTCAGTTAGATCTTGGTTGAAATAGAAATAAAATGCAGAAAAATCTTGTACGGCACGAGTAGGCATTTGTCTAGGCAGAAGTCTGGATAATGCAGATGAGAAAAAATATACTGCTCAGCACATGTTATGGCAAGTTAGTCTGTCTTAATCAAGGTATAAAAAGAAATGTAGATGCTTGAGACATCTGTAAAGCAAATTAAATCAAACACTCAGCAGGTCAGGCAGGATCTGTGCAGATAGAGAGTTAACAGTCAGATGAAAGAACATACATCTGATCATCTTTCTGTAGAGTTTGACCTGCAGAGTTTGATTTTATTTGCCTTTCAGATGTCTCGAGAATGTGCATTCTTTTTTTCTTACACCTTGATTAAAACAAACGACTCAGACTATATACCCTCTATAAAATAAAGTGCTGAACAGGATTGTTTTCATCTGCATTGTGCAGTTATTGGTTATATGTGGCATCAATCAGTTTTGAGAAATTATCTGCATATAATAGTTGGCATGGTGATATTTAATGATTTACTTTGGAGTATTTTAACAAAAGGTAACTTTTTTTTCCAGGCATTACAATCAGGTCAATCTCAGCACACAGATTCTTCCCCACCTCATGGTTCTTCAGATTCAAAGGATTCAAGCTATCGTGAGTGCTTTACCCAGGTGTTACTCTGTGCTTTACCCAGATGTGCTCTATTTAGATGTTGCTGAGAAGTCATTTTGTTTTTCTGTTCCAGCTGTACCAGATGTGTCCACTTACCAATATGATGAATCATCAGGATATTACTATGATGCGCAGACTGGATTCTACTATGACCCAAATTCGCAGGTACTCACTTATCAACAGTGTACATTTTAAAAGCCTACTATGTGCTGATTTGCTTCAGATCGATATCTTGACATGGTCATACAGTACAAAAGCAGGCACATTGGCACAGCTTGTCCATGCTGATCAAGATGCCCCATCTAAGCTAGTTCTCTTCATTTGGCCATTAATCCTGCACCCCTACCTATCCATGTATCTGACCAAATGTCTTTTAAAAATTGTTATTGTACCTACCTCAACTACTTCTTCCAAAAGGGATATCTTTTGTTTTAAAACAAATTTACATTATCAGAACCTTGGGTAGCTTGATCAAATGTCTCACTACTGTAGTGACTTATATGAAACTAACGATAATGGTTTCTCAATCCAGGGAAATTTCTAATCTGTTGCAGTTATAATTGCCTGCTCCATTAAGATGTAGCCAAACGTGCCCTGAAAAACGTGCCCACTTTTAATTGGGTTGCCAGCAATACATGAAGTTACAATTATTTTCCCTGAAGTCTAATGCCTTCATTGTGTTGCTCCATGGATAAATAACATGTAGTGGGTGTAAATAATATGCCTATTTCAAACGATACTATTCAGGTGGGACTTCTGTGTTTTCCATCCAAAAGTGGAAATTCTGAATTGTTGCTATGCTCTGAACTTGTTTACTTTAATGCTGGGCTAATTGATTAAAAGATATAGCAAAGCAGCTGGCTGTTTGGCCCACTGACTCCATGCCAACCATCGATCGCCTGTTCAACATCCTCCATGTTATCTCACTATTGCATTCGTGGCAATTTGCAGTGGCCATTTAACCTGCAAACCTACACACTTTGAGATGTGGACAGAGCACTCGGAGAAAAGCCATGTGGTCACAGGGAGGACATGCAAACTTCACATAGACAATGTCCAAGGTTAGAATCGTACCTGGGTCTCTTGCCTTGTGAGAGACACTACCAGCTATGCCACGCTGCAGTCCTGAGCACAAATGTTGTGAAGGCTCAAGGAATTAGGTCCTGCTCTTATAGTAGGTATTCCATAGTGTGAAGAGAAACGTCTATATATTATTATTTTACTAAACCTCATCTTGTTTGTTAGTTTGTGTATGTGTATATATGTATATGTGTGAGATCCCGAAACCCCGCCAAAACGGTGCACGATAGCACTACAATTTTTGGCCCACCTTACTCACCTTGTTCTGTGATGTAAATGAACGTTTCGTTCAGATTGATGGTATATTTTACAAGTTTATTGACATTTTAACTTTACAAGAACCACTTTTCTTTTTTTATTGTAATTTTTTTATTAGAGGTATCTACATATCATAGTCCAACCCATTACAAACTTTGTATAACGATTACATGTTAAGTATCCAGGGTTCCGGGTACCCAGTTACCAAAGTAGCTGGGGTCCTCCTTTATCGGTTACATATTAACGTTGCCTCCAATTATTTATTTATATTTATAGATTATAAAAATAAAGAAATAAAGAAAAGAAATTAGAAAAGTAAGATAAACTATCAAAAATACAACTTAGGAGATGGGTCCATCGGTCAGAAAACGTAACTATTCATCTAGTCCTGGGTTCAGGTTTCAGTCGGGCCTCCTCGCCGGCCCAGTCTACCCCTTCAGATAATCTATAAATGGAGACCCTATTTCAGTAAATAATTCTGGTTTGTCAATTAAGACATATCTAATTAGAAGAATCACTTTTCAAACCACTTTTCCACTTGCCCTGCCCGTCAGCCGCGGTCGACGTCACAATGGGATCCCGAATCTCATTTCCCCCCAAAAATCAGTTTAAATCAAATTCTTCCATTTTCATTAACAGCTAACATTGTGTTTAGGTTATTAAAGAAAAAATGCGATTTTCATTGAGAATTCAATTTTTTTTTAAAACATCGCGGTTTTCATTGTGGGGGGGGGAGGGGGGTTGGGAGGGAGAGGCGGATAGGGGGAGATGAGGGAGTGGGGTAGTGGAAGCAGGGATATAAAGGGAGAGGAGGTGGGGTAGGGAGGGAGTGACTGCGGTTAGGGGAAAGGAGAGGGAGTGAGTAGGAGAGGTGGAGAGGGGAAAGAAGAGGGGTGGGAGTGCTGGAGGATGAGGGGGAATGGAGGAGGATAGGGGTAGGAAGAGGGATGGCGAGGCGCAGTTGGGGGAGGTTTGCCATGACTCGCGTCACAACGGGAACCCCTCAGCCGTGCCTGTGCATTTGGAGGCTATGGGTCAGTTGTGGAATATTGCTTTGGGGGACGGGCCCAACGGGTCCGCACCTGATCTAGTGCATTTTAAAAGGGCTGTCTTTTGATTTTAAGCAGATTTACAATTTCACAACCTTGGTCTGTGATGAAAAGTACCATGCACCACTCTGATAAACATTTGATGGATAAAATGGAATAAATCTGAGACTGAAGGTTAAGATGTGATAAACAGGTCAAGAATGTACTGATAAGTAGTTAATCTGATATTTTTGTTTTCCTTGTATAATATACTTGTCAAGTTAGATATATGGAAACTTAAGGAGGCAATTGAGTGAATGCACATTAAGTGATGCTGCCCTTCTTGATCCATACTTGAGTTAAAGATATTGATTATACTTATTCTTACCTGTCATCGAATAATTTAAGAGGTTCTTTGATAAATGTTTGCTCTTGACTTATTGTGTTATAAAACAATAATGCATTTTCAAAATTTTGTTTCAGTACTATTTCAATGCACAGACTCAGCAGTATATGTATTGGGATGGAGAAAAACAAACTTACTTACCTGCTCCAGATCAATCTATGCAGCAAAATATGAAATCAGCCACTGGAGCAAAAAACAAAGATGGGAAGGAGAAAAAGGAGAAACCAAAGAGCAGGACAGCACAACAAGTGAGAAATGTGGCATGATTTACTAAACGCAAGTAGTTTAGCTTCCACTGTCCCATTTGGTGAGACCAAGCGTAGGCTTGGCGATCGCTTCGCCCAACACCTCCGCTCGGTTCGCAATAACCAACCTGATCTCCTGGTGGCTCAGCACTTCAACTTCCCCTCCCATTCCAAATCCGATCTTTCTGTCCTGGGCCTCCTCCATGGCCAGAGTGAGGTCCACCGTAAATTGGAGGAGCAGCACCTCATATTTCGCTTGGGTAGTTTACACCCCAACGGTATGAACATCGACCTCTAATTTTAGGTAGTCCCTGCTTTCTCCTTCGTTCCCCTCCCCTTCCCAGCTCTCCCACAGCCCACTGTCTCCACCTCTTCCTTTCTTCTTCCCGCCCCCACCACCCCCACATCAGTCTGAAGAAGGGTCTTGCCCCGAAACATCGCGTATTTCCTTCGCTCCATAGATGCTGCCTCACCCGCTGAGTTTCTCTCGCATTTTTGTCTACATTCGATTTTTCAGCATCTGCAGTTCCTTCTTAAACAATCTATTGTCAGTGATCATGTTCCATTCTATATTGGGTAGATGAGAACTTAATGTGAATGATTTATTTTTTCCGTAGATTGCTAAGGACATGGAGCGGTGGGCTAAAAGTCTAAATAAACAGAAAGATAACGTCAAAACTACCATGCAGATGATAGCTGCTAAAGAAGAGGAGAGGAGAGAATCTGCTGCTGCAGATGCAGGATTTGCTCTATTTGAGAAAAGGGTATGTTGATGCAGTCAAAAGATGTTATTGGGTGTAGTGGAGCATTTGAATTATTTGGATCTTCAAAAGGACACTAATTTTATATTGTAATTGAGAAGATATTAGCTATATGAGGAAAGGATTCAAGAGTTAAAGGAATGATTGTGAGCAGAAACTCATGTTGAAAAGTATTAAGGTTTTCTACAATTTTAGGTGCACAGGGATAATTAGGTGAAGTGTGAACTTTAAGGGACGAATGAATTAAGGATTATTTTGCAAACAATCTAGAGGTTTTTAAATCCAGAATTAAAATAACAAAATAAATATTGGAAATAAAACAAATCAAAATTGGGCAATTATAGATGGTGGGAACTTGAGAATATACCTTAGGTGTTAAGCTGGATCCATTCAGTTTTAAAATCTGTGACGAGATAAAAAATAAGCTTTTCTGTAGTAGAAGCATCTAGAATGAGGACGATATAACACATCTTTTCCTTCCTCTTATTTATGTAATACTTAGGCCAAGCAGTATTTGTAGAAACAGTAAACAGGTTCATGTTTTGTGTAGATTAAATTTAATTGGATCTGAGGGAAATCAGAACACATTTTAAATTGCACACAGAGGGCTAGGAGAGAACAGAGGGAATGTCTTTGTTGTGGTTGAGACAGATTGACTGACAAATAGTGCGGAGCGCTTGATAATTGCAGATATTCTGTCCGGTGGAAGATAACAAAAATAAAGGTGGATTGGACGAAGATAGAATAAATTTGAAATAAAATGCAGGTTGAGAATGCATATCATTCCAATGCTAGAAATTATCTGAAATAACAATACTAGGTGTATTTGTCCTGTCGCCCTTGCAGATTGATTACATATTTTGTAAAGTGATCACCCTTTCTGCATTTGGTGTTAAAAACGTAGACTATGTTATGAGTACGCTAAATTGGAAGAGGACACCAGAAAATAGGAGCATAAGTAGGCCATCGGACTCCTCATGCCTGCCCAACCATGGCTATCCATGCTGGCCCCTACTCTTCTGTGCCATTTCCCCGTAATCAAAATAAAACCAATGCTACAAGATTTAATTACATTCAACTTTCCTAAATGATTAGTTATTTCTTTGGTTGACTCTTGCATTTGTCAATAATAGCTGATAACCTGACTGACCTGTAGTCCCCTGCCTTTCTCCTTATTTGAACAGCATTGGCTGTTTTCCGAACTTCTGGAATTTCCTAGTAACCTCCAGGAATTTAGTGAGTTGTCAAAAATGTAACCACTGGTTCCACTATATCTCTGCACCCATTTCCTTTAAAATCCCAACGAGGTCACTGGCGACTTCTCTGCCTCTAGCCCCCCCCCACCCCCCGAGTTTCTCCAATACTTTATCCCGTCTAATATCAGGAATTTTAGTAACATCTTCCATGATGAAGACTGATGTAAAAAAAATGTATTCAATACATCTGCCATTTTTTTGTTTGCTCCAATTAATTTACACCAGCCTCGATCTCTGGAAACCCCATATTTAACTTAGTTGCTGTATTTATCTTTGCATTTCCTAGCATCTGTCGCCTCTCATATGGGTTGTGTTGTTTAAATGTGCATTACATTAATGGATATTGAACACACCTGTTATAGGGGATGGTTGAGCGCCAGCCAATGGTATTGGAACCATTTAGTGGTCTGTCGGAACACCTACGAGATGATGATGAAAGTCCACTGAAGGTTTGAATGTCTTTCTTTCAAGCTTGCTTTTTTTTGTGTATTTCCATTTACCTCGAATATTATGGGTTGAGGAATTTGCAGTGTTGCCACGTTTAGATCGGGTGAATGCCCACTACTTTTCGACAATGGAAATGGGAAAGTGTTTTCATAAAGTTGTATAGAACTGCAGGCTTCAAGCATGCAGGTACAGCGGGCAGTGAAAAAAGCTAATGGCATGTTGGCCTTAATTGCGAGAGGATTTGAGTTTAGGAGCAATGAGCAAGGAGGCCCTGTACTGCAGTTGTACAGGGCCCTGGTGAGACCGCACCTGGATTATTGTGTGCAATTTTGGTGTCCTAGTTTGAGGAAGGGCATTATTGCTATCGAGGGAGTGCAGCATAGGTTCACTAGGTTAATTCCCGGGGTGGCGGATCTGACATATGATAAAAGAATGGGTCGACTGGGCTTGTATTCACTGAAGTTTAAAAGGATGAGGGGATCTTATGGAAATATAACATTTTTACGGGATTGGACAGGCTAGATGCAGGAAAACGTTCCCCATGTTGGTGGAGACCAGAACCAGGGGCCACTTAGGACTGATATGAGAAAAAACGTTTTCACCCAGTGAGTTGTAAATCTGTGGAATTTTCTGCTACATAAGGCAGTGGAGGCCAATTCACTGGACGTTTTCAAGAGAGTTAGATATAGCTCTTAGGGCTAACGGAATCATGGGATATTGGGGAAAAAGCAGGAACGGGGTACTGATTTTGGATGATCAGCCATGATTATATTGAATGGCAGTGCTGGCTTGAAGGGCCAAATGGCCTACTCCTGCACCAATTTTCTATGTTTCATCCCACAACTTTGAGTGGCTTGCATGAAAATGGACATATAGATTTGATGCAATGAATGCAAACTGAAATTTAGAAATAAAAATGAAACTAAGCAGCAACAGAAAGTGGTTTTATTCCTATTCCTTTTTATACTGCCATCAAACCTGTTATTGTATTGAATGTGGAGACGCATTTGAATAGTTGCCTCCACATTGCAAGTGGGTGCAGAAGGATAATAGTTCAACTTTAAGAATGAAGTTATGCTAAATTAAGGAAAAACATTTTTGAACAAATCTGAAGACATTTGATTGTGAAATCAACGTGGCTGATTTTGTTGAGGTTTGTGTCCAAAATTGGATATGGACATTCAGTTATCTCTCAGGCGTTTAGTTTAGAGACACAGCATGGAAGCAGGCCCTTCGGCCCACCAAGTCCACGCCGACCACTGATTACCTGTTCACACTGGCTATCCCATTACACACTAGGGGTAAATTACAGCGGACAATTAACCTAGGAACCTGCATTTCTTTGGGATGGGGGAGGGGGGGGGGGGGGGAGGTCCAGAGCACTCAAAGGAAACCCAAGGGAGAATGTCACATGGAGAATGTGCAAACTCCACACAGACAGCACCTGAGGTCAGGATTGAACCCTGGTCTCTGAGGCAGCAGTTCTATTGCTGCACCATTTATTTGATACATTTTAAGTGAGGTATAAACTTCATCATTTTGCTCCAATCTGTCAAACTTCATCATTATCTTATTTGATCTGCTTCACAGTGGTGAAAATTATACCTTTGTGCCTTGTTTTCATTTCTATGACTAAAGCACCTCTGTGCTATATTTGTAAAATGATAATTTGTTAACAATTGTTTATTTTGACTATTCGTACATCTCCAAGGTAAATAATAGTTTAAATGAAAAGATTGAGCTGCTTACCTCAAAATACATTGATTAAACTGAACTTTGATGTCTTCCTTGCAGAGAAAGTCAAGTCCGCTCCAGGGTCTTGTGGCATCCTATAGTGGAGAGAGTGATGATGAAGAACAAGAAACATCTCAAGACCTGGAAGAAAAATTGACAGATTGGAGCAAAATGGCCTGTTTGCTGTGCAGAAGACAGTTTCCCAATAAAGAGGCCCTTACTCGCCATCAGCAACTGTCTGACCTGCACAGGGTAACTGCAGTAAAATTAATATGTGTAGTAAGAACGGCAGATAATGGTTTATACCAAAGACAAGGCACAAAAAGCTGGAGTAACTCAGCGGGTTAGACCTGCTTCAGCCTGTTAGTCGGAAGAAGGGTCTCGATCCGAAACGTCACCTATTCCTTTCCTCCAGAGATGCTGTCTGGCCCGCTGAGTTACTCCAGTTTTGGTGTCCATCTGCAGTAAAATTAATATTTATAAGCACGTAAATGCTTGCCACACAAAATGCAGTGAAGATGCAGTGATGCTTTTGGCTAAACATTTCTTGTAACTGAGGTTGATTAGTTCATTTTGTGACAAATTATTCAGTAGGTGCTCCAGATTAAATAATTAGATGCGTACCTTCTGCACGGTGAGGATGGTGTGTGCTTTATGGCGAGCATAGTAATTATATTTATATATCATTGCAGCAAAATTTAGAGATCAGGAGACGATCAAGAATGACTGACCGTGAACTTGAAGCATTAGAAAAAACAGAAATAGAGGTAAGCTAATTAAAATGGTAAAGTTAGTTATAAGGGCTCTTCTGTTTCTCAGCAATCTTTTGGCCTTCAGCTTGGCTTCAATATATACACTGAGAGTGTATATACTGGAGTACAAGTTACTCCACTGTAACTTCTCGATTCACTGCCTCTGATTTGAAAAATTATAATTTTGCATTAAACTTTGGATCACTTGAATCAAAGTTTTATTTGCCTATAATCGTGTCTCTATGGCTCGCTCAAATATGGTTTTAAAATGGTAGAAATTGTCCTAAGTGGCTGTACATTAATGGATAAGAAATCTGTAGTTTTAGACCAATTTATTTTATTAGCATTTAATGGTTTGCATGGTTTTGTACTTGAAATATGCCTTCCTTCCCTCACAGATGAAGTACAGAGACAGGGCAGCAGAACGAAGAGAAAAGTATGGAATCCCAGAGCCTCCAGAACCCAAAAGGAAGAGATTTAATAATGCTGCAGTAATGTAAGTGCAACCAATAAACAAGGGAACTTGATTAGGCCATTTACCCCTCAAATACGTTCTTATCATGGTGAAATTATGATTCATAACTGATATGATCTAATTGCATACAGTTTCCCTCATTCCTGTGGTATCTTCAGTTAAGGATCTCTCAAAATATTTTTTGAGAGATTAACTGCAGATATCAAATCAGTTGAAACTTTTAAGTCTATGAAACATTAATTATTTTTCCCCAGGGTAAAATGTGATAATTGAACCATTTTGTTGATAAGTAAAATGGATGGTGAATCACTCTGGCCATTGAACCCAGAACTGTGAGGCTGGCCGTTAGATCTGAGCAATGTATTCACTTAACAAATCTTTGAAAATCGCAGCCCCAACAAGTCGTTTATGTTCCGTTGTTAAGTTATGTTCCGTAGTCTAAATCAATAGAATATTGATTATGTTCCGTAGTCTAAATCAATAGAATATTTGATATTAATGAAATATAAAGGAAGTTTAAATAATGGTGACACAATGATTAGTTATGATCTATTTTGTACCCAGCTGTGATGTGTGATCAACTTGGTTTTTTGTTCCTCGTATATTTAAGCTTCAAAGAAAGAATAATTGCAGCAGCTTTTTCTAGAGCACTCTCGGTAAATGTAATGCTAATCGGGAGGAGCAATGTGGAGGAATGCAAGAGTAATTAGATTCTGTCCATTTAATAACGTAGATTACGTGGTGAAAAGAATGACTTTGACCCATTGAGCTTTTTATTCCATTGCTGAATTTCTGTGCTCATTTCTTCTTGATGCACAAAATTGGGATCAATATCGATTGTAACAGTGTTAGCCTTGTTCCTCCATCACAGTATGGTGAAGTTACATTATTGTTATGGATCTGATAAGCATCATCAGTGGTTGAACGTATCAACTTAAACTTACCCAAACAAGCTTGTGAATCTCCATGTTTTCTCTAGGACAAATTGAATTGATCTCTAATATCCTTGCCATTTCAGTACAGTGTTTGGCATTTCTAAATTTTTTAATTAGAAAATAAGATAAGATATTTTCTTTGCAACAGTGATTTTGAGCAACCAACAAAGAACGGAATTAACAGTGACAATATTGGGAGTCGAATGCTTCAGGCGATGGGCTGGAAGGAAGGCTCAGGATTGGGTAGAAATCGGCAAGGCATTACAGCACCCATACAGGTAAGGTATTCAATGTATTTTCCCAATTCGGCTGCCACTATCAAATTCATAATTAATACCAGGGGTAATTTGATTTGGATATTGATAACCTGATGTCAATAAAATAGTTTCTCGATTGATCCCTTGTGAAACAGTGGTTTTCTAAGTCTTAAATTTGCTTTTATTTTGGCATTTCTACAATTACGCAGAGGAATTCAGACGTGCCACATTTGTTTTGTGTGCTAATAAGAATAAGCCAGCATTTAACATATCCCCATCATAAAGATGCCTGCCAATGCAATTCATGCTTTGGGGAAGGAGTAAGAAATCTAAAACTGGTTCCTTGAAAATATCAATTCAAGGACTGAATCAAAGTGCTGTCATTAATCACAAAAAACATTGCATTAGTATAAATCCAACTGGAGTTTCATTTCAATTTTCCTTTTAGGACATGTAATATCTGCACCCATTTATTGTTTCTGCTTTCTGCTGCATCTTCAAGATGGTATATTTTGGCGACTGATTGTGGAAGCTAGTTACTTTATTCTGGACACTTCCCTGGTACGCTTCATGATTGCCAGCTAACGAATGGCACATAGAGGCCAGGGAGCCAATAGTCCCCGTCTCAGCCTTATAATGAAGATGATCATAGAACATAGCTTTCAGTTGTCCCAATTACTTTGTTATAAGGTGAAAGGATGGAAACAAATAGGATTAACTAACCCATGGCATCAAGTAAAAGACTAAACCGTTTTTGGAATCGTGTAAATTCTAGGTAATTTCTGGCCTTATCAAATACAGTGATAATTATTTAGAGGTAATTGTGCAATTTCACAAAGGTGAATTGTCTATCAGTGATTCAGCTTCCATAGCCCTCAGGTAGAAATGGGCCACAGTTCAATTATTTCTGCTCTGCTTAAATCAGTGATCCTTTATTCTGAATCTGGGAGCTACATTGATGATTAATTCCATTAGCATTAGAATGCTAGGTACATGTTGTACCTTTTGATTTTTAATGTGGGTAATGAAAAAACGCATTTATGTTTCGTACCAATGTAAATGCTGCATGATTCATTGTTCTTACAAATTTTTAATTTCAGGCTCAAACAAGGATGAAAGGTGCTGGTTTAGGCGCACGAGGAAGTTCATATGGTGTCACTACTTCTGATTCCTACAAAGATGCGGTTAAAAAGGCAATGTTTACGAGGTTTAATGAATTGGAGTAACTTAAGAACGGCTGTAAATATGTAAATAATTTTTCCTAATTTTTGCTACCGGGTATATACTTGAGTAAACGGTGTAATTTGTCTTTAGGAAATGTAATTTTTTGACACTTTGGTTAAATCTTATTTATGTTAAATGTACAATCAAGTGTACAATAATGTATCTACTGTTTTTTCAGAATAAATTTTGAAAAGAATGAGTTTTTCTTTAAATCTGTTATGTTCTGAAACGTACAATACCAAATCTTATGCAGATTATATGTTTTGTTTTTTGCTGCTTATAAATGGAAATGTTAGGGATGTTACAGAGAAGACTCATCTGGAGGAACCCTGCAAAAAATGTGTATAGACCTTAAGTACAGGAGTCAGTCCATTGAAGCTGCTCTGCCATTCAATATCACGGTTAATCCAGCATTCAAATTGGCTTTTTTGCCCTTTTCCCATAATCACGTTATCGATTAGAAAACAATCTCAGACTTAAACATACTGGAGGATTCTGTGGCAAGGAATTCCAAAGACACTCAAGCTTCAGAAGAAATTCTTCACCCAGATTTATGTGGGCACCCCCATATTCTGAGACCACACCCAATCTCATCCTCACATTTTTCCCTTTTAGATCCCTGAAGGCATGTTTCACTAAGAAACATATAAACTTCACTGAATACAGTCTGAATTTAAAGTGCTGAAGGAACATGGGAGGCCAGCTAAGTTTAGCTAGCACTTGTATTTGTGCTCAGCATATGTGTTCTCTTCTGTCCCAAGTTATTTAACCTTTCTTTGTAGGACCACACATCCATATTCTCTTGCTGGTGAATATCTGAATTTGTTCATGGCGATCAAGATGTCCCATGTAAGCTGGTCCCATTTCTCCCATGTCACTCTAAACATTTCCTATTCATGTACATGTACAAATATTTTTTAAATGTTATTTTATCTGCCTCAACTACCTTCCACTTTCTGAGTGGAAAAAATTGCCTTTGGCTTACTATGAAATCTTCCCCCTCATCATAAGCATACACCCTCTAGTTGTTGATTCTCCTACCTTGGGGTAAAAGACTGCGCATTCACTTTATCTATTCCCCTCGTAATTTTATACATCTCTAAGGTCACACATCAGCCTCCTGCACTCCAAGGAATATAGTCTTAGCCTGCCCAACCTCTAAATTAAGCTTTCTTCTGTCCGACATAACCGGTTCCAATGATTTGGAATCACTACAGGTCAAAGATGCATCAAAAATAGTGTAAGCGATTGTAGACCCTCTTTGAGGTTCTGTGCTAGTCCTTTATATACACACCAGTCATTGGCACTACTGCAATTTTTCAGATCAATGTTTGCAAACTGCAGGACGCCTCATATTTAGGCAAATTTTCAAAATCTATCCAATGTGCAATATGATATAAAAGGACAGTGCTGGAGTAACTCAGCAGGTCAGGCAGCATCTCTGAAGAACATGGATAGGTGACATTTTGGGTTGAGTCTGAACAAGCATCTTGAGTCAGTCTGAAGGGTCTCAACACAAAACTTCACCTATCTGTTCTCCAGAGATGTTGCTTGACTTGCTGAATACCCCAGCACTTTGTGTCCTTTTGTGTATGTAGCATCTGCAGTTCTTTGTTTCTACAAGCAAGATATCCTTTTCAAATATGCTTTAATGGGGTCCTTGAGCTGCATATCCAACCTTGGTTTTCACTATCAGCAAAATCAGTTACAAATTCTTTATGATGTCATTTTACATTGTGATCTCTTCATTGTTGAAACTCCTGGCTCTTGATAGTGCAACATCACTGTTATCTGATAGAAACCTGGGGTGAGATCTTCTTAAATGTGTTTTTAAATTCCATGGAATACGTCTGTGGGCCTCTGCTATTTGCTATTTATAACCTGATTTTGATGAGTAAACAGTAGGTGACAACGAGAGTACTGCATTATTTTGTCACTATAAACAGGAAAAGTATGATGAGATTACTGAAAAGTTACAAGGAGGCCAAGGGAAAATTTAACTGAGACTGATACATAGACGTCTAGAACTGGTGAAAATAAAAACTATTTTCCTACGAAAAGCAGTTAATAAACGTGACTAAGGTAAGAGGGAAATTGAGTCATAAAAGTCTGGAACTCCGTACCTAAAAGGGAATGTAAACTTTGTAACTCCTTACATAGGGATTGGAATATTTGCACAAGGGTGTATTAATCTTTGTTTAAATAATGCTTGAAAATGCACTTGATGTGCCAGGTAATCTGCAGGGTAGTGTACCTGGAGCTAATGAGAAATTAGGACACAGCTCTTTTTCCTGCCAAGATAATAATAATACATTTTATTTATATAGCGCTTTTCAGGACTCAAAGTCGCTTACTAAATGAGCCAGATAGCCACCTCTTGTGCAATAAATATGATTTTGGAAAGGGACCAACATGTTTGCTAACAACACTGCCAAGTGGGAAAAGTTGGCATTAAGGATAACAAGGCATTTGAAAAGTGATATGTACAAGTTATGTGAGTGAGGCAGAATATGTGGAAAGAGCAAAGAGGAAGTTCTGCGAAATGTTGGTATTGAGGACCAGTTTTGTTGCATAGAAATTGTAGAGTTAATATCCAAGTTTCTTTGCGCAGAATTAAAGTAAATATGAAAATTATTTGAAAGCGTTAGATTATTAAATGTGGCAGCACAAAGGAATGTATGGCTGCTCGTACATGAAACAGGTCTTATAATCGGGAGCACCATGCTCATTAAAGCCTTGTTTTTCATGTACTTCATTCACGCGTGTGTCAAACA
Organism: Malacoraja senta; assembly: GCA_038087875.1. NCBI lineage: Eukaryota > Metazoa > Chordata > Chondrichthyes > Rajiformes > Rajidae > Malacoraja > Malacoraja senta. Next base: position 54,884,206 of record CM075980.1, on the reverse strand, counting down.
ACGTATGGCTCGCTGTTGGCTTCTGTCGTCCAACATGTTGACAGAAATGTTGACAGAAATGGTCGCCCGACGCGTCAGTGCATCGTTTCCGGGGATCGCCAGAAGGAGGCTTCTGTCTTGATCCCCTTTCATGTATTAGGACTATTGGAAGGTTAATGGAATGCTGGCCTCTACTTCAAGGAGTATGGCATTCAAATAAAATAGGGACATTTGATGTAACTGCAGGGTGCTGGTGAGGCTTGTTCTAGAGTACTGTATACAGATAGATCAGCCATGATTGAATGGTGTAAACTTGATGGGCTGTATGGCCTAATTCTATTATCACATAAACTTATGATATGGAATCATGTACCAGCAATGGAGCAATGACATTTCTAAATTGCTGCATGCCCATTAACACAATAACACACACATACTTAATCAATAAATTAATAGTCAGTAAGACTAGATAAACGGGTCACAATAGTGTGAAATCAAAGTGTGGTACAACCAAATCAAAGTCTATAATAGATGTGGAGATATGGTCCCCATATTTAAGGACTTGCATATTTGCATTGGAGGAAGTATATTGAATGACCTGATTCCTGGAGTGAAGGTGCTGATTTATGAAGAAAGGTTGAGCATTTACTCACTGCAGTTTAAAAGAATGGGAGGTGATCTGAGTGACACCAGATTCTGAGGAATATTTATTGATGGGCAAGATGCTGAGAGGACATTGCACCCAGCACAGGTATCTGGAATTAGCAAGCATAGTTTTAGAATAAGGGGTTGCCAATTCACGGTGGAGATGTGGAGAATCTCAAGGGGATGTGACTCTTTGGAGTTCTCCATTCGAAAGTGCTGTGGAGACAGTCATTGAATAAATTCCAGGTGCAATTTGCAGTCTTTAAGACTACAAGAGGCAGATTTTGAATAGTGGTGTTGAAGCTACGCAGAAACAAGGAACTGCAGATACCAATTTACAGAAGAAAAAAAACACACAAAACATGTTCTCCAGCATTTAGTGCCCTTTTTAGATCAGCCATGATCTGATTAGGCTGAAGAAGGGTTCTGACTCAACACCACCTATTTCTCTTCTCTATAGATACTGCCTGACCCACGGGGTTACTCGAGCATTTTGTGCGTGTCTATCTTGGGTAGAAACCAGCATCTGCAGTTCCTTCTTACACCTGATCTGATTAAATATTGGAATGGATTCAAGGGGTTGCTTGCCCTACTCTTGTTTTATGAGACATTTAAAAAAAAATAAAGTGAAACAATGTGAGGTTGATTTAAAAATCTCTATGATTGACTTGAAGCTTTCCAAATGTGACGATTGATGATAGCACTCTTATATCCCTGAAGGAAGCCATTGCGTCCATGTCAACCATTGTAGCATTGCAATAATTCCCAATAGCCTTGGATTGCTCTGCCTTGGGGTGACATTTTTCTGTAATCTTCAAAAGCAGAGGTTAAATTTTATTAACTCCGTTTACTGTGAAGCTTCCCATAGGAGATTTTACCACACCAACAGCGCAGGATACATGTGTAGAGTGGATGTGGAGCGGATGTTTCCACTAGTGGCAGCGTCTAGGACCAGAGGCCACAGCCTCGGAGTAAAACAATGTACCTTTTGGAAGGAGATTAGGAGACATTTCTATAGTGAGAGGGTGGCGAATCTGTGAAATTCATTGCCACAGACTGCTGTGGAGACCATGTCACTGGATACTTTTAAGGCAAAGATTGACTAATTCTTGGTACACAAAAATGCTGGAGAAACTCAGCGGGTGCAGCAGCATCAATGGAGCGAAGTAAATAGGCAACGTTTCGGGCCGAAACCCTTCTTCAGACTTGACTAATTCTTGATTAGTAAGGGTGTCAGTGGTTATGGGGAGAATGGGTTTGAGAGGGAAAGATAGATCAGAATGGTGGAGTTGACTTGATGGGACGAACGGCCTAATTCTGCTCTTATCACTTATGATCTTGTTCTGGCTTCAGCGCGGTGGTTGTGTTGAGTGGGGATGGTAACCAAAGATACTAGCTCCGCTATATAATCTTTGATGGCAACAGCCTACAACTCCCAGAATGCCGATGGGGTGAATTGCACTTTCAACCAATCAGAGACGGTGGATCAGCGCGGAGCTCGCCGGGTAATCTCCGAGCCCGGCGCCATCTTGTGTGTGTGTGTCTAATGGCGGTTGGTTCTTGACAGGTGGCGGAGAAGGATTTTAGGGGAAGCGGGTTCTCCCGAATAGCGCGGTGTCTTTGCTACCGAACGGTAAGTGCGCCGACGATCATACAACGTGGTCCGAGTGTTAGACTGAGATTGTCCGCATCCGTTTCGACAGAGCGAGTCCGACGGTGAGGTGGCAGCGGAGGCCCGCCCGGGCAAGCGGCGGATCTGGAAAGCCTGCGGACAGGGAGAAGGGAGGAGTGGAGGGGAGAAGACGATAAAGGGGCGAGGAGTGGGCCCAGAGGAGGTTGGGTTGGGTGGGGGGGGTGAAGGGGGCAGGGTGGGGGTGATACGGGGAGGGGGGGTCTTGTGGGGGTGAAGGGGACGGGGTTGAAGGCGGTGGGGTGAAGGGAACCGAGAGAGGTGGGTGGTGGTGTCTGGGTTCGGGTAGAGAGGTGGGGGTAAATGGGGCCGGGAGGGGGGTGTAAGGGGTCCGGCGGGTGAGGTATGGTGGGGCACGGATGGGGTAGAGGTGAAGGAGTGCAGATTGGGGGGGAGGGGAGGAGAGGGAGGGCAGATTGGGGGCCGGGAAGGGAGTGGGAGAGTGAAGGTGGGGAGAGTAAACTGATATTAAACTGCTGCCCAAAAAATCTTCAAACTGCTTTCAGATTGTTCCTATGATTTTTTTGGTGGGGTTGGGGAGGTGAGATCCCATGTTTTAATGGCTTTTCGCATAACATGTTATCCTTTTTTGGAGCAGAATAAAGCTTAACTTGTATCACAAGTTATTTATCTTCTGAGAGTCCTATGTGTGGCCTGAGGGCCAAATTTATCTTCCAAGTTCTCCTTGGGTGATGTAAAAAACTGTGGGCTGATTGTTTTCAACTTGCACGAATATGAAGCATCAGTTAGATGTTTTCTGGACCTTGAGGATTGTAAACAGCTGTTCTTTTAATTAACAGCTTAATGGTGTGAATATTTACATGAGATTCTGTACCTTGATTCAAAACCAATTCGTGGGATTGGCAGTTATTTTGATAAAACAAAAAGATCTGTGGGAAGATTAAATAGAAACAAATTGATATGATACTGATTTATATTTATTATTATAGGTGAGAGCTAATCGCCAAAATAAGCCATGTCAAAACTAAAAGTAAACAGGAAGTAAGATTAAAAAAAAAAAATTGTTTGGATAATTCGACCTGCGAAATCAGAGAATGGAAAGAACCTTCCCATGGCTTATTTTTACTTTTATTAGAGAAACAGGCATGACCATCAACAGAGTGTTCTATGTTGTAAACAAATAATGTTTTTCGTTAGAAATCAGTTTATCATAATGTAATATCAGGCCTGCTGTATTTTTCCTAGGCGTTATAAATCAAGGTCTTAATTTTGAATAATCCACACAAGCAAATCCTTTTGAACTATGGGTTCTAATAAACGGTGAGTCAATTTTCCTAATACTTTGTTGGAAAATAGAACATGTAAAAGTGTGGTGACGATTCTAACATTTGAACAATGTTCCAAGGACTTTAAGATCCTGTTTGAGGGTGGGAGCCAGGAACTGATTTTAGTTTACCTTAGTTTATTGTCACGTGTACAGTGAAAAGCTTTTGTTGCATACTAACCAGTCAGCAGAATGACAATACATGATTACTATCGAGCCGTCCACAGTGTACGTATACATAATTAAGGGACTAGCGTATAATGCAAGGTAAGGACCTCCAATGTATACTGCTGTATTCTGCACTGCAGGGCTCTCACTTAACTTCTTTTCACTTCCAGCCGGGCAACCTAGGCAGCTTTTTAGGTTGCCAAATGACAGTTTAGGTGGTCATTTAAGACGGCTTGCTTGAAGCGTGCGATAATATGCTCGGACGAAGTGCGTAGTTACCAGTCGGAGCTCAATGAAGCATTCACATGTTATTTCTGCTTCAAATCAAGTCACAAACTAAACATATTCACCAATCAAGACATGATATATACCGCAATGACATGCAGCAAAATTACAATACAGCATCTCAACTCTGTTTACACGTTACAATGAATGCAATTTCTATTATTTCTTTCCACTTCCAAACAACAATGTGGTTGGATTATTCAGCGTATGATCAACCTCGGTGAGACCAAGCGCAGGCTTGGCGATCGCTTCACACAACACCTCCACTCAGTTAACAATAACCAACCTGATCTCCCGGTGGCTCAGTACTTCAACTCCCCCTCCCATTCCGAATCCGACCTTTCTGTCCTGGGCCTCCTCCATGGCCAGAGTGAGGCCCACCGCAAATTGGAGAAACAGCACCTCATATTTCATTTGGGTAGTTTGCACCTCACATTGAACATTGGCTTCTCCAATTTCAGGTAGTCCTTGCTTTCTCCCTCCTTCCTCTCCCATTCCCAGCTCTCCCACAGCCTACCGCCTCCGCCTCTTCCTTTCTTTTTCCAGCCCCACCGACATCAGTCTGAAGAAGGGTCTCGTCCCGAAACGTCGCCTATCCATTTTCAATCTCTAAGTGACGCTATGTCCCCCTTTACAGCTACTGTATGTTTTAATTCAGTTCAAGACTATGGGGCAGTACATTGTACAAAGTTGCTGCCTAAAAGTGCCAGAGACCCAGAATTGATCCTGAATATGGGTGCTGTCCGTATGGAGTTTGCTCCTTTTATCTTTGATCGCATGGGTTTTCTCCGTGTGCTCATTTCCTTCCACATTCTAAAGGTGTGCAGGAACCTTTTTCAGACCCAACCCAAAACGTTATATTTTCCTTTTGTCCAGAGATTCTGTCTGACCTGTTGAGTTACTCCAGCTTTTTGTATCTTATCTTCAGTTTAAACCAGCATCTGCAGTTGCTTCCTACACACACGATACTATACGATAGAACTTTATTAATCCCAGGAGGGAAATTGTGTGTGTGTGTATATATTATACACACACACACACAAATATACACTGCTTTGTTTTCTTGTTTATAACATTGCTTACAGAGTACTATGTTTACATATTCTGTTGTGCTGCTGCAAGTAAGGATTTCATTGTTCTAACTGGGACGTGAGAGAATAAAACACTCTTGACTTACGTCGCTAATGTGTGGGATAGAACTAGTGTATGGGTGGTCGGCATGGACTCGGTGGGCCGAAGGGTCTGTTTCCACGCTGTATCTTTAAATTAAACGAAAAACACTAAAACCAGAGGGAGTCTAAAGAAGGGTCTCTAACCGAAACATCACCCAATTTCTTCTATCCAGAGATGCTCCATAGAGTTCCCCCGCACAATTAAAGCATGGAATAGTCTTCACCCTACCATAGTTACCCAACCAGATGCAAATAAATTTAAGGTAGCTCTTTTTACCCCAAGAGCCCTTTTTTTGCTTAAGTCCAAGTCAAGAGAGTTTTATTGTCAATGATCCCAGATAGGACAATGAAATTCTTGCTTGCTGCAGCACAACAGAATATGTAAACATAATACAGAACAGGAGATAAAAGTTCAGTGTGTCTATATATCGTAGACCATATATATATATATATATATATATATATATATATATATATATATATCTATTATATAAAACTCTGTGGCTGCCTCACTTCCGTCTGCCACTAATCCCCTTTGATACCGCCCTAGGCCCACACAGCACGCGGAAACGCCGATATTTTTTACCATTTCTAAAGAGATTACATTTATCTTTACGAATAGACACTCCTGATTAAATTTGGTCGTGTTTGTGTACACTTTTTTAAAATAAAATACTTCTCCCCCCCCCCCAACCCCAACATTTAAAAATGTTAAACAAACAGCTCTCAGCCATAGAATGTTAGTAAAGATTCCGTTGTGTGATGTCACAATGCCCAATGCTCACAGATGACAAATCGGAATGGATTCATTTACATATGCCTTTGCAGCAGCCACAGCCCCAGCACCTCCCCCCACCCCCGCAAACTGTGTCGAAGGGCGTCGTCACGTGTGTGGGAATAGAGAAAGAGGATTGGGGGTGATAGGGAATGGGGAACAGATGGACTGTCCCTACCCCTCCTACTTCCACTCTCCCTCCCCCACCTATCTCCTCCCTCCCCTCCCTCTCTTCCCTACTCCTCTCCCCTTCCCCTCATCCCCTCTCTCCACCTCTAACATCCGCTCCCCCCTTCCTGCCCTCCCCGCTCTCCTACCTCTCCCCACTCTCGTCCCTCTCCCCCACCCTGCTCTCTTCTCACTCACCATCTCTCCCCTTTCCTCCTCCCCCTCTCCTCTTCTCTCACCACCCCGTCTCCCTCTTCTCTCCCCACCCCGACTCTCCCTACCCCTCCTACTTCCATTCTCCCTCCCCACTCTTCCCCTCCCTCCCCTCCCACCCCCTCTCTTATCCCTCCACCACCCCTCTTCAGCCCCATCTCCCCCCACCCCCTTCCCCTCTCTGTTGCACCACTCCCTGCAACCCCCTCACTCCCAACTCTTCCCCTCTCCCTCCCCCACCTCTCTCCCTCCCCCTCCCTCTCTCCCTCTCTTCCACCTACTCCTCTCCCCTCCCCTCCCCTCATCCCCTCTCTCCACCTCTAACATCCCCTCTGCCCCCTTCCTGCCCTCCCCGCTCTCCTTCCATCCCCACTCTCCCCCCCTCCCTCTCCCCCACCCTACTCTCTTCAACCTCACCAATCTCTCCACTTTTCTCCTCCCCCTCTCCCCTCCCTCCCCCTCTCCTCTTCTCTCCACACCCCGTCTTCCTCTCCCCCCGAGTGTGTGTCATGCCGCAGCCCCCCCCCTCCCGCAAACGCGCATTGTGAAAACAGCCCACCAACAGTCTCACTGTCTTTAAGACGGAACTGCAGATGCTGGAAAATGAAAGGTACACAAAAAAAGCTGTATAACCTCAGCGGGTGCAGCAGCATCTATGGATCGAAGGAAATAGGCAACGTTTTAGGAGAAACCCCATCTGAGGATGGGCTTCGGCCCAAAGCGTTGCCTATTTCCTTCGCTCCATATATGCTGCTGCACCAGCTGTGTTTCTCCAGCTTTTTTTTTGTGTACCAGTCTCTGTCTCTCCACTCTCTCTCTCTCTGCCCTTCTCTCTTCACAGCCCGCGGCTCGACTCATGCACGCCCGCTCCAAACCACCCTAAACCTTTCTCCCCCATCCTCTCCTTCCTCTCTCAACCCCTCTCTTCTCTCCCCCTCCTCTCTCCCCACCTTCCTCTCCCCCCTCCTCCATCCCTCTTCAAATTTTCTCTCTCTGCCCCCCCCCCCCCCCTCTAGACGCACCTGAGAGGTGAGGGCTATTCATCAGTGGATAGGGTGGAGATGGGATAAAAGAAGTAAATTAAAAAATTAATATAATATCAAGGGGGGTGATGAGTGTGTGTGTTTGTGGATGCAGGATTCCGTGCTTTGGAGGAAAGGTGGTGGTTAGTGTGACGCAACAGACCCTCCCCCCCCCCCCCCCAAAACGCACGTTCGGTGTCCAGACCCAACGGGTCTGCACTTGGTCTAGTATTATATAAAACTCTGTGGCTGCCATCCGTCCGTATATGTATATGTATTATGTATGTATCTATTATATAAAACTCTGTGGCTGCCATCCGTCCGTCCGCCTGCTTGACTTGTGCCACCCAGCCCCTTTGATACCGCCCTACGCCCACACCGCACGCAGAAACGCCGATATTGTTTTCAATTTCGAAAGAGATTTCATTTTTCTTTACGAATAGCCACTCCTGATTAAATTTCGTCGTGTTTATGTACACTTTTTAAAATAAAATTCTTCTCCCCCCCCCCCCAACATTTCAAAATGTTAAACAAACAGCTCTCAGCCATAGAATGTTAGTGAAGTTTCAATTGTGTGATGTCACAATGCCCGATCCTCACTCATGTCCAATCGGAATGGACCCATTTACATATGCCTTGGCAGCAGCCCCAGCCCCTCCCCCCCAACCCCACAGCCTGTGTCGAAGGGCGTCGTCACGTGTGTCGGGGTGATAGGGAATGGGGAAATTTCAAAATGTTAAATGTTTCTCCCCCCCACCCCCAAACATTTCAAAATGTTTAACAAAACAGCTCTCAGCCATAGAATGTTAATAAAGATTCCGTTGTGTGATGTCACAATGCCCAATGCTCACAGATGACAAATCGGAATGGATCCATTTACATATGCCTTTACAGCAGCCCCAGCCCCTCCCCCCCACCCCTGCAGCCTGTGTTGAAGGGCGTCGTCACGTGTGTGCTAATAGAGAAAGAGGATTGGGGGTGATAGGGAATGGGGAACAGATGGACTGTCCCTACCCCTCCTACTTCCACTCTCCCTCCCCACTCTTCCCCCTCTCTCCCCTTCCACACCCTCTCTTCCCCCTCCACCACCCCTCTTCAACCCCATCTCCCTCCATCCCCTTCCCCTCTCTCTTGCACCACTCCCCGCTGCCCATCACTCCCCACTCTTCCCCTCACCCTCCCCCCTCCCTCTCTTCCCCTACTCCTCTCCCCTTCCCCTCATCCCCTCTCTCCACCTCTAACATCCACTCCCCCCCTTTCCCCCCTTCCTGCCCTCCCCACTCTCCTCCCACTCCCCACTCTCCTCTCCCTCCCTCTCCCCCACCCTTCTCTCTTCTCCCTCACCGATCTCTCCCCTTTCCTCCTCCCCCTCTCCCCTCCCTCCCGCTCTCCTCTTCTCTCCCCACCCCGTCTCCCTCTCCCCTCTTCTCTCCCCCCCCCCGTCTTCCTCTCCCCCCGAGTGTGTTTGGGGGTGGTTAGTGTGAGTGTGATGCCGCAGCCCCCCCCCCCCCCCGCAAACGCGCGTTGGGAAAACAGCCCGCCAACAGTCTCTCTGTCTTTAAGACGGAGCTGCAGATGCTGGAAAATCGAAGGTACACAAAAAAAACTATCCTCAGCGGGTGCAGCAGCATCTATGGATCGAAGGAAATAGGCAACGTAAATAGGCAACGTTTCAGTCGAAAACCAGTCTGAGGATGGGCTTCGGCCCAAAGCGTTGCCTATTTCCTTCGCTCCATAGATGCTGCTGCACCCGCTGTGTTTCTCCAGCTTTTTTTTGTGTACCAGTCTCTCTGTCTCTCCCTCTCTCTCTCTCTCTCTCTCTCTCTGCCCTTCTCTCTTCACAGCCCGCGGCTCGACTCATGCACGCCCGCTCCAACTCCCCCCACTTCACCTCTATCCCCCATCCTCTCTTTCCTCTCTCGACCCCTCTCTTCTCTCCCCCTTCCTCTCCACCCTCCTCCTCCCCCTCTTCAATTTTTTTCCCCCCTAACATTACATTTTCCCTCTGCCCCAACCCCTCTAGACGCATCTGAGAGGTGAGGGCTATTCGTCAGTGGATAGGGTGGAGATGGGATAAAAGAAGCAAATTAAAAAATCAATATAATATCAAGGGGTGTGATGAGTGTTTGTGGGTGCCAGATTCCCACCCCGCAACAGACCCTCCCCCCCCCCCCCCCCGCAAACGCACGTTCAGCGTCCAGACCCAACGGGTCTGCACTTGGTCTAGTCTATTATATAAAACCCTGTGGCTGCCGTCCGGCCGGCGTCAAAATTCACCTTTGATACCGCCCTAGGTCCACACAGCACGCAGAAACGCCGATATTGTTTACCATTTCTAAACAGATTACATTTATCTTTACGAATAGCCACTCCTGATTAAATTTGGTCGTGTTTATGTACACTTTTAAAAATAAAATACTTCTCCCCCCCCCCCCCCAAACATTTCAAAATGTTTTTAAAAAACCAGCTCAGCAATAGAATGTTAGTAAAGATTCCGTTGTGATGTCACAATGCCCGATGCTCACAGATGTCCAATCGGAATGGATCCATTTGCATATGCCTTGGCAGCTGCCCCAGCACCAGCCCCTCCCCCACAACCCCACAGCCTGTGTCGAAGGGCGTCGTCACGTGTGTGGGGGTGATAGGGAATGGGGAAATTTCAAAATGTTAAATGTTGCTCCCCCCCCCCCAAACATTTCTAAATGTTTTAAAAAAACAGCTCTCAGCCATAGAATGTTAGTAAAGATTCGTTGTGTGATGTCACAATGCCAGATGCACACAGATGTCCAATCGGAATGGATCCATTTACATATGCCTTTGCAGCAGCCCCAGCCCCAACCCCCGCAGCCTGTGTCGAAGGGCGTCGTCACGTGTGTGGTAATAAAGAAAGAGGATTGGGGGTGATAGGAAATGGGGAACAGATGGACTGTCCCTACCCCTCATACTTCCACTCTCCCTCCCCACTATTTCTCCTCTCTGCCCCACACCTCTCACCCTCCCTCCACACTCTTCCCCCCTCACTCCCCTAACCCATCTTCCTCCTCACCCATCCCTCACCCCCTCCCACACACCTCTCTCTCCATCCCCACCCCTCTCTCCCCCTCCCCATCCCTCTCCCTCCCCATCTCCATCTCCCTCTCCTCATCTCCCTCTCCTCACAATCTCCCCCTCCTCCTCCCACCCCCATCCCTCTCTCACCCACACCCTTCCCTCTCTCACCCACCCCCTTCTCCCTCACCTCTCTACCCCCTCCATCAACACTCTTCCAACTCTACCCCCTACCTCATCTCCCTCCTCGCCACCCTCCACCCTGCCCCACACCTCTCTACCCTTCCCCTCGCCTCCCCCACCCCTCTCTCCATCCCCCTCTCCTCACCCCTCTCCCTCTCATCCCCCTCCTCCTCCCACCCCCATTACTCTCTCCCCCTTCCCTCTCTCACCCCGTCCCCTTCCCCCTACCCCGCTATCCCTCTTCCACCACTCCCCCTACACCTCTCCCTCTCTTCCACTTTCACCACTCCCCCTACACCTCTCTATCTCCCTCCCCATTCTTCCACTTATCTCCCAAACCCATCCCCATCTCCCTCCACAACCCCCTCCCCACCCCTCTCCCCCCTCCCTTCTCTCTCACTCCCCACTCTTCCACTCTCCTCCCCACCTCTCTCCCTCCCCCTCCCTCTCTTCCCCCTACTCCTCTCCCCTTCCCCTCATCCCCTCGCTCCACCTCTAACATCCCCTCTCCCCCCTTCCTGCCCTCCCCGCTCTCCTCCCACTCCCACTCTCCTCCCCCTCCCTCTCCCCCACCCTGCTCTCTTCTCCCTCACCAATCTCTCCCCTTTCCTCCTCACTCCCTCCTCTTCTCTCCCCACCCCGTCTCCCTCTCCCCTCTTCTCTCCCCACCCCGTCTTCTTCTCCCCCGCCTGTATTTGGGGGGTGGTTAGTGTGAGTGTGATGCCGCAGACCCCCCCCTCCCACAAACGCGCGTTGGGAAAACAGCCCACCAACAGTCTCTCTGTCTTTACGACGGAACTGCAGATGCTGGAAAATCGTAGGTACACAAAAAAAAGCTTTATTACCTCAGCGGGTGCAGCAGCATCTATGGATCAAAGGAAATAGGCAATGTTTCGGGAGAAAACCCCTCTGAGAATGGGCTTCGGCCCAAAGCGTTGCCTATTTCCTTCGCTCCATAGATGCTGCTGCATCCGCTGTGTTTCTCCAGCTTTTTTTTGTGTACCAGTCTCTCTGTCTCTCCCCTCTCTCTCTCTCTCTGCCCTTCTCTCTTCACAGCCCGCGGCTCAACTCATGCACGCCCGCTCCAACCCACCCCTTCACCTCTCTCACCCTTCCTCTCTCCACCCTCTCCTCTCTCCCCTCCTCTCTCCCCACCTTCCTCTGCACCCTGCTCCTCCCCCTCTCCAAATTTTTTTTTCTAAAATAAAATTTTCTCTCTCTGCCCCCCGCCCTCTAGATGCACCTGAGAGGTGAGGGCTATTCATCAATGGATAGGGTGGAGATGGGATAAAAGAAGCAAATTAAAAAATTAAGATAATATCAAGGTGTGCGATGAGTGTGTGTGTTTATGGGTGCCGGATTCCGGCTTTGGAGGAAAGGGGGTGGTTAGTGTGACGCACAGCCCCCCCCCCCCCCCCGCAAACGTATGTTCGGTGTCCAGACCCAACGGGTCTGCACTTGGCCTAGTATATATATATATGTGTGTGAATATATATATATGTGTGTAAGTGTGTGTATAACACACACACACACACATATAAAACATACATACATATATACACACACACACACACACACACATACATATAGGCTGTTATTGTTCAGAGTTTGGTGGTGGACACCATCAACTCCAGTTTAAATTCCATTTGGAATATGTTTGGAGGACCAGGAAACCAAGAAGCAAGAGTTACTCCAGGGAGTTACTCCAGCTCCAGGGAGTGATTCTGCGTTGGGTTTCAACGGTCGCGACGGTTGCCGTGGCAGTGCGCATGTGCAGGGTGGCCGATGGTGTGCTGGCCGTGGTTGTGCGCATGTGCAGGAGGAGGATGTGCAGGCCGTGGCAGTGCGCATGTGCAAGGCGGCTGGCCGTGCCGGCCAAAGATCATAGCAAGGATCATAGAGAGGCCACTGTATACTCTATGATCTTTGATGCCGGCGGATGAGGAGCGGCCGGAGAGCGGAGACCCGGCGGCCCGGACATGGATGGCGGGCGGGGACGGAGAATGACAGAGAGAGAGGGGGGCCCGCTCAGAGTTGAACGGCAGGTGTCCCGGGTGCTTGCCAAGCCGGGTAAAATGGCACGGATTTTATATTGCCTGGCGGGACTTTAGGTGGCCATTGGCACCCGGGCAACCGTTAATTTCGAGCCCTGCACTGTATCTTTTCCTTTGTAGTTGAGTTTGACTGATCGTATTTATGTATGGTGTATCTGATCTGTTTGGATATCATGCAAAAACAAAGCAGTACACGTGGCAATAATAAACCTAAACCAAATGTGGAGGTTGGATGTGAGATGGAGATGAGTTCTATTTCCTGGCACATGGGAAAAGTTGCATTCAAAATTAACTTTTAATTAATAGTAATCATCAAGGCTTTCAGGTTTTACCTCATTATTGATGTTTGCTACCTTTTGACTAGCTTGACTATTGTTTAGAAATGCATGAAGGTTATTTCATTCTGGGGGGTATGTTATAAGAAAGTCATGACAGGGCTCTCGCTTAACTTTTTTTCCCTGTTGCCAGCCGGGCAACCTAGGCAGCTTTTTAGGTTGCCAAATGACAGTTTAGGTGGTCATTTAAGACGGCTTGCATGACACGTGCGATAATGTGCTCGGACGAAGTGATAGTTACCAGTCAGAATTATGCTCAATGAAGCATTCATGTATTATTTCTGCTTCAAATAAAGTCACAAACTAAACATATTCACCAATCAAGACATGATATATACCACAATGACATGCAGCAAAATTACAGTACAGTATCTCATCTCCTTTTACACGTTGCAATGAAAGCAATTTCAATTATTTCTTTCCACTTCCAAACAAAATTCTGGTTGGATTATTCAGCCTATGATCAACCTCAGTTGTGACCAAGTGCAGGCTTGGCGATCGCTTCGCACAACACCTACACTCAGTTCGCAAATAACCAACCTCATCTCCGGTGGCTCAGCACTTCAACTCCCCCTCCCATTCCGAATCCGACCTTTCTGTCCTGGGCCTCCTCCATGGCCAAAGTGAGGCCCACCGTAAATTGGAGGAGCAGCACCTCATATTTTGCTTGGGCAGTTTACACCCCAGCGGTATGAAAATTGACCTCCAATTTCAGGTAGTCCCTGCTTTCTCCTCCGCTTCCCAGCTCTCCCTCAGCCCACTGTCTCTGCCTCTTCCTTTCTTCTTCCCACCCCCTGCACCCTCACATCAGTTTGAAGAAGGGTCTCGACCCAAAACGTCGCCTATTTCCTTCGCACCATAGATGCTGCCTCACCCGCTGAGTTTCTCCAGCATTTTTGTCTCCCATTCACACAAGTTCGGTTATCCCACTTTCCTCACCCACTCCCTACACATTAGGGGCAATTTTACGGAGACAAGTTAACCTACAAAGCCAATGCGTCTTTGGGATGTGGGAGGAAACCTACATGCTTGCAGGGAGAATGTGTAAATTCAACACAGACAGTGCCCGAGGACAGGATCGAACACAGATCCCTGGCGTATGAGGCAGCAAGTCCACCAGTTGTGCCACTATATTTTATTTTCCAACACACAAAAAAATTAACGTTGATAACTTTGGTTACTAAAAAAAAAATGAAACTATCCATTTTCAGTCTTAAATCTCTAAGTGATGCTATGTCACCCTTTACAGCTACTGTATGTTTTAATTCAGTTCAAGACTATGGGGCAGTACATTGGCCATAAAGTTGCTGCCTAAAATTGCCAGAGACCCGGAATTGATCCTGAATATGGGTGCTGTCTGTATGGAGTTTGCTCCTTTTCCCTTTGATCGCATGGGTTTTCTCCGCGTGCTCTTGTTTCCTTCCACATTCCAAAGGTGTGCAGGAACCTTTTTCAGACCCAACCCAAAACGTAATATTTTCCTTTTGTCCAGAGATTCCATCTGACCTGTTGAGTTACTCCAGCTTTTTGTGTCTATCTTCAGTTTAAACCAGCATCTGCAGTTCTTTCCTACACACACGATACTATACGATAGAACTTTATTAATACCAGGAGGGAAATTGTGTGTGAGTGTGTGTATAGTTATATATTCATATATAAATATACACTGTTTTGTTTTCTCGTTTCTGACATTGTTTACAGAGTACGATGTTTACATATTCTGTTGTACTGCTGCAAGTAAGGATTTCATTGGGACATGAGAGAATAAAACACTCTTGACTCTTGTCGCTAATGTATGGGATGGAACTAGTGTACGGGTGATCGGTGGTCGGCGTGGACTCGGTGGGCCGAAGGGCCTGTTTCCACACTGTATCTTTAAATTAAACTAAAACACTAAAACCAGAGGAAATCTAAAGAAGGGTCTCTACATGAAACGTCACCCAATTTCTTCTATCCAGAGATATTGGCTGCTCTATGGAGTTCCGCCACACAATTAAAGCATGGAATAGTATTCACCCTACTATAGGTACCCAACCAGAAGCAATTAAATTGAAGGCAGCTCTTTTTTCCCCCAAGAACCCTTTTTTGTTTAAGTCCAAGTCAAGAGTCAAGAGAGTTTTATTGTCATGTGTCCCAGATAGGACAATGAAATTCTTACTTGCTGCAGCACAACAGAATATGTAAACATAATACAGAACAGGAGATAAAAGTTCACTGTGTCTATATACCATAGACCATATATATATACACAATAAATAAACAGATAAAATGCAATAGGCTGTTATTTTTCAGAGTTTGGTGGTGGTGTTTAAATTCTATTTAAATTCCATTTCGAATATTATTGGAGGACCAGGAAACCAAGAAGCTTCAGGGAGTTACTCCAGTTCGAGTGATTCTGCGTTGGTTTTCAGCGGTCGCGGCGAGTGGACAGCAATGGCGGCCAGATCTCCCACCATGCAAAGGGAGGGAGAAAGTGGCCGATGCCGTTCAGTTGCAGTGGCAGTGTGCATGTGCAGGGCGGCACATGCGCACAACCACGGCCGATGATGTGCTGGCCAAAGATCCTCGCTATGGGATCTTTGGTGCTGGCCATGGTTGTGCGCATGTGTAAGGCGGCCGGCTGTGCCGACGGACGAGGAGTGGGCGGAGACCCGAGACATGGGCACGGATAACGGGCGGAGATGGAGAATGACAGAGGGAGAGAGAAAGATAGAGAGGGGGCCCGCTCAGGTGTCCCGGGTGCTTGCCAAGCCAGGCAAAATGGCATGGCTTTTATGTTGCCCGGTGGGACTGTGGGTTGCCATTGGCAACCGCTAATTTCGAGCCCTGCATGAATATAGTGGGAAGTTAAATTTGGTTCTAAGTAGACTACTGAACCACTGCTATTTTGAGTTCAGTTTTCTAATATTAATGTTTATTTTTTTATTTTCTTATCTGATGCCACCTACCTGTTTAAAAATTCCCACGTCATCATTACTAAAGGATATTTTCCATATTGCTTTGTGCGGCATTCATGAGCTTAGTTTTGTATCTGTCTTTTTGCATCTGACAGCCCCGAGTCTTTTCCCCGACTACAGTAAGTTTAGATTGCATCATTTTTTTTGGTGTTAATTGATTTATCTCAATCACACAGGAAGCTGCCAAAGGCATCAAGGGGTTTAAGTAGTCAGGTTAAAAACAAATGCTGAAAATGCGCTGCAAAGACAGCATCTGTGCAGAGTTAATTATTGTGCACGATATGAAAATTTGCCTGACTGGTTAAGGATCACCAACCTTTTCTTATTTTATTTCAGATTTCCAGTGTTTGCATTTAAATTTAATTATACGCTTTATATTCATTATCAGTTGCAGTCGTATTTGGGCCAGTATGGTAGAGACTGAAGTGTCTTCTGGCAGAACAGCAGGAAATGAGCAGCAAATTGATAGCTATGTGCACCATTAGCTGTGGAGAGGTGGTCCGTTGTAGTCACTCACTGTGCATCTTTAAAAATTGGCATCCAAAACAATTAGGATTCAAGGTGAATTGGTGTAGTTATCTGTAGTTTCATCATGCTGGTGAGAATTGAAGTTCCTTTAAATGAGGCAGAAATTCTAATGTTTATCACATGGAAGCAATATTAATCTGTGATGATTGGTGGCAGGACATTCCTGTAATATTTGTCATTTGTGAACCCTATGTTTTCATGCAGTTCTCTGGTCCCAGTAGCACCTGATCTCAGAGAGTCAAAAGTTTAATTTGAATCTTTGTTTATTTCAGTAGTTTGTTAGATTTTGCTGGGAGGGTTTCCAAGTATGCAACATAGACCAACTTTTATGAGCAACTTTTCAAATTGACTGTGCATGTTCTTATAGAGAGCTGCACTATTTTGTATATTCAAAATGTTAAATTGATAATGGCACCAAATACAAATTCTAAAGAACACCCGCCACTGGCACTTCACCCGTCATTCTGTGTCTATCATTCGTAGAACTAAAAATTTCTTCCAAAGACTCATAACCAGATAATGTGCTAATGAGATATTCTGGCATTGTTTTCTAATTCCACAAAACTCATTTAAATGGCTGTCTAACTGGTGACTGCCAATTTTAACATCCATGATGTTAGTTTACAAGAATGATCTCAGGAATGAGTAGGTTAACCTTTGATGAGTGTTTGTCGGCACTGGTCTGTACTCGCTGGAGTTTAGAAGAATGAGGGGGGAACAAATTGAAACATACAGAATAGTGAAAGGCTTGGATAGAGTGGATGTGGAGAGAATGTTTCCACTAGTGGGAGAGTCTAGGACTTGAGGTCCTAGCCTCAGATTTACAGGATGTTCTTTTAGGAAGATGATGAGAAATTTATTTCGTCAGAGGGTGGTGATTCTGTGGAATTACTTGCCACAGAAGGCTGTGGAGGCCAAGAGTGGATATTTTTAAGGCAGAGATATATAGATTCTTGATTAGTACAGGTGTCAGTGGTTATGGGGAGAAGGCAGGCGAATAGGGTTAGGAGGGAAAGATAAATCAGCCATGATTGATGGGCCAAATGGCCTAATTCTACTCTTATTCCTTATGACCACAGGTTTTTATTAACTAGGACAAAATGTAGAAAATAAGCCTTGCACCTCTTGGTTTTTGTAACTTGGATGCATTATACTTTATTATCTGTTAGTTTAAGTGGGATAAACATGTAGTTTTCCCCCAAGAAACAGAATGGTGACGTTGACTAATTGTTCCTATTTCTCCAGTTATCAGTGCAGGGTTTGCAAAGGATTATTGTATGGGTATGCTTTTATTTCTCTCTGTTTTGCAGAGTAAGTAGAACTGAACGGAATGGCAGATATGGATCTGATCAGATTAAAGACAGGGTTGATCTGAGAGATCGGCGGGAACGAAGTTTAAGAGGTGATCGAGACTATGATCACCGAAGTTCTGGTGATGATCGGCGGCGGCGACATCAAGACCACTGGAATTCTGAGAATTCTGAAATTGGTGTAAGTGTACATTTAATGGATTTTGATTTTTAATCTTCAGAGAAGATGTGTTATCACGGTACTTCGTCCATTTGGTGACTTGGTGCTTTTATGAAATTCTTGGCTCTTTTGTGGTAAACGTATCATTCGGTGTGTCTTCGCTGAGAACTACCTTATTAATGAATCAAATAATGCACCCATGAACTCGGCTAACTACTGCTTATACCATAAATCAGAATTGGTGCTGAAAATATTCTGGTTTACTTGGTGAGATACCACATAATTTGCTTTACTTCTCTTGACCACCGGGTGGCACCCGCAATGGCCGCCTCGCCAACTGTGTGTCTCGTCCCTTCCTTCTTTGTTGTTTTATTGTATGTGTTAAATGTATGCTTTAGTGTTCTTTAGCTTAATTTATGTGTGGGGGGCAGGGTGGTTGGGGGAAACTTTTTCATCTCTCACCTCGACGGAGATGCAATTTTTTCCCCGTATCGTATCTCCGTCCACACTGTGGCCTAACAACGTGGAGTTGGCAACCTATGCTGGAGACCGATTTCGGGAGCTCCGGCCACGGGAGCCTGCAGGACATAACATCGTGGAGCTAGGGGTACCCGTCGGGGATCGACCTTGGAGCTCCAACCACGGGAGCCTGCGGACTTTTAACATCGTGGTGCTCATGGTCCCTGGTTAGAGACCGACTTCGGGAGCTCCAGGCTGCAGGAGCTTCGACCACCGAGACTCGGGAGCTTCGATCACGCCGACAAGGGGGCTTCGGTCGCCTCGACTGCCCCGACCGGGAGAATAAAGAGGAAGAAGTTTAAACTTTATTGCCTTCCATCACAGTGAGGAATGTGGGGAATCCACTGTGGTGGATGTTTATGTTAACTTTTATGTAGTTGTGTGTCTTGTTGCTTTTTTTAGTATGGCTGAATGGTAATTCGAATATCATTGTACCTTAATTGGTACACGTGACAATAAAAGACCTTTGATGGTATTTAGCCCCTGCCACAGTCACGTGATATTGAATTGATTCTGCTTGTTCTGGAATTCTCGCAGCAGAGTTCATACTTCGTGTACAGAACAGGTTCGTCCTTGGATCCTCGGATCAGCATCTTCCTGTTCATCCAGGGTTTATGGTTAGGATAGACCCTAATTGTCTTTTCCAGAATGCAATCAACAACACATTTCCTCATGAAACTGATGACGAATGTGTTATACTCATTGAGACTGGTTGAAGTGGTCTTGAACATTGGTCTTGAATGGACTCACAACTGGCCTGAAGTAGATCCTCAGGCCATGATCTTATTGAATGGCTGAGCCAGCTCTGAAGATTGAATGGTCTCCTTCCTATCCTAGGTCTTTGAATAAACAGACATTTGAACCTTTGAACTTTTCATGTATTAATATTTAAAGCAGGACCCACTCTCTGCAGTAAAGGATCTTCCTCCAAAATGATCAGTGCATTAGATGCGCTGCTAATAAGCTTGGTTTTCCACAGAAAATACACTTTAGAGGAATATTGTGAAATTCAATCGTGATAAAATGGGCCAAAGTCAGCATGGCTTTGTGAAGGGGACGTCTTGCTTGACAAATTTGCTGGAATTCTTTGAAGAAGTAAATAGCAGGACAGACAAAGGAGAGTCAGTAGATGTTGTTTACTTAGATTTTCAGAAAGCCTCTGATGAGGTGCCACACGTTAGGCTGCTTCGGAAGATGAGAACCCATGGTATCAAAGGGTAGATACTTGCATGGATAGCAGGTTGGCTGGATGGCAGAAAATAGTGGCAATAGAGGGAGCTTTTTCTGGTTGGCTGCCAGTGACTAGTGGAGTTCCGCAAGGGTCGGTGCTGGAGCCGCTACACTTCACGTTGTATATTAATGATTTGGACGAGGGGATTGAAGGCTTTGTGGTAAAGTTTGCGGATGATAGGAAAATAGGTGATGGGGCAGGTAGTGTAGAGAAAGCAGGGACTCTGCAGAAGGATTTGGACAGATTTGGAGAGTGGGCATTGAAGTGGCAGATGGATTATAGTGTAGCAAAGTGTGGAGTCATGCATAGGCTATTTTCTAAATGGGGTGAGAATCCGGAAATCAGCGGTGTAAAGGGACTTGAGAGTGCTGGTACAGGATTCCCAAAAAGTTAATCTGCAAGTCGAATCGATAGTAAAGAAAGCAAACTCAATGCTAGCATTTATTTCAAGAGGGCTTGTATACAAAAACAGGGATGTAATGTTGAGGCTCTATAAGGCGCTGGTAAGGCCACATTTGAGATAGTGTGAGCAATTTTGGGCACCATATCCGAGGAAGGATGTGCTGGCTCTGGATAGTGTCCAGAGGAGGTTTACAAGAATGATCCCAGGAACCTATGATGAGCGCTTGTTGGTACTGGACCTGTACTCGCTGGAGTTAGAAGAATGAGGGGGGGTGGGGACCTAATTAAAACATACAGAACAGTGAAAGGCTTGGATGTGGAAAGGATGTTTCCACTATTGGGGGAATCTAGGACTCAGAATTAAAGGACTTTCTTTTGGGAAGGAGATGAGGAGAAATTTATTTAATCAGAGGGTGATGAATCTGTGGAATTCTTTGCCACAGAAGGCTGTGGAGGTCGTCAGTGGATATTTTTAAGGCAGAGATAGATAGATTTTTGATCAGTACAGGTGTCACAGGAATGGGGTTAGGAGGGAGAGATCAGCCATGATTGAATGGCTGAGTAGACTTGATGGGCCGAATGGCCTATTTCTACTATTCGTTATGATATGAGCCTTTATGTGGTTGGCTAGATCAAAGCAGAGGGCACCCAGTGCTCTGGAGCCAGACACTTTAAGGATGGCAGATTACTCTGGAGGATATTAGGGAGTCAATGGGGTCTTGTTGACATTTTGATCGCTTCCTATCATCTTTGCAGTAAAAGCTATTGTTTTCGAGAAATCATTTAATTAAATTACCCACCTGTTACCTTTTAAAATTTTCACCGTGCTTATCCATTATTTCCTAACGTCTCCCTAAATGTGCCCTTAACATCTTGCTTATTTTTGGTATTAATCTCGGCCATCTAAAGCCAGTTTGCATGGTTACATTCGCAAACAAAGTGAGAGGCTGATTGTGATTACTGCGATATATTAAAATGGAATCTTCATTCTGATCATGCACGGGCTCAAGGGGATGAGACATTTTTCACCTAGAAAGTGCCCTTTCCAAGTAAAAGGTGCCAATAATCATTTTTTATTAATTATCTGGCAGTTACATGGCCTCTGCTAAACATGGTCAATTAACCAAACCTGAAAACCTGCATTCTCCTTGGTGCAATGTCTTCTCAGTACAATTTAGTCAGTATCTTCCTAGACCATGTTTAAAACCTTAGTTCTGAGAATATTCTTTGGTTTTAATGCGCTCATGTATTTGGTACTTTTTTTTCCTTTAGAGATATCAGGAGAGAAGAAACAGTGACAGATCGGATGGTGGTTACCATTCTGATGGTGACTACAGGGATACAGACCGGAATGACCTAAATAATGAGCAAGAAAGCAAAACTATTATGTTACGAGGACTTCCCTCATTATCGACTGAGGATGATGTAAGTCTTACGTTCTCCCTCAATATTTGCATTGTGGAAATTACTATGATTCTTGCTGTTTTGCAAAAAAACAGCCTGGGAAAAACAAATGCTTCCATATAACCTCCTTGCAATAATCAGACACCATAAGTACCCATGTCTCACAGTTTCAGCACAAGTGGCCATTCCAGTTGACAATTGTGCAAAGATATTCGATTAACCAATTTAACATCTAGTCTTTAGTATTTTTAGCTTGAAGTAACAAAAACAAACAAAGTTCAAATATGTTTATTATTGAAGACCATATAGGCAAAATACATAGTTGTTGCAAGTCTGAAATTTCTAACCCCTACTTGAGTTGATACTATTTTATAACATCGAAGGTAGACACAAAATGCTGGAGTAACTCAGCGGGTGAGTCAGCATCTCTGGAAAGATGGAATGGGCAACGTTTCGGGTCGAGACCCTTCAGACTGATGTCAGAGGGGGTGGAACAAAGATAGAATGTAGGCGGATACAGTAAGACTAGTGGGAGAACTAGGAAGGGGAAGGGGATGGAGAGAGAAAGCAAGGGCTATCTGAAGTTAGAGAAGTCAATGTTCATACCGCTGGGGTGTAAACTACCCAAGCAAAATATGAGGTGCTGTTCCTCCTATTTGCACTTGGCCTCACTCTGACAATGGAGGAGGCCCAGGACAGAAAGGTCAGATTGGGAATGGGAGGGGGAGTTGAAGTGCTGAGCCACCGGGAGATCAGGATGGTTAAGACGGACTGAGCGGATGTGTTCAACGAAATGATCGCCGAGCCTGCGCTTGGTCTCGCCGATGTGGAGGTTGACACCTGGTTGGAGGAGGTGCAAGTGAACCTCTGCCTCACCTGGAAAGGCTGTTTGGCTCCTTGGATGGAGTTGAGGGGGAGAGGTAAAGGGACATGTGTTGCATCTCCTGCGGTTGCAGGGGAAAGTACCTGGGGAGGGGGGGGGGGAGGTGATTTAGGTGGAAAGGGACGAGTTGACCAGGGAGTTTAGGAGGAAATGGCCTCTGCGGAAAGCGGAAAGGGGTGGAGATGAAAACAGGTGGCCAGTAGTGGGATCCCGTTGGAGGTGGCGAATATGTTGGAGGGTTATATGTTGTATGCGACGGCTGATGGGGTGGATGGTGATAACAAAACGGACTCTGTCCTTATAACGAATGGGGGAAGGGGAAGTAAGAGCGGAGCTGCGGGAAATCCAGGAGACCCTTGTGAGAGCCTCATCTATAATTGAAGAGGGGAACCACCGTTTCCTAAAGAATGAGGGCATCTGGTATGGAACACCTCAATCTGGGGGCAGATGCGGTGTAGACGGAGGAATTGGGAGTAGGGGATAGAGTCTTTACAGGAAGCAGAGTGGGAAGAAGTGTAGTCAAGATAGCTATGGGAGTCAGTAGGTTTGTAGTAGATGTCGGTCAATAGTCTGTTTCCTGTGATGGAGAGGGTGAGATCTAGAAATGGTAGGGAAATGGTCCAAGTGAATTTGAGTGCGGGATGGAAATTAGTGGTGGAGTTGATGAAGTCAGTAAGTTCTGCATGGGTGCAGGAGGTAGCACCAATGCAGTCGTCAATGTAGCGGAGGTAGAGTTCGGGGATAGGGCCAGTGTATGCCTGGAGCAGGGATTGTTCGACGAACCCTACAACGAGGCAGGCATAGCTAGGGCCCATGCAAGTGCCCATAGCTACGCCTTGCATTTGGAGGAAGTGGGAGGAGTCAAAGAAGTTGTTAAGGGTAAGGCCAATGCTCTGCTCGGCAGAAGAGAGTATTGGGAGACGGAAATTGGCTGGCTCTGCGGTCGAGGAAGAAACGGGGGGCTTTAAGACCTTCCTAGTGGGGGATGGAGGTGTAGTGACTGGACATCACTTCTTGCACTATTTTATAACATAATCTTCTATAATGTAATGTTTCTTTGGAATGCAATGATCATATAGCAGAAATACCTGCACAGATTATCCCACTGTTTGCCCACGTTTTCATTGCAGTTAAAGTATTTCAGGATGATCTGTGGTCATGAAGTGTGTGTATATTTTAAAAACATATTTGACTTTCGAAATCGTAATACGTTGCAGAAAAAGAAAATGTTCACTTGTCTCCACAATATTTGGGTTTTGGGATATTGTAGATTTGAGTTCAAAAGACTGGGGTCTAAAGGGTGATGGGACATTGTTATTTTGGTGGATAAAATAAGTTATCTGGATTCATAATTTGTATTTACTGTAATCTGAAAGAAATTTAGGGAGGAGGTGAAATGTAATCTAAGACATTAGATGGCAGTAGTTTAACCATGACTGTAAATGAAATTGTGCCTGATTATAAAGGAAAGGTGTACAAAAGAAAATTAGGGCAGTCTAGGCATCTTTTTTAAAACTGCAAAGAAATATGGGACAAAGTATGTCTAAAGAATCATTGAAGTATGAACATGATTACATGATTCATTAATTTTAAACAAACTTTTAAAAATTATTTATCCTGAGGTGCATAATGCCGTTGATGTTTCTGGTACAGGTGGGATTGCATTTTGCAACCTGCAAACCCTATGGAACAACAAATGGAAAATTGTTTTCGAACAGTGTCATTTGATCTAGATTGCTTTGAGATAGATTTGAGTTAGAATTGTAATCGTAATTTTTTCTTCTAGATTCGAACTGTTTTAGAAACTTATGACGGGGTTCAGCCTAGAGATGTGCGACTAATGAGGAGCAAAATGTCAGGTGAGATTTGTGTTCCAGCTCCCTGCTTCCCCAAAACAGAGAAAGACCACAGCTGGTTTACTGAGTGGCCGAGCGGTCAGAAATAGAGCACAAGAATTTGCCATGGCTGAGGAATGTGAAAAGTAACATTGATAGTTTAATGGAAAGCAAAATGTAACCCCTCAACAATGCAGTGACAGCACCAATCACTGTATTTTCTTCCTTTTAAATGTCGTAGACGAACGGTAAAAGTCCAGGATTAAAATACAGTCCGATCATTTAATAGCTGAGTGAGCAAAGTCATATTATCATTCCCAAAATATAATATCCAACTATTTATTTATCTATTTTATTTTTCTTTAACATTGTACACTATTTCCACTGCACTTCATGTGTTATACACAGGAATGGTAGTGCTATGTGATATACAAAAAAAAAATGTGATGCCATTGAAAACTCGATTACAGGTGGGTACTACAAAATAAATTCTTGTTTCCAATTTGTCATGGTCTGCATGAAAGAAGCTTTTTATTGGAACCTTTGTTCTTTTTGTAGCGAGATTGTTATTCCTAGGCATTGACATTTTGTACTGTTCAGTTCCTTGCCATGGCAAAGAAAAGGACAAAGTGAGATCACACTGAAACACTGCTTCACAAAATTGTAAATGGAGACGCTTTGAAGCAGGAGGGTGACATGAGAGATTCATCTGAGAATGGCTGCTTTAAAACCCATTGACTAACACAATCCCGTCTATATCTGAATGCTGTCTCTAGGTCAAAGCCGTGGTTTCGCCTTCGTGGAGTTTAATCACTTGCAGGACGCAACAAGATGGATGGAAGCCAATCAGGTTGCTTCATCACAAGTCTAGATTTCTTGGAGAAAAACAAATGAAAAGGGTCAAGTTGTCTGTATTGAAAACTGATGCAACGAGACACGAGGGCTTTCCCCAAAATAAGTGGATTTTTTGTAGGATTCTGCATAAACTACAAACTGCAACAGATTGATTACAAGTACAACCCATTTATAAATAGAAACAGCTGCTAGAGCATTGTTTCAAATAGCATGGGGCGTCAAAGATAATGGTGAAAATAATTGAAAAGAGCAGTAATTAAATCTAAATGTATTTCCTATCAGTTCCTAGCAAAATAATTTGTTCACTTTGAAGAAACTTTTCATTCAATTCAATAATATGTTTTTGGTAATACCCTTAATCGGTATAATATTCTTAATTGGCCAGAAAACAAGCTAATTTTCTTAAGACAAGGATTTTTACTTTTTAAGGGAATCAAAAGACAAGGAAAGTGGGACTGGGGTAGGAGATCGATCATGATCTCACTGAACTTTGGAGCATGCTTGAGCGACCAGGTTGCTTAATTGTGCTTTTTCATAAAGGTGACAATGTAAGAGTGATAATGTAAGGCAATTATGTAAGACTTGAGCAACTTGAGCATAGTAAAGTGGTTTACCACATACAGGCATAGCAATGATTGTGCAGTGCCTTTTAATTTGAACATTGTTTCCCTATCAAGAGATGAGGAAATAACCTGATCCAGATGCCCAGTGCTTCTGAACCATTTGCTGGAAAGTACGGGGCAAAGACATTGTTCGCTTCACTGTTGGATTCCCTGCTTGTAAAGATCAAGCAGGGAAAACCAGATTCACATATTGAAGTGTTATCACTGCTAAAATGCCATTGCACTTTGTAATCTAATTGGGACTAGATCTTCCTGGTAATGAGCAACAGAAGCTGAAGCCCATTACCCAGGGTGATACTTTGCACTTACCGGGTTCTAAGTTACCACATTTTGTGCTTGTTATCAACTCCGTGTGTTTGTTCTTTATGCAGAAGAAATAGTGTGCCAAAGGTGTTTTTATTAAAATACAAGTTGATTTTAACATACAGTCAAGGTCATGAGCAGCACAAATGAGCAAAGTACCAAGAAAATCATTACTGAGTATCAGAATGTCAGGAACAAGCATTGGTAGGAATAAGGTATAAGCCTGAAATTATAGATGTTTTATTCACCAGTTTCTGTCCTATTCCACTTTTGCATTCTACCATTGATGGAGGCAACTGAGTGATTCACTCTTTGGCCTCGCTCACCTGCTGTAAAATCAGTCACCATGTGAGATCAGTTCCGACACGTTACGTTCTATTTGCTGCCTGAAATTGTACTTCATGTATCCTGGTAGGGTTGGGTGGTTTATATTTTAGCAGCGTCTCTTCACATTTATGGCCTGGCCAGCATTTTGAATGAGTGCCTCCTAGAACAAATATAATAAGGTGTATTTGGCTAGGAATCCAGCACAAAATGGATGTGTATTTGGAACAGTACATTTCTCATGGTTTAGGGGTGTTTGAGATGATAAAAGGAAAGACATTGTAGGGAATTGATGCTTGTGATTTAGGAATTAAATATGTTGACAATATTCAGATGCAACCTGTCAATGTCTGAGAGGAGTGCAAAATATTGCAATTTAAACAATGATGCATTTAAAATAGTTACATCTCTTAATTTGTGTTGCAGTGTTGTGTGTTCCAGGTGTAGTATAGTAGTACTAAACTGCATTACTGGCATTATAGGTTGCCAATTGTTTGATTCCAGTTAGTGCAACTACAGGTGGTGAAGTACTGGTGTCGCATGTTGTTGATAGCTGCTGGGTTTTGTTTGCTGTCATACTTTTGATAACTGTTCTATTCAGGTTTGTTGGAGTGCTTGTATGATTGTGTGACAAATAGGGATGTTGCTGGTGCACCAAAAGGGATATTGACAGTTGGCCAAATTAGTCTGTTTTCAGAATTTCCTTTATAACATAAATTGCAATCTTGGTGGATTACATTGAGTTACATTAGATGGCTCAAGATCTTACTTTTCTGTAGTATGTTTGATAAGAAGGCATCCTAAGGCTGGTCTAAAAGGACTTTTGATGTTGTGCAGAAAACAATTGATAGTGTTCAGCAAAGATAGTATCTTTGGTGTTCAGGGAAGTTGACCCGTTTAATAGCAATGTTATTTTGCTCTCCTTTTACCCCAAATTGATTGCCAATAAGAAATATTAGTTTCTCTCACTTTCTATCACTTTCTCTCACTTTCTATCATATTTATGATTTCTGAAAGGAATTGACAGCAAGCACTTTACACCTCATTTGCACTAGAAATGGTGTCATTTATACAAATGGAGACTTGAATATTGTCAAGCATAGGTATCAAAATACCAAGTTTACACGCGACATTTACCGTGCTTGGGAAAGAAATTGAGTCAACTTAGACACTTTGTTTAAGATGACATTTTGCAGAGAGCAGGAACTTTCATTAGAAGTGGGGAAAAAGGTGGCATGTTTACCCCATTTTTCCTCCCAGTTTTTTCTCACTTTTTCAATTTTTTTGTTATTGTCAGGCCTTTCCCTAATTGGAGTGTGAGCACAATGTTCAGAGAGGAGCCTACAGAGTTTAGGGAGTTTGCTTTGCACATATCTAATTTGAAGATCTCTTATGTTTCTTGTAACTTTTGTGTTTTTACTGGGTGCAGTTTGAAGTAGAGATGATAAATCCAAAAAGAAAACAAAATCAGTTGATTTTACTTGAATTTAATAATCTGATTCCTTAAAAATACTGTTGACCTGACACTTTGAAATGTTTCAGAAATTGCGACTTGTTTTCAGGTAACTTTCTGTTGTTCAACCAACTGAGCATGTTATTGTATAGTTGTGAATTCATGAGATTTGAAAGTGCATAGATATACAATTTTTAATTGAAGTTGGATACCCCAGAATTTATGATGGTATATTTAATCGCTAAAGTCTATTTTTGACTTTTGTGTTGCAATGATATTTTGGCATGTGGATAAACATCTTCTAGGATCCTGGCATATGTTATCTGTTAGCATGGCAGCCCAGATTGAGAAATTGATGAGAGTACTTGCTGTTCCTGATTCTGATTTAAATGACTAGTTTAGATTGTGAAGTCCATAGATCAAAACTTGTGTTTTAATATAAAATGTATAAATCCTTTGCACATCAAATTAATTTTATGCTCGTGGTGTTTCTATTGAGTAACATCGGCTTTCAGTAATGGCAACAAACTTTTATGAAATGTAGGGTTTGTTTTCCTTCCGTTTTACTGCCAAGAACAAAACATGCATTACCAGTTTTATTGTACTCCATACATCTATATATATATATATATATATAAGCTTCACAGTACAGATAAATTTCCAAAAATTATGGGGGTGCATGTTGATTTCTTTAAAAAAAAATGCTAGTATATAGGAAGAAGTACCTGGACCAGCACAAAGTAGTTACAGCTTGTAGAGCAATTTTACAGCACCTTTACATAATGCTTCCTGAGCTTTGATCAAATTCATGGGTCAGAAAGTTCTGTATCCATTATTGATGCCAGATCCTGTGGCAGATTCCACTAAAATCAGCACATACAAAAATGGAAAAAGAGAATATTCCTATTGCTAAAGCATGACTTAAAAGGAAATCTCTTCTAATTTTAAAGCATAATTTTTTTCCTGCAAGCATTAACACCTAGGGTGTGTCTCACTCCAGACTGCTTCTGATATTGCTCTTCTTATTGGACCGTTTGTCACTTGGCCTGCTTCCATCTTACTGAAGACTAGGATGGATTAAGCATAGGTAACCTAGTCCCCTGAGGTCCCTGCTCCCACATATATGCATATATCCATGCACTAATTTGGGAGAAACTGCTCCCTTCCTACTTGAGCACACTGCCATGGGAATAATTTATATTTTGTCTTGAAATAATACTAAATGATGGTTTATTTTTTACAGAAATATCTGACTATACAGGGGAAGTATGTCACCATGCATTTACAGTAATCCACGTCCAAAGGCTTATGAAGATTGGCTTTGTGGCAAGGTATTTTGATTTCACATTGAGTATGTAAAAGTTTTTTATTGTGTTGGGCAGCTTTATAAATCACGTTTGAAAATGTGGTGGAGCTAAGTTTGCAATTTTATTATATTTGGAGCGTGTATATTGGATCTGCAAATTAGAATAATTGTTGGAACATTTTTCAGTAAACCTCATATCCATATACAGAGCTGCCAAGTAGTACGGATTTTCCATATTTTGTACGGAAATGCGATAAGAATACGGATGTACGGTTTTGTGTTAAATACGGATTTTTTAAAAGTCCGTATAACAACGCAAAATCAACCATAGATAATCGTAACAACGAGGTGCAGCGGGCAGGTTGGAGCAGCCGGGATCGGCCTGACTTCCTGTTTCGTTGCCATGCCTCTCGCCAAGAGAGGGGGGGTTGCCCGGGGGGGTTGACTTGGGATCTTGCTGCTTGGAAAATGTAGGGGGGTCATGCTGTAGCTCTGGAGATTGTAACAGATTAAATCTATTGGTGTTTTGGGTTTCAAGATCTGGATGATTGTTTTTGTGGGCGTTGGTCTGCCGAAGTGCTTGGGTTGGGGTCTGTCTCGTTCTTTCTCGCTCTCTCTCTCTCTCTCCCTCCATCCCTCGCTCTCTCTCGCTGTGTTTCTGTCTTTCGCTCTCTCCCTCCCACCTTCTTGTGCCCCTTCCTCAGCTCCCCATCTCATCTCTCTCTCTTGCTCCCTCTCTCGCCCTGGCATTCCCGGAATCATTCGGCGTTTTGCGGGTATGGCTACATCTGCGGTTCCTTCCAGTTGGCGGGGGGGGAGCCCTGGCCCGGGGCGGATCCTGGTCCGTTCCCTCCGCAGGTGCCGCCTGGCCCGCTGAGTTCCTCCAGCACTCTGTTTTTTGTTTGGCTCTGGAGTTGAAGGTGGACACGGGGGGGGGGGTGGGGGCTCAGCGGGACGGGCGGCGGCTTTGACGAGAGGGAGTGGGTGGCGTTTCGGGTCGAGACCCTTCTTCAGACAATCACAAATCGCCGACGAGAGTTCAGTTCAGTCTGAAGAAGGGTCTCGATCCGAAACGTCACCCATTCCTTCCAGAGTTGCTGCCTATCCCGCTGAGTTGCTCCAGCTTTATGTCTATCTTCAATTTCAGAGTTAAATGAAAAACACAGAGTGCTGAAGGAACTCAGTGGGCTAGGCGGCATCTGTGGAGGGAATGGATTAGGAGTTTCGGGCCAGGGTTCTTCTTCAATAGGAAGGAACTGCAGATCAGGCATGATAGTCTTCCGATTTAAATCGGAATTACGATTTTTTTTAATCCTATATGTCGGTTTTTTTGTGCCCGATTATGTGGCGGCCAATCATCGTCTGTCTCTAAGGGGGTTGCGTCCAATCACCGACCAGCTTCCCTTAAAATTCCCGTCCAATCAACAAATCGGTCTCACGTCCAATCAGCCGCTGTCTCCAACGGCATTGTGTCCAATCACATAATGCACTGGTCACTCGGCGGCCAATCAGACGCAGTTTCCGAGGGGCGTGCGACCAATCACCGACCAGCTTCCCTTACTGAAGCAGACGATGGCTGCAGCCAACAGAGAGAGAGAGATGCAAGAAAGCAGCTATGACATATAATACACAATAAACTATTACAAATACACAATAAACAAGTCATGCATTCTTGTACTCTTACATCGGTATGACCGCACATAAAAAAAACTTTCCAGCAAAATGGCACCGCGTAAAAATACTGATTCCTCAGCAAAATACTGATTTCAGGTACTAGAATACTGAAATGCTCTGACAAAACTTGGCAGCTCTGCATATAGTTAAATGTTCTCTTTATTGCATGTTAACTGAAAATACTGACAAAGATCAGTGAATATTTATGGTTCACTGTAATGGAAAATATGAAAGATTGTGTACTTGGACAACTTAGTGTCTGAATAAAATGTTGCCAGCACTTTTTAAATGTATCTAAATTAAGCTTCTGAACATGTGTAAATCAATTTGATATTTTGCTGACTTTATATTTTATAAACTCAAATACAGTGCTGCATTTATAATTTCAAGAGGCGAGAAAAATGTTTCAAGTGTGGTGCTTCAAAGTCTGGTAAGGAGATATTGCAGTTTGCCTTCACTGTTGCTAAAAGAGTTGAGCCCTCAGTCCATGCCTGCATGTGTTGTGGCGCAGACTCGTTCTCATTATTATTTAACAATTAGGCCAATCTGCACATGTGCACACAACATCCTACTAATTTCTGGCTATATGGTTTTATGGTTCTAACTTTGATGCCTTGTGTCACATTCATTTTTCCCTTTAAGGCTATTCCTGGAATTACGCACAGGTTTCGTGCTTACTTTGTCAAGTCTTCTGTTATTGGAATCTACAGGCAAAGCCCTAATCTTCTCTTCTGTTAGTTTAAAATTAAAGTTCTCATTCACCCATTTCTCTCCATCCCTTTCACTTGTTATTTTTTCTCTTGCACCAATTCCCGCATAAACAAATCCCACAGGTTGACACAACTGTATCCAAAGGTAACTTCAGTGCAAAGACTTCCATTGTTGTATTAGTTTAAAATGTTACGACCTGATAGGTTGCGGTTGGCAGAGTTTACCCTGCGAACATTGTTGACACTGCAAACTTCACAAATATATGCATAAAGGAAGAAAATGGTTTCTATACCTAAAACCTTGAATGGTCTTTCTAAGTTTTGAATGATTTCTACATGGTGAAACCAAAGGGTATAAAAATGGCCTTTATTAAAATCTGACAATGTGCACTTTAACCACATGTGATTTTTTTCTATTACAAATCTCAAATTGTGGAGTACAGAGGCAAATAAATAAATGATGGGTCTTTGTCCCAAACATTATGGAGGGCACTGTAATTCCATCACTGGTTTCCCTATTCAATAATGTGTATTGTCCAATTTTCTTATGCTCAGAGTCGGAACAGGATCAGCAACCTGCAATGGAAGTTCAACAGTCACCTGATTTCTACAGTGATAGTAAGTTAAATTAAATTTCTGCTTGCATTCTGTGGTCTGTTAACAACATTTCTATAATATACCGTCAGTTTTACAGTGAATGCTGACAATCACTCCAATTTTTGCAGTTTAAATTTGGAGTAATTTTCCAGTAACTTTGCACACTGTTTATGAGAATGCACGTGTAATTCTAGGTATAATAATAATACAACAGAGACAGAATATAAAGGTTCATTCTGAACCTCTATGCTGTCGTACCAAATTGGGTTATACGTTTCAATTTTGTTCATCTAAGTAAAAGTAAAGATGCAAAGGAGGGAAAATTGGATAAATACATATTGAGGAAAAAATTTGCAGGGCTACGGAAAAGGGGCTGGGAAATAGTGAAAACAAGTTTAGACATGGATGGACTAAGTGGTCTCCTAGGCTCAAAACAGCCAGCCTCTCTTTTGTTTGAGATGATTCTTAAAAGCTACTTGCTTTTCAGTTGTTATAGTCATACAACGTGGAAACAGGACTTTCCTTCCAACTCGTCCATTCCTTCCAACTAGCCCATCTAAGCTAGACCCATTTGCATGCATTGTCCTAATATATATTTTGTGGCTTGATACCAGATTTTTGGAAAGATACTTCTGTGAAGCATCTTGTGATGCTTGGCAATGCTGAAGGTATGGAGTTAGGACTTGTCAATTAAGGTCATCGTTCCTGCTGACTGCAGCCAGATGGCACTTTACCGTTAAAGAATACTGGCTCTCATTGAGTGGTATAGGAGAATCCTTAAACGCTCGCCCTGTCCGCACACTCCACCATAAATGTGAAGTCAGTAAATAGAGCTGACTGCATGCCAATATGTCCAGATCAAATTCCAAGGTCACTGCCTTCGGCTTCTGCCACTCATTAGGTTATCAGCGCTCATCTTCCCACATGACTCATCTCAAACAGTACCAGGCAGTTAAGATAGGCTTATAAGATGTTGTACTTGAGACATTCTGTGCACTAAAGGTGTTTTTGATTCAAGGTAACTACATTTTTAATATTTTTTAAATATTCGCATCTACGTTGGTCTGACCACACCTCAGAAACTGCTAGCTTGTATTTGATGTAATTAATTGGAGTAGCGATGCTTTCGTTTGCACGTGGTAAATGCACTTTGTGCTGCATTTGTCACTGAATACAATTACAATATGGCAATAGGTATTTTATATGGGCTGTAGTATTGCTAGGTGAATTGCTTTTTTCCATGTGGAATTATGAAACTGAGGTATTAGTTACGGGAATAACCTACTATAGTAACAAATACCAAATACAAGAACACGAGCTGAATTTGAGTGAAACCTATAGTCTGATCCATCAGTTAAGTCCCATGACTGTTTTGTAATATTTTAATCCCAACCTGTGTGTGTTCATAGCGACAGTCGTTGAATAATGGTAACCTACTCTAAATACTCCCCTAAAATTATTCTGCAGCAGTAGGGTCAGTTTATTCCTTCTCTTATGAATGAGATCAGATGCAAGTCTTGCTGGTCTATGCTGTGTAAATGTCCAGCAAATTTACAAACATTTTCTTTTTATTTTAACAGCTGTCATTTTAAGAAATATTAACTCTCATACCTCTGTGGAGTCCATCTTAAGTGCTCTAAATCCATATGCTGCATTGGCTCTCTCCAATATCCGACTGATTAAGGACAAGCAGACCCAGCTGAACAGGGGCTTTGCTTTTGTGCAGCTAGCTTCTATTGTGGTGAGTTTTAGTTAAGCATTTATTACAATATTAGTGATAAAGTGCATCTAGTGTTCTTTGATTTCTTTTTAAATTACATACCGTATGGTTTCTTAAACTGAAGGGTATTGGGCTCGGACAGGCCTATAATACATTGTTTGCAGGAAAACAATCCACAATCTGAAGGGAGATTTTACAAATCAAATGTTATCGAATTGAGGGATGTGGAGAAGAGTATGCTCGTGTCCGATAAGGTAGACAAAAAAGCTGGAGAAAATCAGCGGGTGAGGCAGCATCTATGGAGCGAAGGAATAGGCGATGTTTCGGGTCGAGACCTTTCTTCATTCGGGGGTGGGGGGGGGAAAGAAATGAAGAGGTGGAAGACAGTAGGCTGTGGGAGAGCTGGGGAGAGGAAGGAAGGAGAAAGCAAGAACTACCTGGAATTTGAGAAGTCAATGTTCATACTGCTGGGGTGTAAACTACCCAAGCGAAATATGAGGTGCGGTTATCAGATTGAAGGAGGGTCTCGACCCGAAACGTCGCCTATTCCTTCGCTCCATAGATGCTGCCTCACCCGCTGAGTTTCTCCAGCTTTTTTGTCTACCTTCGATTTTTCCAGCTTCTGCAGTTCTTTCTTAAGGATTTCTCTGACCTTTTTAGTACAAATGTTTTATCCCAGCAGTCACTGAGTTCCTTTTGTCACTATTGGTTCTTGGAAAACAGATAAAAGCAATGAAAACATAACTTTTGCATATGCAATGGACGAAGGGCTGCCACTGTTGAAGGCAGAATGATTTATTGTACATTTTCTTTGAGCAGATGACAATTTTCAAGTGCTTTTAAGTTTACTTGAATTTGGACTAGATTTAATTTTATAAAACCAGGTAAATTGAAGTTGGCTCTCAACGTTCCAGAATTAGCCCAACGTCGTACTTCTGAAGGAACCATAATTAATTTTTAATGGGACAATATTATTAGCAGGTTCTGCACAACACAAGGTGTATTGTTGTCAATTAAGTTAAAATGAACAACTGCAAAATGTTTAGTTTCCAATTACATCCTTTGAATGTAAATTACAATTAAACTGAAATCTTGCATGCAGACCACCACTGTCTTAAAAATTCATGCTGCATTTGATGAATGCGATTGGAAACATGTTAATGTTAATAAATTGACTGCTCACTGTCGTCTTCTGAAATTCACAGGAGGCATCTCAACTTCTTCAGATCCTGCAGTCCTTACAGCCACCACTAAGCATTGATGGCAAAACTATTGGTGTTGATTTTGCAAAGAGTGCAAGGAAGTAAGTAACTGAACTGCTAAATTTTATGACTGACACAGATTTACTACAACAAATTGCTTCCGCTAAAGACATTTCTAGTTTGTAAATCTATTTCAGATTTTTACTGGGTTGCTATGGATCAGGTGTTAGTTTGGGAAACCAGGTGACTGGGTAGGTTTGTAAATTGTAAGTTTTCTCTCTCTGAAATTTAGTCTTTATGCCTAAAACTGAAATGATAGACAGAAAGCCTATGTGGCAGCTCTTTGCCAAGTGTTGGAGATAGCATTGGAGAAACACGATGGAATAATAGGCACGGACCTTTCCTGTCTCCTTATAATTCTACTTCCTATGATTGCACATTTGAAGACTTGGGAAATTCCCAATTCAATTTCACATCCTGACACTATGTGGAGCTACATGTAAAAGTCATAGCTTTTTGAGAATGATTTTTAAAGCTATATCTACCCTGAACAAAAACCAGTAAGATAAGAGCACAACAATGGAAGTTGATATTGTCCTCCATCACTTCTTCCTTTTTATATTGGAAATTTTGTTGGCATCGTCTCCACAATCTAGCTGAAATTAATTACTGTTTCATTGTGTTTGTGAACTGCAGCATTTAGTTCTGTCTGCAAGGTCACTTGATCACCCTGACCAATTTAGCACATTTTGAGCACTGTATACAAAATTATGAGAAAGGTGGCTTAATAGTGTATGACAATAAATGCTTTATGACAAGGACTTGGATTTGATTTTCAGTGCCTTTGGATGAAATATAATGATAGTGTGGTTTAATTTGAACTCTTAATGGTCAATTTGCTTTCCTGTTAGGGATCTCTTTCTTGGTGATGGAAATCGGATCAATGCAATGACTGTTGCAAGTACAGCCATTGCTGCAGCTCAGTGGTCATCAAGTCAGGTAAAGCCATATGGTTTCAAGTAAACATTTTGCACTGTAAAATTCTTTAAGGATTTTCTCCAATTTAATAATTACAAACTTTGAGAAACAAATGACAAATCAATAATGTGCTGTGAAATTGGAATGTGACAATCCAGTTGAAAGTAAATTACTGACTTTCATATTAATGTTGATATGATTAATAGAAAATTTGAAATGAATGAATTCATTCATTCATAAGTATTCGTTCATTCATATTAATGTTGGTATATGATTAATAGCAAAATTGCAAAAAATAGATTACACCAATCAAATTCTTACCAAGCACCTGAGATTTTAAAGAAAGTTTAAATTGCTTTAAGTTTAGCTGCGGTATCTTGCACACATAAGTGAGCTAATAGTCTTGCTATCCCTTTGAATAGAAGTGGGTGAATAAACCATACTAAGCTGCTTTTGTTCAGTCTGTTGGTTATATTTGGAGCATCTTAGATAAAACTGCTGTGATTGGTATTTATATACGGTCACTAATTTGGTTCTCAAATTGTTATATAGCCATCTGAATGATATATATATATATGTGTGTGTGTGTGTATATATATATATATATATATAATGTGTATATATATGTGTGTATATATATATATATATATATATATATATATATTATATTGTGTGTATATATATATATATATTATATTGTGTGTATATATATATATATATTATATTGTATATAACATATATATATATATATATATTATGTATATGTGTATGTGTGTATGTATATATATATATATTTATATAATGTATATATATTAATGTATATGTATGTGTGCTGGAGTAACTCAGCAGGTCAAGCAGCATCTCTGGAGAATGTGGATAAGTGACATTTTGGGTCGGGACCCTTCTTCAGACTTATGCATTGTGATGAGGCGGGGGACACACTTCCAGTTTTCAGGTCCCCCCCTCCAAATATTGAACCAATGATTGCATAGTTGCATAATGTGGCTGTAATTGTTGTAAATTTGTATTTTAGATTTTTAATTTTAATTCTTGAAATGTTATCTAATTCCTCTTTATAAAGTCTCAACAAATTTCGGATCCAGTGAACCAGGATTACAGTTACCCTCCACAGTCTGGTTCAGATAACTACAATCAGCACTATTCGCAGGTTGGTAGTTGATCAGAGGCAATATGAATACACTAAGTATAATTTTATAGTAGATTTAGCAGAACAGCAAAGGCAGATGTCTATCCCTTGAACAAAATGTCAG
>CM075980.1:54725260-54846739 GCA_038087875.1 Malacoraja senta | reverse complement strand
GGTGATAGGGAAATGGGGAAATTTCAAAATGTTAAATGTTGCTCCCCCCCCCCCCAAACATTTCTAAATGTTTTAAAAAAACAGCTCTCAGCCATAGAATGTTAGTAAAGATTCCGTTGTGTGATGTCACAATGCCAGATGCCACACAGATGTCCAATCGGGAATGGATCCATTTACATATGCCTTTGCAGCAGCCCCAAGCCCCAACCCCCGCAGCCTGTGTCGAAGGGCGTCGTCACGTGTGTGGTAATAAAGAAAGAGGATTGGGGGTGATAGGAAATGGGGAACAGATGGACTGTCCCTACCCCCTCATACTTCCACTCTCCCTCCCCACTATTTCTCCTCTCTGCCCCACACCTCTCACCCTCCCCTCCACACTCTTCCCCCTCACTCCCCTAACCCATCTTCCTCCTCACCCATCCCTCACCCCTCCCACACACCTCTCTCTCCATCCCCACCCCTCTCTCCCCCTCCCCATCCCCTCTCCCTCCCCCCTCTCCATCTCCCTCTCCTCACAATCTCCCCCTCCTCCTCCCACCCCATCCCTCTCTCACCCAGACCCTTCCCTCTCTCACCCACCCCCTTCTCCCTCACCTCTCTACCCCCTCCATCAACACTCTTCCAACTCTACCCCCTACCTCATCTCCCTCCTCGCCACCCTCCACCTGCCCACACCTCTCTACCCTTCCCCTCGCCTCCCCACCCCTCTCTCCATCCCCCTCTCCTCACCCCTCTCCCTCTCATCCCCCTCCTCCTCCCACCCCCATTACTCTCTTCCCCCTTCCCTCTCTCACCCCGTCCCCTTCCCCCTACCCCGCTATCCCTCTTCCACCACTCCCCTACACCTCTCCCTCTCTTCCACTTTCACCACTCCCCCTACACCTCTCTATCTCCCTCCCCATTCTTCCACTTATCTCCCAAACCCATCCCCATCTCCCTCCACAACCCCCTCCCCCACCCTCCTCCCCCTCCCTTCTCTCTCACTCCCCACTCTTCCACTCTCCCTCCCCCACCTCTCTCCCTCCCCCCTCCCTCTCTTCCCCCTACTCCTCTCCCCTTCCCCCTCATCCCCTCGCTCCACCTCTAACATCCCCTCTCCCCCTTCCTGCCCTCCCCGCTCTCCTCCCACTCCCCACTCTCCTCCCCCTCCCTCTCCCCCACCCCTGCTCTCTTCTCCCTCACCAATCTCTCCCCTTTCCTCCTCACTCCCTCCTCTTCTCTCCCCACCCCGTCTCCCTCTCCCCTCTTCTCTCCCCACCCCGTCTTCTTCTCCCCCGCCTGTATTTGGGGGGTGGTTAGTGTGAGTGTGGATGCCGCAGACCCCCCTCCCACAAACGCGCGTTGGAAAACAGCCCACCAACAGTCTCTCTGTCTTTACGACGGAACTGCAGATGCTGGAAAATCGTAGGTACACAAAAAAAAGCTTATTACCTCAGCGGGTGCAGCAGCATCTATGGATCAAAGGAAAATGGCAAATGTTTTCGGGAGAAAACCCCTCTGAGAATGGGCTTCGGCCCAAAGCGTTGCCTATTTCCTTCGCTCCATAGATGCTGCTGCATCCGCTGTGTTTCTCCAGCTTTTTTTTGTGTACCAGTCTTCTCTGTCTCTCCCCTCTCTCTCTCTCTCTGCCCTCTCTCTTCACAGCCCGCGGCTCAACTCATGCACGCCCGCTCCAACCCACCCCTTCACCTCTCTCACCCTTCCTCTCTCCACCCTCTCCTCTCTCCCCCTCCTCTCTCCCCACCTTCCTCTGCACCCTGCTCCTCCCCTCTCCAAATTTTTTTTTTCTAAAATAAAATTTTCTCTCTCTGCCCCCCGCCCTCTAGATGCACCTGAGAGGTGAGGGCTATCATCAATTGGATAGGGTGGAGATGGGATAAAAGAAGCAAATTAAAAAATTAAGATAATATCAAGGTGTGCGATGAGGTGTGTGTTTTATGGGTGCCGGATTCCGGCTTTGGAGAAGGGGGTGGTTAGTGTGACGCCACAGCCCCCCCCCCCCCCCCCCCCCCGCAAACGTACGTTCGGTGTCCAGACCCAACGGGTCTGCACTTGGCCTAGTATATATAT
This sequence comes from Malacoraja senta, assembly GCA_038087875.1. Taxonomy (NCBI): domain Eukaryota; kingdom Metazoa; phylum Chordata; class Chondrichthyes; order Rajiformes; family Rajidae; genus Malacoraja; species Malacoraja senta. The sequence goes on along the minus strand of CM075980.1, from coordinate 54,844,669 downwards.
ATATGTGTGTGAATATATATATATGTGTGTAAGTGTGTGTATAACACACACACACACACACATATAAAACATACATACATATATATACACACACACACACATACATATAGGCTGTTATTGTTCAGAGTTTGGTGGTGGACACCATCAACTCCAGTTTAAATTCCATTTGAAATATGTTTGGAGACCAGGAAACCAAGAAGCAAGAGTTACTCCAGGGAGTTACTCCAGCTCCAGGGAGTGATTCTGCGTTGGGTTTCAACGGTCGCGACCGGTTGCCGTGGCAGTGCGCATGTGCAGGGTGGCCGATGGTGTGCTGGCCGTGGTTGTGCGCATGTGCAGGAGGAGGATGTGCAGGCCGTGGCAGTGCGCATGTGCAAGGCGGCTGGCCGTGCCGGCCAAAGAATCATAGCAAGGATCATAGAGAGGCCACTGTATACTCTATGATCTTTGATGCCGGCGGATGAGGAGCGGCCGGAGAGCGGAGACCCGGCGGCCCGGACATGGATGGCGGGCGGGGACGGAGAATGACAGAGAGAGAGGGGGGCCCGCTCAGAGTTGAACGGCAGGTGTCCCGGGTGCTTTGCCAAGCCGGGTAAAATGGCACGGATTTTATATTGCCTGGCGGGACTTTAGGTGGCCATTGGCACCCGGGCAACCGTTAATTTCGAGCCCTGCACTGTATCTTTTCCTTTGTAGTTGAGTTTGACTGATCGTATTTATGTATGGTGTATCTGATCTGTTTTGGATATCATGCAAAAACAAAGCCAGTACACGTGGCAATAATAAACCTAAACCAAATGTGGAGGTTGGATGTGAGATGGAGATGAGTTCTATTTCCTGGCACATGGGAAAAGTTGCATTCAAAATTAACTTTTAATTAATAGTAATCATCAAGGCTTTCAGGTTTTACCTCATTATTGATGTTTGCTACCTTTTGACTAGCTTGACTATTGTTTAGAAATGCATGAAGGTTATTTCATTCTGGGGGGTATGTTATAAGAAAGTCATGACAGGGCTCTCGCTTAACTTTTTTTCCCTGTTGCCAGCCGGGCAACCTAGGCAGCTTTTTAGGTTGCCAAATGACAGTTTAGGTGGTCATTAAAGACGGCTTGCATGACACGTGCGATAATGTGCTCGGACGAAGTGCATAGTTACCAGTCAGAAATATGCTCAATGAAGCATTTCATGTATTATTTCTGCTTCAAATAAAGTCACAAACTAAACATATTCACCAATCAAGACATGATATATACCACAATGACATGCAGCAAAATTACAGTACAGTATCTCATCTCCTTTTACACGTTGCAATGAAAGCAATTTCAATTATTTCTTTCCACTTCCAAACAAAATTCTGGTTGGATTATTCAGCCTATGATCAACCTCAGTTGTGACCAAGTGCAGGCTTGGCGATCGCTTCGCACAACACCTACACTCAGTTCGCAAATAACCAACCTCATCTCCCGGTGGCTCAGCACTTCAACTCCCCCTCCCATTCCGAATCCGACCTTTCTGTCCTGGGCCTCCTCCATGGCCAAAGTGAGGCCCACCGTAAATTGGAGGAGCAGCACCTCATATTTTGCTTGGGCAGTTTACACCCCAGCGGTATGAAAATTGACCTCCAATTTCAGGTAGTCCCTGCTTTCTCCTCCGCTTCCCAGCTCTCCCTCAGCCCACTGTCTCTGCCTCTTCCTTTCTTCTTCCCACCCCCTGCACCCTCACATCAGTTTGAAGAAGGGTCTCGACCCAAAACGTTGCCTATTTCCTTCGCACCATAGATGCTGCCTCACCCGCTGAGTTTCTCCAGCATTTTTGTCTCCCCATTCACACAAGTTCGGTTATCCCACTTTCCTCACCCACTCCCTACACATTAGGGGCAATTTTACGGAGACAAGTTAACCTACAAAGCCAATGCATCTTTGGGATGTGGGAGGAAACCTACATGCTTGCAGGGAGAATGTGTAAATTCAACACAGACAGTGCCCGAGGACAGGATCGAACACAGATCCCTGGCGTATGAGGCAGCAAGTCCACCAGTTGTGCCACTATATTTTATTTTCCAACACACAAAAAAATTAACGTTGATAACTTTGGTTACTAAAAAAAAAATGAAACTATCCATTTTCAGTCTTAAATCTCTAAGTGATGCTATGTCACCCTTTACAGCTACTGTATGTTTTAATTCAGTTCAAGACTATGGGGCAGTACATTGGCCATAAAGTTGCTGCCTAAAATTGCCAGAGACCCGGAATTGATCCTGAATATGGGTGCTGTCTGTATGGAGTTTGCTCCTTTTCCCTTTGATCGCATGGGTTTTCTCCGCGTGCTCTTGTTTCCTTCCACATTCCAAAGGTGTGCAGGAACCTTTTTCAGACCCAACCCAAAACGTAATATTTTCCTTATGTCCAGAGATTCCATCTGACCTGTTGAGTTACTCCAGCTTTTTGTGTCTATCTTCAGTTTAAACCAGCATCTGCAGTTCTTTCCTACACACACGATACTATACGATAGAACTTTATTAATACCAGGAGGGAAATTGTGTGTGAGTGTGTGTATAGTTATATATTCATATATAAATATACACTGTTTTGTTTTCTCGTTTCTGACATTGTTTACAGAGTACGATGTTTACATATTCTGTTGTACTGCTGCAAGTAAGGATTTCATTGGGACATGAGAGAATAAAACACTCTTGACTCTTGTCGCTAATGTATGGGATGGAACTAGTGTACGGGTGATCGGTGGTCGGCGTGGACTCGGTGGGCCGAAGGGCCTGTTTCCACACTGTATCTTTAAATTAAACTAAAACACTAAAACCAGAGGAAATCTAAAGAAGGGTCTCTACATGAAACGTCACCCAATTTCTTCTATCCAGAGATATTGGCTGCTCTATGGAGTTCCGCCACACAATTAAAGCATGGAATAGTATTCACCCTACTATAGGTACCCAACCAGAAGCAATTAAATTGAAGGCAGCTCTTTTTTCCCCCAAGAACCCTTTTTTGTTTAAGTCCAAGTCAAGAGTCAAGAGAGTTTTATTGTCATGTGTCCCAGATAGGACAATGAAATTCTTACTTGCTGCAGCACAACAGAATATGTAAACATAATACAGAACAGGAGATAAAAGTTCACTGTGTCTATATACCATAGACCATATATATATACACAATAAATAAACAGATAAAATGCAATAGGCTGTTATTTTTCAGAGTTTGGTGGTGGTGTTTAAATTCTATTTAAATTCCATTTCGAATATTATTGGAGGACCAGGAAACCAAGAAGCTTCAGGGAGTTACTCCAGTTCGAGTGATTCTGCGTTGGTTTTCAGCGGTCGCGGCGAGTGGACAGCAATGGCGGCCAGATCTCCCACCATGCAAAGGGAGGGAGAAAGTGGCCGATGCCGTTCAGTTGCAGTGGCAGTGCGCATGTGCAGGGCGGCACATGCGCACAACCACGGCCGATGATGTGCTGGCCAAAGATCCTCGCTATGGGATCTTTGGTGCTGGCCATGGTTGTGCGCATGTGTAAGGCGGCCGGCTGTGCCGACGGACGAGGAGTGGGCGGAGACCCGAGACATGGGCACGGATAACGGGCGGAGATGGAGAATGACAGAGGGAGAGAGAAAGATAGAGAGGGGGCCCGCTCAGGTGTCCCGGGTGCTTGCCAAGCCAGGCAAAATGGCATGGCTTTTATGTTGCCTGGTGGGACTGTGGGTTGCCATTGGCAACCGCTAATTTCGAGCCCTGCATGAATATAGTGGGAAGTTAAATTTGGTTCTAAGTAGACTACTGAACCACTGCTATTTTGAGTTCAGTTTTCTAATATTAATGTTTATTTTTTTATTTTCTTATCTGATGCCACCTACCTGTTTAAAAATTCCCACGTCATCATTACTAAAGGATATTTTCCATATTGCTTTGTGCGGCATTCATGAGCTTAGTTTTGTATCTGTCTTTTTGCATCTGACAGCCCCGAGTCTTTTCCCCGACTACAGTAAGTTTAGATTGCATCATTTTTTTTGGTGTTAATTGATTTATCTCAATCACACAGGAAGCTGCCAAAGGCATCAAGGGGTTTAAGTAGTCAGGTTAAAAACAAATGCTGAAAATGCGCTGCAAAGACAGCATCTGTGCAGAGTTAATTATTGTGCACGATATGAAAATTTGCCTGACTGGTTAAGGATCACCAACCTTTTCTTATTTTATTTCAGATTTCCAGTGTTTGCATTTAAATTTAATTATACGCTTTATATTCATTATCAGTTGCAGTCGTATTTGGGCCAGTATGGTAGAGACTGAAGTGTCTTCTGGCAGAACAGCAGAAATGAGCAGCAAATTGATAGCTATGTGCACCATTAGCTGTGGAGAGGTGGTCCGTTGTAGTCACTCACTGTGCATCTTTAAAAATTGGCATCCAAAACAATTAGGATTCAAGGTGAATTGGTGTAGTTATCTGTAGTTTTCATCATGCTGGTGAGAATTGAAGTTCCTTTAAATGAGGCAGAAATTCTAATGTTAATCACATGGAAGCAATATTAATCTGTGATGATTGGTGGCAGGACATTCCTGTAATATTTGTCATTTGTGAACCCTATGTTTTCATGCAGTTCTCTGGTCCCAGTAGCACCTGATCTCAGAGAGTCAAAAGTTTAATTTGAATCTTTGGTTTATTTTCAGTAGTTTGTTAGATTTTGCTGGGAGGGTTTCCAAGATATGCAACATAGAACCAACTTTTATGAGCAACTTTTTCAAATTGACTGTGCATGTTCTTATAAGAGAGCTGCACTATTTTGTATATTCAAAATGTTAAATTGATAATGGCACCAAATACAAATTCTAAAGAACACCCGCCACTGGCACTTCACCCGTCATTCTGTGTCTATCATTCGTAGAACTAAAAATTTCTTCCAAAGACTCATAACCAGATAATGTGCTAATGAGATATTCTGGCATTGTTTTCTAATTCCACAAAACTCATTTAAATGGCTGTCTAACTGGTGACTGCCAATTTTAACATCCATGATGTTAGTTTACAAGAATGATCTCAGGAATGAGTAGGTTAACCTTTGATGAGTGTTTGTCGGCACTGGTCTGTACTCTCTGGAGTTTAGAGAATGAGGGGGGAACAAATTGAAACATACAGAATAGTGAAAGGCTTGGATAGAGTGGATGTGGAGAGAATGTTTCCACTAGTGGGAGAGTCTAGGACTTGAGGTCCTAGCCTCAGATTTACAGGATGTTCTTTTAGGAAGATGATGAGAAATTTATTTCGTCAGAGGTGGTGATTCTGTGGAATTACTTGCCACAGAAGGCTGTGGAGGCCAAGAGTGGATATTTTTAGGCAGAGATATATAGATTCTTGATTAGTACAGGTGTCAGTGGTTATGGGGAGAAGGCAGGCGAATAGGGTTAGGAGGGAAAGATAAATCAGCCATGATTGATGGGCCAAATGGCCTAATTCTACTCTTATTCCTTATGACCACAGGTTTTTATTAACTAGGACAAAATGTAGAAAATAAGCCTTGCACCTCTTGTTTTTGTAACTTGGATGCATTATACTTTATTTATCTGTTAGTTTAAGTGGGATAAACATGTAGTTTTCCCCCAAGAAACAGAATGGTGACGTTGACTAATTGTTCCTATTTCTCCAGTTATCAGTGCAGGGTTTTGCAAAGGATTATTGTATGGGTATGCTTTTATTTCTCTCTGTTTTGCAGAGTAAGTAGAACTGAACGGAATGGCAGATATGGATCTGATCAGATTAAAGACAGGGTTGATCTGAGAGATCGGCGGGAACGAAGTTTAAGAGGTGATCGAGACTATGATCACCGAAGTTCTGGTGATGATCGGCGGCGGCGACATCAAGACCACTGGAATTCTGAGAATTCTGAAATTGGTGTAAGTGTACATTTAATGGATTTTGATTTTTAATCTTCAGAGAAGATGTGTTATCACGGTACTTCGTCCATTTGGTGACTTGGTGCTTTTATGAAATTCTTGGCTCTTTTGTGGTAAACGTATCATTCGGTGTGTCTTCGCTGAGAACTACCTTATTAATGAATCAAATAATGCACCCATGAACTCGGCTAACTACTGCTTATACCATAAATCAGAATTGGTGCTGAAAATATTCTGGTTTACTTGGTGAGATACCACATAATTTGCTTTACTTCTCTTGACCACCGGGTGGCACCCGCAATGGCCGCCTCGCCAACTGTGTGTCTCGTCCCTTCCTTCTTTGTTGTTTTATTGTATGTGTTAAATGTATGCTTTAGTGTTCTTTAGCTTAATTTATGTGTGGGGGGCAGGGTGGTTGGGGGAAACTTTTTCATCTCTCACCTCGACGGAGATGCAATTTTTCCCCGTATCGTATCTCCGTCCACACTGTGGCCTAACAACGTGGAGTTGGCAACCTATGCTGGAGACCGATTTCGGGAGCTCCGGCCACGGGAGCCTGCAGGACATAACATCGTGGAGCTAGGGGTACCCGTCGGGGATCGACCTTGGAGCTCCAACCACGGGAGCCTGCGGACTTTTAACATCGTGGTGCTCATGGTCCCTGGTTAGAGACCGACTTCGGGAGCTCCAGGCTGCAGGAGCTTCGACCACCGAGACTCGGGAGCTTCGATCACGCCGACAAGGGGGCTTCGGTCGCCTCGACTGCCCCGACCGGGAGAATAAAGAGGAAGAAGTTTAAACTTTATTGCCTTCCATCACAGTGAGGAATGTGGGGAATCCACTGTGGTGGATGTTTATGTTAACTTTTATGTAGTTGTGTGTCTTGTTGCTTTTTTTAGTATGGCTGAATGGTAATTCGAATATCATTGTACCTTAATTGGTACACGTGACAATAAAAGACCTTTGATGGTATTTAGCCCCTGCCACAGTCACGTGATATTGAATTGATTCTGCTTGTTCTGGAATTCTCGCAGCAGAGTTCATACTTCGTGTACAGAACAGGTTCGTCCTTGGATCCTCGGATCAGCATCTTCCTGTTCATCCAGGGTTTATGGTTAGGATAGACCCTAATTGTCTTTTCCAGAATGCAATCAACAACACATTTCCTCATGAAACTGATGACGAATGTGTTATACTCATTGAGACTGGTTGAAGTGGTCTTGAACATTGGTCTTGAATGGACTCACAACTGGCCTGAAGTAGATCCTCAGGCCATGATCTTATTGAATGGCTGAGCCAGCTCTGAAGATTGAATGGTCTCCTTCCTATCCTAGGTCTTTGAATAAACAGACATTTGAACCTTTGAACTTTTCATGTATTAATATTTAAAGCAGGACCCACTCTCTGCAGTAAAGGATCTTCCTCCAAAATGATCAGTGCATTAGATGCGCTGCTAATAAGCTTGGTTTTCCACAGAAAATACACTTTAGAGGAATATTGTGAAATTCAATCGTGATAAAATGGGCCAAAGTCAGCATGGCTTTGTGAAGGGGACGTCTTGCTTGACAAATTTGCTGGAATTCTTTGAAGAAGTAAATAGCAGGACAGACAAAGGAGAGTCAGTAGATGTTGTTTACTTAGATTTTCAGAAAGCCTCTGATGAGGTGCCACACGTTAGGCTGCTTCGGAAGATGAGAACCCATGGTATCAAAGGGTAGATACTTGCATGGATAGCAGGTTGGCTGGATGGCAGAAAATAGTGGCAATAGAGGGAGCTTTTTCTGGTTGGCTGCCAGTGACTAGTGGAGTTCCGCAAGGGTCGGTGCTGGAGCCGCTACACTTCACGTTGTATATTAATGATTTGGACGAGGGGATTGAAGGCTTTGTGGTAAAGTTTGCGGATGATAGGAAAATAGGTGATGGGGCAGGTAGTGTAGAGAAAGCAGGGACTCTGCAGAAGGATTTGGACAGATTTGGAGAGTGGGCATTGAAGTGGCAGATGGATTATAGTGTAGCAAAGTGTGGAGTCATGCATAGGCTATTTTCTAAATGGGGTGAGAATCCGGAAATCAGCGGTGTAAAGGGACTTGAGAGTGCTGGTACAGGATTCCCAAAAAGTTAATCTGCAAGTCGAATCGATAGTAAAGAAAGCAAACTCAATGCTAGCATTTATTTCAAGAGGGCTTGTATACAAAAACAGGGATGTAATGTTGAGGCTCTATAAGGCGCTGGTAAGGCCACATTTGAGATAGTGTGAGCAATTTTGGGCACCATATCCGAGGAAGGATGTGCTGGCTCTGGATAGTGTCCAGAGGAGGTTTACAAGAATGATCCCAGGAACCTATGATGAGCGCTTGTTGGTACTGGACCTGTACTCGCTGGAGTTAGAAGAATGAGGGGGGGTGGGGACCTAATTAAAACATACAGAACAGTGAAAGGCTTGGATGTGGAAAGGATGTTTCCACTATTGGGGGAATCTAGGACTCAGAATTAAAGGACTTTCTTTTGGGAAGGAGATGAGGAGAAATTTATTTAATCAGAGGGTGATGAATCTGTGGAATTCTTTGCCACAGAAGGCTGTGGAGGTCGTCAGTGGATATTTTTAAGGCAGAGATAGATAGATTTTTGATCAGTACAGGTGTCACAGGAATGGGGTTAGGAGGGAGAGATCAGCCATGATTGAATGGCTGAGTAGACTTGATGGGCCGAATGGCCTATTTCTACTATTCGTTATGATATGAGCCTTTATGTGGTTGGCTAGATCAAAGCAGAGGGCACCCAGTGCTCTGGAGCCAGACACTTTAAGGATGGCAGATTACTCTGGAGGATATTAGGGAGTCAATGGGGTCTTGTTGACATTTTGATCGCTTCCTATCATCTTTGCAGTAAAAGCTATTGTTTTCGAGAAATCATTTAATTAAATTACCCACCTGTTACCTTTTAAAATTTTCACCGTGCTTATCCATTATTTCCTAACGTCTCCCTAAATGTGCCCTTAACATCTTGCTTATTTTTGGTATTAATCTCGGCCATCTAAAGCCAGTTTGCATGGTTACATTCGCAAACAAAGTGAGAGGCTGATTGTGATTACTGCGATATATTAAAATGGAATCTTCATTCTGATCATGCACGGGCTCAAGGGGATGAGACATTTTTCACCTAGAAAGTGCCCTTTCCAAGTAAAAGGTGCCAATAATCATTTTTTATTAATTATCTGGCAGTTACATGGCCTCTGCTAAACATGGTCAATTAACCAAACCTGAAAACCTGCATTCTCCTTGGTGCAATGTCTTCTCAGTACAATTTAGTCAGTATCTTCCTAGACCATGTTTAAAACCTTAGTTCTGAGAATATTCTTTGGTTTTAATGCGCTCATGTATTTGGTACTTTTTTTTCCTTTAGAGATATCAGGAGAGAAGAAACAGTGACAGATCGGATGGTGGTTACCATTCTGATGGTGACTACAGGGATACAGACCGGAATGACCTAAATAATGAGCAAGAAAGCAAAACTATTATGTTACGAGGACTTCCCTCATTATCGACTGAGGATGATGTAAGTCTTACGTTCTCCCTCAATATTTGCATTGTGGAAATTACTATGATTCTTGCTGTTTTGCAAAAAAACAGCCTGAGAAAAACAAATGCTTCCATATAACCTCCTTGCAATAATCAGACACCATAAGTACCCATGTCTCACAGTTTCAGCACAAGTGGCCATTCCAGTTGACAATTGTGCAAAGATATTCGATTAACCAATTTAACATCTAGTCTTTAGTATTTTTAGCTTGAAGTAACAAAAACAAACAAAGTTCAAATATGTTTATTATTGAAGACCATATAGGCAAAATACATAGTTGTTGCAAGTCTGAAATTTCTAACCCCTACTTGAGTTGATACTATTTTATAACATCGAAGGTAGACACAAAATGCTGGAGTAACTCAGCGGGTGAGTCAGCATCTCTGGAAAGATGGAATGGGCAACGTTTCGGGTCGAGACCCTTCAGACTGATGTCAGAGGGGGTGGAACAAAGATAGAATGTAGGCGGATACAGTAAGACTAGTGGGAGAACTAGGAAGGGGAAGGGGATGGAGAGAGAAAGCAAGGGCTATCTGAAGTTAGAGAAGTCAATGTTCATACCGCTGGGGTGTAAACTACCCAAGCAAAATATGAGGTGCTGTTCCTCCTATTTGCACTTGGCCTCACTCTGACAATGGAGGAGGCCCAGGACAGAAAGGTCAGATTGGGAATGGGAGGGGGAGTTGAAGTGCTGAGCCACCGGGAGATCAGGATGGTTAAGACGGACTGAGCGGATGTGTTCAACGAAATGATCGCCGAGCCTGCGCTTGGTCTCGCCGATGTGGAGGTTGACACCTGGTTGGAGGAGGTGCAAGTGAACCTCTGCCTCACCTGGAAAGGCTGTTTGGCTCCTTGGATGGAGTTGAGGGGGAGAGGTAAAGGGACATGTGTTGCATCTCCTGCGGTTGCAGGGGAAAGTACCTGGGGAGGGGGGGGGGAGGTGATTTAGGTGGAAAGGGACGAGTTGACCAGGGAGTTTAGGAGGAAATGGCCTCTGCGGAAAGCGGAAAGGGGTGGAGATGAAAACAGGTGGCCAGTAGTGGGATCCCGTTGGAGGTGGCGAATATGTTGGAGGGTTATATGTTGTATGCGACGGCTGATGGGGTGGATGGTGATAACAAAACGGACTCTGTCCTTATAACGAATGGGGGAAGGGGAAGTAAGAGCGGAGCTGCGGGAAATCCAGGAGACCCTTGTGAGAGCCTCATCTATAATTGAAGAGGGGAACCACCGTTTCCTAAAGAATGAGGGCATCTGGTATGGAACACCTCAATCTGGGGGCAGATGCGGTGTAGACGGAGGAATTGGGAGTAGGGGATAGAGTCTTTACAGGAAGCAGAGTGGGAAGAAGTGTAGTCAAGATAGCTATGGGAGTCAGTAGGTTTGTAGTAGATGTCGGTCAATAGTCTGTTTCCTGTGATGGAGAGGGTGAGATCTAGAAATGGTAGGGAAATGGTCCAAGTGAATTTGAGTGCGGGATGGAAATTAGTGGTGGAGTTGATGAAGTCAGTAAGTTCTGCATGGGTGCAGGAGGTAGCACCAATGCAGTCGTCAATGTAGTGGAGGTAGAGTTCGGGGATAGGGCCAGTGTATGCCTGGAGCAGGGATTGTTCGACGAACCCTACAACGAGGCAGGCATAGCTAGGGCCCATGCAAGTGCCCATAGCTACGCCTTGCATTTGGAGGAAGTGGGAGGAGTCAAAGAAGTTGTTAAGGGTAAGGCCAATGCTCTGCTCGGCAGAAGAGAGTATTGGGAGACGGAAATTGGCTGGCTCTGCGGTCGAGGAAGAAACGGGGGGCTTTAAGACCTTCCTAGTGGGGGATGGAGGTGTAGTGACTGGACATCACTTCTTGCACTATTTTATAACATAATCTTCTATAATGTAATGTTTCTTTGGAATGCAATGATCATATAGCAGAAATACCTGCACAGATTATCCCACTGTTTGCCCACGTTTTCATTGCAGTTAAAGTATTTCAGGATGATCTGTGGTCATGAAGTGTGTGTATATTTTAAAAACATATTTGACTTTCGAAATCGTAATACGTTGCAGAAAAAGAAAATGTTCACTTGTCTCCACAATATTTGGGTTTTGGGATATTGTAGATTTGAGTTCAAAAGACTGGGGTCTAAAGGGTGATGGGACATTGTTATTTTGGTGGATAAAATAAGTTATCTGGATTCATAATTTGTATTTACTGTAATCTGAAAGAAATTTAGGGAGGAGGTGAAATGTAATCTAAGACATTAGATGGCAGTAGTTTAACCATGACTGTAAATGAAATTGTGCCTGATTATAAAGGAAAGGTGTACAAAAGAAAATTAGGGCAGTCTAGGCATCTTTTTTAAAACTGCAAAGAAATATGGGACAAAGTATGTCTAAAGAATCATTGAAGTATGAACATGATTACATGATTCATTAATTTTAAACAAACTTTTTAAAATTATTTATCCTGAGGTGCATAATGCCGTTGATGTTTCTGGTACAGGTGGGATTGCATTTTGCAACCTGCAAACCCTATGGAACAACAAATGGAAAATTGTTTTCGAACAGTGTCATTTGATCTAGATTGCTTTGAGATAGATTTGAGTTAGAATTGTAATCGTAATTTTTTCTTCTAGATTCGAACTGTTTTAGAAACTTATGACGGGGTTCAGCCTAGAGATGTGCGACTAATGAGGAGCAAAATGTCAGGTGAGATTTGTGTTCCAGCTCCCTGCTTCCCCAAAACAGAGAAAGACCACAGCTGGTTTACTGAGTGGCCGAGCGGTCAGAAATAGAGCACAAGAATTTGCCATGGCTGAGGAATGTGAAAAGTAACATTGATAGTTTAATGGAAAGCAAAATGTAACCCCTCAACAATGCAGTGACAGCACCAATCACTGTATTTTCTTCCTTTTAAATGTCGTAGACGAACGGTAAAAGTCCAGGATTAAAATACAGTCCGATCATTTAATAGCTGAGTGAGCAAAGTCATATTATCATTCCCAAAATATAATATCCAACTATTTATTTATCTATTTTATTTTTCTTTAACATTGTACACTATTTCCACTGCACTTCATGTGTTATACACAGGAATGGTAGTGCTATGTGATATACAAAAAAAAAATGTGATGCCATTGAAAACTCGATTACAGGTGGGTACTACAAAATAAATTCTTGTTTCCAATTTGTCATGGTCTGCATGAAAGAAGCTTTTTATTGGAACCTTTGTTCTTTTTGTAGCGAGATTGTTATTCCTAGGCATTGACATTTTGTACTGTTCAGTTCCTTGCCATGGCAAAGAAAAGGACAAAGTGAGATCACACTGAAACACTGCTTCACAAAATTGTAAATGGAGACGCTTTGAAGCAGGAGGGTGACATGAGAGATTCATCTGAGAATGGCTGCTTTAAAACCCATTGACTAACACAATCCCGTCTATATCTGAATGCTGTCTCTAGGTCAAAGCCGTGGTTTCGCCTTCGTGGAGTTTAATCACTTGCAGGACGCAACAAGATGGATGGAAGCCAATCAGGTTGCTTCATCACAAGTCTAGATTTCTTGGAGAAAAACAAATGAAAAGGGTCAAGTTGTCTGTATTGAAAACTGATGCAACGAGACACGAGGGCTTTCCCCAAAATAAGTGGATTTTTTGTAGGATTCTGCATAAACTACAAACTGCAACAGATTGATTACAAGTACAACCCATTTATAAATAGAAACAGCTGCTAGAGCATTGTTTCAAATAGCATGGGGCATCAAAGATAATGGTGAAAATAATTGAAAAGAGCAGTAATTAAATCTAAATGTATTTCCTATCAGTTCCTAGCAAAATAATTTGTTCACTTTGAAGAAACTTTTCATTCAATTCAATAATATGTTTTTGGTAATACCCTTAATCGGTATAATATTCTTAATTGGCCAGAAAACAAGCTAATTTTCTTAAGACAAGGATTTTTACTTTTTAAGGGAATCAAAAGACAAGGAAAGTGGGACTGGGGTAGGAGATCGATCATGATCTCACTGAACTTTGGAGCATGCTTGAGCGACCAGGTTGCTTAATTGTGCTTTTTCATAAAGGTGACAATGTAAGAGTGATAATGTAAGGCAATTATGTAAGACTTGAGCAACTTGAGCATAGTAAAGTGGTTTACCACATACAGGCATAGCAATGATTGTGCAGTGCCTTTTAATTTGAACATTGTTTCCCTATCAAGAGATGAGGAAATAACCTGATCCAGATGCCCAGTGCTTCTGAACCATTTGCTGGAAAGTACGGGGCAAAGACATTGTTCGCTTCACTGTTGGATTCCCTGCTTGTAAAGATCAAGCAGGGAAAACCAGATTCACATATTGAAGTGTTATCACTGCTAAAATGCCATTGCACTTTGTAATCTAATTGGGACTAGATCTTCCTGGTAATGAGCAACAGAAGCTGAAGCCCATTACCCAGGGTGATACTTTGCACTTACCGGGTTCTAAGTTACCACATTTTGTGCTTGTTATCAACTCCGTGTGTTTGTTCTTTATGCAGAAGAAATAGTGTGCCAAAGGTGTTTTTATTAAAATACAAGTTGATTTTAACATACAGTCAAGGTCATGAGCAGCACAAATGAGCAAAGTACCAAGAAAATCATTACTGAGTATCAGAATGTCAGGAACAAGCATTGGTAGGAATAAGGTATAAGCCTGAAATTATAGATGTTTTATTCACCAGTTTCTGTCCTATTCCACTTTTGCATTCTACCATTGATGGAGGCAACTGAGTGATTCACTCTTTGGCCTCGCTCACCTGCTGTAAAATCAGTCACCATGTGAGATCAGTTCCGACACGTTACGTTCTATTTGCTGCCTGAAATTGTACTTCATGTATCCTGGTAGGGTTGGGTGGTTTATATTTTAGCAGCGTCTCTTCACATTTATGGCCTGGCCAGCATTTTGAATGAGTGCCTCCTAGAACAAATATAATAAGGTGTATTTGGCTAGGAATCCAGCACAAAATGGATGTGTATTTGGAACAGTACATTTCTCATGGTTTAGGGGTGTTTGAGATGATAAAAGGAAAGACATTGTAGGGAATTGATGCTTGTGATTTAGGAATTAAATATGTTGACAATATTCAGATGCAACCTGTCAATGTCTGAGAGGAGTGCAAAATATTGCAATTTAAACAATGATGCATTTAAAATAGTTACATCTCTTAATTTGTGTTGCAGTGTTGTGTGTTCCAGGTGTAGTATAGTAGTACTAAACTGCATTACTGGCATTATAGGTTGCCAATTGTTTGATTCCAGTTAGTGCAACTACAGGTGGTGAAGTACTGGTGTCGCATGTTGTTGATAGCTGCTGGGTTTTGTTTGCTGTCATACTTTTGATAACTGTTCTATTCAGGTTTGTTGGAGTGCTTGTATGATTGTGTGACAAATAGGGATGTTGCTGGTGCACCAAAAGGGATATTGACAGTTGGCCAAATTAGTCTGTTTTCAGAATTTCCTTTATAACATAAATTGCAATCTTGGTGGATTACATTGAGTTACATTAGATGGCTCAAGATCTTACTTTTCTGTAGTATGTTTGATAAGAAGGCATCCTAAGGCTGGTCTAAAAGGACTTTTGATGTTGTGCAGAAAACAATTGATAGTGTTCAGCAAAGATAGTATCTTTGGTGTTCAGGGAAGTTGACCCGTTTAATAGCAATGTTATTTTGCTCTCCTTTTACCCCAAATTGATTGCCAATAAGAAATATTAGTTTCTCTCACTTTCTATCACTTTCTCTCACTTTCTATCATATTTATGATTTCTGAAAGGAATTGACAGCAAGCACTTTACACCTCATTTGCACTAGAAATGGTGTCATTTATACAAATGGAGACTTGAATATTGTCAAGCATAGGTATCAAAATACCAAGTTTACACGCGACATTTACCGTGCTTGGGAAAGAAATTGAGTCAACTTAGACACTTTGTTTAAGATGACATTTTGCAGAGAGCAGGAACTTTCATTAGAAGTGGGGAAAAAGGTGGCATGTTTACCCCATTTTTCCTCCCAGTTTTTTCTCACTTTTTCAATTTTTTTGTTATTGTCAGGCCTTTCCCTAATTGGAGTGTGAGCACAATGTTCAGAGAGGAGCCTACAGAGTTTAGGGAGTTTGCTTTGCACATATCTAATTTGAAGATCTCTTATGTTTCTTGTAACTTTTGTGTTTTTACTGGGTGCAGTTTGAAGTAGAGATGATAAATCCAAAAAGAAAACAAAATCAGTTGATTTTACTTGAATTTAATAATCTGATTCCTTAAAAATACTGTTGACCTGACACTTTGAAATGTTTCAGAAATTGCGACTTGTTTTCAGGTAACTTTCTGTTGTTCAACCAACTGAGCATGTTATTGTATAGTTGTGAATTCATGAGATTTGAAAGTGCATAGATATACAATTTTTAATTGAAGTTGGATACCCCAGAATTTATGATGGTATATTTAATCGCTAAAGTCTATTTTTGACTTTTGTGTTGCAATGATATTTTGGCATGTGGATAAACATCTTCTAGGATCCTGGCATATGTTATCTGTTAGCATGGCAGCCCAGATTGAGAAATTGATGAGAGTACTTGCTGTTCCTGATTCTGATTTAAATGACTAGTTTAGATTGTGAAGTCCATAGATCAAAACTTGTGTTTTAATATAAAATGTATAAATCCTTTGCACATCAAATTAATTTTATGCTCGTGGTGTTTCTATTGAGTAACATCGGCTTTCAGTAATGGCAACAAACTTTTATGAAATGTAGGGTTTGTTTTCCTTCCGTTTTACTGCCAAGAACAAAACATGCATTACCAGTTTTATTGTACTCCATACATCTATATATATATATATATATATAAGCTTCACAGTACAGATAAATTTCCAAAAATTATGGGGGTGCATGTTGATTTCTTTAAAAAAAAATGCTAGTATATAGGAAGAAGTACCTGGACCAGCACAAAGTAGTTACAGCTTGTAGAGCAATTTTACAGCACCTTTACATAATGCTTCCTGAGCTTTGATCAAATTCATGGGTCAGAAAGTTCTGTATCCATTATTGATGCCAGATCCTGTGGCAGATTCCACTAAAATCAGCACATACAAAAATGGAAAAAGAGAATATTCCTATTGCTAAAGCATGACTTAAAAGGAAATCTCTTCTAATTTTAAAGCATAATTTTTTTCCTGCAAGCATTAACACCTAGGGTGTGTCTCACTCCAGACTGCTTCTGATATTGCTCTTCTTATTGGACCGTTTGTCACTTGGCCTGCTTCCATCTTACTGAAGACTAGGATGGATTAAGCATAGGTAACCTAGTCCCCTGAGGTCCCTGCTCCCACATATATGCATATATCCATGCACTAATTTGGGAGAAACTGCTCCCTTCCTACTTGAGCACACTGCCATGGGAATAATTTATATTTTGTCTTGAAATAATACTAAATGATGGTTTATTTTTTACAGAAATATCTGACTATACAGGGGAAGTATGTCACCATGCATTACAGTAATCCACGTCCAAAGGCTTATGAAGATTGGCTTTGTGGCAAGGTATTTTGATTTCACATTGAGTATGTAAAAGTTTTTTATTGTGTTGGGCAGCTTTATAAATCACGTTTGAAAATGTGGTGGAGCTAAGTTTGCAATTTTATTATATTTGGAGCGTGTATATTGGATCTGCAAATTAGAATAATTGTTGGAACATTTTTCAGTAAACCTCATATCCATATACAGAGCTGCCAAGTAGTACGGATTTTCCATATTTTGTACGGAAATGCGATAAGAATACGGATGTACGGTTTTGTGTTAAATACGGATTTTTTAAAAGTCCGTATAACAACGCAAAATCAACCATAGATAATCGTAACAACGAGGTGCAGCGGGCAGGTTGGAGCAGCCGGGATCGGCCCGACTTCCTGTTTCGTTGCCATGCCTCTCGCCAAGAGAGGGGGGGTTGCCCGGGGGGGTTGACTTGGGATCTTGCTGCTTGGAAAATGTAGGGGGGTCATGCTGTAGCTCTGGAGATTGTAACAGATTAAATCTATTGGTGTTTTGGGTTTCAAGATCTGGATGATTGTTTTTGTGGGCGTTGGTCTGCCGAAGTGCTTGGGTTGGGGTCTGTCTCGTTCTTTCTCGCTCTCTCTCTCTCTCTCCCTCCATCCCTCGCTCTCTCTCGCTGTGTTTCTGTCTTTCGCTCTCTCCCTCCCACCTTCTTGTGCCCCTTCCTCAGCTCCCCATCTCATCTCTCTCTCTTGCTCCCTCTCTCGCCCCGGCATTCCCGGAATCATTCGGCGTTTTGCGGGTATGGCTACATCTGCGGTTCCTTCCAGTTGGCGGGGGGGGAGCCCTGGCCCGGGGCGGATCCTGGTCCGTTCCCTCCGCGGGTGCCGCCTGGCCCGCTGAGTTCCTCCAGCACTCTGTTTTTTGTTTGGCTCTGGAGTTGAAGGTGGACACGGGGGGGGGTGGGGGCTCAGCGGGACGGGCGGCGGCTTTGACGAGAGGGAGTGGGTGGCGTTTCGGGTCGAGACCCTTCTTCAGACAATCACAAATCGCCGACGAGAGTTCAGTTCAGTCTGAAGAAGGGTCTCGATCCGAAACGTCACCCATTCCTTCCAGAGTTGCTGCCTATCCCGCTGAGTTGCTCCAGCTTTATGTCTATCTTCAATTTCAGAGTTAAATGAAAAACACAGAGTGCTGAAGGAACTCAGTGGGCTAGGCGGCATCTGTGGAGGGAATGGATTAGGAGTTTCGGGCCAGGGTTCTTCTTCAATAGGAAGGAACTGCAGATCAGGCATGATAGTCTTCCGATTTAAATCGGAATTACGATTTTTTTTAATCCTATATGTCGGGTTTTTTGTGCCCGATTATGTGGCGGCCAATCATCGTCTGTCTCTAAGGGGGTTGCGTCCAATCACCGACCAGCTTCCCTTAAAATTCCCGTCCAATCAACAAATCGGTCTCACGTCCAATCAGCCGCTGTCTCCAACGGCATTGTGTCCAATCACATAATGCACTGGTCACTCGGCGGCCAATCAGACGCAGTTTCCGAGGGGCGTGCGACCAATCACCGACCAGCTTCCCTTACTGAAGCAGACGATGGCTGCAGCCAACAGAGAGAGAGAGATGCAAGAAAGCAGCTATGACATATAATACACAATAAACTATTACAAATACACAATAAACAAGTCATGCATTCTTGTACTCTTACATCGGTATGACCGCACATAAAAAAAACTTTCCAGCAAAATGGCACCGCGTAAAAATACTGATTCCTCAGCAAAATACTGATTTCAGGTACTAGAATACTGAAATGCTCTGACAAAACTTGGCAGCTCTGCATATAGTTAAATGTTCTCTTTATTGCATGTTAACTGAAAATACTGACAAAGATCAGTGAATATTTATGGTTCACTGTAATGGAAAATATGAAAGATTGTGTACTTGGACAACTTAGTGTCTGAATAAAATGTTGCCAGCACTTTTTAAATGTATCTAAATTAAGCTTCTGAACATGTGTAAATCAATTTGATATTTTGCTGACTTTATATTTTATAAACTCAAATACAGTGCTGCATTTATAATTTCAAGAGGCGAGAAAAATGTTTCAAGTGTGGTGCTTCAAAGTCTGGTAAGGAGATATTGCAGTTTGCCTTCACTGTTGCTAAAAGAGTTGAGCCCTCAGTCCATGCCTGCATGTGTTGTGGCGCAGACTCGTTCTCATTATTATTTAACAATTAGGCCAATCTGCACATGTGCACACAACATCCTACTAATTTCTGGCTATATGGTTTTATGGTTCTAACTTTGATGCCTTGTGTCACATTCATTTTTCCCTTTAAGGCTATTCCTGGAATTACGCACAGGTTTCGTGCTTACTTTGTCAAGTCTTCTGTTATTGGAATCTACAGGCAAAGCCCTAATCTTCTCTTCTGTTAGTTTAAAATTAAAGTTCTCATTCACCCATTTCTCTCCATCCCTTTCACTTGTTATTTTTTCTCTTGCACCAATTCCCGCATAAACAAATCCCACAGGTTGACACAACTGTATCCAAAGGTAACTTCAGTGCAAAGACTTCCATTGTTGTATTAGTTTAAAATGTTACGACCTGATAGGTTGCGGTTGGCAGAGTTTACCCTGCGAACATTGTTGACACTGCAAACTTCACAAATATATGCATAAAGGAAGAAAATGGTTTCTATACCTAAAACCTTGAATGGTCTTTCTAAGTTTTGAATGATTTCTACATGGTGAAACCAAAGGGTATAAAAATGGCCTTTATTAAAATCTGACAATGTGCACTTTAACCACATGTGATTTTTTTCTATTACAAATCTCAAATTGTGGAGTACAGAGGCAAATAAATAAATGATGGGTCTTTGTCCCAAACATTATGGAGGGCACTGTAATTCCATCACTGGTTTCCCTATTCAATAATGTGTATTGTCCAATTTTCTTATGCTCAGAGTCGGAACAGGATCAGCAACCTGCAATGGAAGTTCAACAGTCACCTGATTTCTACAGTGATAGTAAGTTAAATTAAATTTCTGCTTGCATTCTGTGGTCTGTTAACAACATTTCTATAATATACCGTCAGTTTTACAGTGAATGCTGACAATCACTCCAATTTTTGCAGTTTAAATTTGGAGTAATTTTCCAGTAACTTTGCACACTGTTTATGAGAATGCACGTGTAATTCTAGGTATAATAATAATACAACAGAGACAGAATATAAAGGTTCATTCTGAACCTCTATGCTGTCGTACCAAATTGGGTTATACGTTTCAATTTTGTTCATCTAAGTAAAAGTAAAGATGCAAAGGAGGGAAAATTGGATAAATACATATTGAGGAAAAAATTTGCAGGGCTACGGAAAAGGGGCTGGGAAATAGTGAAAACAAGTTTAGACATGGATGGACTAAGTGGTCTCCTAGGCTCAAAACAGCCAGCCTCTCTTTTGTTTGAGATGATTCTTAAAAGCTACTTGCTTTTCAGTTGTTATAGTCATACAACGTGGAAACAGGACTTTCCTTCCAACTCGTCCATTCCTTCCAACTAGCCCATCTAAGCTAGACCCATTTGCATGCATTGTCCTAATATATATTTTGTGGCTTGATACCAGATTTTTGGAAAGATACTTCTGTGAAGCATCTTGTGATGCTTGGCAATGCTGAAGGTATGGAGTTAGGACTTGTCAATTAAGGTCATCGTTCCTGCTGACTGCAGCCAGATGGCACTTTACCGTTAAAGAATACTGGCTCTCATTGAGTGGTATAGGAGAATCCTTAAACGCTCGCCCTGTCCGCACACTCCACCATAAATGTGAAGTCAGTAAATAGAGCTGACTGCATGCCAATATGTCCAGATCAAATTCCAAGGTCACTGCCTTCGGCTTCTGCCACTCATTAGGTTATCAGCGCTCATCTTCCCACATGACTCATCTCAAACAGTACCAGGCAGTTAAGATAGGCTTATAAGATGTTGTACTTGAGACATTCTGTGCACTAAAGGTGTTTTTGATTCAAGGTAACTACATTTTTAATATTTTTTAAATATTCGCATCTACGTTGGTCTGACCACACCTCAGAAACTGCTAGCTTGTATTTGATGTAATTAATTGGAGTAGCGATGCTTTCGTTTGCACGTGGTAAATGCACTTTGTGCTGCATTTGTCACTGAATACAATTACAATATGGCAATAGGTATTTTATATGGGCTGTAGTATTGCTAGGTGAATTGCTTTTTTCCATGTGGAATTATGAAACTGAGGTATTAGTTACGGGAATAACCTACTATAGTAACAAATACCAAATACAAGAACACGAGCTGAATTTGAGTGAAACCTATAGTCTGATCCATCAGTTAAGTCCCATGACTGTTTTGTAATATTTTAATCCCAACCTGTGTGTGTTCATAGCGACAGTCGTTGAATAATGGTAACCTACTCTAAATACTCCCCTAAAATTATTCTGCAGCAGTAGGGTCAGTTTATTCCTTCTCTTATGAATGAGATCAGATGCAAGTCTTGCTGGTCTATGCTGTGTAAATGTCCAGCAAATTTACAAACATTTTCTTTTTATTTTAACAGCTGTCATTTTAAGAAATATTAACTCTCATACCTCTGTGGAGTCCATCTTAAGTGCTCTAAATCCATATGCTGCATTGGCTCTCTCCAATATCCGACTGATTAAGGACAAGCAGACCCAGCTGAACAGGGGCTTTGCTTTTGTGCAGCTAGCTTCTATTGTGGTGAGTTTTAGTTAAGCATTTATTACAATATTAGTGATAAAGTGCATCTAGTGTTCTTTGATTTCTTTTTAAATTACATACCGTATGGTTTCTTAAACTGAAGGGTATTGGGCTCGGACAGGCCTATAATACATTGTTTGCAGGAAAACAATCCACAATCTGAAGGGAGATTTTACAAATCAAATGTTATCGAATTGAGGGATGTGGAGAAGAGTATGCTCGTGTCCGATAAGGTAGACAAAAAAGCTGGAGAAAATCAGCGGGTGAGGCAGCATCTATGGAGCGAAGGAATAGGCGATGTTTCGGGTCGAGACCTTTCTTCATTCGGGGGTGGGGGGGGGAAAGAAATGAAGAGGTGGAAGACAGTAGGCTGTGGGAGAGCTGGGGAGAGGAAGGAAGGAGAAAGCAAGAACTACCTGGAATTTGAGAAGTCAATGTTCATACTGCTGGGGTGTAAACTACCCAAGCGAAATATGAGGTGCGGTTATCAGATTGAAGGAGGGTCTCGACCCGAAACGTCGCCTATTCCTTCGCTCCATAGATGCTGCCTCACCCGCTGAGTTTCTCCAGCTTTTTTGTCTACCTTCGATTTTTCCAGCTTCTGCAGTTCTTTCTTAAGGATTTCTCTGACCTTTTTAGTACAAATGTTTTATCCCAGCAGTCACTGAGTTCCTTTTGTCACTATTGGTTCTTGGAAAACAGATAAAAGCAATGAAAACATAACTTTTGCATATGCAATGGACGAAGGGCTGCCACTGTTGAAGGCAGAATGATTTATTGTACATTTTCTTTGAGCAGATGACAATTTTCAAGTGCTTTTAAGTTTACTTGAATTTGGACTAGATTTAATTTTATAAAACCAGGTAAATTGAAGTTGGCTCTCAACGTTCCAGAATTAGCCCAACGTCGTACTTCTGAAGGAACCATAATTAATTTTTAATGGGACAATATTATTAGCAGGTTCTGCACAACACAAGGTGTATTGTTGTCAATTAAGTTAAAATGAACAACTGCAAAATGTTTAGTTTCCAATTACATCCTTTGAATGTAAATTACAATTAAACTGAAATCTTGCATGCAGACCACCACTGTCTTAAAAATTCATGCTGCATTTGATGAATGCGATTGGAAACATGTTAATGTTAATAAATTGACTGCTCACTGTCGTCTTCTGAAATTCACAGGAGGCATCTCAACTTCTTCAGATCCTGCAGTCCTTACAGCCACCACTAAGCATTGATGGCAAAACTATTGGTGTTGATTTTGCAAAGAGTGCAAGGAAGTAAGTAACTGAACTGCTAAATTTTATGACTGACACAGATTTACTACAACAAATTGCTTCCGCTAAAGACATTTCTAGTTTGTAAATCTATTTCAGATTTTTACTGGGTTGCTATGGATCAGGTGTTAGTTTGGGAAACCAGGTGACTGGGTAGGTTTGTAAATTGTAAGTTTTCTCTCTCTGAAATTTAGTCTTTATGCCTAAAACTGAAATGATAGACAGAAAGCCTATGTGGCAGCTCTTTGCCAAGTGTTGGAGATAGCATTGGAGAAACACGATGGAATAATAGGCACGGACCTTTCCTGTCTCCTTATAATTCTACTTCCTATGATTGCACATTTGAAGACTTGGGAAATTCCCAATTCAATTTCACATCCTGACACTATGTGGAGCTACATGTAAAAGTCATAGCTTTTTGAGAATGATTTTTAAAGCTATATCTACCCTGAACAAAAACCAGTAAGATAAGAGCACAACAATGGAAGTTGATATTGTCCTCCATCACTTCTTCCTTTTTATATTGGAAATTTTGTTGGCATCGTCTCCACAATCTAGCTGAAATTAATTACTGTTTCATTGTGTTTGTGAACTGCAGCATTTAGTTCTGTCTGCAAGGTCACTTGATCACCCTGACCAATTTAGCACATTTTGAGCACTGTATACAAAATTATGAGAAAGGTGGCTTAATAGTGTATGACAATAAATGCTTTATGACAAGGACTTGGATTTGATTTTCAGTGCCTTTGGATGAAATATAATGATAGTGTGGTTTAATTTGAACTCTTAATGGTCAATTTGCTTTCCTGTTAGGGATCTCTTTCTTGGTGATGGAAATCGGATCAATGCAATGACTGTTGCAAGTACAGCCATTGCTGCAGCTCAGTGGTCATCAAGTCAGGTAAAGCCATATGGTTTCAAGTAAACATTTTGCACTGTAAAATTCTTTAAGGATTTTCTCCAATTTAATAATTACAAACTTTGAGAAACAAATGACAAATCAATAATGTGCTGTGAAATTGGAATGTGACAATCCAGTTGAAAGTAAATTACTGACTTTCATATTAATGTTGATATGATTAATAGAAAATTTGAAATGAATGAATTCATTCATTCATAAGTATTCGTTCATTCATATTAATGTTGGTATATGATTAATAGCAAAATTGCAAAAAATAGATTACACCAATCAAATTCTTACCAAGCACCTGAGATTTTAAAGAAAGTTTAAATTGCTTTAAGTTTAGCTGCGGTATCTTGCACACATAAGTGAGCTAATAGTCTTGCTATCCCTTTGAATAGAAGTGGGTGAATAAACCATACTAAGCTGCTTTTGTTCAGTCTGTTGGTTATATTTGGAGCATCTTAGATAAAACTGCTGTGATTGGTATTTATATACGGTCACTAATTTGGTTCTCAAATTGTTATATAGCCATCTGAATGATATATATATATATGTGTGTGTGTGTGTATATATATATATATATATATAATGTGTATATATATGTGTGTATATATATATATATATATATATATATATATATTATATTGTGTGTATATATATATATATATTATATTGTGTGTATATATATATATATATTATATTGTATATAACATATATATATATATATATATTATGTATATGTGTATGTGTGTATGTATATATATATATATTTATATAATGTATATATATTAATGTATATGTATGTGTGCTGGAGTAACTCAGCAGGTCAAGCAGCATCTCTGGAGAATGTGGATAAGTGACATTTTGGGTCGGGACCCTTCTTCAGACTTATGCATTGTGATGAGGCGGGGGACACACTTCCAGTTTTCAGGTCCCCCCCTCCAAATATTGAACCAATGATTGCATAGTTGCATAATGTGGCTGTAATTGTTGTAAATTTGTATTTTAGATTTTTAATTTTAATTCTTGAAATGTTATCTAATTCCTCTTTATAAAGTCTCAACAAATTTCGGATCCAGTGAACCAGGATTACAGTTACCCTCCACAGTCTGGTTCAGATAACTACAATCAGCACTATTCGCAGGTTGGTAGTTGATCAGAGGCAATATGAATACACTAAGTATAATTTTATAGTAGATTTAGCAGAACAGCAAAGGCAGATGTCTATCCCTTGAACAAAATGTCAGGTGTTAAACTTGACGTTATGCATGAAGAGTCATATGGCAGAGGGCAATATGTGTAACTGTTTAAGTAAATGTCTCACAAAGCACAAATTCAAGGATCGAGCTGATATGTGTAATCGTGTGTTGCCACTAATGATCAAATCCATGTAAAGTTTGTTATTTTGCATCATTTTTGTTCTTATATATTTAAACTTTGTTCTAATTCTGGCAATTAACTCTACTGTTAAATTGCCTTAAGAATGAAAGCACTTTTTCAAATACAACATCAGATAATCCATTCTGGCTGTGAAATCATTCCTGGTCCAATAAAATGATTCGTTATTTGATCTTATAGATCAGTAATGTTGAGAGTGTTGAAGTTGGTGTCTGGAAAGGATGCCATATTTGTAATGACTACCATGATTCTTGCGTTTTCATTTTAAAAGCGAAATTTAATAATTTTAGATATTGTATAGTTTTAATTGTGCTAAGTCTAGTTTTACATCCTTCCCCACTGCTTGGCCTGTCGCCTTCCCAGTATTTTTTTTTTACCTTGATTAAACCTGCAGTGGAAGATGTTGTTGGAGAAATATTGTACCAGGAATGTTTGAAGTATTGCCTCAAGTAACTATTACAGAGAGCATTAGTAGACCTGGAAGAGCAATTCTGCATTCATGTTTTATTGATAAAATATTACATTTGTCCAAGATTTGCAATATTTCCCACGTCACTGCCAACTGTCAAGGTCTTAAAACCGGCAACCATGCTTGTATGTACACTGGAGTACAAATCAGCAGTCCTGTGGAGCAAGTTTCTTCTGTTCCTGTGCTAAAATGTGAACACTTATAATGACATAACCAAAATTGCATTGCCTTTCTGGGGGGGTTTTGATTACGGTGTAGGGAGTGGTGTAAAAAGGTTTTGGAGACACTCACTTATCCCACCATTTCCTGAAAACAAGAATGAAAAGGGAGCATGTTGTGCCATAGTGTTATCCAAAAAGCATATTTCAAAACATGCTTAATTTTGTTTTTAATAAGAAGCTTTCGAGCTACTTTCCTGAACAAGAATGTATCCTAAATTGATTGGTGTTACAGTTTATTTTTATATAATTACTCAACAGTAGTTATATTTTAATGTGCCCAGTGGCTTGTAGCCCAACTGCAGTTTGCACTGTTTGAGGAACTCTTGAGATGGAACCTTGAGATCTCCAATAGATTATATGCTTTGGCTCATCTGGGACTTTATTAAATTAAAAATATGAATTTTCTTTGTTGAAAGTGAGGTATGACAATGGTGAGGGATTTTCTAATGGGTTTCTGTTAACGCTATGTCTGCCAGATTGTGCAGGATAGTTTAGTTGTAGGATACGAGTCAGATTCCTTCGCCACTAGATTTTTAGACTCCAGCCAATCAGGAGAGAGATTATGCTGTTCATGCATTTTTTTTCATCTCCTCTCATTGAAGACATAGTTGTTTACTAAACCCGAGCCAAGATTTTAATCATAATTATTGCTGTACCAACGTACCACCAAGTATATTGGTCTCAATTTATAAATACATAGCATGCTTCGTGTTCCACTTCACAGCCTGCCATTTATAATTCTTCTCACATGCATAGAAATGACAGCATTTGATTTAATGAATTGATGTACATAAACATGCAAGATTTACAAAAAACTTTGCATATTCTCCAGTGTTAATAATAACATGCAAGTATCAGACCAATGTGTCTGGATATTTCTGGGGTCCTAATCCTTGGTCTGCAAAAGCAGTTCTTCAATATTTTATGGATGTGTCTGCAATTCTGGGGTATGTAATCTTGGAAATTTGAGGTGTTATGCATGAAGTATAGTTTTAACAGACACTTGCATTTTCAAAGGGTACCAACAGTTCAAACCAACTTTTTTCCCTCAAACTGGTTGGGGATCGGGGGGTGGGGGTTTGCAGAGAGGTGGAGCAGTTGTAGAATTCAGCTGCTTCCTTGCAAAAAGGGAAATGTACATCTGGCCCACACTTGTGGGCTTAGTTGCCAGCTACAAAGCAACACTAACAAAAACCTGGAAACAGGTTATTGTTTGGTTGTCTTGTCCAAGGATTGGCAACTGCCATATGTGCCCCTATAAAGAAGGATTTGGAAATAGAAAATAAACCTACACATTCCTATCTGTGCCACAACATTTTGAGTTTTACTTCAGTTGGAAACACAGGACCGTGCCTTGTATGTATTTTTTGTACGGATATTCTAAAGTGCAGTCTTAATTAGTTCTTCTGTGTGCACCACACTAACTATGAAATATGTGCAATCGGCACAGTACTCGCAGGAATACCAGTACACTCAACAAGGCTCTGTGGACCCCAGTCAACAGCCTCCTGTCACATACCAGGCAGCAGCTACTCTCACAGGTAGGGTGTCAGCGTTCTCTTTCAGAAAGAAAGACTGAATTGAGAGGTTGGTGCAAAGTTATTCCTTTACTAAACCAGTCAATCAGGTTTAGCGGAAGAAGAAATTACGTGTGTGGTTACTTTATATCTTCGGAAATGCACAGGTCATTTTTTATGTAAACTTCAGCTTTAAACTTGCCAACTTGTCAGTCTCCAATCATCTACAGCAATTCAACCGTATCTAAATATCAGCTCAAGCCTAACTAGTAAAAGTTACTTCACTTATGCCATACAGGCGACCTCGCATTACAGAGGAGTTGCATTCCTGGAAAACCAACGGTATTGAGATTTTCTGAAATGGAGGGGGGGGGGGGGGGGAGATGAACAAGGCTCGTGAAAGAAACAACAAATGTTGTCTAATTTTACTCACTCAATGCTGTAGAGCGATAGATTTTGGACATGGCGTGACTTTGTGTTGTCAATTGCAGCCGGGACACTCCTTTGCCATGGCCTGTCCGATGACACATGAACGGATGTCTCAAAATAGAGAGTTGCCATGCTCTTCACCTATGGGACATTTTCTCTGACACAATGCACATGGATTAGGAATGGGTTTTGGAAGTTTTGATATCAGAGAAAGGGATGGGACTTGAGGATCAGGGGTCTTGGAAGAAAGATTGTTTAGAGGAGTTAAAGCACAGTGACAATGGAAGTGGAGTAGAGGCCAAGGGCTTACATTAAGAAGTTGATGATGGCTACCGCAGCTCCCCCACAAGTACAAGTCAGAGAAGATTAACAGCGCAGTAATGTTGCACTCTGAGGTGCCTATTCACATATTCATGGGCTGGAGAGGGTATAGAAAAGGAGGGATTTGCCCGTGACTGCCAGCCCAATCAATGCAGTGACATTGTCTCCAAATCTCATTGCCCCATAGTACTGAGTGACTAAAAATAAAAATTGACAAAATGTGTTTCTTTTGTGTTTGTTTATTTCCACATTATTAGCTTAAATTTTATTCCTTATCTTGGGAAGTGATTTGTGAACTTTTCAAGGGTGAATTTCCGTAACCCTAATGGCTGTAAGGCAGTGGTCGTCTGTATTTTGGCAATGGAACATTGAAATGCATTCCCATGGTATTATGTACTCTCCACACATTCAGGGTTGTGTATATATGTTGCTTTGCAAAATAAGTTTTTCTGTTCTAGTTTCAATGCTGTCAGAATTTTGGGAGACCCAGTGGTTGATGCTTGTAATGGTTGTACTGTGTTCACTTGATTAGAAGAATACATAGTAGAACAATACACAGAATACACTGTAGTTTTGTCTGGATAGATAATGTTGAATTGACTAGCTCCAGATGAGGTGTCAAGTATTCAGCTCTGCTATCTTTTGGCATGTTTTACTGTAGAATCATTGGATTCATAGTTCGCTAGTCTTAATTTTGAACCACACTTTTAAAGTTGGCTCCTACATCAAAATTTAAATTAAATTAAGTCTTGTGGTTATGTGCAAAGAGTGAGCAGTGGCCTATTTTATCCAGTTTTAAAAGTTGGGTATTTGTCATTCTGATAATGCAGACTAAAATTAAAAGCAAGGAAATGGTTAGAATTTTGTTTGTATTAACTAATTTACAAGATTGAATTTAGTGCAGGTTGTGATCTTCCTTAACTTAAAATTGCATTTCTTATGTTTGGTAGTTGAAATTGTGCTAAAATGTTACATTGAGTTGGTTTTGACATTTTAATTGCTTCCCTATTTGTCATTTGTAATTTATTCTATAGTGGAAGCCAAATTAAACCAAAGGGCCAGTATAGAGTTTTACTGAATGGAGTTGGTGCATTTTCTTTATTGATGGAATGTGTACATTGCTGGGAAGGCCAGAATTTACTGTCAAAAGAAGATGCTGGTGTGCTACCGCCTTAAGCCATTGCTCTCTTACAGAGGAAGTTTGAGAATTTAACTTGCCAATAGGGAACAGATTTACATTATGCTTTTTTGCACTTCCATCAGATGAGCAACTGATTGAATGTTAGGTGGGATATGGAATCCAAGTTAAAAATTGGCAAAATCATATGTGATCCCAAAGGGCTATTTAAAAACTATATACTACTTTGAATTAAGCAACTGTATTTTAGATCTTTTTAATTGATGTGTTAATGTATATAGCTTTTAAAACAAAAACAATTGTGTTTTTTTTTGCAGGTCCTCCTGTCAGCACTTCATCAAACACACCTGCATCTCAGGTATATTCAAGTCATGCTCAAACCTACACGCAAAATACTCAGGTAAGATTATTTTATCTGGAACGGATGTTTCTTTCAAAGTTATTTTGTCCTTCCCTTTGTCATATCTATAGATTAGCATTAAGTTTATTGGCTGTTTCAGAGACCCATTTGGTATTTTTTGGGTATTCTGAATGTTGCATCATGAATTAATCTTGGCATTATGTTGATAAAGCTGACTTTTTTTCCTGATTGCAATGTATCATGAACGTGGGTCGATGATTCTTTAAATAGATGAAAATAAACTTCAGTGCACAGATCTGATTCTCCCATTACGTCTTATCTAAATTTGCCCCCAAAACAATAGCTTCCTCCCCCACTCCTATATCTCTAGATTTTAACTTGTACCTACCGTATTTCCCGGTAGGTACAAGTTGAGTTGCTAAATTTTGAAAAAAAGGCTGGCGGGACAGGATCAAGGGTGTTGTTTAGTCAGTAGAAAGGAAGATTGCCTCCTTCAAGGAGGCAATCTGGACTGGGGTGCCTCCATCTTCGCCTGTCCCACAATGCGATGTACCGTTCAGGTCTGAGGGACAGGGACTTCCTGGCTCAGGGAGATCACATAATGGGGAGAGAGAGAGAGCCCGGGAGGAAGCAGCTAGCCTTCCGCCCAGAAGCTACCTGCCATCCACCACCTCCACCGGTTGCGCCTATGCTGAAGGACACCGTGGCTGGCTGGCGGAAGAGCCGGCAAAAGGCGCTGAGGTGGCGGCCGATCCCGCTGTCCGGTCCCGGCAGCCGCTCGCAGCCACCCGAGCTACTGAGTGAGTTGCTGGCACGATCCCTGATCATGGTCCCCGAGGTCGGCTCGCTTACCCCAGATCTGGCTGTTGCGCCCAGGTGGGCTTGCTTGCCCCGGGAATGGCTGCAGTTCCCAGATCAGCTCGACAGCCCGGGACTTACTGTAGCGCCCAGGTTGGCTGGCAGGTCTGGCTGTAGCGCCCAGGTCGTCTGCGTGCCCCCGGTACTGGCTGCAGTTCCCAGGTCGCAAAAACAAATTGAAAAAAAAATACGCCTGTGGGCTGGATGAGTTCGGGTTTGGAAACTTTTATTGCTGTTTATCAACATGAGGACCAAAGTTGTGCCAATGAAAGTCAAAGAAGCCATTATGAGACTGAGAAACAAGAATAAAACTGTTAGACATCAGCCAAACATTAGGCTTACCAAATCAACTGTTAGGAACATCATTAAGAAGCAAGAGAGCACTGGTGAGCTTACTAATCGCAAAAGGACAGGCAGGCCAAGGAAGACATCCACAGCCGATGACAGAAGAATTCTCTCTAATAAAGAAAAATCCCCAAACACCTGTCCGACAGATCAGAAACACTCTTCAGGAGTCAGGTGTGGATTTGTCAATGACCACTGTCAGCAGAAGACTTCATGAACAGAAATACAGAGGCTACATTGCAGCAAGCCACTGGTTAGCCGCAAAATAGGATGGCCAGGTTACAGTTTGCCAAGAAGTACTTAAAAGAGAAACCACAGTTCTGGAAAAAGGTCTTGTGGACAGATGAGACGAAGATTAACATATCAGAGTGATGGCAAGAGTCTTTGTCCAAACATTCTGGAGAACCCAATTCCTTTCTCAGATTTCTGCAAAGAAATCCAAAACGCATTCCATTTAGTTTTTAGAAAGCATTTTTTTCCCTTTCCTCCCAGTTGGGTCATTTGTCTAAAATAATTTGTTGGCTCTACAGAGTGGATCTAGTCCCAGAGACCTCTCCACATTCTTGGATGCCTTGTTCATCATGATATTTGACTATTTGTTGAGGTGTTATGTGAATATATATTCATCTTTTGAGCTGGGTGCGTTAAATTTGCAAAGTGATGTGGCTTTTTTTGTACGGTACAGGTAGATGCTGGACAGCAAATATCAACAAGTCCACAGAATACAAGTTCAAATGCTGCATCTACAGACTCCAAATTCTGTAAGTGGTTTAGTTTTAAATAAATACATACCTGGTATAGTACTTTAGATGCCTTTTGAAACATTGTCCAGCTAGCTGTTTGGTTTATACATGTTGATAAGAATCGTGATCGCTTTTAATGTATTGATGTATTAATGTATTTAATGCTTGTTTGCAGCTGCACCTGATGTTTCCAATTACCAGTATGACGATTCTTCTGGATTTTACTATGATCAGCAGTCTGGACTCTACTATGACCCTAATTCTCAGGTACGAACACTCTTGAAATTGTTAGCTGAGCAAATATATTGTAAGGAAGTGCAAGTTAACGTATATCCATTACTTAATAAATTATTAGTTTGTTTCAAAGCAGTTTTCAAAATTACTTACTTCAGAAATATTGTTTCAATAGAGCATGTTCCCACATATGTCAATGAGATAAATGACCAAATTATTTTCTTCATTGATGTTTCACGGGAATAATTATTGGCTTGGAAGCAGGAAAAGCTTCATGATGTATTGATTAATTTATCTGGGTTTACCTGAAAGACCAGGCTCCAGTAATACTCCACTCCCTCAGTAATACTCCACTCCCTCAGTAATACTCCACCCCCTCAGTAATACTCCACCACCTCGGTAATGCTCCACCCCCCCGGTAATGCTCCACTCCCCCGGTAATGCTCCACTCCCCCGGTAATGCTCCACTCCCCCGGTAATGCTCCACTCCCCCGGTAATGCTCCACTCCCCCGGTAATGCTCCACTCCCCCGGTAATGCTCCACTCCCTCGGTAATGCTCCACTCCTTCAGTAATATTCCACTCCCTCAGTAATACTCACTCCACCAGCCATTACCTGCTCAATCTTCCAGAGTTGTAATTTGAACTATAACTGCTTTTTCCAATGTAGTAGACAAATTGTTGTTAATGGAATATTCCATCATCTTTTATTTGGTTTGCTGTAAATGTTTTCAGTAGCTTGCTGACTACTATTCCTTTAGAACCCAAAATGTATTGAAGACTAGCTTTTTTATAATTCATTCCAGTACTACTACAATGCACAAACTCAGCAATATCTGTACTGGGATGGAGAGAAGCAGAAGTACTTGCCTGCATCAGAATTTACTGCACAGCAGAACTCTGCTGCTAGTGCATCTAATAAAGATGGCAAAGAGAAGAAAGAGAAACCAAAGAGCAAAACAGCACAACAGGTAAAAAGGAAAACAAATGCACAACCACGCCGTACAAAGTATTGTTAAAATAAATTTATTTTCTAAGTAGTATTGATATAAATAGGCTCATATTGTCTGCAATTGGAGGTAGTGGGAAGATAAATTTCTTTTGATACACAGAATCTGAATATATGTTTAGTGATTTTTGAATTCTTGTTACAAAGCGCTGAGATTGTTGCACGTTCTCTGCTCTTTTAACGATGAAATACAACATTAAATCCATTTCAGCTGCTTTCCATCTTGTATTATATTAAAAAAGATAATTATTACATGTTATCTGTGCTGGACTGAAAAAAAAGTGCTTGTGGGCAGTTTGGTTTCAGCTCGGACCAACATTTAGTCAACTCTATTTGCCTTGGGCCATGCTGACCTTCTCTGGTATATTAATTAACTTGTTTAAAAGCAGTTTGTTCTTGATTCTCATCCAAAGCCAATTGGAGGGAGCTTCATTTAAAGGTTACATAAAATAACTAAATCGCTCATTGTCCTTGGGGATTAAAGGTAAAAATGTCATCAGTAGTGAATTAATATACTAAAGTCTATCTAATTCATCTTCTGTGGGGGGGGGTTTTGAAGAACAAATCAATGCTCTTTGTATATTAATCTTTTTTTAAGTTGCTACATGCAAGTTCCCATTAGAAACAAGTTCAACCAACGACCAGGGATTGCAAAATATATAACCTGGTCTGACCTCTGCTCTCAAACTGGGAGCATCTCTACCCGTACTGCATGAATATAAAGACACAAGTAAAAGGCCACCTATCCCCGTCATTCAAGCCTATCCCCGTCATTCAATATGATCATGGCTGATCTGCCCCAAGCCTTATCTCTGTGGTGCCTGTTCCGATAGCCCTCAATTACTTGACCTTTCAAAACTTTATGATATAATCTCCACAAACCTGCTGGGTCAGGAATTGGCACTCTGAAAAGTTTCAACAGACCTCTTTTAAATGATGGATCCGTAATTTTCTTTTTTTACTTCTCCCATATTTAAGATTCTCCCTCCAGTTGAAACATCTCAGCATCTATCTTATTGTGCCCACTCAGGATTTTATGGTTCAATAGGAACATTCCTCAATTTTCGAGACTGCAAAGAATAATGTTTTTTGTTTTTTTTAACTGCCAGTGACAAGAGCCTGGGAATTTGCCTGGTGAATCTCTTTTGAACTGTCTCCAATGTCTTTATTTATTAAGTAAGGGGATCTAAATTGTGTACGGTACTTGAGGTGTGGCTTCACCAGTACCCTGTACAATTGTAACTTCCCTTTTTCTAAACTTCAATCCTTTTATCGACCGTGGACCATTTTGACATGCCCGCTGCGTTTTTCCTTTCATCTCCATTGTCTCTATGAAATTGAGTGCACTTCTGGGCAGAAAGTGGATTTGGAAATACAAAAATTAAGTCTTGTCCTATGCCATCCTCAAACTTTTAGTTCACTCCACAAGTGGGTTCAATATTTTAATAACGCTCTCTGCTTAATATATGTTTCAAATCAAGTTTTGTGTAGGAAAGAACTGCAGATGCTGGTTTAAATTGAAGATAGATAAAATGCTGGCAGTATCTCTGGAACGAAGGAATGGGTGACATTTTAGGTTGAGTTGTTGTGTTACTCCCAAATAACCAGTAATGTGAATATGGCCTTTTAGATTGCCAAAGATATGGAACGATGGGCCAAGAGTTTGAACAAACAGAAAGAAAATGTCAAAACCAGCTTTCAGCCTATTGGTACACAAAGAGAAGATGAGAAGAAGGAGTCTGCAGCAGCAGATGCGGGCTTTGCTTTGTTTGAGAAAAAGGTGCAAACTTTCATTGACTTTGAGTGCAAGTTTGTTGATCAAAAAATCTTGTACAGGAACATATGACTTTAATTGTGTGTGGCACTGCTGTTACAGGCTATGTCAGCAGAGAGGTCACCAACAAGAATAGAGATGCTGAAGAGGTCTGCTGATGAAGAGGACTATACGCTGAAGGTTAGACTGTGTAAACTGATGCTGGAAATATAAACTAACCAACAAAAAATGCTTGAAATTATCAGGTCAGGTAGGATCTGTGTAGTTTTAATGAAAGGTCACAAACCTAAACATAATGTTCTCATATCACAGATGCTGCCTGATGACTATTTCCAGCTTTTATGTGTAAACATGTTTGTGAATGTCAAGACTGACATGTGGCTTTGGCAACTATTCCTTACTGAATATTGTTTTCATGTGCAACTTGATGTGGCACACACTGAATTTGCACATTGAAAATCAGATGAACATATGGGCATGAGAAGTCCTATTTGAGTTGGTTGCTAGTACTGGCATTTCCGCACACTCTGCCTGACCGTAGTTTGTTTTAGGGCTTGTTTGAGAATTCCAAAATGTTTGCGAAGGGATTCATGATGCTCAATTGTAATGTGTTGTACGTTCTTACTCTACATACAATATTAGAGTGAAATTATTGTAGTTTGCTACTTAAGAGAGTGCATTCTAGCACACATTACTACAGCAAGTCAAAGTAGAATCATGCATTCCTTAAAGTAACTTGAGAATATTGAGACTGAATGGACTATTTATTTTGGTTCCCTTGAAGCATCCTGTGCAATATTGGGTAGTTTTTAAAAAAAATATTTTGAATACTTTTAAAGATACCTATTAAATAGTTTACCAACAATGTCCAGTCTGATATAAATGTTAGGTTAATTGAAAAAATAAGGCACTAGAGATGCTGGTTTACATAAAGAGACGCAAAGTGCTGGAGTTACTGGGCCCGCTGAGTTGTTCCAGCACTTTGTCTCTTTAGGTTAATTGAACATAATTTATTGTAGAATGATTGTATCCACTGTAAACGAAACAAGAGATGCAGAATTGCTAAGAATTATTTGTACAATGAATTACCAATTTAAGAGGCAATTGCATTTACAAGGATCGTGCATGTACTGTTTAGCTTGTGATACCTAATAAACTTTTGTTTATACTTTAATTCAGAGAAAAGCAAGTCCTCCGCAAGGACTTGTGGCAGCTTACAGCGGAGAAAGTGATACAGAAGAAGAGCAGGAAAAGACCGAGGATGGAGAGGAGAAGCTGACTGATTGGAAGAAAATGGCCTGCCTTTTATGTCGACGACAGTTTCCAAGTAAAGAGACACTCATCAGACACCAGCAGCTCTCAGAATTGCACAAGGTATATAGATCTCACAAAAGAAAAATGTAGGTACATTTGAAATTTTTTACAATAGCCCTTCCATAAATTATGCAATTACATTTTGTTTCTTTTTACCATAAAGCAAAATTTGGAGATTCACAGAAGAGCAAAGATGAGCGAAATGGATCTTGAAGCTTTGGAGAAGACAGAGAGAGAGGTATGATCTTTTCTACAAATTGGAGCATGTGCCTGTAGTGCTTTTATTTTGAAGTAATTTGGTATCACTGAATCTTAACTCTTTCCACAGATGAAGTACCGAGACAGGGCAGCAGAAAGGAGAGAGAAATATGGGATCCCAGAGCCTCCCGAGCCCAAGAGGAAGAAGTTCTTCGCACCACAAGTTGTGTGAGTGATGTTGTTCCTCCATGTATGAAGCCATTTCCATCACTCCCATATCACTGAAACTGTTGATTTGTTTATCATTTGGTCAGTTATACTTAACTATGATCCATTGGATGAGATAATTGGGCCTATGCACTTCTCCCACCATCCACAGTGATAAACAATATCAATTGTTCCAATACTTCCTCTGTGCCATTAGTGATGGTTACTTGATGCCATGTGCATCCTTGCTGTTAGGGTATTTGTCAGTAGTTTCCCACTAACTGTGCAGCTACTCTGCTAGCTTGCTCATTCTTATTCTTCACTGGGGAATCTCTAGTTTCCTATAGATCAATGATCTTACAACTTTCTGTTTCCTACGCTGCTGACCTTGTGTCGCGTTTCAACCTTTTTGATATTTGATAAGCTTTCTCTGTACAAATAGCAGCATGAAAAGCAGAAAATACATTTTCTTGCACTGTGAATGTCTTCTTTAGCAGTGATTTTGAACAGCCAACCAAAGATGGCATCGGTAGTGATAATATTGGAAGCCGAATGTTACAAGCCATGGGCTGGAAAGAAGGTTCAGGACTTGGTCGAAATCAACAAGGCATTATTGCACCAATCGAGGTTTGTTTTTGACTATTCATGAACCTAGCCACATGGAAGCTTGAACTTCAACAACATATTATTGAAGCACAGATTGAGTTTGATATAGGACTACATTTTGATTTTAAGAATTAAAATCATTCAAAAAGGCAGTACAGTGCATTGACTTCCCTTACAGTGGGTTCATTGTGAAGTGGGTGGGGTATTAGGTTGCAAATACTTGGATGGCTGACAGTCACAAATGTAATTGGGGGGGGGGGGGGGAAGGAAGTGGAGAACAGGTGCAAGACATTGAGAGTTTACAAGATCATTTCTAACCAAGTTGCTCTACTGTACTAAGTTAGCTTATGCTGTCAGAGGAATATCTATCCGCTGCTCTTAGTTTAGTTTATTGTCATACCGAGGTAGAGTGAAAAGCTTCCAGCCCAGTGACCTGCCCAAAGGCAAGGAAAGCACCGAGCCAATAGCAGCATGAATATGATTTTAAAATGGAACTGTCTCTTTAGCTTTAAATGTTTCTGCCACTTAAGATTATAATTTTGTGCCTTTTTGAGCTGCGTGGTACTAAGAGCAATTTCGAATCTTCTTGAAACAGGCGCAGTTGCGTATGAAAGGAGCTGGACTTGGAACACGTGGAGGCTCTTATGGAGTCAACACTGCAGACACCTACAAAGATGCCGTTCGAAAAGCCATGTTTGCCAGATTCTCGGAAATGGAATAATATTTCTTGGTGTTGTAAATATTGTTACTGTTTTGTTGTACCAAGGAAGAATGCTTGTGTCAATTTTTTCACTTCCTGCTTTGGTTATATTTCTAAGTTCCAACAAAAAAATCCGCAATTTAGTCTTTCAAATTATGACCTTGTAAAATTGGAGGTTATCAACTGCTGGTGAGCATGACATACGAGGGGAAGATTTGTTGCGTTATGGATTTTGATACAAAATCGGCTAATTGTACATTCTGTATTATAATCAACTGCCTTTGTACAGATTCTGGGATAGTAGCTGTAAACCTGATTATTTTGAATAATTCTTTCTATTTTCTTTTCTCTTATTCCCTAAATAAATTCCTCGGTGCTAATAAAACTGCTGGTTTATTTTGGAGTTCTGAATAAGAGAGAAACAGTCTTAAACTGCAGGATTGATTTTTAAGCCCAAATTCCCCAACACATCCCAAACACGTGTGGGTTTGTAGACAAATTAACTGCTGTAAATTCTCTATTGTTGATGGGTGATAAGAGGTTTGATATGAGATGGGGTGTTAATGGGGATGTGCATGAGAAAATTTGTTAGGGGAATGATGTGGAAGTGCAATTGAAAGGATGCGTCTCAGAGCTGGCATAGATTCTGGGACAAATAGTTTCTGCAGTTGTGAAATGTGAGTTGGGCTGGGTAAAGGGATAGCAAAGGATCAAAGAGGAGAAGCTGTTGCAAAAAAAAAAAAAAAATGAACAGTTCAAATTTATATTCCCACAGGCCATGCAACATTTGTTTAGAGATTTTTACCATTTCAGATTGATCATCAGTATGGGAATGATGGAGGTGTGTGGGTGTTACAAAAGGAATAACATTGGGGTCATGTTCGATGTAGGTAGAAGCATAGGGATTAGTGTGGGAGTGCGATGGATAATCGAATAACTTTATAGCTTAAAATATTTAGGCTAATTAAGAATATAATTTTGTACCTTTTGAGCTGTGTGGTACTAAGAACAACTTTGAATCTCCTTGGAGTAAGCACAGAAGTGAACGACTTGGGACTTGTGGAAGCTCTTATGAAGTCAATTGCATGGCCATGCTTTCAGGCACAGTGATGCTACAGTTAGTGTAGCTGCCTCAGGGCACATGTGACCTGGGTTTCATTCTGCCCTCCAGTGCTCTTTGTAGAGTTTGCACATTCTCCCTGTGACTGGGTCAGGTTTCCCCCACACCAAAGATGTGTGGGTTGGTAGATGAATTGCCTAATGTTGGTGAGTGATAAGATGATTGGTATGAAGTGGTGTGCTAATGGGCATGTGTGCAAATATGGATACATGGAAAGGAAGCAGGGATGGAATTGATAGGATGGGAACGTGAACATTTTGCATTTGAGTGGGACTGATGTCAGGCCATGGAAAAAATCTTCCAGATAGTTGAGCAGTGTAAACTTTTGATATAACTGGAAGAGGAGATAAAAGGGAAAGCAAATGGTTTTGGGTTTAAAATAAGCGCTTATGTGGAAAAACAATGAGATTAGTAAATCACTGCTTGCACTGAACATCACACAGAGTGCTTTTCAAAGCGGTTGCAAAGTCACAACTTAAACATAGCATTCAAGTAGCTCCTTAATATCATCTGCTTTGTGTGAAAGAATTTGGTCGTTATGTTATTCTTCTGGTTTGATCCTAGCGGTACCATGACATGGAAGAGATGTAATTTATTAATTTGTTCATGGAATATGAACTTGTTGGGCGCAGCACATGAGGAACCAAATACCGTGAGCTGCTCCCATCTGCGGAGTTACAGCTTGATGTATATGTCACTTACTCAGTTGCCATCCAATTTGCAGCACAAAGGACCCACCTACAATGGAAAGAAGTGATGGACCTGTTGATCTACAATCGTATGGCAACAGCATTATTTTATGAAACACATTGCTTTTGGAGCTTGCAATTATATCAATCTGCTTTTCTATTCATAGTGTAATTGGACTTTTTTTTAGCTGCTAGTATTTGTACAAACTTTTTGGATAGACACAAAGTACAAGAGTAACACATCAGGTCAGGCAGGATTACTTTAAAAAAAGGATGGGTGACGTTTCAGGTTGGGACTCTTTAGAGTGAAAGTACAGTGAAGGTGAGGATCTGGAGGCGAGAAAAATACCTGGCCCTGATTGGCCCTGGTCTTTTCTCGCCTCCAGCTCTTTCCCTTCCCCCTACTTTCAGTCTGAAGAAGCGTCCCAACCTGAAACATTGACCATCCTTTTTATCTAGACTTGTGTTACTCCAGCACTCTATCTTTGGTATAAACCAGCATCCGCAGTTCTTTGTTAAAGAAGGAACTGCAGATGCTGGAAAAACTCAGCGGGTGCAGCAGCATCTATGGAGCGAAGGAAATAGGCAACGTTTCGGGTCTGAAGAAGGGTTTCGGCCCGAAACGTTGCCTATTTCCTTCGCTCCATAGATGCTGCTGCACCCGCTGAGTTTCTCCAGCATTTTTGTGTACATCCGCAGTTCTTTGTTGCTACAAACTATTCTGGGTGTTCATTTCCATTGAAAGTGAAGTGTGCAATGAGGCAGAGCTAGTCTAGAAATCACGTGGAGAGGGAAAATATATATTGAATATTTGGACAGTATAAAATGCATTAACTTCAATTAGTTCTTTTTTTATGGTCTCATTCTTGTCACTTATTTTTGGATTTAAAATGGGATTAACTACTTGCCCATCTTGAACTTTTTGCCATAGTTAATCTGTCCACACTCTTCAAGTTTGTGTTCACGTCTGAACTTCAGACTTGGGTTCGTGAATGGAATAAATGGTTCAGAAGGTCATAAGAAAGGTGAAGCTTTATGATGTCTTGGACTTTGTGACTGGACCAAGCTCTTGCTTCATCAAGACCATACGGAGCTAGGAGCAATGCCCATCCCAAAGTATAGCAATTCACATAAGGCTGTTTATCACTGCTCAAATCTGGAGTGGAAACATATTGTCCTTGTCCCTGAATAGCTGCCAAAGGAGGAAATAGCAAAGGATGCCCTTAATGAATCATCTTCAATCTTGGAAATACAAGTTTCAAATTAATGAATTTAATAGATGTAGTAACTACTTTTGGGACGGCTCAGTGGTGCAGCGGTAGAGTGCTGCCTTAGCGCCAGAGTCCCAGGTTTGATCCTGACCACGGGTGCTGTCTGTATGGAGTTTGCATGTTCTCCCCGTGATCTGCATGGGTTTTCACCAGGAGCTCCGGTTTCCACCCACGCTCCAATGACGTACAGGTTTGTAGGCTAATTGGCTTGGTAAAATTGTCCCTAGTGTGTGTCGGATAGTATGCCGGAAGTGCGTGGATAGCTGGTCGCCGCAGACTCTGGGCTGAAGGGCCTGTTTACACACTATCTCTAAACTAAACTTCCAATCAGAACCTGTGTCCTTTTCCCTGCTAGCTTGGGTCAAAAGGGTATCTGCTGTTCCTTTTCATTATCTTAAATTTTTTGAAAGACTTGGTTAGCTGCTTAAGGCACTCTCCTTCAGTAACCTTAAAATAATTCAACTCGTTATTTGCACTGAGATTATTACACTGATCTCAGCAAGCATAACAGTTGGATGAACACCTTTCTCGTTGTCCCCTAACCCAAAGATAATCTTTCTAACTCTTTAGATCAAGTTGTGCTTTCTGCACAACAGAAGAAAGTTGGAAGATGGGCCCCGACTTGTATCGTCACCTATCCATGTTCTCTTGAGATGCTGCCTGACCTGCTGAGTTACTGTCATCTATTGTAATCCTGCCCTTCCCCTCTTCCAGCTTTCTTCCCGCTTACAATCAGTCTGAAGTAGGGTCCCGACCCAAATCATTGCCTATCCATGTGCTCCTGAGATGCTGCCTGACTCAATGAGCTACTGTAGCAATCTGTGCTTCAATTGTAATCCTCCATTCTTCCAACTTTTTTCCTCCGACAATCAGTCTGAAGAAGAGTCTCGACCCGAAACATCGTCAATCCATGTTCTCCTGAGATGCCTGACCCACTGAGTTACTCCAGCACCCAGTGTCTTCTGCTGTGGTCTTACTGTTCAGTAACGTAGGTCAATATTTTATTAAATAAAATATTAATAAGATTGTTTTGCTCTGTTTACTAACCTGACGTTATTCCTCTAGCTTGAAGTATATCAGCTGCAGCTTTCATTAATTACCCAATATGCCGCAGGCATTCCGTTTAAATTTAGTGTAGGATTGATTTCAAGGGTTTGAAGACAATGCTGTATGGTTGCCGTAATTTTCACAAAGATCTGACTACAGGTGCAATGTCATCTCTAGTCACAGTGCTTTGCCATTTCCAATCCACTTGTGTTAGTAAGGAACAATTTGTGCTCCAACTTTAAAAGATTTTTTTTAAAGTAGTTGGGATTGTGAGCTATTAAGGATATGCATAATTCTTTAGGTTATAGAAACAAGCTTCATTCACAGT
This sequence comes from Malacoraja senta, assembly GCA_038087875.1. Lineage (NCBI taxonomy): Eukaryota > Metazoa > Chordata > Chondrichthyes > Rajiformes > Rajidae > Malacoraja > Malacoraja senta. Next base: position 54,802,459 of record CM075980.1, on the reverse strand, counting down.
GCCTCAATCCTCAAATCTTATTCTTGTCATTTCTAATTAGTTTAGCTTAGAGATACAGCATGACAACAGGCCCTTCATCCCACCGTATCCGCACTGACCTTCAATCACCCGTACGTTAGTTTAATGTTATCCCTGTTTTGCCTCCTACACACTAGGGGCAATTTACAGAAGCCAATTAACCTACAAACCTGCACGTCTTTGGAATGCACTTGGAGAAAATCCACGCGGTCACTGGGAGAGCGTACAACCTTCGTACAGACAGTACCCATAGTCAGAATCCAGATGGCAGCTGCTCCAGTGCTGTGCCACTGCCATCCCAATGTTGAGAGAATGTTTAAATAGGTGCTATATGAATATACATATTTCTCTTATGAGGGAATTAAGATTACAAACTTTCAAATAATGAGTTGGGTTGGAGAGCAGTATAACAAATGCAAATATAAGTGCTTTAAATGAGTTTCCACATTGTGTTGGCGTTATTTCACAAGTAGTATCAGGCAATGTATACAGTCTTATTCCCAATGTTAGTTACCCCCCCCCCCCCCCCCATTTATCCAGATGGAATTACAGATTCTACTGTTTAATGTAGTGCATTCCATGTTTGAACTAAAGCAGAATGTGCATAGTGGAAATAAATATTAACATGGCTGGAAATATTCAGAAGATCTGGCAGTATCTACGGAGAGGCAGAGTTTAAGTGTCTTGGATGTAAAAGTTGGAGGCTTAATGATAAAGAGCGTACAGAGGCTGGGAAGGATGTGTGGTGGTGCAGCAAGAAAGAATTAGAGGGACCATGTTGGGGATGGGTGTTGAGCTTCTGTTGGAATAACTTAAGTCACGCACTTAAGTTAGCAAACTCCTTGAAGTGTTGGCTGGTAAATTGACTGCCGTTATCAGGTAACAGTATGCACCGAGCTCCGTGGTCTGCAAAATGGCGAGCAAGCTTCGAAACTACCCCGCGAGAAGTGGGGCTGCTACGAAAATCAATGTCAAACCATCCAGAATATGAATCGACAAGTACCAGGTACTGCTTGCCATGCCATTCAAATATGTCAGTTGCCACTGTGGACCGCGAGAGGGCAGGAGCCGGATGTAAAATAAATGGTTGGTATTGTTGATGAGGTTAATGGCCTTGGCGCGATTCAGGATCTTTGTCAGATTAGCATCGTGTTCTTCGACAGTTCGTCTAGCAACGAGGATGTCATCCACTACAATGGAGCATGGGTAACATGCAAACAAGTGCTCCATAGCTTGTTGAAATACTTCACTAGCAGAGCTTATGCCAAAAGGAATGCAAAGAAATCTGTAATGCCCGAACGGGGAAATCTGCCAGAATGAACTCTTGGCATCTAGAACAGTGAATACAGTTGCCTCAGCCATCTGTGCTGCAATCTCGTCCACAGTGCGCATAAGATAGTGAGGTAGTTTAATGGCTGTGTTTAAGTCCTTCGGATTGATACAAATCAGTATTTTGTCCCTATTCTTCTTCGTTGTCACAACCATGGTGGAAACCCAATCCGAGGGGTCAGCGACGGGAGCAATCGCACCTAGAGACACCATTCTGTTGAGTTCACTTTGAACACGGTCCCGCATAGCATAGGGAATCTTGTTGAGCTTCTGCTGTTGGAATAATTTAAGTCACGCACAGTGATTAAGATCCAAAGACTTTATTAGCGTTACAGCATAGCTTCATCTTAGCACATAACTCCAAAGTGAGGGAGAAAGGGCAGCGAAGCTTTCTGTTAAACTAGTGGGCGTAGCATGACTCGTAACATGAGTGACACTGATCTACAATGGGGTGATAAAATGACAAGGGGGTGACAATGCACACCAGAGAGAATGTAAGTATTTGATATAGCAGAATGTTTGGCGGAAATGTAAATGTCAATAACATAACCATCACTTTTGTATACAAGAATGTTAATGTACTTTAAGATCTGAGTACACCATGTGTTATAATCATTATACAGTGTACCATTGTCAGTTTTGAGAATGAAGAGTCTTGTAAAGAAGAGTCTAGATATCTTCCCCAAGTATGGCAGATAGCATCTGCAACATCTAAATAATTTGTGAATGCTACAATGGTGATTAGGTTGGGTTGTCATTATTGCAATTGTAAATGGTTGTGGCATTTAAGAATTCTTTAAGCAGGGCATGGAGGGGGAAGTTAGCAGGAATTGAACACGGAGAAACATTGGAAAGTTCACAGTGTGTGCAGACTCTGGCATTTCCCCAGCAAGGTGCGTATTCTCTGCAGAATAACCTTGAATATCATTGCTGTTAGGAGCAGGGAACAAAGTAAACAATTTAAAAATACACAGCTCTCAGTGTCCTATCTGACCTTTAGGAAAAGGGTAATATTGTATCAAAAATAATATTTCATGAAGAGAACTACAGCCCTAAATACAGAAAAAAATGAACAGTGTTCTTTGTTTCTGCAATTTCCCAGATATGAAACCTTTGCAATTTAATGTATAAAAGATTGTGCTCCAAATATCAAGCTCATTCCTTTCGGTATCCCACCAATGATCAAAAAATCGACTCACTGGCGCATTCTTTAGGTGAAGATAGACAGAAGTGGGGAAGTGAAGAAGAAGGGTCTCGACCCAAAACATCACCCATTCCTTCTCTCCAGAGATGCTGCCTGTCCCACTGAGTTACTCCAACGTTTTGTGCCTATCTTCGGTTTAAACCAGCATCTGCAGTTCCTTCCTACACATTTTTTAGGTGTGCAAATTGTGCTTGAAGAATATTGCTTCTTGTCTGTTCTTGTTATGTAATGTTAAAGGGCTATGGTGAAAATATTGATTGTTGCCTGACGCTTAGTATTATTCGTGAGGTGCATGTGAGGCTGTTGCTGGTGAGTTGATGTTGACAGTGACAATTTATTATCCAGTCTACTATATCTGTCTCCCTTTTATTCCCCATTGTGCAATTATCAGCATTATAAATAGATGTTGTGATATTTCTTTGATAAACTACATCCATGTTGGGTACAAGCGTCAAGTAAATTATGAACATTTTTCATCTTGAGCAGTGATAATTTATTTGTTTTTCTCTGCATCTTTAAAAGAAAAATTGCCTGTATTGATGAAGGGCTGGTGACTGGGGAATCAGAAGTGTGAATGAGAAATCGTATACAAGCGTGTTGAGTTGAGTAGAGGCTTGGTAAAGAGATAAAAGCATAACGTTTACAGAATGTTTGAAGTCCAGTGTTGAAAGTGAGTCAAGACTAAACTGTAAAAGAAAAAACCCATATCTAAATACGAGTGAATAGTGTACAGAAATGTGAGTATTTCTACAGTGGTAGATATAATTGGAATAAAAACCAATTAAAGGAAAATAGTCACAAAATGAGTCTGAAGAAGGGTCTCGGCCCGAAACGTCACCCATTCCTTCTATCCAGAGATGCTGTCTGTCCCGCTGAGTTACTTCAGCACTTTGTGTCTACCTTCGGTTTAAACCAAAATCTGCAGTTCCTTCCTACACCAATAAAGGGAGAGTGCCCTGTTCCCTTGTAGGCCAATATTATTATTAACCTATTATTAGTTTATATTTCTAATATATCAGCCACAGTACAAATCCTCCAACCTTTGACAATGAGCGGTGAATCAATGGAATGTCTAGTCTGTGGTGGTAGAGTAATGTTGGACTGAATTACTGAGCAGAAACTTTTTAAAAATCATGCCACCATGACTTCTGTTTTCACACCAGGATACCTCTGTGATCTCAAAACATGCGGCAATAGCAGCATGCCCTCAGTGCCCAATTTTAGACTTTAGGGATACAATACGGAAACAGGCCCTTTGGCCCATCGAGTCCAGGCTGACCTGCAAGCACCATCTTACACACTAGGGATAATTTACAATTCTTACTGAAGCCAATTAACTTACAAACCTGTTTCACTTTGGAATGTGGGAGGAAACCGGAGCAAACCCACACGATCACTGAAAACATATAAACTCTGTGCAGACAGCACCTATGGTCAGAATGAAACCCAAGTCTCTGGCGCTGTAATGGCAGCAACTCAATTGCTGCGCCATTGTGCTGCCCTTGTACATCTGTACATTTCAATAACTCTATTTATTCCCCATTGTACAAGTATTGATGTTATAAATGGAGATTCATTTTGAGCAAGATAAATCTCTGGCAGTTATGGCACTATGGATATTGTTTATCATATCTGTGGTGCTGCTGCAAGAATCCAAAGTCCAAAGCCTATCCATAGGCCCAACTGCAGATAGATCCCTAAAAATTGGAGCTGTTGATACAATTAGGAAGCATCCAACAGAGAGAGACTTGGATGACTCAGTAACTGCATTCCTACAATACAATCAGATCTGAAGATTGGATAGAATGGGAATATGGAGCGCTGCTGTGATTGCAGTTGAACAACAGGGTGGGTGGGGGGAGGGGGGGGGTCCACTGTGCTGGCTTTCAAAGTTATGACTTTTCTACCGACATCAGAGAGATTAATTGATTGATGGGGTTAATCTAAAGGGTTTTATTTCAGCATCGATGACGCACTGATGAAAGAGTGATCCGTGTCAACGCTTACGTCAGCCTGAGATGGATTTCCATTAGCAATGTTCCACTTGACCTCTGAGCACAGAACAACTTGTTCAAGAAATGTAAGTTTTGTATAAAAGGAAGCAAAGGAAAACAACTAAATCGAGATACGATCAGGAATGGGGTACGTTGCAAACATCAGAGAGTTATCTCCAAGAAGAAGAACACAGGCCTTTTAAAGCAGCAATCTGCTAGAGGTCCTCAGGGTAGGAGGAGGAGCAGGGGTTTGGGGGTAAACGACAGGTCAGCGTTTCAGGTCAAGACTCCGCATTAGGACTGAGAGTGGCGAGGGTAGATTTTTGTTTGGTTTAGTTTAGAGATACAGCACGGAAACAGATCCTTCAGCCCTCCGAGTGCAGGCCGACCAGTAATCCCTGCACATTAACACTATCCTACGCACACTTGGGACAATTTACAATTTTTAACAAAGCCAATTAACCCACAAACTTGTACGTCTTTGGAGTGCGGGAGGAAACAGAAGCACCCGGGGAAAACCCCTGCGGTCACAGGAAGAACGCCCAAACAGACAGCAACCGTAGTCAGGATTGAACCCGGGTCTCTGGCGCTGCGCCATCGTGCTGCTGCAGTGTGCTCAGTATGAAGAGAAGAGGGGGAGAGATAAGACAGGGCCGGAGGTGAGTGGCGAATAGAGGTGCGATAATGGGCAGGTTATGAGAGGTGGAAGTAGGGGGGATGATGGTAGAGTCAGGAGACAGGCAGGTGGAGGAGTGATGGAGGTTGGGGGCATGTGAATGATTGGTGGAACCAGAACCAGATGGGGTGAGGTGGTGAAGCCTGTGTGTGCACTCTACATGTAGTGAGTGGATGCATCCTCCATTTTCCCTAATCTTTCACCCTGACCCTACGCCAAGTACTGATCCACGCTCCTTTGGAAGCTACTCAATCTGCTTCCACTTTCCTTTCAGGTATTGCATTCCAGTTTCTAACAACTCGCAGTGCACAAAACATATCATCATCTACTTGGTTTTAAATCGACTACCTTAAATCTATGTTTAACTCTATGATGACGGGTTCTCCTTATTTACTGTCATGGGGTGGTAAAGCACAGAAATTAGCTGCTCTGTCCACTGCATCATTGACAATCTTTTCCCCATCTTCACCAATCCCATTTGCCAGCATTAAGACCATGCCTTCTTCTGTGCCTTGTTTATTTACCTCCTGTAAATGTTGGGATAGTCCCAGCCTCAACTACCTCCTCTGGCAGCTTGTTCCAGCTACCCACTTATCCTTTTCAACAGTTCAAGCCCATATTTAGACCTGATTGATATGCCTAGCACTCAGCATAGACCCAGGTTAGGTTTCAGTAGAAACCCACTTATATTTGGAGCAAGGCACACTCATCCCTGCCTCAATGCCATGGTTTGAATAGAAAGCGGAACCATGTCAATTAGAGGTTGTAAACTCTCATCAAATCCTTGCGTAGTTTTTGTTTAGTTTACTTTAGAGATACGGCATGCAAACTGGCCTTTCGGCCCATCGAGTCCATGCCAACCAACGATCCCCAGACATTAATTATACCCTGCACACTAGGGATAATTTAAAGAAGCCAATTAACCTACAAACCTACACTTCTTTGGGATGTGGGAGGAAACCACATGGTCACAGGGAGAACGTGCAAACTCCGCACAGACAGCACCCGTAGTCGGGATTGAACCCGGGTCTCTGGCGCTGTGAGGCAGCAGCCGCTGCGCCACTGTGCCACCAGCACTTGCTGTTTTCAATCATCTCTGTACTTAGTGACCATTCACATCCCCATGGGCCTAGCTTGAATTCACGCCTGAATATTAAGCAAAACAACTTGCAGTGATGTTGAAGCGCACTAACTTTGTCTCCATTAATTTTAACCTCATACAACACGAGAGGGCCCATTGAGCAATTGTCACTTTGATAAAGCTATTTCATTAGTCCCACACGTCCTTTCCCTTCATTTTTTCTCTCTCAATGTATTTATCTAATTCCTTTTGACAGTTGTTACTGATGTGCTTCCACTTGGTTTCAATGTAGTCCTTTCATGCATTCTATAATAAAAATGATCTTCCATGGCTCTTATTTCTTTCAGGAAACACCTTACATCTGTTCTTCTTGGCACACAGTGGCGCTGCTGATAGAGCTGCTGCCTCACAGTTCCAGAGATTTGGTTTCAGTTTTGACCTCCAATGCTGTCTGGGCCAAGCCCATTATCCCTGTGTGGGTTTCCTCTGGGTGCTGTAGTTTCCAACTACATCCCAAGGAACGGTAGGTCAATTGTGGAGGGAATGGACAGGTGACGCCTCAGGTCAGAACCATTCTTCAGACCAGGGCAGGTAGCAGGGCTGCTGACTCACAGTTCCAGAGTGATTCAATCCTGACCTCGAGTGTTATCTGGACCAGACTGAAGAAGGGTCCCAACCTAGAATGTCACCTGTCCATTCCCTCCCTAGATGCTGCCTGACCCGTTGAGTTCCTCCAGCCCTTTGTTTAGTTTAGCTTAGTTTAAAGATACAGCGCAGAAACAGGCCCTCTGGTCCACCGACTACATCGGCCATTGATCACACGTTCATACTAGTTCTATGTTATTCCAATTTCTTATTCACTCCCAACACTCCTAATCCTAGAATTACACTCCCAGCAATTTACAGAGGGTTAATTAACCGACAAACCGGCACATATTTGGGATGTGGGAGGAAATCAGAGCACCTGGAGGAAACCCATGAGGTCACGGGAAGAACATGCAAACTCCACACAGATAGCACCTGAGGTCAGGATCGAACCAGGGTCTCTAATGCTGTGAGGCAGCAGCTCTACCTTCTACGCTGTTATCCATTGTTGGTGGATATTCAATGGGAGGATCTGAAACAAATGTGACATATCTGCAAGATAAAGAGGGCACTTATTTGACATTGAAGGAATTTCTTCTCCTAGAGGGTGGTGCATCTACTCTTGTCTACCCCGGTGGGTTCTAGACTGGGACAGTGGGGTGTTTAAAGAAGGGGTAGACACAGTTTTGAAAGATCATGGGATTGAGGGCTGAGGGAACTGGCACAGAGGAAGAGTTGGGGGCGCAGTGATCGAGTTGCTGCCTCACAGCGCCAAAGATCCGGATTCAATCGTGACTATGGGTCCTGCCTATACAAAGTTAGTACGTTCTTCATGTGACCGCGTTGGTTTTTCCGGGTGCTCCCGTTTCCTCCCACTCTCCAAAGATGTACAGGTTTACAGGTTAGTTGGCTTCAGTAACATTGTAAATGGTCCCTTGTGTGTGGAATAGAACTAGTGCACGGGGTGATCGCTGGTCGGCGCGGACTCAGTGGGCTGAAGGGTCTGTTTCCACGCAGTAACTCTAAACTCTAAAATCTAAAGTCTAGAGTTGAGGTCTGGAGTAGATCAGCTGTGATCACACTGAATGATAGGGCAGCTTTGGGCTGCCAGCTGGACAACTCCTGCGCCTATTTCCCTGAATGTACATTTCTTGGTGGTCTCGCCTCGAGGAACGATCATTGGCCAGGAAGACAAGACAAAATCTCAATGTGAAGCCAGCCACCGGAACTCTTTCTGTGATGACTACACTCCAGAATCAAGGTCACCTGAACCTCTGCAACCGAGCTGCTCCGTGTGGTCAGAGGTTAGCTCCCCCCCAAATTGGTCTTTGATTTAATGAACTCTCTTTTCAACTATCTTTCTCTTTTCTCTTTTCCTAGTTCTATAATATATCGCGGCTACCCCACCTTCTTCTCTATTGTAATCATATATTGTCTTCCTGTTGACTGGATAGCATGCAACAAAAACTTGTCACCGTATCTAGATACACATAACAATAAACTAACTAACCATGCCTGCCTCTTGCAAATGGTAAGTATCCAGAGGTGGTCTTGGGGCGGCACAGCGGCGCAGCAGTAGAATTGCAGCCTTACAGCGCCAGAGACCCGGGTTGGATCCTGACCGTGGGTGCTGCCTGCACAGAGTTTGCACGTTCTCCCTGTGACTGCATGGGTTTCTTTGGCCGCTCCGGTTCCTCCCCACATTCCAAAGATGTGCGGGTTTGTAGGTTAATTGGCTTTGGATAATTGCCCCTAGTGTGTAGAATAGAACTAGTGTATGGATGATCTTCCGAGCGTTTCCCAATCAGAAACCTTGGATGAACTTTGAGATCCGCACTCTTCTGAAGTCCAGACACCGGGCATTCATGTCTGATGATACAGTGGCCTACAAGGAGTCCAGATACGACCTTGGTAAGGCCATCAAAAAGGCCAAAAGGGACTTCTGCTCCAAACTGGAGGAAGAGACTGATGTTCGGCGGCTGTGGTGGGGCCTGAATGCAATCACCTCTTACAAGGCGAAATCAGGAGGCAGCTCGAATGTCGGCGAAACATCACTCCCTGATGAGCTCAATGCGTTTTACGCACGCTTTGATAGGGAGAACACCGATGTGCCTTGCCGAGCCCCCATTCGCTGTGATGGTATTTCAGTCTCTGTCACAGTGGCCGACGTCAGGAAATCCTTCAGAGGGGTGAACCCTCGAAAAGCGCCTGGACCTGATGGTATACCTGGTCGCGTTCTAAAAACCTGTGCGGACCAACTGGCTGGAGTTTTTACAGACATTTTCAACCTCTCACTTCTGAGGTCTGAGGTCCCCACCTGCTTCAAAAGGGCATCAATTATACCAGTGCCCAAGAAGAGTAAGGTAACGTGCCTCAATGACTATCGACCTGTGGCACTAACGCCTGTGGTGATGAAGTGCTTTGAGAGGTTGATCATGACGCAGATCAACTCCTACCTCGACAAAAACCTGGACCCACTGCAGTTCGCTTACCACCACAACAGATCAACGGTGGATGCGATCTCGCTGGCCCTCCACTCCGCTCTGGACCACTTGGACAACAAAAACTCATATGTCAGGCTGCTATTCATCGATTACAGCTCGGCATTTAACACAATCATCCCCTCCAAGCTGGTTACCAAACTCGCAGAACTGGGTCTCTGCGCATCCCTCTGCAGTTGGATCCTCGACTTTCTCACTCTCAGACCACAGTCTGTTCGTATTGGTGGAAATGTGTCAGACTCGATAACAATTAGCACGGGAGCACCTCAAGGCTGCGTGCTCAGTCCCCTGCTGTACTCACTCTATACTCATGACCGCGTAGCCGGACATAGTGCGAACTCCATCATCAAGTTCGCTGATGACACCACTGTTGTGGGACGTATCACTGATGGGGATGAGTCAGAGTATAGAAGAGAGATCGAGCAACTGTCCATATGGTGCCAGCACAACAACCTGGCCCTCAACACCAGCAAAACCAAGGAACTGATTGTGGACTTTGGAAGGAGTAGGATGGGGACCCACAGTCCCGTTTATATCAACGGGTCGATGGTTGAAAGGGTCAAGAGCTTCAAATTCCTGGGCGTGCACATCTCTGAAGACCTTTCCTGGTCCGAGAACAATGATGCCATTATTAAGAAAGCACATCAGCGCCTCTACTTCCTGAGAAGATTACGGAGAGTCGGTTTGTCAAGGAGGACTCTCTCTAACTTCTACAGGTGCACAGTAGAGAGCATGCTGACCGGTTGCATCGTGGCTTGGTTCGGCAACTTGAGTGTCCTGGAGAGGAAAAGACTACAAAAAGTAGTAAACACTGCCCAGTCCATCATCGGCTCTGACCTCCCTTCCATCGAGGGGATCTACCACAGTCGCTGCCTCAAAAAGGCTGGCAGCATCATCAAGGACCCACACCATCCTGGCCACACACTCATCTCCCTACTACCTTCAGGTAGAAGGTACAGGAGCCTGAAGACTGCAACGACCAGGTTCAGGAACAGCTACTTCCCCACAGCCATCAGGCTATTAAACCTGGCTCGGACATAATACTGAACTTTACTAGCCAATACTGTTATTTGCACTTTATCAGTATATTGACCATTGTGTATATATTTATAGAATGCCTTGTAGTAAATGCCTACTATGTTCTGTTGTGCTCAAGCAAAGCAAGAATTTCATTGTCCTACCAGGGACACATGACAATAAACTCACTTGACTTGACTTGATCGTTGGTCAGCGTAGACTCGGTGGGTCAATGGGCCTATTTCCACGTTGTATCTCTAAATTAAATGAAACGAAACGGAACAAAACGAAATGAAACTAAACAAAATGAAACTAAACAAAACTAAATTAAACTAAACACAGTACTTAATTTCCATCCTTGGTCACTCTGCTCTCACATCACTGTATTAGATTATACCCACTTTTTTTTACTATTTATCCCTTTAATTCACCTATCTCATTAAGAATGTTGTGTAGTTTCAGACAAGAAGCCTTCAATTTAGTTTCTTTACCAATTTTAATTACTCTGACTAAATTAGGGTCAAACTGCATATTGCCGAGTCACAGCAGTTTGTGTAATTGAAATTCACACGTACTGAATTCATAAATCGCTACCGAAAAGCTTGAGGTACAGATTTAAAAATTCAATCTTATGGAAAATATATGGGAAAACCCCCCATCATGTATGCAGAGAAGTGTATGCAGTGAAAGATAATATTGGTAGGACAGTGATTCACAGGGGGAGGCCATTTAAGAAGTTTGCTTTGGAAAATGACAAGGCAATCTCTTCCATTGATACTTGTACAATGACAGTAGGCTGCCAGTTCACAGTTAAGAGACTAATTAAGGGATTTGCTTCTTATGATAATTGTACAATGAAACTTCACCAAACAATGTAAATTCCATTTCCATGTAATTAAAGCAAGGATCCTTTTTCTTTTTGCTTACAATACAATCAACGTTACTTTGCCTGGTGAGAGAAAACTTTCTTGGAGGAATACATTGCCACTTATTACCTGGTATTCAATGGGGAAAAAAGTGATTGTGTTACGAGAAGTTGTGATGAAAGTAGTTTTCTAGCAACACAACTCTTTCCATAACATGAGGGCACACTACACCCTTCCTAACACATGCTGGCCATTTCACTGCAAGTGTGAATTTGTCCCAACCAGTGCAATACAACATTGGGTAACTATCTCAGTATGGTTTGAGGATTACAGAGTCTGGGGCCATTTACTATGAGTGGTGGACTCCCTGATAAAATAACAAAGGGAAGTTTCTCAGATATTTTTAATCTACACAAGATTATTAATTACCGGACCACTTCTTTGAGAAGGTATGAGATATCAGAAATAATTGTTTAGTGTATTTAGAGATACAGCATGGACAAGAAAAGGCCCTTTGGCCCACCCTATTAAATCTTTCCCCCTTCACCTTAAATTTACGTCCTCTGGTTTTTGATTCCTCTGCTCTGGGTAAAAAGACATTGTGCATTTACCCAGTCTCTTTCTCGCATTTTTCATACACCTCCTCGTCCTCCTGCACTCCAAGGAACAAAGTCCTAGCCTGCTCAACCTCTCCCTATAGCTCAGGCTTTCCAGTCCTGGCAACATCCTCGTAAATATTTTTTGCGCCCTTTCCAGGTTAACAACATCTTTCCTATAACAGGATGACCAAAACTGAGCACAATACTCTTAATGTGACCTTACCTACATCTTGTACAATTGTAACATATTCTCCCAACTTCTATATTCATTACTGACTGATGAAGGCCAAAGTGCCGAAAGCCTTCTTGACCATCCTTTCTACCTGTGACGCCACTTTCAGGGAAATCTACTGAGTGCTGTGCTGCAGGTAAGATATTAATTGTTCTGTTTTGGGACATATGACAATAAAACACTCTTGACCCTCAAGATCCAGTTCAACCTTTGCTGCAGATAGACACACAATGCTGGACTAACTCAGCGGGACAGGCACCATCTCTGGAGAGAAGGAATGGGTGGCGTTTTGGGTCGAGACCCTTCCTTCAACCTTTGCTGCAATGTTTTATCTGGTGCAATACTTGCTGTGGCCAACAAGTGGCAGCAGTGCACAATTAATCGAAGCTGGAAACAAAGTGTGGAAGACACACAGCAGGTCAGGCAGCATCGGCTGGCAAAGAAACTGAGACACGTTTTAGGTCAACGAGCCTTCACCAGAGCTGTTTTGGAAGATCACGGAGAGCATTTTTCAATGAACTCTATGGCAAAGGAGGCAAGGGCCACAATCGAAGCTCCTGTTATGATTTCAGGACAAAACTGTCTAGGTTTGATGAATCACGAGATGTTGAATTCACATCCAGGATCAGATGTTTAATGGTTCTGGTGGATGGTTTCACTTGAGATTTTCCCTCAACTCGCTGGCCAACAATCCTCCCTCAAGGCAGGACCACCAAGAAAAGAGTACTCAGGGAATCAACACAGGAGTTGTCCAGCTGGCTGCTCAAACGTGCCCTATCATTCAGTGTGATCATGGCTGATCTACTCCAGACCTCAGCTCTTCTTCTGTGCCAGTTCCCACAGCCCTCAATTCCGTGATCTTACAAGTTCATGAGTTCATAAGTCATAGGACTAGAATTAGGCCATTCGGCCCATCGAGTCTACTCCGCCAAATCATGGCTGATCTATCTTTCCCTCTCAACCCCATTTTAGATTTAGTTTAGAGATACAGTGTGGAAACGGGTCCTTCGGCCCACCGAGTCCACATTGACCAGCGATCCCCATACACTAGCACTATCCTACACACTCGGGACAATTTACAATTTTTATTGAAGCCAATCAACCTACGAACCTGTAGGTCTTTGGAATGTGGAAGGAAACCGGAGCACCCGAAGAAAACCCACGCGGTCACATGGAGAACGTACAAATTCCGTACAGACAGCACCTGTAATCAGGATTGAACCCGGGTCTCTGGCACTGTAAGGCAGCAACTCTACCACTGCCCAACCGTGCCGGCACCATTCTCATGCCTTTTCTCCATTACCTTGGACCAAGAATCTATCAATCTGCGTCTTAAAAACACCTAATGACTTGGCCTCCACAATGTGTCTATCTCTTCTCTGACCCAGCCCTACAAGCCGCCAGGGTAGGGAATAGTGTAGATTCACCACCCTCTAGGAGGAGAAATTCTATTGCATGTTGGGTGTAAAATGACTGCCGCTTTATTTTGCAGTTGTGTCTGCTTTGTTTCAGATCCTCCCACTGATTATCCAGCAACAATGGATAACAATACAGGGCTGCAAAGTGGTGTGGCGGATGGAGTTCCTGCCTCACAGCGCCAAAGATCTAGGTTCGGTACTGACTATGGGTGCTGTCTGTGTGGAGTTTGCTTGTTCTCCCTGTGACCCCGTGGGTTTCCTCCAGATGCTCCAATTTCCTCCTGCGTACAAAGATATGTGGGTTTGTAGGTTAATCGGCCTCTATAAATTGTTTCGAGTGTGGAGGGTGTGAATGAGAAAGTGGGATGAAATAGAACTAGTGTAAACGGGTAATGGATGGTCAGTCCCAATTACTCCGTCTACGCTGCATCTGCTCCCAGGATGAGGCGTTCCACACCAGGGCATCCGAAATGTCCTCATTCTTCAGGGAACGGGGGTTCCCCTCCTCCACCATAGATGAGGCTCGCACCAGGGTCTCTGCCATACCCCGCAACACTGCTCTCTCTCCCCATCCCCCCACTCACAACAAGGGCAGAGTCCCCCTAGTCCTCACCTTTCACCCCACCAGCCGTCACATACAACAAGTGATCCTCCGTCAGTTTCGCCACCTCCAACGTGACCCCACCACTCGCCACATCTTCCCATCTCCCCCCATGTCTGCCTTCCGCAAAGACCGCTCCTTCCATAACTCCCTTGTCAATTCTTCCCTTCCCTCCCGTACCACCCCCTCCCCGGGTACTTTCCCTTGCAACCGCAAGAGATGCATCACTTGTCCCTTCACCTCCCCCCTCGACTCCATTCAAGGACCTAAGCAGTCGTTCCAGGTGCGACAGAGGTTCACCTGCATCTCCTCCAACCTCATCTATTGCATCCGCTGCTCTAGATGTCAGCAGATCTACATCGATGAGACCAAGCGGAGGCTTGGCGATCGTTTCTCCGAACACCTCCGGTCGGTCCGCAATAACCAACCTGACCTCCCGGTGGCTCAGCACTTCAACTCCCCCTCCCATTCCGTATCTGACCTCTCTGTCCTGGGTCTCCTCCATGGCCACAGCGAGCAACACCGGAAATTGGAGGAAATGCACCTCATATTCCGCTTGGGCAGTCTACATCCTGGGGGCTTGAACATTGAATTCTACCAATTCTGCTAGCCCTTGCTGTCCCCTCCCCTTTATCAGCCCTCTGGTTGTCTCCTCCCCTCCCCCAGCCCTCGGGCTCCTCCTCCGCCTCTTTTCCTTTCTTCTCCTCACCCCCTATCAGTCTGAAGAAGGGTTTCGGCCCGAAATGTTGCCTATTTCCTTCGCTCCATAGATGCTGCTGCACACGCTGAGTTTCTCCAGCATTTTTGTGTACATAATGGATGGTCAGCGTGGACTTGGTGGGCCGAAGGGCTGTATCTTTCAATTCACTCAAATATTTAAAAATTGACACTCGTCTCCTTACTTTGGGTGTGATCCTGCTGTGCCCACGATGCAGATGGAAAACCGTAGGTTGAGTCAAGCTGGTTGCATTTTAAGGAATGCGTAGAGGGTGGCAGGGACAAGATTGGATGCTCTAAAGTCCTACTGCTTTGCAAAAATTGTGCTGGTTTGTAGGTGAATTGACCGTTGTAAGTTGCCCCAAGTTACAAAGAGAGTAGTCGTATCTGGAGGATGTTGATGCAAATGTGAGGAAAATGGGCCGAGTGGGCAAGTGGGCTGAGGAATGGCAAATGGAGTTTAACTCAGAGAAGTGTGTAATGTTACAATTTGGGAAGTCAAACTAGGGCAGAAGGTTCACAATGAAGAGTAAAGCCCCAGGGAGTGACGGAGTACAGATACATAGTTCCCTGAATGTGGCGTCACAGGTAGATAGAGTGGTGAAGGAGGCTTTTGGCCACCTGGCCTTCACTAGTTAAGAGAATTGTGCGAAAATAGTTGGGACATTATGTTACAGTTTTTCAAAACATTATTGAGGCTGCATTTTGAGATTTTAAAAATCAAGTCTGCAATTTATCCCATCATAAAAAGCATAAAAAGAAGTTTAATTTGACACCTAATTCACTTTCATATCTTCAGTATTAAAAATGTTATGGCCATTTTCATACTCGGAAATTAGCATCTTGTTCCCTATTGCTTTTCTATTGACTTAACTCAAAAGCTGTGATCGAGGACAGTCAAAAGCCCATAACTTTCTTTAAAATTAAGAGAACTGAATGAAATTTTCAGTTATTATAGATTGAAGCATTCTGAAACAAATATGAAACAATCTTACTTGGATGACCTGAAATTAAAGCATATAATTAGTTAGTTACCTAATTGTAGCTAATTACAAAATTCAATTACTATATCTAAACATCTATCCATTTCTTAAGAAAAGCTTAACATTTTTAAATAGCCTAAGTGTCCAAATAACATTCACACAAGAATTCACAATATAACATGATTTTTAAATCTCATTGTCATGAATTTATAGGCCAAATGGAAGGAATTTAATGTTTAATTCCCGTAAATTAATGGGCATTAAAATCATCTTGCGAGTGGGTTCTTGTGGAACGGGATCGATTGGAACGTTGCAGTTGCGGTGAATTTGAACCCCATATCGGCAGGAAAAACACTGCTGGTTCGTATGGGGCCCAAATCACATTTTCGCCAATTAAATTTGGATTAAAGTCATCCTAAGAAGCAAGTTTATATGTAAAATAAACGACTTACATTATTTTTTGTCCCCTACTTGAGATCTGTCCCGTTGTAGGCCTTGAGGGTGTTAGAAGTAGCTTTTTATTTTACTCCAGCGATTAAATTGTCCAGCGATTTTTTTTAAAAACTTCCAAGAACGGAAGTCCGGACGATTTTTCTGCAGCAGCTGGCAGCCCGAGGAAGTTTGCCTCCGACAGGCAGGAGGAAACGGCATTTTAATTCCGCCCCCCCCCCCTCAAAGGCGCCAAAGTCGCGCACATGGCCAGTGGCAGAACTGCAGCGCCGCTGAAGGTAAGTATTGTAACATCGCTAATTATTGTGTCCAGTTTTGGTCACCCTGCTACAGGAGAGATGCCATTAAACTGGAAAGAGTACAGAGAAGATTTATGAGGATGTTGACAGTATTTGAGGGTCTGAGTTAAAGGGAGAGGTTGGCCAGGCTTAACCCCGACCTTATCCCTTGCAATGCAAGAGGATGAGGGGTGATCTTATCGAGGTGTCGAAAATTATGAAGGGAATAGAAAGAGTGAACGCCCTGAGACTTCATCCTAGGGTCAGGGAATCAGGAACTGGAAAGCATAAGTTTAAGGTAAGAGGGGAAAGTTTTCATGGAGACCTGAGGGGCAACCTTTTCTCACAGAGGGCGGTAGGTGTAAGGAATAAGCTGCCGGAGGAAGTAGTTTGGTATAATAACAACATTTAAAAGACATTTGATCAGGTACATGGATAGGAAAGTGATGTGAGCCAAATGTGGGTAAATTACACTTAAATGGGGCATTTTGGTCGGCATCGAATTGGGCCAAAGGGCCTGTTTCTGTGCTGTACGACTGTAATAAAATGGAATAAATGTTAGTGGGTGCTGGATGACCTCCAATTGCTGCATCCTCAACTCAGTGTGAGAGTTTCTAGCCAGACTGATTCACTTAACTGACATGTCGGCTCCTGGATGATATTGATGTGACATGCCTGGATCACTCCACTTGACAGGCTGTGAACAATCCATGGGCGTGCGGAATTGAAAATGTTATAAGTGTGTGAATAGTGGATAAGATCAGGAAAGGAATGGATCGGGTAAACGCACAGAGTCGTTTACCCCAGAGTATGGGAATCAAGAACCAGAGGACATAGGTTTAAGATGAGGGGGGGAAAGATTTAAAAATAACCTGAGGGTGGTGGATGTATGGAACAAATTGCTGGAGGAGGTAATGGAGGCAGGTATTATCACAATGTTTAAAAAACATTTGGACAGTTACGTGGCTAGGACAGGTTTAGAGGGATATGGGCCAAACGCAGGCAGGTGGGACTAATGCAGATGGGGCATGTTGGTCGGTGGGGGCAGGTTGGGCCGAAGGGCCTGTTTCCATGCTGTATGACTCTATGATCTTCTCTGCTTGCAATCCACAGTATCCAAAGTACGGGCTGTAGTTGAGCCTGGATTGGATTTGTGCAAATATGTAGCAGCTAACATGGTGGGTTGGAAGATGTGGGAAACATTCGATGTAGAATACCGTAAGCAGGGTGGTCTCGCAAACTGTCGCAGTGTTATCACAGTCAGAGTCTAAGACAGGCTCTATTGCTGGCTGTGGCCACGAGAGAGAGATATACCACTAATCCTGTTTAATTGCCATGTTCTTATGCAAACGGCATTCAATGTGAAATGTTTCCTTGTCTTACAATGTACAGTAAGTACATGGTGAATTAAATAATTCCATCACTGGTAAAGCATGGCTCGTAATCCCTTGTTTGGTAAAAGGCTTAAGTTCTTTATTCTTTCTGAAATCGATCAGTCGTTACGATCAAGAATTAATTTGTGCAGTAAGTTGTTCCCTGCACACTGACTGCAGAGATGTGGCACTTAAAAATAATGTATTGAAGGGTTAAAGGGGACAATGTGCGGAATAGTCTGACTAATTGATCGAAAGATACAGCATGGAAACAGGCCCTTCGGCCCACCGAGACCATGCTGACCGGCAACCACCCGTTCACACTAGTTCTGTATCATCACTCTTTCGCATCCACTCTCTACACATTCCCGTTACATAGAGGCCAATTAAACTACAAACCCGCACGCGATGAAACTGGAGCACCAGGCGGAAACCCACGCGGTCACGGGGAGAACGTGTAAACCCCACACTCTGACAGCACCCGAGGTCAGGATTGAACCTGTGTCTCCGTTGCTGTGAGGCAGCAACCTCGACTAGCCGTGCCACTGTGCTGCCGTCTATTCAAGAGCGGAACTCGCTATCAAAACATGGGGGGACGTGTCCCCTCTGGCCCCCCCCCCTGGTTTTCCGCCCCTGCCGTCTATTGAAGGTTTCCTCAGAATACTCCAAAACCAACCTGTGTTCGGTATGGATCTTCCCCACACCTATCACCACAGGACGGCTGTAAAAGGCACTGTTGTACTTTAAGAATGCATTGTCCGAGTAGCAGGTACATTCAATGCTCCAGTCCAACTGCCTCTCAGGGCTCCCCCTGCTGTTTGTTTTGTCTCCATTCCCCAGAGAATAGGTCCAGAAATGAGTGAAGGCACCAAAATGGCCAGGCACATTACTGCCCAATTAAAGATCCCAACAACTGATCTGCTGCGGTTTTCAGTGTGATCTATTGGCAGGGATCTTTCTCCATTCACAATGGGGAGGCAGAGTGGCACAGAGAGCTGCTGCCTCACAACACCAGAGAGCTGGGTTCAATCCTGACTACAGGCGCTGTCTGCGTGTGGAGTTTGTATGTTCGCCCTGTGACCATGTGGGTTTTCTCCGGGTGCTCCGGTTTCCTCCCACACTCCAAAGACGTGCAAGTTTTATATAAAACATTTCTCATAAAGGTACACCTTGCAATGGGGGTGGGTTTGTAGTCCAGCAGTTAGCTAACCTCTTGAGACTTCATAGGAGTGCACACTTTATTTTATTTTAGTTCAGAGATACAGCATGGAAACAGGCCATTCGGCCCACTGAGTCCACACTGACCATCGATCACCCGTTCACACTAGTTCCATGTTATCCCACTTTTTCCATTCATTACACATCAGGACCAATTTACAGAGGACCACGTAACCTACTAACCCGCACGCCTTTGGGATGTGGGAGGAAACTGGAGCACCCATAGGAAATAGCGCTGTGAGGCAGCAGCTCTACCGACTGCACCACCATTCCGCTCCCATGACAATCTTAGAAGTGTGCAGCAATCTTGAACCACCAGATGGTCTCATAGCCTCTGCTATTTTGTAATGTTATCCCACTGAGGAACATAATGTAGTTTGATTTTTTCCATGAAAAGTATTAGTCTTAATAGAAACAGCACAGAAACAGGCTCTTCTTCTCACAACAGTTTTATTTAGTTGTTTTAGAGATACCGCGTGGAAATAGGCTCCTTCGGCCCACCGCGTACACGCCAATCATTGATCACTCTAGTTCTATGTTAGACCACTTTCAACATCCTACACATTAGGGACCATTTGCAGAAGTTATCTAACCTACAAAACCTGCACTTCTTTGGAATGTGGGAAAAACTGGAGCACCTGAAGGAAACCCACGTGGTCACAGGTAGAACATGCAAACTCCACACAGACAGCAGCCGAGGTCAGGATCGAAGCCGGGTCTCTATTGCTGTAGGGCCGCAACTCTACGAGCTGCACCACTGTGGCGTTCCCATGACAACCCCTTGTGTGCAGCTAACTTGAACCTTGAACTTAAAGCCTCTGCTATTTTCCAAAGTTCTCCCACTGAAGAACACAATGTTATTTGATTTTTCTGTGCGGTACTGTGAAGAATAATAGTTATAGAGTGGTACAGCACAGAAAAATAATTTCCGGCCCACTGAGTCCACATCAACCATCGATCACCCGCACACTAGCTCCATGTTAGATCACTTTCATCATCCTACACACTTGGGACAATATGCAGAAGCCAATTAACCTACAAACGTGCACGCCTTTGAGAGTGGGAGGAAATGGGAGCACCCGGAGAAAACCCACGCAGTCACAGGGAGAATGTAAAAATTCCGTACAGACAGCACCCGTAGTCAGGATCAAACCCGGTTCTCTGGTGCTGCAAGGCAGCAACTCTACCACTGCGCCCCTGTGTCGCCCAGTAGCTACAGTAGCTTTTATGACCTTGAGACTTCCCAAACTGCTTTGCAGCCAATTTATTTTGTCTGATTCAAGGAGATTATTTCTTCTTCTTCTAAACTCAAGATAGTATAGGTTTGGAGTAACTCAGTGGGTCAGACAGCACCTCTGGAGAAAAGGAATAGGTGACATTTTGAGCCGAGACACTTCTTTAGACTGAGGAAGGGTCTCAACCCGAAACATCACCTATTCCTTTTCTCCAGAGATGCTGTCTGGCCCACTGAGCTACTTCAGCTTTTTGCGTCTATCTTTGGTTTAAACCAGTAGCTGCATTTCTTCCTACATATAGTATAGGTCTGGTTTGTTTAATGGCTCCTCATAAACAGCGCTGTGAGGCAGCCACTCTGCGGCTGCACCACCGTACCACCATACCAACCTATTTTTCCATCTGCATTAATCCCAATTGCTCGCATTAGGACTGTAACATTCAATGCCTTTTCCTTTTCAACGTAGTATGTGGTAATGGTTCAAACTTGTCATTCCTCACTTGGTCTTTGTGTTTACCATTTGAACAACCTCACACATTATCTTTCCTGACTTCCATCCTACATTCCTCATTGCTCACCTGACAGACTCATTGACTCATAGAGTCATACAGCGTGGAAACAGACCTTTTGGCCAAACTTGCTCACGCTGGCCAATATGTCCCAGCTACAATAGTCCCACCTGCCTACGTTTGGTTCATATCCCACAAATCTGTCCTATCCATGTAACTGTCTAACTGTTTCTTAAACGTTGGGATAGTCCCAGCCTTAACTACCTCCTCTGACAGCTTGTTTAAGAAGGAACTGCAGATGCTGGAAAATCAAAGGTAGACAAAAATGCTGGAAAAACTCAGCGGGTGAGGCAGCATGTGTGGAGCGAAGGAAATAGGCAATGTTTCGGCCTGAAATGTTGCCTATTTCCTTCGCTCCATAGATGCTGCCTCACCCGCTGAGTTTCTCCAGCATTTTCCTCTGACAGCTTGTTCCCTACCCCCGCCACCCTTTGTGTGAAAAAGTTATCCCTCAGGTTCTTATTAAATCTTTTCCCCTTCACCTTAAACCTATGTTCTCTGGTCCTCGATTCACCTACTATGGGCAAGAGGCTCTGTGCATCTACCCGATCTATTCCTCTCATGATTTTAAACGCGATCATTTTATAGACTCTCATTGTCAGCGCAGTTGACATCATTCCCTTCCCTCCCCAGAGCTGACAACACATGACGAAAGGCTTTGTGGAATTAATCTTTTCCCTTTAGAAAACAAAATATGTCATATTTCACTGGGATACACAAAGAAATTAAGTTGCCTCACTTTTAATGAGGCGTTCCTGAATGATGGATGGTGTAAAGAATAGTGTGATACTGGGTTTATGATTACAGAAGCCATCACTCACCACTATTCTGCTTGTTTGGGCAAGAAAAGGCTGGGTCCAAATTTTGTTGTCAACAAGCGTGTGCCAAAAATATGCCGTATTGCTGACTGTTTCACAGCTTTGAGGTGCAGGTCTCCAAACTTATCCTTTTAAGAGCGAAGATAGACACAAAAAGCTGGAGTAACTCTCATTTGGAGAAGCCCTTTGGATGAAGGCTGGAGTGAAACGGACTATTCCAAATAGTAGGGGTGGCACAGTGGCGCAGCGGTAGAGTTGCTACCTAAAGGGCCTGTCCCACTTTTCAGCGTGGGAATCAGCAGCTTCAGACAAGCACGCCCCACCACTCAGATGATCACCTTCGTGAAGGCCGGAGTGCAGCTGCCAAGAACCACAGCAGCCAGGAATCTGTCAGGAATCCTGGCGACTGCGCAGGACTGGCAGCTTTCCGTAGACCTGGTGAAACAGCTGAAGTTCCCACAGCACATTGCCACGACCACCCAGAGGCCAGATATCCTCCTGGTCTCAGAGGCGACCAAAAACATCGTCTTGTTGGAACTGACAGTGCCGTGGGAGGATCGTCTGGAGGAGGCCCACGAGAGGAAGATGACCAAGTATGAAGAGCTGGTCATAGACTGCCGCAAGCAGGGCTGGAAGGCAAGGTGTATGCCCATCGAGGTTGGCTGCAGAGGTTTTGCAGGGCAATCGCTCTACAAAGCCTTGAGTGCACTGGGCATCAACGGAGTGGCGAGGAAAAGGGCCATCAAGAACACCACAGAGGCAGCGGAGAAGGCCTCGAGATGGCTCTGGATCAGGAGAGGAGGTCCATGGGGAGGAGCGAATGCCACCTGAACACAAGTCGTGGTCTGATTAACCACGGCTGGGTCGCCTGGGTGAGGGTGTCTGATGTTGAAAGACCCGAAACACCCAATGACCCCAGGGTACATCACTGATGATGTGTTCAGGAGCATCAAGAGATGTATTTGTATCAATCACGACCTAATTCAAGACCTTTTTTACTCGTGGACATTTTTCATCAGGCTAGATAAATGCCCCGACCTACTTGATGCCACGAGTACCTACGACGTACCTACGACCTACCTACGACCTCCTACGACCTTGTGACGACCATGCTGCGAGTATGAGTCAAGGGCAAACTCGGCAGAATTAGGTCGTGAAAGTGGGACTGGCCCTTTACGGCGCCAGAGACCCTGGTTCGATCCTGAGTACGGGTGCTGTCTGTACAGAGTTTGTATGTTCTCCCTGTGATTGCTTGGGTTTCCTCCGTATGCTCTGGTTCCCTCCCACAACCCAAAGACGTACAGGTTTGAAGGTTAATTGGCTTCAGTAAAATTTTAAATTGTCCCTAGTGTGTAGATTAGTGCTTGCGCATGGGGGTGATCGCTGGTCGCCGCGGACTCGATGGGCCGAAGGGCCTGTGTCCGAGCTGTATCTCTCTAGTCTAAAGTCTAGTAAAGATATTCTTCTGAGGTTGGAATTTTGTCAGGTTGTTCCAGGAAGTTGCCAGGCAGTTTCTCTCTGCATCTCTTGCCGACCTGTGTATTTTTTATGAGTCATTTGGTATTAAAGTAGGGAAGCATTAAATTCCATGAAATTTATATGACCCATTGCCTGGAAAAGCAAAATACAAGGCGGCCACAAACCATATTAATAGTTTTATTCGCACAGTCAGAGGTGGCTGTGCTGGGAACGATAATGTGAACAACAGGAATTTACCATCTTTTACTGTGAGCAATCCATTTCTATATGCGTTCAGGATATGACTTAAATCTTTTTAATCACTTTCATTCACACTCAGCCTTCCTGTCCCCAAAGGCTTTACGCAGAGCCGAGCATTGTCACCGTAGCACTTGCGTATGAAGGTTCTGCAAAAAGTGCCTTTGAAGTATCAGCCCTTGACTCATTCCCCAGCTCAGAAACAAAGCAGGTTCTTGACTCTGTTCATTCCACAACACTAGGTTTGGTTTTGAACACTGACTTTCACTATTTAACAAGTGGCTCGATTTTGGCAAAAAGATTTCAACACAAGAACTCATGAATTAATATATTGAAGCAGAATGCCTGAGAGAGCAACACTAGAAGAAAGAACGGGGAGGACAAGTTTCTACAGAGATCCGTATAAGTTTGTCAAAAGCCTCTTTGTCAAGGAGAAGAGCGGGATCCTGAGAGTACCTGTAAGGGAACTGGAGGAGCACCTGAGGAAGACGTACTCTGACAACCGGAGGCATGAGCCAGTCACCATTACAGATGACATGCCACCTATCCACCCACCTGAGCACCAGATGGACATAAGGCCTTCTACATGGAAGGAGGTGGAGAACACAGTCAAACGGGCAAGAACAGCATCAGCCCCAGGGCCCAATGGCATTCCATACAGGCTCTATAAGAACACCCCTGGTGCCCTGAAATACCTTTGGAAGTTAATGAAAGTGGCATGGGGGAAAGGAATCATACCTAAGGTATGGCGAAGGGCAGGAGGGATCTTAATTCCCAAAGAAAAGAACTCCTCAACCATTAGCCAATTCTGCCAGATCAGCCTTCTGAACGTGGAAGGAAAGATCTTCTTTGGTGTTGTGGCCCAAAGAATCTCCGCATTTTTGCAGAGCAACAACTTCATTGACACGTCAGTGCAGAAAGCAGGGGTACGTGGTTTCTCATGATGTCTGGAACATGCAAACGTCATCTGGCACCAGATACAAACTGCCAAGAAGGAAAAGAGAGATCTGCATGTTGTTTTCTTAGATCTTGCCAATGCCTTTGGTTTGGTGCCCCATGAGTCTCTTTGGGCAGCTTTTAACTTCTTCCAGGTCCCAGAGGTCATCACAAAGCTGGTAAAAGCTTACTTCCAGGACCTCCAGTTCTGCGTCACAAAACAGGACAACACCACCGCCTGGCAGCACCTTGAGATAGGCATAATGGAAGGGCTGTACCATTTCTCCTCTGGTTTTCACCATGGCAATGGAGCTCATCATTTGAGCATCACGATGGGTGGTCGGAGGGGAACGCTTGAAGAGTGGGCTGCGTCTTCCTCCAATCAGGGCGTACATAGATGACATGACCACAATAACTACAACAAAAGCATGCACCAAATGCCTGCTGGATAAACTCCAGGAAACCATCAAATGGGCACGAATGGAGATTAAACCCAGCAAATCCTGCAGTATTTCCATCGTCAAAGGCTGGCTCACTGACGAAAGGTTCCGCATCAATAACGAGACAATACCAACTGTCCTGGAGAAGCCTGTCAAAAGCCTCGGGCGATGGTACACCGCATACCTCAAGGATGCAGAGCAGGTGGAACAACTCAGGCAGGATACAATCAGTGGCCTCAAGCAAATCAACAACACTGCTCTCCCAGGGAAGCTGAAGCTTTGGTGCCTTCAATTCGGTCTACTGCCCCGACTCATGTGGCCAATTACCATCTACGAGGTCACTTTATCCCATGTCAACCAGCTGGAGAGACTGGTGAACTCACAAGTGAGGAAGTGGCTTGGGCTACCGAGATGCCTCAGCAGCATAGGGCTCTATGGGAATGGAGCCCCCTCACTGCCAGTCTCAAGCCTGGTGGTGGAATACAAATGTGCCAAAGTGAGGTTGGACATGACACTAACAGAATCCCGGCTCCCAATAATAAGAGGTGTCGCTCCAACCCTAGCAACAGGGAAGAAATGGACTCCAGCAGCAGTGGTACTGGACGCAAAATCCGCCCTCCGACACCGGGACATAGTGGGCCATGTCCAACAAGGCCGAGGGGGCTTTGGCCTGGGAGCAATGAAACCTACCTGGCAAAAGGCTACTCCAGCTGAACGTCGGCACCTGGTGGTGGAGGAGGTGTGCCACCAGGAAGAAGCAGCCAGGTGTGCCAAAGCCATATCCCAAGCCAAACAAGGCCTCTGGATGAGGTGGGATGGCGTTGAGAGGAGGAAGATCACATGGAGAGAGCTGTGGAGCATGGAGTCAAATAAGTTGGGCTTCATTATCAGAGCCACATATGACGTCCTTCCCTCTCCCACAAACCTAAATCTTTGGCTGGGAGAGGATCCAGCCTGCCCCCTGTGTGCAGTTCCAGCAAACCTCAAGCACATCCTGGTCGGTTGTAAGACCAGCCTAACACAAGGCAGATACACCTGGCGACACAACCAGGTGCTGAGGTGTTTGGCAGCTGAACTCGAGTGCAAGAGAGTTACCACCAACGCCATGCCTATCAATGCCCAGATAACATTCCCGCAAATACCAGCCTTCATCCGGGAAGGAGAGAAACGGAGGACTAACCCCTCGCCTCTCAACTCATGCCCACTGAACGCAGCCAGGGACTGGGAAATGCGTGTTGACCTAGGCCAGGGGCTTTCGTACCTAATTGAAATCGCAGCTACCAACCTGCGACCAGACCTCGTTCTCTGGTCCAACTCCTGTCGGCGTGTTTTCATCATTGAGCTGACGGTCCCCTGGGAGGAGGCTGTGGACGAGGCTTATGAAAGAAAAAAGCTTCGATATTCAAACCTTACAGCAGAGGCAGCGGAGAGAGGTTGGAGGGTAAGGGTGTGTCCAGTGGAGGTGGGGTGCAGGGGTTTTGTAGCCAGTTCCACCGCAAGGCTCCTGAGGGAAGTAGGAGTCAGAGGGCAGGCACAAAGGAGGGCAATGCTGCCGAATGGAGCAGTCACTGGCTGTGGCTGAAGACAAAAGATGCTGCCTGGGCTGCCATGTGACCATCTAGAGGCTAACCATAAGACACACACCCAGGTGTGACAGAGGGAAACAGACGCACATGCACACACATGCATGCACACGCACACGTATGTACACACACCTACGTACACATGCTTGCACTCAGAGATGGAGAAAGATGTAGAATGACAAGGAGAAAGGGAGAAACAGGGAGAGTTGGGGAAAGTTACTGGGGGAAAGATGAGGGGGAGGTAGAAAGAGAGAGGGAGCGGAGGAGATGCACACACAGGAACAGCGGAGAAACAGAAGAGGTAACAGCAATAGAAGGCCAGATGTCTCAGATTTCAGTACATTGGATGACTCTCTTTAACTAGTCTGTGATTCACCGTGCCACTTCAGCGCACCAAGCTGACATTGTAACGTTATACGCAGCGTTATAACGTTATATAAATAGACACTATTCGTATTATGTAGGCCACATTAGTTATAATGCAATTTCAATTTGAAACTGGAGAACTTTTACTTTTTTACTTTTTAGATTGACAAGCGAAAAAACAGTCTTGGGAAAAAAAAAGTCTAGGAAAAACAATTTCTATGTAATCCCCGCAAAGTTTTCCGACACCATTGTCTCTCAAGAACATAATCTGTCAGTTTCACCATGGGTGGCCATTGAAATTGACAAGCAATCACTTCTGACACTGCAATAATATTATAAAATACAACCTTTAGTATTTTTAGCTTTCAGTAACAAAAATAAACTTATTGCTACTAAAAAGACCTTTTGTTTTGAAAATAAGCTGCAGAGAACAAAATAACTTAGTTTGTGTAAGAAGGAACTGAGGATGCTGGTTTATACCAAAGATAGACATAAAATGCTGGAGTATCTCAGCAGGACATTCTGGAATGAAGGAATGGGTGATGTTTCGGGTCGAGACCCTTCTTCAGACTAATCAGGGGAAAGGGAAACGAGAGATATAGATAGTGATGTAGAGAGATATAGAACAAATGAATGAAAGATATGCAAAAACGCAATGATGATAACGGAAGCAGGGCATTGTTAGTTATTTGCTAGGTGTGAACGGGAACCTGGTGCGACTTGGGTGGGGGACGGATAGAGAGAGAGAGAGGGAATGCCGGGGTTACTTGAAGTTAGAGAAATCAATATTCATACCACTGGGTTGTAAATTGCCCAAGCAAAATATGAGATGCTGAATAAAGAACTTAGTTGTTATGTGTCTGAAATGTTCGTGTCCCTCACCTGCTTTTCACAGTTGACACAATTGTTTATCCAGTGCCATTTTCCATAACAGGAGGTTTCTTAAGAATGGGATTATCATGTTATCCAGAACCACCTGTACTGCACACTCTGATCTGTGCCCTTGTGGTGCCAGAGAACAACCTGACCTCGAGGACTGGTAGCTTGGGGCATGTTCCATGCAGCTTCAGAGGCTTCTGTTGAGAACAGCCACAGTGGTCTAAGATGGTTGAGAAACATCCATGAATGCATCATCTGAGACCCACACCACCCTGGCCGCACACTCATTTCACTCCTGCCATCGGGAAGAAGGTATAGGAGCCTGAAAACTGTAATGTCCAGGTTCAGGAGCAGCTTCTTCCCTACAGACATCAAGCTATTAAACACTACAACCTCCAAATAAACTAGGTAGACTTGGGGGTATTGGTTTTGCCTTTTTGCACTATTATTATTTGTTTGTTTTTAAGTGTATGTAAGTTTTTTTGTGTATGTATGTGTATGTATATAATCTCAACATCACCGTCTAAATCTCTCATTTCCCTTATCCCTACCCAGTCTGAAGAAGGGTCTCGACCCGAAACGTCACCCATTCCTTCTCTCTAGAGATGCTGCCTGTCCCGCTGAGTTACTCCAGCATTTTGTGTCTATCTATATATATAGACACAAAATGCTAAGAATCATACACACACATACACTGAACCTTTTTTCCTCGTTTATTATATTAATTGCAAAGTACTATGTTTACATTTTCTGTTGTGCTGCGGCAAGTAATAGCCCTGTCCCACGGTACGAGTTCATTCCTAAACTCGTGGTAAGCACGGAGAATGAACGTAGCAGGTACGTCGGAGCTTGGGGACGTCTCTTAGTGGCTCGTAATTCTAACGGCAGGTACTCGGGAAGACTCGCTAACGGCAGGTAGCTCGGGAAGACTCGTGAAGATTTTTCAACATGGTGAAAAATGTCCCGAGTACTGATGAGTGGCCATTACCGTAAATCTCCGAGTTCGAATCAGGGCAAACTCGGGAGAGCTCTTGGAATGAACTCGTACCGTGGGACAGGGGTTTAAGAATCTCATTGGGGCATATGACAATAAAACACTCTTGACTCTTGAGTTGAGACAGCCACAAGGGTCTAAGATGGTTGAAATGACCATCCTGGCACCGGCCGGTCTCAGATTTGACTCTTGTTAGAGACACTCACACTTGCATGACTCCCCGTTGATGCTGTGACTAACTGTCGTGGCAACCCCCATGCTCACAAACTTTGCCTGACCACCAGTACCCACCAATTGACCTTCCAACACCCACAATGTTGAGGAATAATTGTGCCCCTCCGTAGTTTAGTTTCAGAGATTGAGAGGCGATCTCATTGAAACCTACTGGATAGAGTGGACGTGGAGATGTTTCCAGCAGGGAGAGAGTCTAGAACCAGAGGGCACAGCCTCAGAATAAAAGGACGTACCTTTAGAATGGAGATGAGGAGGAATTTCTTTAGCCAGAGGGTGGCAAATCTGTGGAAATCATTGCCACAGACAATGGCAACATTGTGGCACAGTGGTAAAGCTGCTGCCTTACAGAGCTAGAGACCCGGGTTCAATCCTGACTACCGGATACTGACACCTGGGTGCTGTCTGTACGGAGTTTACACGTTCTCCCCGTGACCTGCGTGGGTTTTCTCCGGGATCTCTGGTTTCGTCCCACACTCCAAAGACATACAGGTTTGGACGTTAATTGGCTTGGTATAATTGTAAGTTGTACCTAGTGTGTGCAGGATAGTGTTAGTGTGCGGGGATCGCTGGTCGGATTTCCCGGATTTTTTTCCCGAATTGGACCTGGGTTTTTATCCGTTTTTTTGCCTCCCCCAGGAGATCACTCGGTTCTTGGGGTGGAGAGGGGTGATAGCGCTATAAAGGGGAGGGTAGTGTCTTGTGTTCTGTGTCTTGTGTCTACTGTTTGTGGGTGGGGGTGTTTGTTTGTTTGGTGTTCAGCCATGAGCGAATGGCGGTGCGGGCTCGATGGGCCTGGTGGTCTGCTCTCGCACCTACTTTCTATGATTCTATGATTCTATGACTCGTTGGGCCGAAGGGCCTGTTTCCGCGCAGTATCTCTAAACTAAACTAAATCTGAATCCTCAAAACCCGTACATTTCATTACAATATGGGAGCGACTTTACCTTCCCATGCCTGGAATGCTATAAACATGCAGGTTTACTGCTGGTAACTGAAGCCCAGATTGGCAAATCCCTTTCACACGTCCCATATTATGTGAAGAGCTTGTTCTTGGCGGAAAGAAATAGCCATTTATTGAAAGTATTTCTGGGGTTGTGTTTCTGGTTGCAAGAGCAGTGTGCATGTTGCATGAATCTGTGTGGTCTGGGCTGCTACTAGTAGACACATTAAGTTCCTTCACTTCTCCCACCGCTGGGCCATGCAAGGACTGAGTGCCATTAAGGTTATTGATCTGCAGAGCGCATTCCCCGAGCAGCTTAACACAGCACCATTTCTCTCTTATTATTGACTGAGTGGTAATTTTTAATCCGTTTCATTTGGGAGAAAAGTAGACCAGTTTACTGGCAAGTGTTGTGGGCAAAACCTCATCAAAAGTCTTTCACTACAGCGCAGTAGAATGTGGGTGACAGTTCACTGGGTGAAGAAGATAAAATCAGTGCAAAAAGGATTTGGAGGCAGAAGAGAGCCTGTCCTTTTGATGGGGTGACAACTGAAAGCCTGTCTGAGGTGCGCCATAAAGGGACATCATTTAGTTTAGTTTATTATTGTCACTGTAGTGAAAAGCTTTCGTTTGCGTGCTATCGAGTCAAAGGTTACACATGAATACAATCAAGCCGTCCACAGTGCACAGATGAAAGATAAAGGGTACAACATTTGGTGCAAGATAAAGTCCGATTAAAGGTATTTTGATGTCTCCAATGAGGTAGGTGTTTAGACACTAAATGCTGGAGTAACTCAGCGGGACAGGCAGCATCTCTGGATAGAAGGAATGCGTGATGTCTCGGGTCGAGACCCTTCTTCAGACTGAGATTCAGTAGGTGGGTACCTTTCCTCCCCATATACCTGTCCATGGTTTATGGCCGGCATGGATTTGATGGGCCTGTTTCCACACTGTATCTCTCTATGATTCTAAAAGAGACTTGGAAATTCATCTTACTTAGGCGGCACAGTGGCACAGTGGTAGTTTTGCTGCCTTACAGCCCCAGTGACCCTTGTTCGCTCCCGACCACGGGTGCTGTTTGTACTTTCTCCCTGTGACCTGCGTGGGGTTTCTCCGGGTGCTCCGGTTTCCTCCCACACTCCGAAGACATACAGGTTTGTAGGTTAAAGCCGTGTCCCACGGTACGAGTTCATTCCAAAAAAAATCAAACTCGTGGTAAGCACGGAGAATGAACGTAACGGGTACATCGGAGC
This sequence comes from Malacoraja senta, assembly GCA_038087875.1. NCBI lineage: Eukaryota > Metazoa > Chordata > Chondrichthyes > Rajiformes > Rajidae > Malacoraja > Malacoraja senta. The sequence continues at coordinate 54,771,357 of CM075980.1, read as the reverse complement.
TCGGAGATGTCTCTTAGCGGCTCGTAACGCTAACGGCAGGTAAGCACGGGAAGACTCGTGAAGATTTTTCAACATGTCGAAAAATGTCCACGAGAGCCCCGAGTACCGACGAGCGGCCATTACCGTAAATCTCTGAGTTCAAATCAGGGCAAACTCGGGAGAACTCTTGGAATGAACTCGTACCGTGGGACAGTGCTATTAATTGGCTTGGTATGATTGTAAATTGTCCCTAGTGTGTGCAGGATAGTGTAAGTGTGCAGGAATCGTTGGTTGGCGCGGACTTGGTGTGGCCGAAGGGCCTGTTTTCGCGCTGGATCTCTAAAGTAAACTAAACTAAACAAAACTAAACAAAACTAAACCTCCCAGGTAACATTGGCTGTATCTCTCGGGTCTGCTGAAGTCAGTAGTAATGACAATCGTATCCTCTGGGTAAGGATATCCACCAACTTTTCCGAGTCAAATGTGACTCCAGATCTACGACCCCGCTCAGAAACAGCCGGGAAGCCACTCAGCTCAGGGGACATGAAAGCAGAGATGAAATTGCCACTTTCACCAGTCAAGTCCACATCCAGTCAATGAGTGAAGAAAACAGTTTCATTTTGAAAAACTGTAATTCAGGTTATTGGTCAATGAATCATAAAATGGTAGAAAATTGCAGAAAGGGGCACCCGACCCGTCAATTTAGCGCCATTTAATAAAGAGTTCCCTTGGTTTAAGCAAGTCCACATTCAGGTCTGCTGCCTTCAGGTAATGGTACACCAAGGAGACATCAGAGTACTGAGACTAGCTATGTCTACCGCTATTTCAATGTCTACCGCTATTTCAAGCAATCAGCTCCACCACCCTACCACAGTCTATGTGAAAAATGGTTTCCTCAACTCTCCCCTAATTCTTCTACCCATTATTTCAAGTCTATGCGCTAGGATTTTGATCCCTTTGCCAAGGGGTAGGGGTCATTCCTGTGCACTCTGTCTAAACCCCTTATAATTTTATACGTCTCAATTAAGTCTCCCTGAAGCCACTTCTATTCTAAAGAAAACAGCGGCAGTCCATCCATCATTTCTCTTGGTTAAGATTTTCCAGTGCTGGCAACATCTCTTAAGTCACTAGTGCATTCCACCAGTGCGAGCGCACCATTCCTGTGGGTTACATTTGTGTTGCATTCAGTCTATGTATAGCCTCCCTCAATTGCTGCCAGCCACTGTTGGCAGATTCAATTTTCTTTGAATCCCATGGGGTTTTACTTTATTGAGCTGCCTACCATGTGCAGCCTTGTCTAAGGCTTTGCTATACTCCATGTAGATTGCACAATGCCCTCATCAACCATCTTTCATACCTCCCGATAAAGTCAATCGAGTTAGGCAAGCCGGGCTGAAGAAGGATTCCCACCCGAAATGTCACCTATCCTTTTTCTCCAGAGATGTTGCCTGACCCGCTGAGTTACTGCAATACTCTGTGTCTATCTTCGGTACAAACCAGCATCTGCATTTCCTTCCTACACATATTGTCTGCTTCACTGTGAAATCTCCTCTTGGTATGCCTACTTTGCAGAAGTTCTCCTCCTTTCTCCAATGGAAGTTCTGTGAGACCCCCTCTCACTGCTCCCCCTCTGTGATTTCTACTCTTTACCGGCAGTCCGAAGAAGGATTCCGTCCCGAAACGTCACCCATCCTTTTTCTCCAGAGATGCCACATGACCCGCTGAGACACTCTAGCACTTTGTGTCTGAAGATAGACACAAATTGCTGGAATAACTCAGCAGGTCAGTCGGCATCTCTGGAGAAAAGGAATGGGTGACGTTTCAGGTCAAGACCCATCTTCAGACTTGAGTCAGATCAGTTGGCTGTGGAAAAGGTGAGAACGAGGGGATATGATCAGTATAAAACAGTGAGACATTGACTGTTTGTTCTTAGTTAATGTGCATCTTTCTAAATGAAGGTTTCTGCTTTCCCTCAGAACCGATTCCAATAATGCGCCCAGTCCAGATTGTAAACTGCCTGTAACGACTCAATTTATCCCTTGGTCCCATTTTGAACGTTGAACATTAGCAGTCGCCCTGATTTGCTGGCGTCAATTCTGTAGCCAGAGATGACAGAAAATTACGCTCCGCACCTCACCAATTTCCTCTCTCTGGTTCTTTTAAAGGCCTCAATAGAACCGTGGATTACTTTCTTCCAGAGATGTTGAACAACTTGTTTTTGTTTCTTACTGTGTTGATCCCATCCAATACTTCTCCTCTTCCTCCTTAAACACATTGACAAAACACTCCCCTTTGTGAAGAGAAGTGCAAAGTATTCATTAGGAACCTTATCCACTTCCATTGGCTCCTTTTAGCCCATAAAGCCCCTGTTCTTCCACAGTCGTGGAATCCTACAGCACAGAATCAGCCGCCCATGTTACACCAATCCTACCTGCCCACGTTAGGTCCACATCACTCCTATGCCTTGCTATGTACTTGCTCAAACATCTTTTAAAAGTAGTAGTTATATCTGCCTCTGTAAAATTGCCCCTAGTGTGTAGGGAGTGGATGAGAAAGTGGGATAACATAGAACTAGTGTGAACAGGTGAGCAACAGTCTGCGTGGATTCGGTGAGCCGAAGGGCCTGTTTCCATGCTGCATATTGAAACCAAATTAAACAGTGCTCTTAGTGTAGGGGAGTTGTTGAATCTGGGGGGAATTGAAGAGATTGAGAATGCAAAAATGGGTTATACTGTATGTAGGGTAAAATTAATGTGTGGTTGATGGCCAGTACCGACTAGGTGGCTGAAGGGCCTGTTTCCGTGGTGCTTCACTCTGACTTCATGATTCTATGAGAAAGGCTGCATTCAGCCCCACAGGTCTGTTCCATTCAATGTGGTGATGGCTGATCTGAATCTATATCCAGATGGCTTGCATTCCTAGAGCTTGTTTTCCTAATGACGTGTGTAGGAAGGAACTGCAGATGCTGGTTTAAACCAGAGATAGGCACAAAATGCTGGAGTAACTCAGCGGGACAGGCAGCTTCTCTGGAGAGAAGGAATGGGTGACGTCACGGATCGAGACCCTTCTTCAGACTGAAATTCGTTAGGTGTGTACCTTTCCTCCTCATGTACCTGTCCATGGTTTATGGTCGGCATGGATTTGATGGGCCTGTTTCCACACTGTATCTCTCTATGATTCTAAAAGAGACTTGGAAATTCATCTTACTTAGGCGGCACGGTGGTAGTTTTGCTGCCTTACAGCCCCCGAGACCAGAGTTCGCTCCCGACCTCGGGTGCTGTCTGTATGGAGTTTGTACGTTCTCCCTGTGACCTGCGTGGGTTTTCTCACAGAAGAAATGGGTGACATTTTGGGTTGAGACCCTTCCTCAGACTGATGTCCTTGTCCATCTCAATACCACCTAACCCACAGTCACCACTTTTACTGCTGCTATTTGCCTACATTTCAGCAATCGTTATGAAATGCCTTGGAATATTCTACAGAAGATCCTCTAAAGAATATAACCTTTCTCTTTCTTTCTGGGCGACACAGTGGTACAGTGGTAGAGTAACGACCTGACAGAGCCAGAGACCTGGCTTTGATCCTGACTACGGGTGCTGTCTGCACGGCGGTTGTATGTCCTTAATGTATAGGATAGTGCTAGTGTGCGGGGTGATCGCTGGTCGATGGGCTGAAGGGCCTGTTTCCAGGCTATATCTCTAAAGTCTAAAGTTGCATAGCTAGCTGAACTCTTGCTTCATGAGGCTGGTGTCCAGGGTTCAGTCCTGATCTCTAGAGGTATGTGTGTGGAGTTTGTAAGCTCTCCTTGTGCTTTCTTCCAGGTGTTCCAGTTTCCTTCCATGTCCCAGCCTGGTTCCACGCTGTATCTCTAAAGTCTAATGTGTACAGGGGTAGTCGCTAGTCGGCAGGAACTCATTGGGCTGAAGGGCCTGGTTCCACGCTGTATCTCTAAAGTGTAAAGTCTAAAGTTAAGGTATTGTTAGCTCCTTTTCCTCCTTCACATTGATGAAAGCCTCAAATGTCAGGGGAGCTACAACTAAGTTAAAACCAAAGAGGGAACTCTGACCCAGAGGTTCAGCAAATGAACGCCAATGATTTATGGAAGTTACACTGCTTCAGTGAAGATGGTAAAATGAAAAATACTGTTATTGCTTTTCTCCTGTTTTGATTTGTGTTGTTGGCCACACTGATGTATTGAGAAGATCGTTAAATCTCGTTCGAATGGGGTCAGGAGACTTTTTTCCTTATTCATATTTTGGTGGTCACTGGAAAGGTCAGCATTTATTCTCCATACAAGGGCATTAGAGCCAAATGGTTCCCTTAACCTATTGCTGTTTAATGTTGGTGGCACTAAAAGCTGCCCCTCAGTCAGCAGCTCGAAAGAAAGAAAAAAACATTATGTTTTCTGAGGACCTTCTGGCTTCAGAATATCCCCATATATTTTAGATCCAATGTTGAAATGTAGACAGATCAAAACAGTAAAGAAGGTGAAGAGAGACACAAAATGCTGGAGTAACTCAGCGATTCATGCAGCATCTCTGGAGAAAAAGATGGGTGGCCTTCAGGTCAGGAAACTTTCTTCAGACTCGAAATCCCAACCCAAAACGTCAACCATCTTTTTTCTCCACAAATACTGCTTGACTCACTGAGTTACCCAAGCACTTTGTGTCTATCTTTGATATAATGCAGAATCTGCAGTTCATTGTTTCTATAGTAAATAAGGTGCATGTGGGTTTAAATAAAGAGAGCTACAAGAGACACCAGATAATAGGCAATAGACAATAGACAATAGGTGCAGGAGTAGGCCCCTCGAGCTAGCACCGCCATTCAATGTGATCATGGCTGATCATCCACAATCAGTACCCCGTTCCTGCCTTCTCCCCATATCCCTTGACTCCGCTATCTTTAAGAGCTCTGTCGAGCACTCTCTTGAAAGCATCCAGAGAACAAGCCTCCAGAGGCAGAGAATTCCACAGATTCACAACTCTCTGTGTGAAAAAGTTTCCTCATCTCCGTTCTAAATGGCTTACCCCTTATTCTTAAACTGTGGCCCCTGGTTCTGGACTCCCCCCAACATCGGGAACATGTTTCCTGCCTCTAGTTTGTCCAAACCCTTAATAATCTTATATGTTTCAATAAGATCCCTTCTCGTCCTTCTAAATCCAGGGTATACAAGCCCAGCCGCTCCATTCTATCAGCATATGACAGTCCCGCCATCCCGGGAATTAACCTGGTGTACCTACGCTGCACTCCCTCAATAGCAAGAATGTCCTTCCTCAAATTGGGAGACCAAAACTGCACACAATACTCCAGGTGTGGTCTCACCAGGGCCCTGTACAACTGCAGAAGGACCTCTTTGTCCTTCCAGATGCTGGAAACCTGAGCTAAAATCAAAGTGTGGGAAGGAACACAGTTGGCAGGGCAGCACCTGCCGCCAATGTGCCACCGTTCCTTAACGTGTATCTTACTAAGCTGCCAACAGCAACCTTTGAATAGGACTTGATTGTGGACTTTAGAAGGGGTAGGATGGGGACCCACAGTCCCGTTTATATCAACGGGTCGATGGTTGAAAGGGTCAAGTGCTTCAAATTCCTGGGCGTGCACATCTCTGAAGATCTCTCCTGTTCCGAGAACACTGATGCCATTATTAAGAAAGCACATCAGCGCCTCTACTTCCCGAGAAGATTACGGAGAGTTGGTTTGTCAAAGAGGACTCTCTCTAACTTCTACAGGTGCACAGTAGAGAGCATGCTGACCGGTTGCATCGTGGCTTGGTTCGGCAACTTGAGCGTCGAGGAGCGGAAAAGACGACAAAAAGTAGTAAACACTGCATAGTCCATCATCGGCTCTGACCTTCCTACCATCGAGGGGATCTATCGCAGTCGCTGCCTCAAAAAGGCTGCCAGCATCATCAAGGACCCACACCATCCTTGCCACACACTCATCTCCCCGCTACCTTCAGGTAGAAGGTACAGGAGCTTGAAGACTACAAAGTCCAGGTTCAGGAATAGCTACTTCCACACAGCCATCAGGCTATTAAACTCAACTCAAACAAAACTCTGAACATTAATAGGCCATTGTCTGTTTATTTGCACTTTATCTGTTTATTTATTCATGTGTGTATATATTTATCTAATGGTATATGGACACACTGATCTGTTCTGTATTCATGCCTTCTATGTTCTGTTGGGCTGAAGCAAAGCAAGAATTTCATTGTCCTATCTGGGACACATGACAATAAACTCTCTTGAATCTCGAATCTTGAAAGGACTCAAAGCGATGGAGTAACTCAACGGTCAGGCAGCATTGCTGGAGAACATGGATAGGGTAACGTTTTGGGTCAGGGCACGTCTTTAGACATTGTAGTGGGGACGGGGGGAGAAAGCTGGAAGAGAGGTGGAGGCGGAACAAAGTCTACCAAGTGATAGGTGGATACAGGATACAGGAGGGATATTTGATTAAAAACCCTCCCTCGCCAATATCCACCTATGAAAACTCCCCTTCACATGTATTCACCTACCGAACCGTCACTTATTCATGAACTCCTGAGATGGTGCCTGACCTGCTGAGTTACTCCAGCACATTGCATCCTTTTTTATAACCTGCCAGACTGTTTTGCACCCTCACATCATTTCCACCTTTAACTTTAACTAACCTCCATAGTTGAGCTTCAAGAAAGCATTCTATCAGGTTTGGGAACAGCTGTGCCAGACCGCATGAAATCACAGAGAATTGTGGACACAGCCCAGACCATCACACAAACCAACTTCCCTTCCATTGACTCCATCTACACCACGCTTCCACGGCAAGGCCACCAGCATAATCAAGGACATGCCTCACCCTTCTCACTCCCTCTTCTCACCTCTCCCATCAGGCAAGAGGTACAGAAGTGTGAAAACATACACCTCCAGATTACAGGGACAGTTCCTTCCCAGCTGTCATCAGGCAACGGAACCATTCTATTACCAACTAGAGAGCCGTCCTGAGCTACCATTTACCTCATTGGAGATATCTTTAATCAGTCTTTACTGGACTTTTTCTTGCATTAAATGTTGTACCCTTTATTCTGTATCTGTACACTGGGGATGGCTCAATTGTAATCATGTATAGACTTTTCGCTGACTGGATAGCACGCAACAAAAAGCTTTTCACTGTACCTTGGTACATGTGACAATAAACTAAACTAAAGTTATCTGGTGTGGGGCTTGATGCTGTGGGATTGATATGGCACAGGCCAAGTGTGTTTGACATTGAACACATGGACAGTGTAGCCAACTGTGGGCTGGACGTGTTTATGGTGCCCACCCACATATCAAACACCTTCGATCTACAGGTAGCACCTTGCTCACCCCTTGACCAAGTCAGTCTCCCCGCATCAAGTTCGAATTGTCACTTACGGTCATTCCACCTGCAAAACCGAGCAACGTTTTCGGGGTGAGCAGGTTTACTTTCCTGGGGAGCATGTGACAGACCAAAGGTGTTGTAAATCAGAGGGTGTTTCAAGGATGTGTGATATTCATAACAAATGTGTTAATGTGTGGTATGAAATTCTTTCTCAGCTGCCTTAGCAAAGACCTAACTCCAATGGATCAGTGCCCCTTGTAAAAATAGAGGATTGGATTTCATATAAAGCTGTCATTTGCTGATATCACAGGGAGCAACTGCAACTGTTCTTCTTCTTGCGTTTGAGGCAGCAGAAGTCTGCAGCAGGGTGATGCCATCCGGTTCGACATCCGTAGGTGCCCGCCCTAAAAAGGGCGCATGCTCCGGGTTAGCGCCAAGCTGCGGCACTGCTGCTGTCTCTGTTTGTTGTCGTTCGCCTGACTGAGGTCAGTTGACAGGGCTCACCACGGGGAGGTCGACAACATGAGCCCCTCGAACTGCTCAATGCCTTTTACAACAGGGGGACTGATGATAAGCCAGTTATATTTTCCCTCTGAAACAAAGGGGAGGGGTTCTTGGCAAGAGTACTTCTCTTCTAATATCTTTCTTAGACAAATTCCTTCAGTGTATAATGGCACCACAGTGTCCTTTCAGAATCTGTTTGGGGAATGTGAGATTCTGGCTGATTGGGAATGGCTTGCCTAAGCATTATTAAGATACAAAGATAGACACAAAATGCTGGAGTAACTCAGCGAGTCAGGCAGCATCTCTGGAGAAAAGGAATAGGCGACGTTTCGGGTCGGGACCCTTCTTCAAGTCTGAAGTCTGAGTCTGAAGAACTCAACCCAAAACGTCACCTTTCCTTTTCTCCAGAGATGCTGCCCGACCTGTTGCGTTACTCCAGCTTTTTGTGTCTATCTTCGGTGTAAAACCAGCATCTGCAGTTCCTTCATACACATTATTAAGCTCCATTTCATGAATTAAAAGTAAAGCACAAAATGCTGGAATAACTCAGCGGGTCAGGCAGCATCAGTGGAGGGAACGGGAGGGTTACAGAGTACTGAGCTTACACATCTGTTGTGCTGCTGCAAGGAAGAATGTCATTGTTCTGGTTCAGGACATATGTCAATAAAACTCTCTCGGCTCTTGGTCAGGCAATGTTTCAGGTCGGGAACCATCTTCAGACTCTCCACCATGTCTCTATTTTATTAACACTCTGTATTCTTACATTTACAGTCAACTCCTCTGTGTTAAAAAAGAAGCACAGAAATTAATGTTTGTCAATGATGAGGAGATACGCATGTTTGTGTGTGTGTTTGCGTGCACGAGTGCTCACGTGCATGTGTGTGTGTTTGTGCGTGCATGTGTGTTTGCATACATCTGTGTGCATGTGTCTGTGTGCATGTGTTCATGTGCATGTGTGGGTATTTGTGGGTGCATGTGTGTTTGTATACATCTGTGTGCATGTGTCTGTGTGCATGTGTTTGTGTGCATGTGTGTGTATTTGTGGGTGCATGTGTGTTTGTATACATCTGTGTGCACGTGTCTACCTGCGTGTGCATTCGCGTGCATGTATGCGCATGTGTGTTTGCGTACATCTGTGTGCATGTGTGTGCATGTGTCTGCGTGCGTGTGTGTGTTTGCCTGCATGTGTGTGTGTGTTCACGTGCATGTGTGTGCGTGCACATGAGCTTCCCTCCCTTCTACATCACCATGTTGCCAAGGGTGCTCTTGAAAGAGAGGAGAACAGCCCTGCATTCACTGGCCCAATCAACTTGACATGTCTGCTTTGACTTCAGAACATATGTGAGGACTTGCCTATTGAAGGAGTCCGTTCTGAATGCACTCCGGGCCCAATTATCCATACAGTTGCATCAACAACAGTTGCTCATGAAAGACCAATTGTGAGGAGAGGCTTTCAGAGCGAGTAAAGGGTGCTATGGGGTCTCTCCTTTCAGTGATTCTCTTCTTAATTACCCAAATGTTTAAAGAAAAATATTTTCTTTTTTTTGTTGCGAGTCGCAGCTTCTACAGTATATCCTGCTGGAACCAATTGATTTTCTTAACTCAACTGGAAAATGGTCTGAAGATATCTCCCAGGAGGACTGTTGTTTTTTGGCACTGCACTGCCAGGCACTGTCAGTTGTTTTGGGTTTATTTTTGAGTCTCTTTCACATTTAATGAGGGTCTGTTTAAATTCAGGGGAGCTGTAGTTACTGGCTGAGTGTTGTGAATATGCTGGCTTTACTGATGATGCACGATACAGTGATTTTGTTTTAAAGTAACCTTGGGCCATGTTTTTTGTGGGTCTTGTATTTTTCCCACCAGATGTCTTGTATCTGAGCTTTTTATGGAATTAATGTACAATAAAATATTTACAGGGGTGGGGCCAGTGGACAATTCTGTCGCATTCTGTTTCCTCACCTAGGTGGTTGCACAAATTGAGTTTGAGTTTGTTGTCACATGTACCGAGTTACAGCTAAAAGCTTTTGCTGCGTGCTAACCAGAGTGGAAAGACAATACATGATTACAACCGAGCCATCCACAGTGTACAGATACAGGATAAAGGGAAGAGAATAACGTTTAGTGCAAGATAAAGCCAGTGAAGTCCAATCAAAAATAGTACGAGAGGCCCCAATGAGGTAGATAGCAATTCAGGACAGCTCTCTAGTTGTTAGGAGGATGGCTCAGTTGCCTGATAACAGCTGGGATGAAACTGTCCCTGTACCTGGAGGTGTGAGTTTTCACACTTCTATACCTTTTGCCCAATGGGAGAGTGGAGGAGAGGGAGTGGCCGGGGTGTGACTCGTCCTTGATTGCGCTGGTGGCCTTGCTGAGGCAGCGTGAAGTGCAGATGGAGTCAATGGAAGGGAGGTTGGTTTGTGTGATGGTCTGGGCTGCATCCACAATTCTCTGCGATTTTTTACTGTCTTGGATGGAGCTGTTCCCAAACCAAGCTGTGATGCATCCTGATAAAATGCTTTTTATGGCGCATCTGTAGAAGTTGGTGAGAGTTGGACATGCCGAACTTCCTAAGTTTTCTAAGGAAGTAAAGGCGATGGCATGCTTTCTTGGATTGTAAGAGGCAAAAAAAAGGAACATCAAGAAAGCCCATCTATGCCTCTACTTCCTTAGAACATTGAGGAGATTCGGTATGTCATCAAATACTCTCTTGAACTTCTACAGGTGTCCAGCAGAGGGCATATCGACTGGTTGCATCAAAACCTGGTTCGGCAACTTGAACACCCAGGAATGAAGAAGATGGCAAAAAATGGTGAACGCTGCCCAGTCCACTACGGGTACTGACCTCCCTACCATAGAAGGGATCTACAGGAGTCTACAACATCACACCCTGGCCACACTCATTTCACTCCAGCCATCGGGAAGATGGTACCAGATTCTGAAAGCTGTAACATCCAGGTTCAGGAACAGCTTCTTCCCTACAACCATCAGGCTATTAAACACTACAACCTCCAAATAAGCTCTGAACTATATAGACTTGGGGATATTATTTTTACATTACTATTGTCTATTTATTAATCTTTTATACTGAACTTTACTTTTGTTGTTTTTGTGGGTTTTACAGTATTATGTTTACAAATCTGTTCGGCTGCTGCAAGTAGGAATTTTATGGTTCTGTTTCGGGACCTATGACTCTTGTAAGGAACGGAGTTTCCACTACAATGGTAGGGATAAGATGCCTGCAGCTTGCTCTGGTGTCGAAGAGCCATATTGCCCACAAGTGACTTATATTGAAATTGTTTTGAACGGCAGACACATATACTTTTGTCCAGAGTTTGGCAGCGCTGTCTTGATGTTGATAGTAGAAACAAAGAACTGCAGATGCTGGTTAATACACGGAAGGACACAAAGTGCTGGAGTAAATCAGCAGGCCAGGCAGCGTCACTGGAGAACAGGGAAAGGTAACGTTTTGGGTCGAGACCTTTCTTCAGACAGGATAGCTGATGTTATTGGATGAGACCCAGTCTGAAGAAGGGTCTCATCCTGTAACAGCACCTATCCATGTTCTCCAGAGATGCTGCCTGACCCGCTGAGTTACTCCCGCTCTTTTGCGTTGAAAATAGTTGCTTGGCCTGCGGACATCCAGTCTTACTCCAGAGACTTGAGCAAAGATTCAAGATCAAGAGGGTTTTATTGTCCTATGTCTCAAACATCACACCGAAATTCTGCCTTGCACTCAGCACAAATGAATATGTTAACATAGTCTTCTATAAACAATATAATAAATAAAATTAAACCAGTATATATATTATGTGTATGTACATAAAACAAACAAACACTAATAGAGCAATGAGACAAAACTAATGCCCCCAAGTCTGTAGTTCGGAGATTATTTGGATGTTATAGTGTTTAATAAATAGCCTGCTCAAGTCAAGTTCAAGTTAAGTCAAGTTTCCTTTATTGTCATTCAGACCTTTCGGTCTGAACGAAATTGTGATGCCTGCAGTCATACACAGAACCAATAATAACAAAACATACAATAAACACAAATTAAACATCCACCACAGTGAGTTCACCAAGCACACCCTCACTGTGATGGAGGCAAAGTCTTAGTCTCCGTCTCTTCCCTCCTTGTTCTCCCTCTGCGCTGAGGCGATCGATCCAGGCCGAAGATGCCGCCCTCCAGTCCAGCGGACCTCCGTGGTGATGTCGCCGCCGCCGAAAGCCGGAACGCCGTCTCCGCTCTGAGACGGCCCGCCACAGCATCAGTATCTCTAAACTCTCTACACCACACACCTGTTCTCTGTGCTCCTCCCTACATTTGCTGCATCTGTTTAACCCACACTACCATCTGATGAAAGGTGATTGACCCGAAATGTCGACTCAGTTTACTCTCTCCACATGTGCTGCCCGACTGCTGAGCATTTCTGAACATTTCCTGTCTACATAACCAAGTTTCCGGCATCCATGGCGTTTTGCTGATTCACAGCACTGAGGATACAGCTATTAGTAAGTTCGCACAGCGCGGGAACAGGCCCTTCAGCCCATTGACTCTATGCCAACCCACCAGCACCCACTTTGATTTGGTCGGCATTGATGAGTTAGGCTAAGGGGTCTGCTTCCGTGCTTTACTATAATTTAGACATTGGAGGATACAGCATGGAAACAGGCCCTTTGGTCCACCAAGTCCGACCACTTAGCGATCACCCTGTACGCTGACACACTGGAGAAAATTTACAGTTTTACCACAGCCAATTAACCTACAAGCCCTCACATCTTTGGGATTTGGGAGGAAACCAGAGCACCTGGAGAAAGCCCACACAGTCACAGGGAGAACGTACAACTCCGCACAGACAGTACCCGTAGTCAGGATCGAACTCGGGTTTGTGGCGCTGTGAGGCAGCAACTCTACTGCTGCGCCACTCTGCTCTATGACTTGATGCGAGTAACACTTGGTGGAACTGCCCGCGTTTATTAGAGTCATACAGCACGGAAACAAGCCCTTTGGCACAACTTTTCCATGCCCACCAAGTTGCTTCATCTAGGCTAGTCCCATTTACCCACATTTGGCCAATATCCCTTGAAATCTTTCCCATCTATGAATCCTTTCCTCTCCTCCTCTCTGGGACAGCCCACCCACTTTCCCAACTTCAATATTTAATAGGAATCTGAGGGGTAACCTTTTCACACCAATAATGGTAGGTGTATGGAACAAGCTGCCAGAGGAGGTAGTTGAGGCTGGGACTATCCCAATGGTTAAGAGACAGTTAGACAGGTACATGGATAGGGCAGGTTTGGAGAGATATGGACCAAGCGCAGGCAGGTGGGACTAGTGTAGCTCGGATATGTTGGCCAGTGTGGGCAAGTTGGGCCGAAGGGCCTGTTTCCCCGCTGTCTCACTCTATGACTCTATGACTTGTGAAGCTCAATGCCACTTCCCCCTCCCCGACTGGCCTCTCTCTTTGACGCTTCCCTTTTAAACTATGCTGGCTGCTGGCAAAATGCCCTGGAATTTGAAGTTGGCTGCGACCAGACTCTACATCCTTGCCAGCACGCTGGGGCGGAGAGAACAGGCTCTTGACAACAGGCACACGCCAGTGACAATGCCAGCCTGTGGCAGGAAGCAGCGTGCGGTGGCAGGGAAAAAGCACCTAGTCTTTGCCCACCGTGAACCCGTGTGGCTCCCTTCCAGGTTGCCCACACGTCAGTTTACTCACGTGAACCTGGCATTCCCTTCATGGTTTGAAAGGGAAAGTGAGATGCCTGCAATATTCTATGCCCTCAGTACCACACAAGATGCTTCCAGCTGTCTCAGACAACCCAAAGATTGAAAGCCCTTCGCTACAAATTCCCACTTCCACACATCTTTTTAGTTCAGAGATACTGCATGGAAACAGGCCCTTTGGCCCACCGGGTCCGCGCCGACCAGCGATCACCCATTTACACTGGTTCCATGTTATTGCATTATTCCCATTCCTTACACACTGGGGGCAATATACAGAAGCCAATTAACCTACAAACCCGCACGTCTTTGGGACGTGGGAGGAAACCGGAGCACCTGGAGGAAACCCATGCGGGTAAAGCTGCAAAGTCCACACAGACAGCACCCAAGGTCAGGATTGAAACCAGGTCTCTGGCGTTGTCAGGCAGCAGCACTACCAGCTGCGCCACTGTGCCGTCACATTAAGGTCATCAGCAGTAGTCTGGGCTTTCTGGAGGTTAGGCCCTGCGTGAGTTCAACTCAGTTCAGCGTTCACACCATCTCATGGGATGCCTCTTGACCACAGCAAGATCCCACATGTAGCCATGTGATAATGACCAGGTGCTCTGCTGCCATAGTAATACTGATTGAGAGCTAAATACTTGTCCGGACACTGAGGGGAATATCCGTTTATTTTTATACAGAACCAGGGGAATTTTAAAGTGGAAAAAATAATTAATTTAAACCTGAAACAAAAAACTGTAAGTTTGATATTATAGCACTCCCTCTGTGTTGAGGTAATTTTACTTCAAGAGTCTGGAGTAGGATTTGAACCACAACCTTCTGAAGCACCACCACTACAACCAGCTGAGCCGCACGCGACCCATCTCCAGCTGTTTCTGGCCAGCATTGAATGATTGAATGAAAGATACAACATGGAAACAGGCACTTCAGCAAACCAAGTCATCACCATCATCATCATCGTTGAAAACGGTGCCTTACAATGCTATGTACGACAGTGGTCGCAACTTCTACTGAAGTGTCGATGGCCGTTGGATCGCTAGGAGCTCAACCGCCCTTTGACAGGTCTTGTTTTTGGTCCTGCTGGGCTGCAGCAAGTAAGAATTTCATTGTCCCGTCCGGGACATATAACAATGAAACACTCTTGACTTGACTTGGGGGTGGGGAGACGGTTTAGTCGCCGACTATCCGGCCATGGAGCAGGTAGCACGGGATTACATGGTACCCGTGGCGGTGGGAACTCCCCCCGACCTGACCTGACCCACCAAGTCCCCGCCAAGTCCCCGCCAACCATCACACTAGTTCACACTGTTATCCCAGTTTCACATCCACTCCCTGCACGCTGGGGGGAACTTACAGAGGCCAATTAACTTACAAACTTGCATGTTTTTTCAGTTTAGTTTAGTTTATTGTCACGTGTACAGAGGTACTGAGAAAAGCTTTATGTTGCGTGCTAGCCAGTCAGCGGAAAGACTGTTCATGATTACAAACAAGCCGTCGCTGTGTACAGATACAGGATAAATGGAATAATGAGAAAGTCCAGTATAGTCCAATTAAAGGTAGTCTCCAATAAGGTAAATGGTAGCTTAGGACCACTTCCCAGTTGGTGATAGGATGGTTCAGTTGCCGGATAACAGCTAGGAAGAATCTGGATGTGTACTTTTTCACAATTCTGTACCTCTTGTCTGATGGGAGAGGGGAGAAGGCGGAATGTCCGGGGTGAGACTCGTCCTTGATTATGCTGGTGGCCTTGCCGAAGCAGTGTGAAGTGTAGATGGAGTCAATGGAAGGTATTTTGGGATGTGGGAGGAAACCGAAGCACCTGGAAAAAATTCCACAGACAACGCCTGAGATCGGGTTCGACCCGGGTCTCTGGCGCTGTGAGGCAGCAACTCTACCAGCTGTGCCACTGTGCCGCCCTTACTGAGAGCTACTTAATATGAGGGACTATTGATTTACACTACTGTGGTTAGAGCTTTTACATCCCAGCTCTTAGTTCTGTAATGGCAGAAAAATTATCCATTCCCTCTCTGGATGTACGGGGAAGAATTATTTTGTACACTACAAAAGCATCTTGATAAAAGAATATGTTTAAGTTAGCCAGATATCAGGCAGAGGAAATCTCCCTCCTCTCTGCTATCATATTGCTGACATTATCATCTGATCTCTGTGTGTGAAGAGAGTTGATGTGCCTTGCACGAGATGTTGCTATGGAGATCAAATCTTTGTAATGCAAAGCAAGTTTTAATTTTGTAGCCACACGCAAATCTTAATATATGAATAGTAAGCAGTGATACTAATAAACCAGACTTTTTACTCTGTTAGACAGTGATTGATAGTGTGAGTCTGAACAAGGTTCCGACCCGAAACATCACCTATTCTTTTTCTCCAAAGATGCTGCCTGACCCGCTGAGTAACTCCAGTATTTTGTGTCTACCTTCGGTATAAACCAGCATCTGCAGTTCCGTTCTATACATTTGTGCAGTGTGTTGAGTGATCAATTCTATGTGGGTCTCTTGTTTTAGTTTAGAGATACAGCGTGGAAACAGGTCCTTCGTCCCACCGAGGCCACTCCAACCATTGATCACCCGTACACCAGTTCTATTTTAGCCCACTTTCACATCCTGCACACCAGGAACAATTTACAGAGCCCAGTTATCCTACAAACCTGCACCTCTTTGGAATGTGGAAGGAAACCAGTGCCCCCGAAGGAAACCCACACGGTCACAGGGAGAATCTACAAACACCACACAGACAGCATCTGTGGTCAGGCTCAAACCAGGGTCTCTGGCGCTGTGACGCAGCAGCTCTACCATTGGGGGTTAGGCTGACGGCCATTTACACCTCCTCCAACTTCATCTACACTATCTGTTGTTCAAAGTGTAGACTCTTTACACATCGGCAAGACCAAACGTAGACCAGGCGATCATTTCGCTGAACACCTTTGCTCAGTCTGCCTGGACCTACCTGATCTCCAGGGTGGGAAGAAGTGCAGTCTAGATAGTGGTGGGAAGCAGTAGGTTTATAATAGACGTCAGTTGATAGACTGACTCCTGTGATGGAGACGGTGAGATCAAGAAAGGGGAGGGAGGTGTTGGAGATGGCCAGTGTACACCTGGGACAGGGATTGCTCCATATACCCTTCATTGGCCTCCTCCGTTGTCAGAGTTAGGACAAACGCAAATTGGAGCATCAGCATCTCATATTTTGTTTGGGCAGTTTACAACCCAGCGGTATGAATATTGATTTATCTAACAAGTATCTAACATGAGACCGCATTCAGAATATCGTGTTCAGTTCTGGGCACCATGCTATAGGAAAAATATTGTCAAGCTTGAAAGGATTCAGAAAAGATTTACGAGCATGTTGCCAGGACTAGAGGGTGTGAGTATAGGGAGAGGTTGAGTAGGCTGGGTCTCTATTCCATGGAGCGTAGGAGGATGAGGGGAGATCTTATAGAGGTGTACAAAATCATGAGAGGAATAGATTGGGTAGATGTACAGAGACTCTTGCCCAGAGTAGGGGGAATCGAGGACCAGAGGACATAGGTTCAAGGTGAAGGGGAAAAGATTTAATAGGAATCCGAGGGGTTACTTTTTCACACAGAGGGTGGTGGGTGTATGGAACAAGCTGCCAAAGGAGGTAGTTGAGGCTGGGACTATCCCATCGTTTAAGAAATAATTGGATAGATACATGGATAAGACAGGTTTGGAGGGATATGGACCAATCGCAGGCAGGTGGGACTAGGGTAGCTGGGACATTGTTGATTGGTGTGGGCGAGTTGGGCCGAAGGACCTGTTTCCACACTGTATCACTTGATGACGCTATGACTCTGTAATCCTTCCACCCCCCCTCTTTCTCCGTATCTCCCGTCATTGTACTAACTTCAAAGTCGTCGTTGAGTCATTGTCTATAACTCGTTTTCACCAAGCCCACAGCTAACAACGGCTTGGTTCCTTTATCATTGTTCAGGATGGTTCAGGTCCTATCTGGCAGACAGAACCATGTGTGTAAGCCTTGCTGGTTTTGAATCCTCCTCCGCTCCTCTGTCATATGGGGTTCCACAGGGCTCAATTTTAGGGCCCCTGCTTTTCTCACTATACTTACTTCCTCTGGGTTCCATTCTTAGAAAGCATGGCATCTCTTTTCATTGTTATGCTGATGATAGCCAACTATATATACCGCTGAGGAAGGAAGACGCCTTTTCTGTCAAATCACTTCTGTCATGTCTTGAGGACATTAAGTCCTGGATGGCCCTAAACTTTCTAGGATTTAATGAAAATAAGACAGAGGTGATATTGTTTGGCCCCAATGGCTGCCATGAACCTCCCCTTGTTGACTTGGGTCCACTGGCACGGTACGTGAAGCCAACAGTTTTGAACCTAGGTTTGAGGATGGACAGTGATTTTAAATTAGATCATTAAATAGGCGCGGTGGTTAAGTCCAGCTTCTTTCACCTAAGGAAGCTGGCAAAGGTGAAGCCCATTCTCGAGCGGCAGCATTTTGAAACAGTGATCCATGCCTTTATTACATCTAGGCTGGATTACTGTAACGCACTCTATTTTGGAGTTGCACGATCTTCACTGGCTCGTCTCCAGTTGGTTCAAAATGGTGCTGCTCGCATTTTGACTGGAACTCGAAAGAGGGAGCACATAACGCCAATTCTGGCCTCCCTCCACTGGCTCCCGGTGCACTTTCGAGTTCATTTTTAAATTCTTTTATTTGCTTTTAAATCTCTAAATGGGCTCGCCCCGCCTTACCTCTCTGAACTGCTCCACCCATACGCTCCTGCCTGGTGCCTCAGGTCCGCTGATCAGCTGCTCCTGGAGGTACCGAGGTCTAAGCGGAAGCTCAGAGGGGATAGAGCCTTCTCTGTTGCTGCTCCGGCACTCTGGAACACCCTGCCGTTGCACATCAGACAGGCCCCCTCACTGTCCATCTTCAAAACCAGTATTAAAACACATTTATATTCCTTGGCTTTTGACACTGCTTGAGACTTTGCTCCTGTTTTTAGTGCTTTTAATGTTTTTAATTTTATTGTTTTTACTCTTTCGTTTAATGTTTTTATTGTTATGTAATAATTTCTTGTCCATGATTAGTCATGTACAGCACTTTGTTGCAACTGCGGTTGTTTTTAAAGTGCTCTATAAATAAAGTTATTATTATTATTATTATTATTATTATTATTGTTGCTTTTTTGCATATCGTTCATTCATTTGTTCTATATCTTTCTCTATCACCGTCTATATCTTAAGTTTCCCTTTCCCCTGACCCACTGAGTCACTCCAGCTTTTTGTGTCTATTTTCAAGTTTGTAGGTTAATTGGCTTCTATAAATTGTACAATTGTCCCTAGTGTGCAGGATAATGCTAGTGTTGGTGGGCCAAAGGGCCTGTTTCTGCACTGTATAGATCTGTAAAAGATTTTACCTTTACTTCACGTTAGACTTTAGAGATACAGTTCATGTTCATAAGCTATAGGAGCAGAATTAGGCCATTTCACCATCAAGTCTATTCCGTCATTCACTCATGGCCGACCTATCTTTCCCTCTCAACCCCAGTCTTCTGCCTTCTCCCCACCGTACTAATCAAGAATCTGTCAATCTCCGCCTTAAAAATGGCCATTAACTTGGTCTCCACAGCCTTCTGTGGCAATGGATTCCACAGATTCACCACCCACTGACTAAAGAAATTCCTTCTCATCTCCTTTCTAAAACTACAGCATGGAAACAGGCCCTTGGGCCCACCGAGTCCATAGGACCAGCAATCACTCTGTCCACTAGCACTATCCTACACACTCAGGGCTATTTACAGAAGCCAATCAACCTGCAAACCTGTAACATCTTGGAGTGTGGGAAGAAATCAGAGCACTCGGAGAGAACAGGGAGAATGTACAAACTACATACAGGCAGCACGATTAGTCAGGATCACACCCGGGTTCCTGGTGCTGTAAGGCAACAACTCTACCGCTGCGCCGCCGTGCCACCATGGTGGCACAGTTCCTATTAAATCTTTCTCCCCTCTCCTTAAATGTCACCTAAATGCTGCATCAACACTAGTCTCGATGCATTTCCACAAGAGTCTTCAATGGAGGCTACTGTCGCACCGCTACAGAGTCCTGGGTTCTACCCTGACCTCTGGTGCTGTCAGTGTAGAAAGTCTTTCTGTGATTGCCCGGATCTCTCTCCCCCCCCCCCCCCCTGTTAGGCAATTAGTGCCATACCCTGGCACTATTACAAAATACTGCAGTTGCTAGAAATCCCAAATGGAAAAGGCTGGAAATAACACAGCAGATCAGGAAAAAAAAAACCACGAGAGAGAAATGGAGTTAACATCACAGGTTAGAAACACACCGCTGGAGACATTCCCCTGACAAATATCTCTGCGATTCCTTGTTTTGAAGTTCATTATTGATTCCCTCTCCTCCATTCTTACAGGAAATGTA
Organism: Malacoraja senta; assembly: GCA_038087875.1. NCBI lineage: Eukaryota > Metazoa > Chordata > Chondrichthyes > Rajiformes > Rajidae > Malacoraja > Malacoraja senta. Next base: position 54,751,368 of record CM075980.1, on the reverse strand, counting down.
TTCCAGAACTGAACAATCGGCTGTGCTTTCTGTTTGGAAAATAATTTCTCCTCACTTTCCTCTTGATTCCTCTTGAGCAACAGTTCTGAAATCCCTCATCCCCCTCCCGAGAGGAACAGCACCTTTTCCCTCACCTTTCTAAAGATGTACCTCATAATTTCAGCAAGGCCACTTAACCCTCATCGCTCTAAGGGACAACAATCACAACAATCCCTCACTATTACCACCAGGAGCAATAGTGTTCGGCTTAATAGGTGACAGCTGGAGTGTATAATGACGACTCAGCTTCAAGAGGTGTTTTATTTTACTGGACCCATAGACATATATGGCCTCAATACCAGCTGTAAAGAGTTATCCAGACTAATCCTACTTTCCAGCCCTCAGTTCGTTTCAAATATGTATTGGCCGCTTTCTAAATATGAGGAGGGATTTTCACCTTTAATTTAGACTTTACTTCAGACTTTAGAGATACAGCACTGAAACAGGTCCTTCTGCCCCACCGAGTCCACGCCAACCATCAATCACCCTGTACACTAGCACTTTCATACACACTAGCGACAATTTTCAGTTTTACCAAAGTTTGTTGACCTACAAACCTGTACGTCTTTGGAGTGTGGGAGGAAACTGGAGCACCCGGGGACAACCTATGTGATTACGGGAAGAACATACAAACTCCGTCCAGACAGCACCCATAGTCAGGATCGAACCCGGGGCTCTGGCGCTGCAAAGCAGCAACTCTACCACAGCGCCACCATGCCGCTCCGTCACCTCTCTCATCCCTTGGGGTGGCACAGTGGCGCAGCTGGTAGAGCTGCTGCCTCACAGCTTCAGTGACCCACGTCCTCTCTGACCTCGGGTGCTGTCTGTGTGGAGTTCTCCATGTAACCATGTGGGTTTCCTCTGGGTGCTCCAGTTTTAACCCAAAGATGTGCAGGTAGGTAGTATGATTGGCCACTGTAATTTGCCCCTAGCTGAGTGATAGTTGATCAAAATAAAGGGAGAATTAGTCTAGCATTAATGTAAAAGCGTTTAGTTTAGACATCCAGCATGGAAACAGGCTCTTCGGCCCACTGAGTCCATGCCGACCAGCGATCAACCATTCGCTAGTTCTATCCCACACACTAGGGACAATTTATAGTAGCCAAATAACCAACATATTTAGAATGTTCATATTATTTGATTGTAAATGCTAGATGTGTTTTTTCATCAGCGAACAAGAGTTCTCCTTGATTCCTACTCCCGAGGCTTGAAAGGACAAAGTGTAGTCAATCTGCTGTTGAATCTCACACTGGAGTGATTCAAGTTGGGAATAGATCCACGATGATCCATGCTGCCTTTAGAGTTTTTAGAGAAACACAGTTTTAGGTAAAAAGCATGGAAACAGGCCCTTCAGCCCACTGAGTCCATGCCGACCATCGATCACCCATGCACTGGTTCTATGTTATTCCATTTCTGCATCCTACACACCAAGGGCAATTTACAGAAGCCAATTAACTTTCAAATCTTCACATCTTGGAACGTGGGAGGAAACCGGAGTACCCAGGAAAAGGGCAGCATGGTGGCTCAGCAGTAGAGTTGCTACTTTACAGTGCTAGAGAGCTGGGTTCGATCCTGACTCCCGCACTCCAAAGACGTGCATGTTTGTCAAATTAATTTCCCGGGATCGAACCAGGGACCTTTAGATCTTCAGTCTAACGCTCTCCCAACAGAGCTATTTCCAGAGCCTTCTTGAGGCAGCGCCTCATGTAGAAACCTTTGATGGTGGAGATTACCATGCATATGGCATAAACTTTCCCCAGTGTCTAGGATAGAACTAGAGTACAGATGATCAATGGCGATGCAGACTTGGTGGGCCAAAGGGCCTGCTTCCATGCTGGATCTCTAAACTAAACCAAAATCCAGGCAGTGACAGGGAGAACGTGCAAACACCGCACAGACAGCCCCCGTGGTTAAGATTGAACCCGGGTCTCTGGCACTCTGAGGCAGTAGCTGTATCGCTGCACCACTGTGCCGCCCTCAAATAAACCCCAGCACCGCCGGAACCCGGGATCGAACCAGGGACCTTTAGATCTTCAGTCCAACACTCTCCCAACAGAGCTATTTCCAGAGCTTTCTTGAGCCAGCGCCTCATGTAGCAACCTTTGATGGTGGGGATTTCCGTGCATATGGCACGTCTGGAGGGAGGTGGAGTGGGATGATTACCTGGCTGGTTCCTGAGGGAGGGTGGGGCAGACAGTGTGGAGCAGCCAGATGGTACAGACCAACCCTGAACTAAGCTTTTCCTATCGAGTCATCGTGTACACAAATTTACAGTTAAGGTATTGAGCGGTCCTTTGTTGATTTAATGATCAATTCTTTGAATTGAACAATGAAGTTACGGGGGGGTTATTTAATCTCCATTTAGTCAGCGGGATGGGCAAGTCAGTTGACAGATGGTGAATTCCAGTCATTTAAAGTGAACACTCGTCTCTCTCACACAACTCCAAACACAAGGAGGGAAGTAGTTTGCTGAAGTGTTTGGTTTGTGGCAGGCAATAATTAATGGGGGCTCTGAGTAGATGTGAGAGCCATTTGCAATTCTGAGTAGATGTTGAGATGTTTGCAGCTCTGTAAAGCATTTAACCTGTTACTCAGTCTTCTGCAAAGCGTAAAGGACCTGGAATTGATACTGTCTTATCAGTCAGGCCTCGTCAGGTTCGGGAACCAGGGTGAAGTTCATTGTGTGAGACTGTGACAAGGAAATCAAGGAAGGTAAATCAATGCATAGTGCCGCAGCGGGTAGAGCTGCTGCCTCACAGCTCCAGAGACCCAAGTTCGATCCAGACCTAGCGTGCTGCCTGTGTGGAGTTTGCGCGTTCTGTGACCAAGTGGGTTTCTTCCGGGTGCTCTGGTTTCCTCCCACATCCCAAAGAAATGCGGGCTTGTAGGTTAATTGGCCTCTGTAAAATAAAAAATGCCCCCAGTGTGTGGAGAGTGGATGTGAAGGTGAGATAAAATAAAACTGGTGTGAATGGCTGAACAATGGTTGGCATGGACTCGGTGGGCTGAAGGGCCTGTTTTTATGTTGTATCTCTAAACTAAAGTCACAGTGATTCAGCATTTCCTGGCTTGGTTTATTGGAGTTTATCACAGAAAAGACCAAAGTTGAGAAGGATTCCTAGGAAAGTTATTGGATGTGGTGAATTTTAGATGCAATGCAAGGCTGCTGGCTAATTATGTATTGAGTTGTAAAAGAGAGAATAGTAGATATTTCCTCATAGATGTGCTGCACAGTGGCGCAGCGGTAGAGCTGCTGGCCTTACAGCATCAGAGACCGGGTTCGATCCTGGCCACAGGAGCTGTCTGTATGGAGTTTGTACGTTACCCTGTGACCGTATGGCTTTTCTCTGGGTTTCCTTCCACACTCCAAAGATGTGCACTTTGTAGGTTAATTGATTTTGGCAAGTTGTAATTTGTCCCTAATGTGTAGGATAGTGTTAGTGTATGTATATCAATGGTCAGTGCAGACAGACAGACAGATAGACACACCCCCCCCCCCCCCCCCCCCCCTGGTATAGACAAACAAAGCCGGCACTGATGACCGGGAAAGATGGAGCCCAGAATGGTCCATTGCTGGCTGTAGAAAAGGTGTTAATGATGGGATCGCAACAATGAATCTAGCATATGAACGGGTTACAAAGTTAGAGAAATCAAAATTCATACCGCTGGATTGTAAGCTGTCCAAGCGAAACATGAGGTGCTGTTCCTCCAATATGCGTGTGGCCTCACTATATATATATATTTAAAAATATAGATATATTTATGCGTGTGTGTCCACGCCGACCAGCGATTCCCGAGCACTAAAAGCATACTTCACGCTATGGACAATTTGTAATTTGCAGAAGCCAATTAACCTAAAAACCTGCACGTCTTTGGAATGTGGGAGGAAACAGAGCACCCGGAGAAAACCCACGTGGTCACAGGGAGAACGTACAAACCCTGTACAGTTAGCACCTGTAGTCAGTAAACTAGTCAGAATACACACACACATATGTATCTATAATATATATAGATATATATATAATATGTGTATATATATATATATATATATATATATATATATATATATATATATATATATGTATGTGTATATGTATAAATATGTATATATGTATGTATGTATGTGTGTATATATATATATAATATATATAATATGTATATATACACACAGGGTACTATGTTTACATATCTGTTGTGCTACTGCAAGAATTTCATTGTTCCATTTTGGAAGATGCTGCTGAACAGTGCAGGGCATGTGGAGAATATCAGTCGAGTGTAAAACCCATCTTCTAGCCTCAAAACACAACTCAAATATGACTCTCGACTTGCATTGAATACAGACGAGGCTGGGGAAAAGTATTGCCTCTCAGTACAACTTTAGAGTCCATGGTTTTAGAGCATATGCTTTTACGTGAATCCTGAATTCCTGGATGGGTGATTAAGCTGACTGAGGCAAGAGCTGCTTGAAAAGAGCAGCAAGCAGAATGCTCCTCGGTTTGAAGTTAGTCCAGAGCGCGCTGGAACAGAAAGGCTCGCAATGAAATTTTACATTCTAGTGAGGAGTTCCCAGAGGCACACAGTCAAACCGTTTCCACAAAATAAGCCATCAAAAGAAAACCAGTACCTTTAATGTCGTGCATCTGATTGAAACCAGAGAGCTGGGATTTAAGAAGCATTTGCCTTTCTGTTTTCAAAACATCTTGACTTTTTTTCATATATTAATAACTTGCCTTTCGAAAGCAATGAATAATTCATGAGGAGCGCAGCAAGGTGCCACGGGTGGTGATGATTGGTTGCTGAGGAGAGGCCCTCTTCTCCCCTCTCCATTATGCGCGAGGTACAGAAGTGTGAAAACGCACACCTCCAGATTCAGGGACCGTTTCTTCCAGCTGTTATCAAGCAACTGAACCGTCCTCTCACCAGCTGGAGAGCGGTCCTGACCTCCCATCTGCCTCTTTGGAGACCTTTGAACAATCTTTATTCGACCTCGATCAGACTTTATCTTGCACTAAATGTTGCATCATTAATCCTTTCATTACCACATGTACTGTTCACTCTATGAGATCCGTGCAATCAAGGAGTTTCATTGCTTCCTGGCGTAAATGACAGTAAACTAATCTGAATCAGACAGGAGTTCTATATAGAAACAAAGAACTACAGATGCGGGTTTATACCAAAGATAGACTCAAAGTGCTGGAGTAATTCAGCGGGTCATCTCTGGGGAAAAAGGATGGGTGACATTTTGGTCAGAACCCTTCTTCAGTCGGATTGTAGAGGGCCGGGGGGAGAAACTGGAAGCTGCCTTCTTGTTGGTTACGTTGAACAATCCTTGTTCCAGGAGCGTACAGGTCCCATCTCCTAAAGGGCCTGTCCCACTTTACGAGGTAATTCACGAATTCTCCTGAGTTATTCACAAATTCTCCCGAGTTTTCCTCTTGATTCAAACTCGCAGAATGTTCGTAACGGGTCCGTAGGAGGTTGTAGGAGTCCGTAGATATATCGTAGCGGCTCGTTATGCCAGCCGTAGGTACTCGGGGCATCCTCCCGACTATTTTTTTACTCGTGGACATTTTTTATCAGGCTGGAAAAAACGTCCGGCTTACCCGATGCCCGAGTACCTACAGCTGGCATAACGAGCCGTTACAATATATCCACGGACTCCTACGGACCCGTTACGAACATCTGCGAGTTTGAATCAAGGGGAAAACTCGGGAGATTTCATGAATAACTCAGGAGAATTCGTGAATTACCTCGTAAAGTGGGACAGGCCCTTTACTCTTTCTCCGCTACATCGAGGACTGCATCGGGGCTACCTCCTGCACCCGTGCAGAACATCAGCTTTATCAACTTCATCACTAACTTCCACCCTGCCCTCAAATTTACCTAAACTGTCACTTCCCCCCTTCTCCTGCCTTCTCCCCATAACTCCTGACTCCCGTACTAATCAAGAATCTATCTATCCCTGCCTTAAAAATATTAATTGACTTGGCCGCCACAAAGAATTCCCCAGATTCACCACACTCTAACCTACGAATTCCTCCTCATCTCCTTCCGAAAGGAACATCCTTTAATTCTGAGGCTATGATCTCTGTTCCTGGAGTCTCCCACTAGTGGAAACATCCTCTCCACATCCACTCTATCCAAGCCTTTCACTATTCGGCAAGTCTCAAGGAGGCCCCCCCTCATCTTTCTAAACTCCAGCGAGTACCGGCCAGTGCAGTACTCACATGTCAGATGGATGCAAAAGCAGAATATCACAGAGCTAGTGTGAACGGGTGATTGATGGTCAGCATGAACTCAGTGGGCCGAAGGGCCTGGTTCCATGCTGTATCTTTCAATTAAAAAAAACGAAATTTAGGATTGACTCATCCTTCTGTTTTACAGTAAAGACATCAATAGATCACTAATATGCGTGCTGCTCCGTGGCGACTGATGCATGCAGTGTAACGATGCTCCACTTTAATCTGATCCTGAAACCTTTGAATGCATTCTGTGTAGACTACACTGAAGTGCCACTGACTCTTCTCATGTAACGAGGGAACTGGTGGGGGAGGTTTTCAGAGATGACAGTGGTGATAAATACAGATGTTAATGAACAATGTCTCCAGCCATCTCTTTAGCAATGAGGGATTTAAGAAATCTCCTTAGCATGTTTCGTGCAAATCCTTTCTTTATCAATAGCATCTTATCATTCTTCAAAAGGCTTCTGGATGGATGGCAATTAAATGCAATCAATTGGCTTGTCTGCTTTGGTGATAAAAACTAATTGCATGCAGATTAAAATGAGGTTTGTTTTCATTTGATATTTTGGGGGAGTCGACATATCTATTGCAATGAGTTCATCTACTCTTGGGTTCAAAAGCAGCAGAGAGAGTGAGGAGGCAGGTTTACTCTCTTCCTGAGTAAAAAATAACTATTCAGAACCTTTTTTTGCAGGGTGCGCAGTGGCATGGCTGGTAGGGCTGCTGCCTCACTGCATCAGAGACCCAGGTTCGAACCTGACCTTGGTTGCTGTCTTTGTGGAGTTTGCAAGTTCACCCTGTGACTGTGGGTTTTCCTTCGGGTGTTCATAAATTCATATGCCCATAAGTTATAGGAACAGAGTTAGGCCATTCGGCCCATCAAGTATACTCTGCCATTCAATCATGGCTGATCTACTTTTCCCTCTCAACCCAAACAATGAATTCTCCAAACCCCTTCCTCTCTCCCTTCTTCACCACAACCCCCTCCTTCCCCTTCCCCTCCCCTGAGCCCCACCTGCACTCGTGCCTATTAATCCCCTCTCCTTTCCTTTCCACCCATATTCCTTCCTCTAGCTTCATAATTCGCAACTCTTCAATCGTTTTGTCTCGTATCTTCTGCCTTGTCATCTCTGGCCTATATCCACCATCTGCCTATTAAAATTCCCCTTCACATATATCAACCTATTAATACCAGGCTTTGCCCTGCCCCCTCCTCTCTTCCAGCTTCCCCCCCCTCCCCCCCTTCCACAATCAATCTGAAGAAGGGTCCCATCCTGAAACATCACCTGCTCATGCTCTCCAGAGATGCTGCCTGACCAGCTGAGATACTCCAGCACTTTGTGTCTTAAGGCCCTGTCCCACTTACGTGTCCTTGGGATGCAAATTCCGCGACCTCGTCATCGCGTTGAGGCGCACGGGCATCGTGTGGCCGCGCGGGGCTGGTCCCACTGAGAAGCGCGGAGGGGTATGGAGTTGTGCGCGGTATCGCGCGGCGCTCCGAAATCTTGTAGCGAACAAAATCTTCGCGCGCCACTGGCCTGTCGCGTAACTGACGGCCAAAATGGGACAGGCCCAAGATCCTGGCGCGACGCAACGTCTCACCTCCAACAGCAGCAGAAGCAGGCAAACGATCACCGAGCTGGGCCTGGGGCTCCTGGCCGTTGCGGTCTGGATCCGCCCCACTTCTACTCCCAGAGCGGGGCCAAGAAAATTGAAGATAGACACAAAATGCAGGAGTAACACAGCGGGACCAGCAGCATCTCTGGAGAGAAGGAATGGATGACGTTTCGGGTCAAGGCCCTTCTTTCAGACTGTAGAAGGGTCTCAACCGGAAACGTCACCCATTGCTTCTCTCCAGAGATGCTGCCGGTCCCGCTGTGTTACTCCTGCTTTGTGTCCATCTTCAAATGACGTCACGTGCTCCAGACGGCTGTGCGGACGCATGAAGTCGCGCGTGACTTTCGCGGGACCGTCGCGGCTCAACGCAACCACGAGGTCGTGTAATTAGCGTGCCAAGGACACGTAAGTGGGACAGGGGCTTTAGTTTGGTGTACATTAGCATTTGTAACCTGCCTTTGTCCAGCTTTGCCAAAGGGAAATCTCCTTGTTGCCTCCCTCTGGTGTGATGAATCTCCATTCAATCCCTTGGGAATGTTAGCCTGGAAAAATGCCTTCAAATTCGACAGACCTGATCTAGATAATGAAATCATTTTCTACTCCAGACCTAACGATACATTTTCATTTAATATTTATTTCTGTTGGAAGGTGATAGATTAAGATATTATATAAATATTGTGTCAGGGTAACTCGTCTGATATTAAAGCCTTTGTCTGCACGTTAATGAAATAAAAACCACAGTACATTGTAAAAATCATTCTGTATTTAATAAGTTTTTAATGTCAGCCCATTAAGTCACAGGCTGGTGTAGTTGTGTTTATTCTGCCACTCAATATCCTACCCGGTGAGCTTTTCTTATTGAATGCAGACTTTTTCTTCAAGTATATTGCCTCGAAACCGACCTAAAATCCCTGAAGTGCTTTATCAAACAGTTTTGCTCTTATATTTGAGAGGCAGAGTGCCGGCAACATACATATTTCACTGACAAGAGGCTGTGTAGTTAGCAGAGAATAAATTCTGCAGCAAACTAGACACCCGATAAAAACAAATCCTAAGCGGAGAGGCATAAAAAGAAAGCAATTGATGACAAATTATTTCATTAATTGAGCCTATTCCAGTCATTCGTTTAGTTTAGAGATACAATGTGGAAACAGGCCCTTCGGCCCAACGAGTCCGCACTGACCAGCGTTTTATTCTACATGCTAGAGACAGTTTATTTTACGGAAGTCAATTAACCTACAAAGCTGGTAGACACAAAATGCTGGAGTAACTCAGCGGGTGAGGCAGCATCTCAGGAGAGAAGGAATGGGTGACGTTTCTGGTCGAGACTACATCAATCTGAAGAAGGGACGCGACCGGAAACGTCACCCATTCCTTCTCTCCAGAGATGCTGCCTCACCCGCTGAGTTACTCCAGCATTTTATGTCTACCTTCGATTTTAACTAGCACTTGCAGTTCTTACACAACCTACAAATCTGCACGTCTTTGGAATGTGGAAGGAAACCGGAGCACCCGGAGGAAACCCATGCGGTCACAGGGAGATCGTACAACCTCCGTACAGACAGCACCCGTAGTCAAGATCGAACCTGGGTCTCTGGTGCTGTAAGGCAGCAACTCTACTGCTGCTGCCCTTCATGGAGTAAGACAGTAAGTGACAAAGGGTAGAGGTGAACCCCAGACAAAAAGGTATCAGATAAGGGGACATTTAGGATTGAAATGTAAAGCTGGAGGGAAGAGCACTGGTGGAAGAGCACTGGGGGGGAGTCAAAAGAGGGGGTATAAATAGGAAATATGGGACTCGGGGAAAGGAGCTTAGTTTCATTAACCTTGAACTAACAATGCGTAGAATCCTGATGACCTCCAGACAATTCACGAGGCAATTCGCTAGGTCATCAGGATTCTACGCATTGTTAGTTCAAGGTTAATGAAACTAAGCTCCTTTCCCCGAGTCCCATATTTCTTGAGACATCTTGATGTCCCATATTTCCCATTTATACCCCTGAGACATCTTGAGCCTAATGGGCCTGTCCCACTTACGCAATTTTTCAGCGGACTGTCAAGTCGCCTGAAAAACCGGGAACTGGAACGGCGACTGTCAGAGTGGAACACACACATGCACACATCACTTCCTTCACCAACCCGTGTGAATTTTTTAGACTGTGCTCCCCCCGCTTGCCCTGTCTAAAAAATTCATAGGGTGCAAAGCCAAGGTGATATAGACACACACCGCAATGAACAGGAAGGTTGGCGCTGTAAAAAGACTGCTAAAACACAGTGTATGGTAAGTCCTTTAAAAGAGGGAGGGGGGTGGGGAGAGAGGGGGGGAGAAGGAGTGGAGACAACTTTTAGGAAGCCAGAGATACACGGCTGTGAAGCTCGGCGGACATTTAACATTACCGGTCGGTTCCTTGGTTCTGAAAACTACTGCTTACCTTTTTATTTCCCAATGAGCCAATGAAATTCACCGGTCAGCACCGGCTACAACCTACAAGAACCTCTGAGAACCTTCGACCTCCTGGCAACCCATTAGGACCTCCTGGCGACCCACCTACGGCTCGAGAATTCTCGCTACTCTCCATGGCGGCTTCATTCTAGTCGCCGCTAATTTTTCAACATGTTGAAAAATTCACGCCGACCATAATGAGGCTGCGACTATTTCCCAGAATGCGGGAACTCCTCACGACCATGAAGGCGACTCCCCGGCAACCACCTGCGAACATGTGCCGACTGTGTAGTCTCCTGCAGTCGCCCAAAAAGTCGCCTAAGTGGGACAGGCCTATAAGTACACGTTTCCCCATTCACTAGGGTGTAGGATAGTGCTAGTGTACGGGGTGATCGCTGGTCGGCACGGACTCGATGAGCCGAAGGTCCTGTATCTCTAAAGTGTAAAAGTCTAAAGCTCAATCCTAATGTAAGCTGACTACCTGAAGGGCAATAATTAGTCTCTTCTTTCCTTCTTCTCATCTTGGCCTTGTTGGACGGAAGTGTTGCTATGTTGCTGGGAACGCTGGAGTAAAACCACTGCACACACTACTGCAAATGACTGCAGAACTGAAATGCATGCTGTCTCTCATTATAAATAGCGCGGTGGGGTGTAAGAATTTGCACTTGGTTTGGAATTGGATCTTTCAGTTATTAGCAGATCTCTGAATCTGAAAGTAGGATTCATATCCTTGGGGATGTGATTATGGAGGAACACAGCCCCGGGCAATGTTCGATTTGGATTAACCTCTTCATCCTTGAAGCTGATAATTTACAGTGCAGCGCACAACTAAGACTTACACCCATTCCCTTCCACCCCATATACAGTGCAGATTTTGCTTTAATTCATTAACTTTCACCCCGTACGTTGCAAAAAAGATAACATTGTTTCACAGACTCTTTGAATAGGAGCCGGGGAGATTAAAAAAAAATTATACATGATCAGTAGAACATAGAACCTAGAATATAGAATGTAGAGCAGGAATGAAGAAGGGTCTCAACCCGAAATGTCACCGACTCCTTTTCTTCACAGATGCTGCATGACCCGCTGAGTTACTCCAGCACTTTGTGTCTGTAGAACAAAGAACATTGAACATAGAACAGTACAGCACAGGAATGGGCCCTTCGGCCCACATTGTCTATGCTGAACATGACGCCAAGTTAAACTGATCTCGTCTGCCTGTACATGGTCCATATTACCTGCACTTCCATGTGATTATCTAAAAGCCATTTAAACACTACTATCGTTTCTGCCGCCGCCACCATTCCTGGGAATGAGTTCCAGGCCCCCACCTACATAACGCACATCTCCGTTACATTTCCCCCCTCTCACCTTATGCCCCCTAGCGTTGGACATTTCCTCCATGGGAAAAAGGCTCTGACTGTCTAACCTATCGATGCATCTCATAAAATAGGTGGGTGTCTCTCAACAGTTCAAAGATACTTTATTGTCACATGAGCAAAGTGCAAATGCACAGTGAAATTCTGTTCTTACAAACAGTCCAGTAGCATATTGCCATACCATCCCCGATTGCGATTAGCAATTGCTACGGCAATGGTTCGCTGATCCCGCATGCAAAAGGCATCATGTTTTGGTGCCATTTTCCAAGCTCGGCCCACGCTCCAGTTGTTATGAGCGGGGCCCGATCCAGGCAAGCCCCAGGCTGCTGCGGGCCTTCAGCCATCACCTTCCCTTGGTCGACCTGCAAACTGACATCCTCTCCTCGCCTGTCCACCTTTGTTCCCCGGGTCCTGCAACGGCCCTTTCCTTCGTCATGGAACAGTTGGTGATAAATATCGCAGGACAATGTATTTGACTCTCCGCACCCCATCTACCTGCGTGTGGTCCCTTTGTAGATCATCTTGAGTGTTACTGAGAGTGGGTATCACAGCATAGTGGTTAGATGATGACATTATTGTTCTAAGAAGCTGCACCAGAGATCAGGAGATGCATATGTGTATTGAAAATAAGCTGCAGGGAACAAAAGAACTTAGTTTGTGTCGGAAGGAACTGCAGATGCTGGTTTACACCAAAGACAGACACAAAAAGCTGAAGTAACTCAACGGGTCAGGCAGCATCTCTGGAGAAAAGGACAAGGTGATGTTTCGGTTTGAGACCCTTCTTCAGACTGAGAGTAAGGGGAGAGGGAACCGAGAGTTATGACCTTTACTCATCCGCCTGGGCTGGCCGGATCTCCCGGTTGCCAAACACTTTAACTCCCCTTCCCCTTCCCACACAGACCTTTCTGTCCTGGGCCTCCTCCACTGTCAGAGTGAGGCTAATAGCAAATTCGAAGAATAGCACCTCATATTTCACTTGGGCAGCTTACAGCTCAGCCCTACAATTATTTATTTCTCTAACTTGAAGTAACCCTTGCATACTCTCTCTCTCCATACCTCCCCCATCCTAGTCATTGTACTAGTTTCACTGTCGTCCTGTTCAGTTTCACTGTTTGTATTACTCATTATACACCCTTCCCCACAGCCAACAATGGACCATTGTGTGTTCCACTTTTCCTTGATCATCGTTGCTGGTTTTGATCTGTCCTTTTGCCTATCTTTCATTCATTTGTCCGATGTACCTTTTCATCTCTCTCCTTTCCCTCTCCCCTGACTCTCAGTCTGAAGAAGGGTCTCAACCCGAAACGTCACCCGTTCCTTTTCTCCAGAGACGCTGCCTGACCCGCTGAGTTACTCCAGCTTTTTGTGTCTATATTCGGAGATGCATGTTGGAAGGTTACCATAGTGCATGGGAATTAAAGTTCAGTTAATGAAAAGTTGTTCTTGCTTCTGGTGACCTTAATTAGGGTAGTTTGGGTGGGGGGGGGGGGGGGGGGCATTAAATGGTGGCTCTCCCAACCATTGTCTGTAAGTGAAATAATTAGACTTGATTCCTCCTAGCAGGTAAACAAGACCAATTCCAAAAGATTTGGTCTCCATATATTGACTTATTACAAACATAAGGTGCAACAAAATGTTGATAATAAATGGTTTTAGGACCTGGCGAGGGGTGAGTAAAAATAAGAAATAGGTACATCCCTTTCATATTGTCCTATCTTACTTTCTTTTTTCTTTTTTCTTTTTCCTCCTTTTGGTTTTTTTCTTTTCTTTTTTAACTATTTCTTGTGGTTTAGGTTCATAGGGGTGTTCCTGGACCACTCTTTCATTCACTCACTGACTATCTTTACTAACTCTTTCTATCATTTTTTCCTATTAAAGTTTAAAATAAGAAGTGGTACAAGAAAAGTATAAACTTACGTTATTGCAGATTACTGTAATGTAAAATACTTCTAATAAAAAAAATAAAAAATAAAAATAAAAAATAATAATAATAATAATTAGACTTAATACAGGTTGGGACTGGCGCAGTGGTAAGGCAGTTTCTGCCTTACGGTGCCAGGGACCCAGGTTCGATCCTGATTACGGGTGCTGTCTGTATGGAGTTTAAGGATACAAAGGACATTTATTATCACATACACCAATTGGTGTAGTGAAATTTGTCTTGCCATGCAGCACACAAATAAAGATAAGACTCAACATTTAAGAATTTAACAATAAACATAAAAACATCCCTCCACAATGGTTCCCACTGTGAGGGAAGGCACCAAGTCCAGTCCCCATCCCTTTGTCCACCCATAGTTGGGCCTATTGAGGCCTCTGCAGTCGGCGCTACAGCGGCCCGATGTTTCAGGCCCTCTCGCCGGGTGATGGTGCTCGGGACACCTGGAAGGGCCGCTTCCTTACTGGAGGCCGCGGCTTCCGAAGACGTCAGGCCGCGCTGGATGGAGCTCCACCACTGGTGATCTCGCCGAGAGATCCCAGGCTCCCGATGTTAAAGTTCAGCGCCGCCGCCCACGGCTGGCCGCTCCACAGACCCGCAGCTCCGCGATGTTCACGTGCGGTCCCAGCATTCCGGAGCTCCAGCGCGGCGACCCGGGCAAGGCATCGCCCGCTCCGCTCCGCGATAGAGCTCCAGCGCTGTGCCGCCGCCGAAGCCTTGGTCCTGGCCGGTCCACTCAGGAAACGCCGCTCCAGACCCGTTGGGAGGCCGCGAGGACGGGTCGAAGATGCAGCCCGGAGAAAAGCCGCCTCTCCGACCGGGTAGGTACCAGGAAGAGCAGTTTCCCCCTTCCCCCTTCCCCCTTCCCCTTTTCCCCCCCCACCCCCCACCCCCTACATTAAAAAAAAGAATAGACCTCCAAACAAAACACTTTTTAACACACTACAAATAAAAGAAAGAAGTGAAAAGACAGACAGCTGCAGACTGGGCAGCCATACCCAACTGGACGGCGCCCAGTTTGTGCTTCTCCCTGTGACCACGTGGGTTTTCTCCAGGTGCTGAGTTATTCCAGCATTTTGTGTCTATTTTTGGTATAAACCACCATCTGCAGTTTACTTTTTATAATACCTGACAAGTTGTGCATTTAAAGATCAAAATCATATTCTCTTCTTCTCTCAACGTTTACATTGGTTCACGCCTACATGTTTTTTTGCTGGCCGACTGGAGAATGGTGGAATCACATTAAACAGAAGAGCATAAAATGGGTCTTTTGTCCCCTTGCACCTTCTCCATCATTCAATGTTCATGGGTGACTTTCTGTGTCAGTGGCTCTTTCCAGCACTAATGAGAACATTATTGACCACGCTCTCCTGAATTCCCTGCCTGACATCAATGCTGAGGGCATATTAGGTTGTAGGACACGTCACAGCTAAAGGAGGTAATAATTTGATTTTCATCGATGACAGGATCCAAGACTCCAATCTTTGCAACAGAATGAAGAACCACAGCAAGCCAGAGAAAGAAAGACAGGCATCTGAATAACACTTCTCTCAGGACAACCAGAGTGTGTTGAAGTCAATGGAGTAGCTTTGATGCCTAGTCATTGCTGTACTTGCCCCTCTTCTTGGTCTTTGTCTGCACCCGCGTGTCCCCGGAGAGCGAACATGCATTGTCCACGTGGCCTTCCTTGAATGCTGGTCGACTGAGGGTGTTCGAGTGCATCATGGATATGGTCAATGTTGTAATTAGTTTAGTTTTTACTTTAGTTGCAGCGATAACTATTTAGTTAGAGATACAGCAAGGAAACAGAGCTTTCGGCCCACCACGTCTGTGCTGACCAGCAATCAGCCATACACTAGCTCGATCCTACACACTAGGGATAATTTCCCCGCTGGGGGGGGGGGGTGGAGGGGGAGTGGAATGGAAGCAGATATCATCTATGGCATGGTGACACAGCAGTTGAGTTGCTGCCTTACAGCGTCAGAGACCCGGGTTCGATCCTGACTATGGGTACTGTCTGTACGGAGTTTGTACGTTCTCCCCGTGACTGTGTGGGATTTCCCTGGGTGCTCTGGTTTCCTCCCACACTCCAAAGATGTACAGGGTTTGTAGGTTAATTTGACTTTGGTAAAAATGGTAAATTTTCCCTAGTGCGTAGGATAGCGTTAGTATATGGGTGATTGTTGGGTCGGCATGTACTCGGTGGGCCAAAAGGTCTGTTTCCATGCTATATCTCTATACTAAACTAAACTAAACTAAACTAATCTAGGCTAAACTAACCTAAACTAAATCATGGACTTACAGATGTCAGGGTCTATTCCTGACTGTAGTTATAAACCCTGCTGGCAGGGAATTCAAATGGTACAGGATAGAAAACAGATCTACTTTGCTGTCAGGCGCAGAGACGCACAATAACAAGATTACAAGGGTGTCCTGGTAATCCTGTATCTAGAACAAACAGGACGGAGCCTTGCTGAATGGCAGGAACCCTCAGTGGGGTTAGCTAGATTTCAATATCCCTTTTTTATCCAATATAACACATCCAAGGGCTGTTGGCCAGAGTGGGAGACCTTTCACAACAGGTAACAGGCCATGAATCACTCTCAACCAAGGCAGAGTGCGGTCTGGTGAACAAATGTCAGTTGTGATAAACATTCTTGAGCTCATCTGGAACGGTGCCTGTAAGTGTAACTGGAGTGATGTAGTATCCTTTAGCTCATGCCCTCAGTTCAGACTGAACAAAGGATGTAATGGTAAGCTATATCTTCCTGAGTTGTCAGACCAGAAACCAACCGAGCAATGGCATTTCGTTAAATATTGTCGATACAACATAGAATGGTGCAGCAAAGGACCATAATGTCCGTGCTTGCATGGTACCAAGCTAAAGTAATTTAGTTTAGGTTAGAGATACAGTGTGGAAACAGGCCCTTTGGCTCACAGAGTCCACATTGACCTACGATCACCCCGTACACTAGTTTTATCCTACACACTAGGGGCAATTTACAGAAGCCAATTGAACTACAAACCTACTTGTCTTTTTGAGTGTGGGAGGAAACCGAAGCACCCGGAGAAAACCCACGTGATCACAATGAGAATATACAAACTCCACACAGACAGCACCCGTGGGTTGGCACTGTGCAGCAGCATTTATTGAACCTAATCCCACATTATTCTTATTGTCCTTGCACTCCAACAGATGCACCCAGATTCTACCACTCACCTACATACCAGGGGCAAGTTGCAGTGGCCAATTAAAGGGCCTGTCCCACTTGGCGATTTTTTCGGCGTCTGTCGGCATCATTGACTGACGTATCAGGTCACCGAAAAATTTGTGGCGTGACGCGGTGGTGATGCAGCGTGTAGCGGCATGATGACATTTGACGTGCGGTGTTTTTTCAAGTGTCTCAACCTTTTTTTTGTCACCGCTGAATTTTGAATCGTGCAAAATCTTTTGGCGACACTGATATGACGCCGGCAGTCGCCGAAAAAAATCGCCAAGTGGGACAGGCCCTAACCCACTGACCCACATGCCCATGGGATGTGACAAGAAACTGGAGCACCCAAAGGAAATTCACATGGCCACAGGGAAATCGTGAAGTAACTGATGATTAGTTGTATATATGTTTATTTTTTAATTTATATATATATATTTTTTGTTGTTGCGTCTAATATGCCAGTAAAGCTGCAGCAAGTAAGAATTTCACTTTTCTTGTTCATATCTGGTGCATATGATAAATAAACACTATTTTAATTGACCTGACTTGACTTTTTGTTTGCAAACTCCACACAGCCAGCACGCGAGGTCAGGGTAGAAACCAGGTTTCTGGTTCAGTGAGGCAGTGGCACTACCAGCTGCACCACTGTAATCATTCAACAACATTTTTATCTTTGCAATTTTTGGTGAATATGGGAGCGGGATGTACAGGAAGGGAACAAGTTCCAACCCACACGACTGTAACTCAATGTAACTGTGCTCTGCTTAAAATAACTGGCACTCCCAAGTGGTGGCAATTTATCATTGATTGATGTGAAGCAAAATAGCTGGTAGGGAAAATATCATTTAATAGTGTTTCCACCAGGTGCCATAACCTTGTCCCACAGAAATGATGAATGATTCTATGGGATATTTCACTGACGGGTTTTAACCTCTTAGTACTATATTTGTTTTGCAGATTTACTGTGTGTGGAAAGATTTAACGTTATACAGTTGTGGCAGAAACTATTTCTATATGGTGCTCTCCTACTGGCATCAATCGTAAGATGTGGGGATCGATTTAATGCGGGTGTGGGAGACATTAGGAAGTTGAGGGGAGAGGACAATCCATTCTGATTTACTGGTTTTAACTTGCTAGGTCAATCTAACAAGTCCATCGGTCACCCGATAGGACAAGATGCTGGCTGCTAGCTTGTAGGCAATGATGAACAGCAGGAAGAAAGGCAGGTAGGACCCTGGCATTGGAAGAGGATGCAGAAAGAGGGGTTAGACAGAGCCTTGCAGCTAAGGTGAGCGGAGAACCACGGAGGTCCAAGCACTATTTGTGTGGTCCCAAGCAACATTCCCGCTTCCCCTTCTCCCCAAGTGAGGTCAATAAAAGTGAATGAACACCCGTGACTGTGTCAGCAACGGGAGGCATCTCAGGGCGTTTGCCACTTCATTTTGTTGCAGCTAATCTGAACGGCAGCTCTGTCTGCCCAATTTTCTACCTCGTCACATTCTTTCTCCTTTTCATCTGTTAACTGGACTCTTCTACCTTGACCCATCAGGGAAAGGGTTGGAGGTAAGCAGAAAGCAAAGGTGCAAAGTGACTCGGGAGTGCTGGTGCAGGATTCCCAAAGAGATAATTTCCAAGAAGAATCGGTGGAAAGGAAGGTGAATGAAATGCTAGCATTTATTTTGAGAGGACTAGAACATTAAAATAGGGATGTAATGCTGAGGCTCTATAAGGCACTGGTCAGACCACATTTGGAGTATTTGGAGCAGTTTTGGGCCTCATATCTGAGGAAGGATGTGCTGGTGCTGGAAGGGTCCAGAGGAGGTTTACGAGAACTGATCCCAGGAATGATTGGGTTAACAAATGATGGAAGTTTGATGGTACTGGGCCTGTACTCGTTGGAGAAGGAGAAAGGGGGACCTCATGAAAATCTGCTGAGTAGTGAAAGGCCTGGATAGAGTGGATGTGAAGAGGATGTTTTCATTAGTGAGAGAGTCTGGGACCAGAGGCCATAGCCTCAGAATAAAGGGACGTACCTTTAGAAAGGAAATGAGGAAGAATTTCTTTAGTCAGAGGGTGTTGAATCTGTGGAATTCATTGCCACAGACAGCTCCGGAGGCCAAGTCTTTGGGTATTTTTAAAGCGGAGATTGACAGATCCTTGATTGGTTCGGGTGTCAGGGGTTACGGGGGAAAAGGCATGAGAATGGGGTTGAGAGGGAAAGATAGATCAGCCATGATTGAATGGTGGAGTAGACTTGATGGGGTGAATGGTCTAATTCTACTCCTATGACTAATGAACTTGTGAAACATCTGCTTCGCTTTCTTGTGCCTTCTTTTCACAGAGCATGATCAGGACCTGTAACTTTCTGCTCCAGACGCCAAGGTGCTGCTCATTGAACCACATGAGGCAGTAAGATGTAAGCACCTAACCCAGCCGACAAGTGTCTCCTGGGTATCGTTCCGTTTATTGACCACGGAATTTCGCTTGAGACGCCAGAATTCCAGTCAATATTGAAACACTGCCGACAAGAAAAATGAACGCCGGGCTCGGCTGTCCCCAAATCTCCCCTCGATCTTTAAAAATGGCAGCGCTGGTAATGGATAAACCAGCCGAAAATGCCCCGTCTCAAAGGGCACATCCATCATTCTTCACGGGGCGGGGAGTGGAGCAGAGGGGGGGGGGTGGGAGGGAGTCTGTCCTTCACTTCAAACTGTAGATAGAATCCATCAATCTGTGTATTTGTCTTTGTTTTTTTCTTTTACAATGCAGTTTAAGGGAAGTATAGGTCCTCTTATAAGAAAAGAGATGACTGCAATGGATAGGAGTCCGAAGGGTTCCCCACCACCATAGCAAACCCTATCAGCAGCTGCCCTCTAGATAGACTGGTGTACATGTGGGGAGCAGCCAAATCTACACTTCATCGCAAAATCAAGTTTCGTTTAGTTCAGAGATACAGCATGGAAACAGACCCTTCAGCTTACCGGGTCCACTCTGACCATCGATCACCCATTCACACTAGTCCTGTGTTATCCCAATTTCTCATCCACTCCCTACACATTAGAGGCAATTCATTTTTTTACAGAGGCCAATTAATCTACAAACCCACACGTTTTGGGGATGTGGGTGGAAACCAGAACTTCCTGTGGAAACAGCACTTGGCCAAAGGGCCAAAGGGCCGAAGGGCCTGTTTCCGTGCTGTATCACTATATTAAACTAAACTAAAAACTAAAATTTGTGAATGTGAGTTTGGTGGAGAGATTGTTGGAGCTGAATTAAGGAGTGGAATCTTTTCTCTGCACCGATTCCAACTTGACAACATCTTTCCTATAACATGGTGCCCAAAACTGAACACAATACTCTAAATGGAGAAATCCAATAGATTTGTCTCTGAATCGTAAGTGATTATTGCAGCAGTGGTAATCTGACTCTGATAGCCATTAAAGAAACAGTTCTCCAATGGAATGACACACGAGTTCCACTGTACTCCAGCACTGCTGACAATCCTTAAGGAATGGCTAAATCTGGGAATAGTACTATGAGCTGGCTGGGACAACCACTCCTAGGCCTTGTTAACTGGGTCTTTACACATTACATGTGGAAAGTGTTTGCTTGTTGCAAACTTTCCTTTCAAGCCTCTTGATTTTTCTCTCCAAATGTGTCTAACTATTAGGACACACAGCCAGCCAAGAGGAAGGTGAGAAGGGAATGATTTAATAGAACCTTAGAGGCCTGTTTTTCACACAGAGGGCTGGTGGGTATATGAAACGAGCTGCCCGAGGGGGTTGTTGGGGCAGGTACTGTAACAAACATTTAAAAGTCATTTGGACGGGTACATGGATAGGAAAAGTTTAGAGGGATATGGGCCAAACGCAGGCAGATGGGACTAGGGGGCACAGGGGCGCAGCGGTGGCGTTGTTGCCTTACACTGCC
Organism: Malacoraja senta; assembly: GCA_038087875.1. Taxonomy (NCBI): domain Eukaryota; kingdom Metazoa; phylum Chordata; class Chondrichthyes; order Rajiformes; family Rajidae; genus Malacoraja; species Malacoraja senta. The sequence goes on along the minus strand of CM075980.1, from coordinate 54,730,564 downwards.
AGAGACCCGGGTTTGATTCTGACTTGGGTGCCATTTGCATGCAGATTGTGCGTTCTCCCTGTGACTGTGTGGGTTTTCTCCGGGTGCCCCGGTTTCCTCCCACACTTCAAAGACGTACAGCTTTGTAGGTTAATTTGCTTCTGTAAATTGTATATTGTCCCCAGTGGGTATGTTAGTGCCAGTGTATGGGGGGGATCGCTGTTCGGCGCAGACTCGATGGGCTAAAGGGCCCGTTTCCAAGCTGTATCTGTAAAGTCTAGTGCAGATGGGGCATCTAGGTTGGCATGGGAAAGTTGGGCCGGAGGGCCTGTTTCCATTCTGTATGATCTGGGACTCTATGATTCTATGAATGGGACCGATTGGATTGCTTTGCACAGAGGCATCGTGGATTCAACAGACTAAATAGCCGCTCACGCTGTTTCTGACTCTCACTCTCCCAGGGACACTTAAAGATCACCTATGTGATTCACGTTACAAATATGAATTTGAATTGGTAATCTTGTCCCATATGCTGACATAAATTAAGCTCAGTACTTCTGTAACTCTGGGGATAGCAATTTATCAAGAGAACGTTTACACAGACTGCAAATGTCATCTGCACATTTATTCAAGGGCCACCATAATGAAAAGACAAATGAATATGGTGATTTTCATCATTCCTTCAGAGCTTCTCACAGAGATTTACAGCTAATGAAGTTAGCTGCTGCTATGTGTAGCCAGCATAATAATATAGGAAATGGTTGTTTCAATGATCTTAGGAGTAAATAATCATCAGCAACTGTCCTGGACCAGTCATATCGAAGCAATGACCAAGAGAGCACACCAACACCTCTACTTCATTAGGAGGTTTGGCACGTCCCAAACAACTCTCACCAATTTGCACAGATGCGCCGTGGGAAGCATTTAATAGGGATACGTGGCAACATGGTTTGTGAACAGCTTCATCCAAGACCGCAATAAATCGCACAGTTGTGGACGTAACCCACACCATCATGCAAGCCATCCTCCCATCCATTGACTCCATCTGCACTTCACGCTGCCTCCGCAAGGCCATTAGCATTATCAAGGATGAGTCTCACCCCCGGTCACCCCCTCTTCTCCCCTCTCCCATCAGGCACAGGTATAGAACTGTGAAAAGGCACACCTCCTGATTCATGGACAGTTTCTTCCCAGCTGTTATCAAGCAACTGAACCATCCTATCATTAACTAGAGAGCGGTCCTGACCTATCCACCTCATTGGAGACCCTTGGACTATCATTAATTGGACTTTATCTTGCACTAAATGTTATTCCCTGTATCCTGTATCTATATACTGTGGAAGGTTTGATTGTAACCATGTATAGTTTTTACGCTGACTGGATAACACGCAGCAAAAATGCTTTTCACTGTACCTTGGTACCCGGGACAATAAACTAAATTACAATAACTAACTAAAGCTCCCACAAGCAGCAATGTGATCGTGACCGAGTGGCTTCACAGGTAGATCGGGTGGTGAAGAAGGCTTTTGGCACTTTAGAAGTTGGGCCATTATGTTACAAATTTTGGTGAGGCTGCACCTGGAGTATCGTGTTCAGTTTTTGTCACCCTGCCATAGGAAAAATGTCATTAGGCTGGAAAGGGTGCAGGGAAGATTTACAAGGATGTTTCCAGGACTTGTGGGCTTGAGTGATAGGGAGAGATCGGGCAGGCAAGAACTTTATTCCTCGGAGCGCAGGAGGAAGAGGGGTGATCTCATGGAGGTGTATAAGATCATGAGAGGAACATAGGGTTCTTTACCCAGAGTTGGGGAATCAAGATCCAGCAGACAGAGGTTTAGGATGGTGGGTCATCATGTATTATCTTTCCTCTGACTGCTTAGAACGCAACGGTACACGTGACCATAAAATAAACTAAACTAATGGATATGTAGGGAATGGAGGGATATGGATCACATGCAGGCAGAGGAGATTAGTTTAACTTGGAGTCACATTCAGTATGAACATTGCAGGCCGAAGGACATTCCTGTGCTGCGCTGTTCTATGTTCTACATGTAACACCACATTCATATTCATGAAATGCACGTTTTTGGAAGGTTGCATGTGACAGGCGCTGTGTTGTGGCTGGAAGCCCCGTGTGGAAGGGAACAGATCCAATATGTGTGTGTAGGCATCGCTTGACATCTCCTGCTTCTGGCTGTGGTATGTGTGTAAATATTTGACAATTCACACGGGAATAACTGTCCAGATGAACGTCATGTACAGTGCAACATGATGTATTGGCTACAAGCTGGCCTCTTACCCAGGTTTAATGGTTTGCATTTTTTTTCTCACATGGCCAGGCAAATATGAAACATACTGCAGTGTGAGTTTTGATATTTGAATGCTGTCTTCCACCCTCCTTGTGTAGGAAGGAACTGCAGATGCTGGCTTACCCCAATGTGCTGGTGTAATGCCGCAAGTTAGGGAGCATCTCTGGAGGAAAGGAATATGTGACATTTCGGATCGAAATGCTTATTCAGACTCCAGTCTTAAACTCCAGTCTTAAACAGTCTGACTCCAGTCTGAAGAAGGGTTATGACCTGAAACGCCACCTATTCCTTCTCTTCAGATATGCTTCCTGACCCGCTGAGTTATTCCAACATTTTGTGTCTATCTTCCTTCCTTGCTGTTGCACTCATCACTATTCTACTGTTCCTTTGTGTTGATGAAAAATAAGTTAGGAAGCGTGGTCTTTGCACAGAGTACAGATCTAAATTTCACCATGTAGGAGTGAGTGGACCTATTCCCAGATATGTTGTGCTGCTGCAAGTAGAAACTCATTGTCCGCGTTTCGTTGCATATGACTCCTTATCCTATATTATATTCCATATTTCAAGGAATAAAACATTGCAGTTTCTGTCTTTAGATTAGTTTTAGTTTAGTTTAGAGATACAGCACAGAAACAGGCCCTTCGGCCCATCGGGTCTGTGCCGACCAGCAACCTCACGCACACTCGGGAAAATTTTGCAATTGTACCAAGCCAATGAACCGACAAACCTGTACATCTTTGGAGTGTGGGTGGAAATCGGAGAACCCAGAGAAAACCTTGTAGGTCACGGGGAGAACGTACAAACTCCATTCAGCCAGCACCCATAGTCGGGATCGAACCCGGTCTCTGGTGCTGCCCTTGGGGGAAACGTTTGGTGATCCTTTTTCCCAGGAAATGTCAAAGATTAGAGGGCAATGTTTTGAGGTGAGAGGGGCAAAGTTTAAAGGAGATGTACGGGGACAGTTTTTTTTACACAGAAGGTGGTGAGTGCGTGGAATACGCTGCAGTAATGGTGGTGGAGGCATTGTGATTGTGGCATTTAAAATGCTTTTGGACATTTCATCTTTTCCCCATTATGGACTTTGAACTTTGTCTGTGGAACTGATGCTCTGCAATGCAATTCACTCTCAGGATACAGAATAAATTGGAATAAAAGTGAAATTATGCCAATAAGGGAACACAACAAACATATAATACAACAATTTCCATTTAAAATAGTAAATGAAAAATTCAAATACCTAGGCATTTACGTAACTAAGATATATACATCATTATTTAAAGCAAATTTTCCCCCATTACTGAACAAACTACATAAGAATATTCAATATTGGAAAACCCTATCCTCAATGGTTGGGCAAAATTAATGCCATAAAATGATTTTTGTACCGCAAATATTATACCTTTTCAGACAATTCGATATATTTGTCAAAAACTTTAAAAAAAATTGGATTCCATTGTTAATGATTTTATCTGGGATTATAAGAATCATAGGATAAACAAAAGACATTTGTGTAAATCAAAAATAAATGGAGGCTTGGTTTTACCAAACTTTCTGTTTTATTTTTGGGCAGTTAATATTAAAAATATGAATTTCTGGGAAGAAATAGATCAACAACCAGATTGGTTAAAAATGGAAAAGGAAGATTGTTTACCTTTTGATATCGGCTCGATATTATTTGCTACGTCTAAATTAAACAAAAAAATTTATATGGAAAACCCTATAATATTTAGTGCTATACAAATTTGGAAACAATTAAAAAAGCCATTGTACTTGAGTTTGACTTGATTGTATTTAGTTTCGTTTAGAGACACAGGCCCTTCGGCCCACCGTGTCCGCGCAGACCAACAAATCCCACACACTAACGCTATCCTACACACACTAGGGACAATATACAATTTTACAAAAGCCAATTAACCTGCAAACCTGTGCGTCTTTGGAGTGTGGGAGGAAACCGGAGATCCTGGAGAAAAGGCACGCAGGTCACAGGGAGAACATACAAACTCCATCCAGACAGCACCTGTAGTCAGGATCAAACCCGGGACTCTGGCGCTGTGAGGCAGCAACTCTACTGCTGCGCCACTGCGCCGCCCCACAGCTCTAACAGCAGATTAAATCTTGAACAAATGACTTTAAGGCTCAGCATGCTTGGAGCAGGTGCCCTGGCGCTGATGCGACTGACATTTCTCACTGCCGTCTGTGGCAGTAGAAACGATATCATCCTTTTGTTGGTGTTGTACAAGGCTTGTTGTCTGGGATCGAACTCATAACCAGCACAGGAAATTAAAGTGTGGAATGCCATATTTTGAGCTGGGTTGCCTGAGACAAATGCAATATATACTGTATGTAAGACATTTATAGACGTAGTACTGAGAGATTTCAAAGCAATGTTGTTTTCTCCTGAAAGAAAAGCCTTTGTAAGTTTTTGTTGTGCTTAAATTTCATCTCACTGTTTTAATTTCATTTGAAAGTTAAGATGATCAATGCAAGATTCCTTAGCCATCTGGAAACTTGGACTAGACACAAAATGCTCAAGTAACTCTGTGGGTCAGGCAGCATCTCTGGAGGAAAGGAATAGGTGACTTTACGGGTCGAGACCCTTCAGACTACTTCAGACCCTTCTTCAGGCTGGACTAGCTTAGATTAGTTTAGAGATACAGCATGGAAATAGGCCCCTTCGCCCACCGAGTCCGCGTCGGCCAGCGATCCCCGTATACTGGCACTATCCTACACACTAGGGACAATTTTCAATCTTTACCGAAGCCAATTAAACCTACAAACCTGTACGTCTTTGCAATATGGGAGGAAACCGGAGCACCCGGGGAAAACCCACGCGGTCACAGGGAGAATGTACAAACTCCATACAGACAGCACCCACGCCACTGAGCCTAGGTTAAAGGTCAGTGTTTAACTTGCTGCTCCACTCGGTTCTCTTGGGAGGGAATAATCTTTCTTCCTCCCTTCTTCATTCACCATGGCAACACCAGGTGAGACTGGAATTCATCGCACAAGGTGAATA